>OY282559.1:127005666-128205666 GCA_958295665.1 Tipula vernalis
AAAATATAAAATATAAAATATAAAATATAAAATATAAAATATAAAATATAAAATATAAAATATAAAATATAAAATATAAAAATATAAATATAAAATATAAAATATAAAATATAAAATATAAAATATAAAATATAAAATATAAAATATAAAAATATAAAATATAAAATATAAAATATAAATATAAAATATAAAATATAAAATATAAAATATAAAATATAAAATATAAATATAAAATATAAAATATAAAATATAAAATATAAAATATAAAATATAAAATATAAAATATAAAATATAAAATATAAAATATAAAATATAAAATATAAAATATAAAATATAAAAATATAAAATATAAAATATAAAATATAAAATATAAAATATAAAATATAAATATAAAATATAAAATATAAAATATAAAATATAAAATATAAAATATAAAATATAAAATATAAAATATAAAATATAAAATATAAAATATAAAATATAAAATATAAAATATAAAATATAAAATATAAAATATAAAATATAAATATAAAATATAAAATATAAAATATAAAATATAAAATATAAAATATAAAATATAAAATATAAAATATAAAATATAAAATATAAAATATAAAATATAAAATATAAAATATAAAATATAAAATATAAAATATAAAATATAAAATATAAAATATAAAATATAAAATATAAAATATAAAATATAAAATATAAAATATAAAATATAAAATATAAAATATAAAATATAAAATATAAAATATAAAATATAAAATATAAAATATAAAATATAAAATATAAAATATAAAATATAAAATATAAAATATAAATATAAAATATAAAATATAAAATATAAAATATAAAATATAAAATATAAAATATAAAATATAAAATATAAAATATAAAATATAAAATATAAAATATAAAATATAAAATATAAAATATAAAATATAAAATATAAAATATAAAATATAAAATATAAAATATAAATATAAAATATAAAATATAAAATATAAAATATAAAATATAAAATATAAAATATAAAATATAAAATATAAAATATAAAATATAAAATATAAAATATAAAATATAAAATATAAAATATAAAAATATAAAATATAAAATATAAAATATAAAATATAAATATAAAATATAAAATATAAAAATATAAAATATAAAATATAAAATATAAAATATAAAATATAAAATATAAAATATAAAATATAAATATAAAATATAAAATAATATAAAAAATATAAATATAAAATATAAAATATAAAATATTAAATATAAAATATAAAATATAAAATATAAAATATAAAATATTAAATATTAAATATAAAATATAAAATATAAAATATAAAATATAAAATATAAAATATAAAATATAAAATATAAAATATAAAACATAAATATAAAATATAAAATATAAAATATAAAATATAAAATATAAAATATAAAATATAAATATAAAATATAAAATATAAAATATAAAATATAAAATATAAAATATAAAATATAAAATATAAAATATAAAATATAAAATATAAAATATAAAATATAAAATATAAAATATAAAATATAAAATATAAAATATAAAATATAAAATATAAAATATAAAATATAAAATATAAATATAAAATATAAAATATAAAATATAAAATATAAAATATAAAATATAAAATATAAAATATAAAATATAAATATAAAATATAAAATATAAAATATAAAATATAAAATATAAAATATAAATATAAAATATAAAATATAAAATATAAAATATAAAATATAAAATATAAAATATAAAATATAAAATATAAAATATAAAATATAAAATATAAAATATAAAATATAAAATATAAAATATAAAATATAAAATATAAAATATAAAATATAAAATATAAAATATAAATATAAAATATAAAATATAAAATATAAAATATAAAATATAAAAATATAAAATATAAAATATAAAATATAAAATATAAAATATAAAATATAAATATAAAATATAAAATATAAAATATAAAATATAAAATATAAAATATAAAAATATAAAATATAAATATAAAATATAAAATATAAAATATAAAATATAAAATATAAATATAAAATATAAAATATAAAATATAAAATATAAAATATAAAATATAAAATATAAAATATAAAATATAAAATATAAAATATAAAATATAAAATATAAAATATAAAATATAAAATATAAAATATAAAATATAAAATATAAAATATAAAATATAAAATATAAAATATAAATATAAAATATAAAATATAAAATATAAAATATAAAATATAAAATATAAAATATAAAATATAAAATATAAAATATAAAATATAAAATATAAAATATAAAATATAAAAATATAAAAACATAAAATATAAAATATAAAATATAAAATATAAAATATAAATATAAATATAAATATAAAATATAAAATATAAAATATAAAATATAAAATATAAAATATAATATAAATATAAAATATAAAATATAAAATATAAAATATAAAATATAAAAATATAAAATATAAAATATAAAATATAAAATATAAAATATAAAATATAAAATATAAAATATAAAATATAAAATATAAAATATAAAATATAAAATATAAAATATAAAATATAAAATATAAAATATAAATATAAAATATAAAATATAAAATATAAAATATAAATATAAAATATAAAATATAAAATATAAAATATAAAATATAAAATATAAAATATAAAATATAAAATATAAATATAAATATAAATATAAAATATAAATATAAATATAAAATATAAAAATATAAAATATAAAATATAAAACATAAAATATAAAATTTAAATACGTAAAATATCAAATGTTGTAAGGTATTTGTTGATGGGAACAATTAGTTGAAAAATGGGGGGAAAATGGTGGCGAGAAAATCTCAGCCTCTAAAAACATACAAATTAACAACTGTAACTTGCGGTGCAGATATGTTACAGTTATAACTTTTGTGTTTTTAGAGGCTGAGATCTCTCTCCAAAACATTCTCTGATTTAGTAATATCAGCACTTATAGCAAATTTGTGTTTTTTGAATCGCAATATAATATCGCATTGTGATGATTAAATCGTTGGTCCATAGCTACCAATGTATCGGTTAATGATAACTCACTTGTGATTCGACAAGAACCATCGAACAAATATCGAACGTTGGTAATGATGCTGTCTTGCTTTGTTGGTGCGTAATGTGGTAAAAAATAACCATCCTTGCCCTCGGCGTTGATTTCTTGATTTGTAATCTCTCTCATATATTCCAACTCCTCGTATTCGCTTCAATTTCAAAAATCGCTCTTTTGTCACACTTGATTTGTTACCTAGGTAGAGATGAGTTACCTGCATTCGGTTTAAAAGCCCGTTTTACAATAATCCGCATAGTGTCATCCCCTTTTACATTCTCGATGTCTTGTTCAAATAAGCTGTCCCGTAATTAGACGTAATGTTTGATCTACGTTGAATTCTTAATTTCAATTGGTAACATTTGAATTTTTGTGATTAACTCCTGAAACTAAATATCCTAAAACATGTCTACCTTTCTTGATTGGCAAAACTTAGGATCAGATAATTCCTCTTCCATCGCTTTAGTTTGGCTTAGTTTAAAGGAACCCGCAGGCAACACTAATGCATGGTTCCAACCTTATTTCTCGGCTTGAATTGAATTGTCGCATATCCTCCAATTAACATGCTATATGTTGCCAAGCTTGAAATGGAAATCTGCACACTTCTTTTGGGCAGGTTCAGTTGATGGAAAAATCTTGCATCGATAAATGAATTTTGTAAACCACTGCCCAAGACCATCTTTCACTCTAAGCATTGCAGAATTAGCAGAATTTCCTAATTTGCGGGTTCTGTACGTCACTTGACTCAAAATGTAGCAAATGTTGATGTCGTCACTTACATTTGAAACACCTCATACTCTTTTACACATAAAAGCCATATGGCGTGCTCCCAAGCAAGTAAAACATAACTCTTTTTGCTGCTATGAATCCTCGTCGAGCTGGCACATTTATTTGCTTAAACCAATCACATGGATATAACGCATGATTATTGTTACTTCTAGCTTTGGAAATGGTATACCGTGTGATTGCAAAGCCCAATATTTGTTTGTATCTTCATCGCATTTTTGAAGTAATAGGTGAATTAACCAACAGTCCCGTGTTCCGCTTCTACACTTAGCGCCTTTATTCCTCTTAAAATTCCATCCATTGTATCAGCCTTGAACTTTTATTTTAAAAATTAAGCTTAAGGCTTCGAGTTCAAATATTTATCGATCTATGGAAAAATAGTCAAATTTAAACTAAAGCGAAAAGCTGGTTTCTGCAATATGAAGCGGAATAATTACTGTATCTCTGTGTAAATTATTATTAGCCATAGTTTTAATTATTTAAAACAAGAAAGAATTCAAAATTTCTTTTGATTTCATACACGACCAACAATTTGTAGCCATAACCAGCATTACAGGAACATTTTTACTCACGGTCGTTAACATAAAAATTAAGAAAAAAATATGTTTTTTTTCCCAGATTTATGTAATTTTAAAATGAAAAAAACTAACAAACCAATATAAACCGATATTCTTCGTTTGAAAAATTACGATTTATGTTTTCAAGAAAATACTACTTTCACGAACGGTGTCATCTGTTAGAAAACATCACCTGCCACATGATGCCGCTAGTTGTCACTACTAATATAATAGAAAACAGTGTCGAAGCTAGGTGTCAATACTATGTACTAATAATTTTTCTTATAATAAGCGCGTTCCATTGGAGTGTCTACTGGTAACTACTAATACTTAACTGATGGTGTAGTTGTTAGAAGTAGTTACGCATAAAATTTATGGTTCAGGGGTCTTAGTTTCATAAATTCTAATAGATGGCTCTATACCAATTTTAGTTGTCATTTTTTAACTTCATCCAACCAAAATGTGCCTTTTTCGCTCACTTGATAAATGCATCGATTTTCAAAATAATGTTAATTTAGTTTGAAACTTGTTTGTATTTTAGTTTGAAACATTTTCATACAACGTACTTGGCATTCTTTGAAAAAATTTAGTAAATTATTTAGTTAGAATTTCAATTTACTGAAGTAATAAAAATATATTTTGGTTGGATTAGCATTAAAAACAAATAATTTTTGTTTATAAATGTTAGGTTTTGTCGGTACTTAACCAGATAATTATTTTTTACGAAGGTAGAAATTATCGAGAAATTTTGCCAGTTTCAGTTTCGATCTGAGTGAGAGTAACGAAAAATTTTATTTTTTTACCAGTCAATCTCATCAGGCTATAGCGACTGAAAATGCTAATTACACTTTAAATTACTTTACTCTATATATAGAGAGTAATCTAAAGTGTAATTAGCATTTTCAGTCGCTATAGCCTGATGAGATTTACTGGTAAAAAAATAAAATTTTTTGTTATTCTCACTCAGATCGAAAGAGAAACTGGCAAAATTTCTCGATAATTTCTCCCTTCGTAAAAAATAATTATTTGGTCAAGTACCGACAAAACCTAACATTTCAAAACAGAAATCGTATTTATGCGTTAAATAAAATTCAATTGAAATTTATTAAGAGTTTAATATGTGTGTTTGCATATAATTCGCTAATACTTAACTACACGTTTGTTTTCTATATATAGAGAGTAATCTAAAGTGTAATTATCATTTTCAGTCGCTATAGCCTGATGAGATTGACTGGTAAAAAAATTAAATTTTTCGTTATTCTCACTCAGATCGAAACTGAAACTGGCAAAATTTCTCGATAATTTCTCCCTTCGTAAAATTTTTGTTTATGTTTGCGATAAAACGCGGCAATTTTTAAATCGGAAAAATATTTTAGTTATTTTGTTGTTTAATGCTTTATTATTTATTATTATTAATGGAATAACAGTTTTATTTAAATTGAGGTTTTGTTCATTGAACATCTACTCACAAGTACTTGGTAAATAAAGGTTTTTTTTTACTTTGAATGTTATTGCTTTTTACCAAAAAGTATCCATTTTTGATTTTAAAAAACAAATGTACGATACGTAGAGATAAATAAATGAGCGAAGAGTTTATCATTGGTGTCGTTTAGTGCTGTCACCTTTTGAAAAACGTAAAGTACTTTCGTTCAACTTTAGTAGTGACAACTAGTGGCAAACGTACTTACCATTATATTACTTTCGCTAGCTCTACCACCTTTTGGAAAACTCTGTTTTTTTTTGTTGTCAGTTTTATAATACCAAACTTGTGCTACAGCACAAGCCATTACACAAACAGTCAAAACAATCAGTCAGCCGCCATTTTAACCTGTCAAATTGTCAAATGTTGGATGAGAATCGGCTTTCTACAATAAATGAAGACATTATTTTAATTAATAATAACTTGAATGATGATGATGAAAATTCAACAAATTATCTGAGTGATATGAGGACCATTTGTATATATGTAGTGGTTTAGATAGGTTTTTCTCAAATTTAGAGACATTGCCAGAATGATTTGTATCGGATATCAATATTGATGGTGTCCTAATCACCAGAAACAATTTAAGTTGTTTCTGGTTATTTTTATGTCGTATTTGTAGCATCAGCCCTCGTAAAATTTTTGTTTTTGGAGTTTATCATGGTTTTAATAAACCATAAAAATGTTAACAGTTTCCTTCGATCACTAGTTCATGAGATAAAAACCTTAACGTCCTCAGGGTTAAACTGTAAACAAGAAATATATCTTTTACACATCAGAGCATTTGTTTGTGATGCACCAGCAAGAGCATCCATTTTAAGGATTGAACCCCATAATGAATATTTCGGTTGCCCAAGGTGTTACGAAAAAGGCTATTTCATTAAAAACCGTATGACTTATCCCTTAAACAACTCTAAACTTTGTACTAATGACTCGTTCAGATCCAAAGAAAATAAACACCACCATAAAGAAACAACAATTTTAGAAGAATTGGCTATAGATATGATTGGAGATTTTCCTTTGGATTATCTCCATTTGTTAGGTTTAGAAATTGTGAAGAGACTCTTGAAGATGGAAACTTCTGAAATAACGTCTGCTTTGATTCCAAGTTGTGATCAGTCTACAATTTGACAAAGATTAGTATTACTTTCACAAACACAACCTTCAGATTTTCAAAAAAGGATTGGGCCATTTTCAGAACTTTCGTATTTTAAACGATTTAAATTCCATGTATTTGTACCGAATTCAAGGCCTTTTGTTATGAAAAATATTTTATCATTGCCGAAATACTTTTTACATCTGCATGTAGGAATATTGATCCATTGCTGCCATCCAATATATTCAAAAACAAAATTTAATATTGCAGCAATATTTTAAAACAATTTGTCACAGGAGTAATCCGAATTATAATTATTTAACCTACAACATGCATTGTATTACGCATTTAGTAGAAGACGTAAATAAGTATGGGAAGTTAAATGATTAGTCTGCCTTCGCATTTGATAGTTTTATGTAAAACTTTAAATGCATGTTGTGACAGCCGAACCAACTTCTTGCACAAATATGCAACATAATATTTGAAATAAACAATCTAAAAGATACAAAATCAGCATCGACAGCTACAAAATAACCTATATTAAAAAAAAAGGAAATCAATTGTGAAGGAAAAATAATTTATAAGAAAATTATTTGAAAAAATGTCGTAATTGATAATGGAAGTAAAAATTACTACATTTTAATGAAAATAAAGAAATTATTAATTTTGAATATGCGGCACTAACGGCTACAATGATATACGAGTAAGTGGCTTTAAATTAAAAAATCCGTGCAATTTTTATGAAATGCCCATAGAGTCCAGGAAGTTTAATATTTAAAAATGTGATTTATATGAAGGGGAAATTTTTTTTTGCGATAGCAACCTCAGCAGCTACCAGTAGCAAGCCATTGCGGTTTTAATTCACTTATAGCGCAAATTTTTGATCGCCTTCTTAACAAAGTTAAATGGTAAGGAAACAACCAGATCGGCAACGATAAATTTAAACCCGCAGCCCCGGCTTTTGCTACAGAATCAGCAATATCATTGCCCTCAATCCCACAATGGGCAGGAACCCACATGATCGTCACTCTATTACTTGAACAGAGAAGATCTATAAAGTATTTACAGTCCTTAAGAAATTTTGACACAGTCAAGGGATTAGCCAGCGAATTCAGCACAGAAAGGATGTCTGTACAGAAAACAAAGTTTTTATCTGTAACAGCGAGCTTAAATGCCACAATTACACCGAGCGTAAGAGCAACTGCTTCCGCTTTAAAAACAGTGCAGTACCTACCCAGGCAACCTGACAAATTCACATCAAACTTAAAGCAGTACACTCCATAACCAGAACTATTGACGGTGCGAGAGCCATCAGAAAAGAAGACTATCGACTCCTGCAAGTTCTCAAGAAAATCCGGTGATCTATTGGGTGTGTGAATATGACTCCGCCCTTTCTCAATTGGTGTCGTTATTTTTACTGCGCATGCTCCATCGAATACAAAAAGAGCATGGAAAACCAAATAAAAAATTTGAAGATACTGAATTGGAAACGTTATTGGCTGAAGATTCTTCTCAAACACAATCAGAATTGGCTGTAGCATTAAATGTTGATCGATCAACTGTTGCAAAACGTTTACAAACAATCGGAATGGTTCAAAAAGCTAACAACTGGGTTCCACATGAATTAAAAGAAAGAGACCTCGAACGTCGAAAAACCATTTATGAAATACTTATTCAAAGACAACAAATAAAAGGTTCTCTGCATCGGATAGTTACTGGAAATGAAAAATGGATTTGTTATGAGAATCCCAAACGCCAAAAATCTTGGGTGAAGCGTGGTGAAGCTGGTCCATCGCAACCAAAGCGAGGTATCCATTGCAAAATAAGGTTATGCTCTGTATCTGGTGGGATCAGAAAGGTGTGGTCTATTATGAACTGCTGGAATTAGGTGAAACTAGCAATGGCGATGTGTACCGACGACCACTAATACGTTTGAAGCGAGCTATAGAGTAAAAACGACCAGAATGGGTGAATAGATACAACAAATTATTTTTTCAGCATGACAATGCAAAACCACATGTGGCAAACGTTGTGAAAAATTATTTACAAGAACAGGACTGGGAAGTTCTACCCCACCCGCCGTATTCACCAGACATAGCTCCTTCAGATTACTACTTATTCCGGTCGATGCAGTCGTCTCTTTCTGAACAGCGGTTCAGTTCTTGCGCAAAGATCGAAAATTGGCCTAATGATTGGATCGCCTTCAAAGACCAAAATTTTTTCAGAGAAGGAATCCGTAAACTGCCTGAACAATGGGGGAAAGTTGTAGCTGCAAATGGAGCATACTTTCAATAAATAATTCTTTCATTTTCTAAACAAGCAAATGTGTTTTATGTCAACAAAAAAGGGCGGAGTCATATTCACACACCCAATATGTCACACGATTTTTTATCCCGCTAATGGATTTAACAAAAACATCACGATCCTTACACAAAACAAATGAATACAATTGCATTTCTTCTACGTTTACTACAGGCAGTGAAATGGTAACAAATACAAATTAAATTAAGTTTTCACACAACTTGATTGAAACTTTTTGAATAGTGTACGATAACAAAGTACACAAAAAAAACTTGTAAAACATAACAAAATCCTTGAAACAAAAACAAAACATAACAAAAAGCTCAAGCTGAATAAGAATGATTATGATTGATTAAGAAAATTTTTTGTTTTCCGTAAATTTTAAGTTCAAAATTTTATCTTTTGAACTTTATTATAAACAAGAGAGAGAGAATGCGCTTAATGAATACCAAAATTAACAGCACATTTAATTAAAATTCATAACAAATTTTTTTGTTGGATACATATTTTATTGGTTAATGAACTGAAATTAATTTGATAATTAATTGACAATTTGATTTCTGGGTGTAATACACCACGCGTACACATTACAGGCATTATGTCGAATACCGCACGAACACTATATACACAATTAATGGTTCGCACAAAATGTTGTTACATTAATTTTTTGTCTTTTATTTTTATTATAACGGTTTCATGGATAATTTGGAAAACTTTTTCTTTTTTTTTTTTATTAAAATACACAAAAAAGTTTTATTCATTAAACCTTAGTAACTATATTGAGTATAAACGGGGCGTCATGCTGATTAATATCGGTGTTATACGGATGATAAACAAGTTTATTACTTTTTTTTCTATTTTAGGGGGAAATTTGAACGCAATATTGGTCGAGGGTAAATAATTTTGATTGCATCCGGTGAAACTTGAAATATAAATTATACAAATTTGTATTTAAGCTAAATATTAGTCGTTTGGCAAAGTTTTGGTATCAGATTTTTTTGTTGGTTTTTGTATCAAAACGCACTATGTCGCTTAGCCAATCATCAGTTGTAGTTGACATCTGCCATTATTTCATGTTCCTTCAAAAATATGTCGGAATTTTCGTTTTGTGGTTTAATTGGGGCTCCCGTTCTGTATATTACTAATAATGAATGTTTGAGCTTTTAACTTTGAACAAAGCATATAACAGTAAAAACGTTTGTCTATCTCGACAAACAATTTTAATTTTTGATCTACAGAAAAACCGAGTTCTTCCCGGTGACCGAGTGGATTTCAAGCCCGACCGGATACTTAAATGTTACCTGATTTTGGTAGATTTTGCGTTGGAACATTTACCGATTTTTATGTATTTTGCGATTTTTTATGGTTTTCAAGTTTTTTAATTTCACTGTAAATGCTTTCTAGGTTAGCTTCGACAAAACTAGCATTTTCCTGTAGTGAAAGATTATTTTCATTTTCTTCTAATTGGTGATATAACTTTGCTGGTGTGGAGACCGGCGAATTATAATAGGTAATTGGTATACAGCTAGCGGTGAATTATAGTTGTTAATTGGTAATTTATAGTTGGTAGCAGATTTTGGCGCAAAATAAGATGGAATGCCACTTTGCTATTTTCGATAGAAACTGGATAATATATTGTATCTAATTGTCAATATTGAATTCTTCATTGAAATTAGTTGTTAGCTTTGTTCTAACCGCTCCCTCTTCTGCTTCAGAACACGAATACTTTGATAAAAACTTTTATTTTATTTTGGCAACTCCATATGTAGCTGTGGATGAGGAATTTAAAGTTTTATTACGCTATTTAACAAGCTTGTTGTAATTATTACTAAAAAAAAGTACCTACATTTTTTTTAATACAGTACATGCATGTTGAGTCCAATTAGGCTCCGGATACATCATTTTCTTGAGTACCATGTAATAGTTGGTTCGTTCAATCGCCAATCGATTGTTCTCAGGGTTGACTTAAAGACCTATATGAGTATATTATTGGTACCAGCCTTTGCCTACAATATGCCCTTGAGACAATCTTGTTTATGGTTATCTCTGGACCATTAGCTCTACATTTTTTCGTTTCGGTTCCTGGTATGTTATTATGACTTCCATGCTTGAAATTCAGCTTCATATGAATTAAGGAAGATGCTTGCTGGATCGCATACAGATTTATGTTTTATTCAGGAACCTTTATCTTCTCGATGGTTCTGTTTGTGTACTAAACATTCCTAATGGTTGAATTTTTTCAAAGGATTTTGTCTATAAAACTAAAGCTTCAATTTATATTTCTAGTAATACCAGTGCATCTCTTTACAGTTCGGCTGATCTTTCAGCGGTTCTCATATCTTTCGACTATGGTAAGGCTTGCACTGAACTGATCGTTGCCTTAGTTTATCTTCCATTTGATTCTTCTCATCCTCCCCCTTCGGAGAAACTTACTGAACTCTTAAAATGGAGTATGGATAGAAATATTCCCCTCTTAACTGGTTGCGATGCCAACGCGCATCATACTAGGTGTACCAATAATATTAATAACAGGGGCTCCACTCTGTTAAATTTTATAAGCTCATCTAAGCTAGAAGCACTCAATAAAAGTTGTGAGCCAACTTTTGTCAGTTCTACGGGGCGGAAAGTTATTGATATAAGTCTGTGTTCGTTGACTATTGTTGACTTAATTTTAAATTGGAGGGTGACAAATGATATTTTCACTTCTGACCACAGGTGCATCTCTTTTAAAATTAACATTAAAAGACCACTTCTTAAACCGTATCGTATAATCGCAAATTAACCTATTGGTGTGCTACTATTAAAATGAAGAATAAAGCAAAAATTACTAATCTTAAATGTGATTGGGATTGTTTCCTAATAGCTCAAAAGGAGTATAAAAAAAGCTTAAGATCCGCTCACAGAACCGCATGGACAAACTTCAGTGAGGAAATAAGTAGTCTCTTTGCAGTCGCTAGTCTTAAACTTAAATATACCTGTAGACTTGATGACCTTCGTCTATGGGATGGTAAATTTACTTATTCGAAAAAGAAGCGTACGAGTTGCTTTTCGGTCCATTTTCCGGAGTGTACCATCGTTAACTCTAATTCTGCTCACTTTCTAATCAATAAGAATTGCAATGAAGTTCCCGACTGGGAATTAGCGGATCGGTTAATTACGTTCGAAGTTCTGCATTGGAGTATTTTCTCCTTTAGACCGTACAATTTAGGTGGTCCTGGTAGGATTTTTCCGGATAAATGACAGCATGGTTTTCCTATTATTAAGCACCTTTTCAAAGCGTGCGTTGCGTTTAGCATTGTTCCCCATGTTTGGTGCATGAGCAACGTTGTTTTTTTACCGAAGGCTGGCAAACCAGATTACAGTGATCCCAAAGCATTTCGGCCCATCAGTCTGTCCTCAACATTGTTTAAAGCATTAGAGAGGATTATCGACAGATTTATTAGAGATAATTATTTATCTAATTCTCCACTCAGTAACATGCAACATGCTTATAGAGTAGGTAAGTCCTGTGAAACGGCTCTACGTGAACTTATCACTAGGATCGAAAGATCCCGCAATAATAAAGAGTTTCTTGTGGGTAATTTTCTGGACATTGCGGGAGCCTTTGATAGTACATCGTTTTCGTCGATTACTAACGCCTGCTCCAATTTCGGTATTGATTCCACCTTTGTAATGGATAATGCTTTATTCTCGGTCAAAGTTGCCAAAGGTTGTCCTCAGGGAGGTGTGTGGTCATCCCTGATTTGGTTATATTTGCCAGGTATCGAAATATTAATGGTCTAACTGTGCCTGATCTTTTCGGGAGGGCTTGGAATTTTTACCTTGAGTATAAACTTCAAAAGTCGACTGCCATCTCTTGGCAGTGTATACGAGCTTTAAGGAAAACCTGGCGTTTAACTTCCAAAATGTTGTGTTTCATCTATAAATCGTGGCATCAACTCCTCTCCGTCGATCTCCACAAAGTTCAGAAACATTATCGATAAAACAAAACCCATAAACATTTAGTCGCTCGATTCAGGGTGATCAACCACATCTCAGATTCTTCTGTATACTGCCGTAATTTGGGTTTATAGCACTTTTTCATTGGTTTCCGGGATTAAGGAAAATGGAATGGAATTAAAAAAGTAGGTGAACTTGAAAATTCAATCACGAACATCTAAGTTTGAAGCTAGTCTCGATTTTTTGGTAATGTTAAAAATAACAGGAGAATTACCACTTGCTCCGATTACGTTTTTCCCCGTTGGGAGCCGAAGGGATCAAAGGTTGATTATTTTTGACGACTTTTGGTTATCACTGTTGCGACGATACAATTCTCCAAGATCGATTACCTTTTGGGTTGTAGAATAAATAAAAAATTAAAATATTATGTCTTTGGAAGAGAAGGCCGCATGCGAGTAACATTAACTAATACTATAAATCGCGCTTCTGATGGCAGGCATACGGTTACATTACCAATCAAACCACCAATATTTACTGGTGTCGTTCCGATCACGATCCAATACTAAATTGCCTGCTAAATTTGCAACAATAAGAATATTGGAACAACTTGCTCATGTTGAATATGTAAGTCATCCTAATGCCGCACCCATACTGTAAAAGAAAGCTGAGAGTGTTGATAGTTCAATAAATTTGAAACGGAAACTTACTTCATTATTACCAAAAAGGTGGCTTTGAGCTCAGGAAATGGTATTCCTCAGATCTCCTTCAAACTATTGGGTAGTTGTGGCGAATCAGCTAATCAAAATTTAATATTTCGTGCAAATAGATTCTTGGATATATGTTTAAAGCAAAATGAATTCCTCTGATATTGTTTTAAGAGGGACAAAGGTTAAGGAATTGAAAACTACTGAAATTTGGTGGCATGGCGCACCATTTTTAGTAGATTCGAGTGTTGCTTGGCCAGAAAATAAAATAACGGATGACGGTGTTGAAATGGAACACGACGAATCTGAAATAAGATAAGCCGCACTTACCTTCATAGTGCATATTGAGAATTATTTTGTGTCGAAATATTTAGAATTTAGCAAGTTGTTTCGTATATCGGCACTTTGTACTTGTTATGCATCAAAAATTCGTTTTCCTATTGCATTGCGAATAAGAGATCCAAACCAGCTTGACTTGAAACCAGTTTAAGATGGACCACTTAGGGCATACGAACTTGAGCTTGCAATATCATGTTTAGGTAAATTTTATCAGAATCAGCGTTATCACAAGTTTTCAAAACAAGTGTTTTCCAAAGCAAAGTCCCCCATGGTTGAATAATTTGAATTTTGGATTTGATTAAAAATATCCTATCATTGTGCCAAAATATAAAGTTGCGGAACTAATTGTTCAAAACAAACATTACCGAAATCTCCACGCTGGACCTTATTAAGCTGTGTATGACAAAAATATTTGGTGATAGATAATCACACACACACATTTCACAAATGTTTCCAATGTTTCAGAATGAAACCTCCCTCAGTCGAACAGCTAATAGGATCGCTGGCCGCTAATCTAGTGCAGACAGGTAGAGATTGCGAGAATGTCGGTGTCGATTACTGCTGTTCATTTGCAATAAAAACAGTAGTACGTTCTAAAGTCACTCTAAAAGCTTACGTCGCAATTTTTATATGTTTTTCCAAAACAGCATGTCGAGGTGGTGGATGATCTGTCAACTCCATATTTTATAACTGCATTGCGACGGTTTATCGCTCGTAGAGGTCAATGCATTAATATGTACAGCGATAATGCGACGAACTTTATAGGAGCGAGATCTGAGCTCCGAGAACTTCAAAGATTGTTTGGCTCAAACTTTCATCGCTCCAAGTGCGGTACATACTTTGCTGAAGAAAGCATCAATTGGATGGTACCATTCCTCCACGGTCACTTCACTTCGGTGAATTGTGGGAGGCTGCCATGAAAAGCATGAAACATCAACTTAAAGCATCCCTGGAAACGTATAGTTATAAAATCGAAGAACTAATGACAATTTCTGTCCAAATAGAACCAATTCTTAATTCACCGCCAATTACGCCTTAGTTCAAAATGTTGTTGAGTTAGCGCCTATTACAGACATTTTCTTATTTGCTGTCCTTTGAATTGTTTGCCTGATCCCACATTAATGTACCTAAATTTTAACCGATTATCGCGATACCAAAGTTTTCGACACTGTACAAAAAATTTTTGGAAACGATGACCAAGTGACAAGCAAAAAATCCAAATATTAAAGGAGCGTTCGTTCTTGCTACGGATGGTAACGCGCCAAGATGAACTTGTTTAAGTAGTTTCAGTGAGGACAGTGTCAGGAGTGTTTGATAGAGGGATTGACAGAGCATGTGTCTTGTCCATTGAGAGTGTGCCGAATGAGGAATTGAGGAATGCCTGATTTATGAATTACCTGAGGCAAATGATGTGGTCATGATCATCGATAAATTTTTCCAACTCAAATCTGAACTCAATCCCCAAATAAATCTCACTCAAACTTAACGGCCTATACAATCCCCAAATTAATATGGTCCGAAAAAATACATACGTTCATATTCTTCCATAATAACTTAGGACCTTACATTTCTTGAGGCATAGTGCGAGTAACAACAACATTTAATCCAACATCGATTTTGGATCACAAATAGTGATGTAAAAACTAGTTCAGCTATTAAAATTAAGGTGAACTATAATTTTGAATAAGTGGTTGGTGTAGTGAAATGAACAATAAAATAAAGAACCGAACTCATTCTGCATGTTCACACGAGCATTGTATTCATAATATTCTTGATAGAGGAAAGAAGCGATAAAAATATGATGAATACAATAGGCGTTTGAAAAGGCAGGTTCAAAAGGAAACGAGACAGAAAATTGAAATTTGGTGTTTGTTTGTTTTACGCATTTTGTTGTCGTTTGCGGGTAATATTTGTGAAAAGTTTGATTCAAACCGGTCAAGGCGTATGGATTTGTTTAAATATCATACATATGGTACATTCACATATACATACAAATACCCATTTCTATATGTATAGATTGCATAACTGCTCACTAAACCTACTCCAACCCCAACTCAACTCCAATTCGACCAACATTAACCCCTAACTCAACCGCAAAATCAACGCAAATTGGTAAGAAAATTAGTGTTTGCCGCCTTTTACATTAAATTTGTGATACGTTCAACCGTGTACAAATATTCAATTTGGTTGTTTAGTCACAAACGATCCATAAAAAATTGCTAAATATTTATATGAACAGGTACTTGACGTACAGGTTTGAAATGATGTTTAATTTTCTGTGGCGATTTAATTGGCAAAAAAAATCCAAATCGAATAAGCCGCTCTCGAGATATGTACCATGGTTACAGACATCCAGAAATATGGACGGACACTTTTTTTCATTTTTCGGACTCAAGGACTTTCAAAATGTCGATAAAAGCGGTTTTGGACCAACCAAATTTTTGACAGGATTTCAATACTTTGGTCTTTTTAGAACGAAATAATTATTGTATAATTATAAAATGGGGTTATTGATCTCACCAGAAATGTGTCGCTGCTTAGATCGCTGATCAATTCGAAGTGGACAGACTTTGCACTCAGGCATATAAAAAAGCTAATATACATTTTATACTTCTTTTGAACCTTTCTTTGGTCAGATGTATGACTAGCGGACCAGCAAAATCAACGCGATAAAGGTTGGACAGCGACGAGGGTGTAAAGTGAGATAATCTCACACGACGGCTGAATCCATCCATAAAAACAATTGCTCGATCCTTAAACTTGTTTCGTCCTTTACCGCCCAATGCTATTCAATGGAACACCTTCTTCGGGAATTTTTCCAACTGTCCGGAAATCTTCTCATATCGTTCCTATCTTCAAATCCGGTAATAGGAACGATGTCTCTAATTATAGAGGCATTTTTATACTGTCAGCTATCCTTAAAATATTCGAATCAATTGTTTGTGACCACGTGTATTTCGGACTGAAGTCATTTATAGTTGACGAAGAATATGGATTTGTCCGTGGTAGATCTACTGTGACGAACTTAATAGAATTTTCGAATCGTGCTATGAAAGTGATTGAGGTTGAGGCTAAGCTTGACGTCATTTATACTGACTTTAGCAACCCAAGTAGCACGAGTGAGTTGGTATAACGTTGTACTGTGGTTGGCTAAATGACTACTGGTCGGCTAGCCAACGTTGTGACAATGGTATGACAACTGAGATACAACGTTATTGGGGAATAAATTTTGGGTTGTAACAACGTCGTAATAACTATTATCCGACTTGTCAATTGACCATAGAATACAAGTCAGGAAATAGATATATTAACCACTATTTTGTTTGTATTTTAGCAGACAGGACAACTATTTTTTATAAAATATATAAATAATCATGTTGTCTTCTTTTATCTTATAAATATAATAATTATTTGTCTATTTCCTTTATCATCTATTTCATTATTTACGACTTTATAAAAATTTACTTCATAATAATTGTAAATGTAATATTCACATTCCCTGTAATAATGATAACCCAAAAATCTGGCAAGATACGACATATTTTTATAAACAAAGCAAGTTTTATCGTAAATGTGCACCTATCAGTGAACTAAAAACTCATGCGCCTTATAAATTCGTCTTTTTTAAAAATATATTTCTGTTATTTCAAAAATATTTTTATTTTAGGTTGACTAAAATTTTCTAAAATCAATTTAAACCATATTGAAATAATCCCCACCTTTAAAATAATGATATTACAATAATATTTAGTCATGAGAAGTATGAAAATCAGAATTTTATTTTCAAAAAATACAAATTTTTATATGCATGTATAATTAAAAATGGCGAACTTCATATTATGTATTAAAATATATTTAAACCACTAAAAAGTTAGATTAATAACCAATTTATAACAAATTCGACTCAAAAATTACAAATTTGTTATTTTATTTCCAAAAAAGTTACTGTCACGACGGTCTAGTCATTCTCCCGACGATTTATTTAATTTTATTACCAAATTGTCAAGAATTCAACTGTAAAGATATTTGCACACCAAATAAGTTATATTGAATAGCGTTGTGCATTCACCAAAAATTCCTTAACGACAAAAAAGAAAAACTTGAGATAGTTAATTTAAAATTCCCTGAAAAAGACAAAGGAGACTGTATGGATGCAAATGTATTTGATTTTAATGATACATTCGCGAATTATAAAAAACATGATTAAAACTTCAAAAACGTAAAACATTTGTGTTATTTATGTTGATAATTATTCATTAATTAAATCCTTAGTATAACACAAAAATTATGATTGACCTATTTTGGAAGATAAAAGAAGTTGAAGTCAGAAAAACTTTTTTATATTAAATTATTTATATAAAAATTGACATTGACATGACACAAGGTTGTTTGTCGATGATGTAATAATGTCGGTCACAAAATATCTTTTTTTGTCAATTATTTCACTAAATTGTATGCATAAGTAAAAAATGTTATCTTGTGGTCGTGCAGGTAACACCAAAATATTTAGGTTGGATATTGGTTTTTACACGACAAAAAAGTTGCTAGGTAGTCATTAAATACCACATAATACGACAACATAACTAAATAATCGGTACACGGTTATAAAATACATATTAGTCGGTCAATAGTTGAAAATAGTCAAAAAAAGTTGTCAAGTAGATATAAAATAACGCTCTGGCGGCTGCTAACATATAACGTCGCATTGTGGTCGTGCCGACGAAAAAATAAAAATTGTTAGTTCGATGTCAAACAAGTGAATTTATAGAAATTTGTGACGTTGTACCGACGTCGGAAACGGGTTATAAAACTATAAAGTTATTTGGTGCTACTTGGGAAATCATTAGACTCGATCTACCACGTTATTGAAGTGGAAACATTAAAATCTTTTGGCATTGTTCATAATTTCATAAAATGGATTGATTCTTATCTTAATGAAAGCGTGCAGTTTTTAAAATTAATGACAGTTTCTCTAATCCGGTTAAAGTGCATTTGGGGGTTCTCATCTTCATTCTATTCTTAAACGATATCACCAATTGTAACAAATCCGCTCATTATCTAATTTATGGTGATGACCAAAAAATATTGTCCCCTATACCCCAAGTACTTTTAACGGTTCTCCAACTTCGGTTCGGTCGTGGAATTCCTTGGGGGTAACCATGCGTTCATCAGTGTTTATTGTATTTAGGATCTGCCAAGTATTTAAGGACGATTTACGAAGGAGAAACCCATGTTGAGATAAGTGTTCGCTGTTGCCATCCTTCAGCAGTATGCCTCCTAACTCACTGTGGGCTCCAGTCATTAAATCATCGAAATAAATACTAAGATTTAGCAGCATCAATGTAGGTTCATTGATTGTTGTCGGTAATGTACTTCAGACCCCGTGTGGTAAAAAATGGGGTTGATGCGTAACATTGAGTGAATACCAGCAGTCACTGCTCTTGACGAATCTTGCTATTTGTTATTGTGATAGCATCGTAATTGTTCTCCTCATAAACGAAGTCGGATTTTTCCAAAGGATCTATCATAAATATTTCACTTTCTTCGACAGGAACATCATCAAATTTTATGATATTAGTGAGTCGTGTGTTATTTGTGGATCACTGCTTTATGAGAGCCGTTAATTCCGTCATGATGATTGAATGAGTTATACTATTTTTACACTATTCGCTACCAACTAATACGTATATACTTGTAAATCAAGAATCGATACACCTTAACTATCGTTTACGTGATCAAACTGAAACTATGTTCCGATGAAATATAAACACGTTTTGATTAAATTGGGTTGTACAATTAATTTCGGTGAAAATTGATTTACTGCTCTGATGAAAATACTTGATAAATAGAACCTACTTTCCGATGAAATACAACGAGATAAACACGTTTTGTCCAGACGGTCACCAGACGGTGATCACCACCTAAATTATTATTTTATAAAATGATCACTAAAAAGTGTACTAAAAGTACTAAAAATATTATATCCGGTAATAGAAAAACTACAAACGTCAAAAAATTTCAACTTTTCAACATTTCATCGACTTCATAAATTTTATTGAAAAGTGGTCTAAATGATAGTTTAAGATGAGACATTAATCCTCACAAAGTTTCAAGTTGGACATATTTTTTGTTTTGGAGGTATGACGAGTCAAATCTGTCGCTTGACTTGACTTACACATGCATAAAGGTTCCTTAATTACCTATCTGAATGAAAAGTTGTACGCTCTTTCAGAATTAGGAGTCAAAAATTAGGGTTGCTATAGAAAATAAGAGTTGACCCTTAAATAACCTTGAAAACAGATTTAAAGGTCCTACTTAAGGTCACCAAAAAAAGGAATGGATGGGGGCTGGAGTTCCGCATCGTACATTGACTTTATACCGCAGTAGTCAGACCCACACTTTTGTATCGAGTAACAGCCTGGTGGCCTGCTCTGAACAAAACTGTCAACCAAAAGCTGTTGACAAAAGTTCAAATCCACTTCAATCCAGACCTGCAACAATACAGGGCACTCATCCATATTGTGTAACAAACAACTTCCCAAGAACTATACTGTCCCGTCACTATCTTTTGGGGAGGACTGGATGGTGGATGCAGTTTTGGAACCAGGAGTTAAGTTCTTCACTGATGGTTCAAAACGGGACGGGAAAGTCGGGGCTGGAGTGCCCTGCGAGAAACTTCTGTTAAACCTCTCCTTCCGTCTCCCCGACTACTGTAGCATTTTCAAGTTGAAGTAACCGCTATAAAGGAAGTCGTAGACTGGTTGAGGTATAATGTAATATCGGCTTGGGATATTCGCATATATAATCATACCTCCTTACGACGAAAGTAGTCCAGAACTGTCTTTTATCTCTTAACTATATGACAGATCAGTTCAATATCCATATTATATGGGTGCCAGTACATTTCATAAGTACAGGGAATATAAAAGCCGATGAACTGGCTAGCTCGACGTGGTACAACGGACCACTTTTCTGAAAGCAGAAAGGATATTGCCGCTTGCGGTATGCAAACTGCTGCTTCAGGAAGAAGCTAGTAAGTTGACGAACGACAGATGGTCAAGTAAACATTTTGGCTCCAAATTTTCGGATATATGCAGCAATAAATCGTCATCGTCATTTTACGAATTTTTTCAAATCAACTGAGAATAATTCACCCGCTTTTTGCACTGATATCAGTGGTTTGGTTTCAACAATGTACCATGCATATAATTCCGAATATTGGCGATTGTTTATCGATTCATCCAAAAGCAGTTTGAAGGCAGATCTAGAACGTTACCAACTCAAAAATTCCGTTCACAAAAGAAACTTATGCATTAATGAAAAAATTATTAATTTGATTAAATACAATGACCATCAGTTGAAAGTTTGTGCAGACTCAAAAGTGATAGCTCTTTTAAGTGGCATGCAATTGGATTACACTAAAAAGATTTATTTTATGTGCTTGTGGACGTGTAGATTGTGATACGACGACATCTTTGAGACTCCAGTTGTGCAAATTGAAAAAATATTGCTACCACTGCTTCATATCAAGCTTGAAATAGTTAAAAATTTTACAAAACTGCTGAATCCAGATGGAAGTGCGTTCATCGAATTGCATCGCATTTTGCCATGGTTAAGCGTAATGAAAATAAAAGGAGGTTGGTTGTTTTGATCAAATGAAATTTCTTTCCGCATCATGTTTTTTATTACAGGAATACTTAATGGAGCGGATATTCGTCGTTTGATGAATGATAATACATTTGAAAATGCTCTCAGTAAGCGAGAGCTTGTGTCATGGAAATATGTAAAAGAAGTTATTAAGAATGTTCTCGGAATTAATCGATCCGATGATTAGCGCAAACATATTGAAAACAAGCTGACCGCTTTTTATAATATAAATGTTCGAATGTCTATGAAAATACATTTTTTACATTGCTATGTGGAAAAATTTATGGAACAATCACCAGCCGAATCCGATAAGCACAACGTGTTCACCAATTGACGGCAAAGTTCGAACTTTGGTACAGCGGCAAAAAGTTACATGCACGCTTGGGTGACATTTGCTGGAATTTACAAGAGGAAGAACATCCCGAAGATGATACAAAAGAATCAGAAAATTAAAATTGAAAAAGTTAAGAATAATGTTAATTTTTTACGAAAAAATTATGAAAATCACTATAAAATTCACTAAATAGATTCAATTTTTTTAAAATAGTTTTTGAATCTACACGTTTGTTGAACAATGAAGGCATACATCGCCTGCCTGCAGATTAACCTGCATCATGCAAATGCGTCTTCGGACGTCCTTTGTCCCAGGTTTATCTGCCAAAACATTAGCATGGCTCTGATCCAGAAGCCATGAGTGATAGCGGCTATTTTGGGTAGTTCGCAAATTAATTTTATTCCCATTTCAGAGTTCATCTTAAGGGACTTGGTTGCAGTAATGGTGGAGGTTCTGGGTAAAAGAGGCAAACAGGAGGCTATAATGGCCTCCACCTACTTTCCTGGAGACTCAGAGTTAATACCTCCGCTTGAAGTTAGGCGGCTCATAGCTCATTGCAAACGCAATGGGCTGGCCTACCTGATAGGATGCGATGCAAACGCGCACCACACGATGTGGGGTAGCACGGACATCAATAACAAGGGTGAGTACCTTTTTGAATTTCTGATCTCAAATAATGTAGGCATTGTCAATAGGGGAAGGAAACCTACTTTTGTAAATGCGATTAGGCAAGAGGTGCTAGATTTGACACTTGCTAGTCCGCATTTCAGCGACTTCATCAAAAACTGGCATGTGTCTGAAGAGGCCTCATTATCGGATCACTTGCACATCAGATTCCATTTGGCGGCTAAGCCCATGCAGCGGCAGGAAATCAGATTTCCAAAACTGACCGACTGGGACTCTTATAGAGTCTCACTCGAATCAGAAATGCCCTCGGTTGTCAGGAACATAGAGTCTCCAGAGGGTTTGGAGATCTGTTCAAACCAGCTGCATAATTCTATACACTTGGCTTACGAGAACAGCTGACCGGTTAAGCGAAGAGAGTCCACAAAGATGGTCCCTTGGTGGAACGGGACGCTGGGTAAACTGAGGAAAAAATCGAGAAGATTATTCAACAAGGCTAAACGCACCGGTGAATGGGGCGAGCATACGATGGCCTTGACGGAATATAATCTCGAATTAAGAAGATCCAAAAGGGCTACCTGGAGGAATTTCTGTGAGGGAATAAATGAATTGCCCTCTGCAGCTCGTCTCCAGAAAGTCCTTTCCAGGGATCATTCAAATGGTTTAGGACTTCTCCAGAAGCAAGATGGGAGGTTTACTGAAAACCGGAAAGAAACTTTAGAGGTACTGCTAGAGGCCCACTTTCCGGGATTCAGTAGTGGTAGTAGCCCAAGAGGACCCTCATGATCCCTCAAGTGAGGTGGCCTATGCGCCTCACAGTAGGATCTGGAGTCTCTCTGGGAAAATATTCACACCAAGCAAGGTGCGATGGGCTATTGGGTTTTTCAAACCTTTCAAATCCGCTGGAGGGGATGGTCTCTTTCCAGCTTTACTTCAAAAAGGTATTGAGGAAATACTCCCCAGCTTGATCCAGATGTTTCGGGCAAGTTATGCTTTTAACTATATTCCGAAACTGTGGAGGAAGGTAAATGTGGTCTTTATACCAAAGGGTGGGGGTTGTCCAGACACCCAGGCCAGGGCATATCGGCCAATTAGCCTCACATCGTTTCTATTGAAGACGATGGAAAAAATCCTGGACTATCAAATAAGAAGTGAGTAAATCTTCTGTGATGGCCCTTAGCCGTCTAGTCACGAGGATTGAAAAAGCAGTGACTTATAAAGAAATTGCCCTTTGTGCCTTTGTCGACATTGAGGGGGCGTTTGATAATACCTCCTGTGGATCTATAGAGAGGGCAGCAATGGAAAAAAGGGTTCCGCTTTCTACAATTAGGTGGATCCGTTCCATGCTGGAATATCGTGAGATTACTGCCAGATTAGGTGGCGAGTCAGTAACCATCAGGGCCGTAAAGGGCTGTCCCCAAGGAGGCGTACTATCTCCTCATTTGTGGTCATTGGTTATTGACAGACTACTGGTCCTTCTGAGTAGCCATGGGTTTGATGTCCAGGGCTATGCGGATGATGTGGCTATCTTAATCAGAGGCAAGTTTGATGAGGTCATTTCTGATCGCATGCAAAATGCACTCAATATAATATGGCAGTGGTGCTACCAGGAAGGACTCAGTGTCAATCCAAACAAAACTGTCATTGTTCCTTTTACGAGGAGGAAAAAGCTTGCGCTTACAGCTCCCACGTTAAACGGTACAACTGTTAATCTTTTCAGCGAGGTTAAATATCTAGGGGTTATCCTAGATCAAAAAATGAACTGGAACCAACATTTGTTGAAAGTTCAAAATAGAGCCACCAAGGCTTTCTGGGCCTGTCAAAGACTCTATGGGCGTGCTTGGGGACTACAACCAAAAATGATCTACTGGTCATTTCTTACAATCATCAGGCCTATGGTCACCTACGTATCGGTTGTATGGTGGCCTAAAACTGAGCAGAAGGCAACGCAAACCTTATTGAATAAGGTTCAGCGTATAGACTGCATCGGTGTTACGGGCTCAATGAAATCATGTCCAACCGCGGGGGTGGAGTCACTTCTCGGACTAACACCGTTACACCGGCATAATAAAACGGATGCTGCAATTATTGCCCAGAAAATGCAGGCGGAAGGAAATATCAAACTAGGCAATATGGTGGATCATCTGGAAATATTTAAGGGATTTCAGACAGACCCTACTATAGGAATACCTTCCGACTGTATGCCAGCTAAACTGGACTTCCACAAACCATTCTGTGTTAGGTTACTTGACTGGGATGTGTGGAGTGCAGGTGGACCATCCTTTATGCGAGGGTCCATGGTATGGTTTACAGATGGATCAAAAACGGAAGATGGGGCGGGGATTGGAATACACGGGAGTGGCATTACCCTCTTGAAGTCCTTGGGTACCAATGCTACCGTTTTTCAAGCAGAAGTACATGCTATAAAACTTTGCGCTAGGATAGGCATAGCAAAAGGCCTAAACGATGCAAAGATTTTTATTGTATCAGACAGCCAATGGGCCTTAAAGGCTCTTAGGTCTTGTACCGTTGAGTCAAGGCTGGTATGGGATTGTCTGAAGGTTATTAAACATCTGGCAGGCTCAAATAAGGTAACACTTATGTGAGTGCCAGGTCATACTGGAATCGAAGGAAACGAGGCAGCTGATGGCCTCGCCCGTGAGGGTTCTGCCTCTCCATTTATTGGGCCAGAACCCTTCTGCGGCGTCACTAAGGGACACCTTAGAACAGCGGTAAAACGCTGGAAGGATGTTCAAAGTCCTCCTACTGGCGCAGAATTCCAGGTTTAGGACAAGCGAAGAAATGTGTGTCACCTTCGTCTGTCAGGGTTATAGAGTATCTTGAACTTAGGAAACCTGAGTTGAGGCTACTTACTGGCTTCCTCACAGGTCATATATCACCTTAAGAAGATAGGCCTAAGTATGACAGATGGATGCCGCTTCTGCGATCTGGAAGCGGAATCAGCGGAACATGTTCTATGCCATTGCCCAGCCATTTGCCAGCAAAGATTGCAACATCTAGGAGGGAGAACAATGAGCCGGGATAGTATGTATCTTATACTGTCCAGTAGTATTATCAGATTCATTAAGAGCCTGAATATTGGCTGGACGGATAATTAAGTAGGGTCCAGCACAACAGATCTTTTAGGTCGCGGTGCGAGGTGGCTTATCGCCCACATTGCTTTTCAATCAATAATAATAATAATAATAGTACATTTATTATATAATAATTTTTCAATGCAAGCAAGCGATATTCAGCGAATTAGTGTATGATTTATGCCCGATTTAGATGAAGAAAAATGTTTGCCTTGCAAAAAAAAAGAGATTAGTTTATTACAATTTTCGTTTGAATTTTTTTGTTTTTTTTTTACCAATTGTTACTATAAAAACATTAAAAATAAATATGATACTATAAAATATACTCGACCCGACTATATTTTTTGATATTTTATAGTAAAAAACAAACACAAACACAATAAAAGTGTATTATGAAAACCTATACGATGACCAGAAATCAAATGTTATTGCAGAAAAAATCAAATCAAAAGCAGTTTTCCCAATTTTATTTATTAAGTTTTATTTTTGTCACACTACTGATAGATGTCAAAAAATATAACATCCAAATACGTATAAGCCGCCAAAAAATTATAGCATCACCTTTTTGGTTTACATAGTCCTTTCTCATTTTAATTAATGGATATTTTTTTATTGCGTGCAGCTCTATGCAATGCAAACATTTTTTGCAAGGCAAACATTTTTCTTCATCTAAATCGGGCATTAACAAAAATTTGTAACCATTTGCGATGCAAATTGTTACTGGGGTTGGACTGTAGCTTGAGAAGAAATTTCTAAATTTTTAATTGTTCTGTGATTGTTTCGATACTTTAGTACAATTCTGGTTTTATTGATATTTTCCCCACCATTGCTTATGATAATTTATGTATTGGTCATCCCGTTGTTTGATGACTATAAATAAACTGATATGAAATAAGCGCGGCAGTCAGTTCTGGATATAATTTTGATTGAATATTTTTGAGAGTGAAGTTTATCGGATTTAATTTTTTTTCTTTCCACCTCAAAATTATCAAGTTAAGTTATTTTTTTTTTGAGTTTGTGTATAGTTGTGTACCAATTATAAGTGGAAAATATTAGAATACTATATATACATTTAGTGAAATAGTGATAACTAAAAGGAAACTTTGTAATACACCGTAAGTTTCGCTTAAAGTACAGTGTAATCCAAACAGCTTGAAATTTGGGAAGCTATGGTGGTGAGAACGATAGGTGGTTTATTTTAGTTTATTGGACATAAATGATATATGGGTGCTTGCGTAACATATAGAATATTCCTAAAAAAAACTGTAGTGAAATTTAATGTGCCTATTATGCTTGATTTAAGCTTTTACGAATGAATGCTTATGGAACATTTATATATATATATATATATATATATATATATATATATATATATATACGTTTGCATACATTATCATACAGACATATCAGTAAGTGTATTGAATTATAATTAAAGTGTTTTGAAATCCGCTGTGTGAAATAAAAAAAAAACATTCTATAAGATTCGAACCGGTACGTGAACCAAACGGTCGATCATCGTCGATAAAACGATACCGTTTTTCGTTTTCTTTATTTGTCAAAATAAAATGTGTAACAATAATAAATAATGAAATCAATTATAATCTAATATTCTAACTATAAATTTTAAAAATAATATCAAATTATATATCAAACATATTTTTGCTACACACTTTCATACAAAATTATGTATTAATTATGTAAAAATAAAATGAAATTAAAAATTATAAAATCGTCATATCATAATAAAATTTTGGAATTGATTGCAAACATTGAATAAAAAAAAAGTACGGATTGGTTTTTTTTTATGCTGAGGTTTCATATGGTGATATGTTCTTGTGGAGGCCATCATCATAGTGTTCGCCTATATCGGAGTTCGAGTTCGTAGTCATCGGGAGTGTTTATTATTTTTTTTTTTTCGTGAAGTGTGTAAAGCAGTTACATTTAAAAAGAATAAAGATTTGAATTAATTCTTTTGTGGTCGAGTAACGTAAGAAAAAAAATATCTTTTCTATTTAAGTTTTTTTTTAAATTTTCTTTGATTGGTTTTCATTTTTCTTAGTTTGTATTTTCTCGTGTAAAAAGAAAACGAAAAAAAAAAAAGAGAACATTAACGTGTGCAGGAAAATTTTGTTTCCAGAAACTGGTAAGTGACGTTTTAATTTTGAAGAATGTTTACTTTTTCTTTTTCCCCTTTAATATGATGATATAAACAGTATTTAATATAGGAGAATGATCCATGGGAGGCGTGCGAGAATTGGAGTCGGGTCTAATTTTTTTTTCTATTTTTTTTCTGAATGGGATGGTTGGGAATGAAAACTCACGACTAATTTAACCTCTAACGACTGAGCTCAGGTTAAAATCCAAAGATAAGTTCATTCTCAGTCATCCAACAACACGTAAAGTGTTTTATGTCTACGGTTTGACCCTTTTCAGTTATTATTATTTTTATTCATACCGTAACAAATTATTGAAATAATTTTGCAATGTACTGACTCAATATATATTTCAGTAACAACGATGAAAAATTATTAAATTAAAAAAAAAATTAAATACGCGGGTATCGAGATACTCGTGAAATAGGCTAATAGTAGATAAGTCGAAGCACCCGGGTACCTCGATACCCGCGACTGAAATCTCTTATTAGAAATAGTTATTAAACTGCTCAAATACTGCCCTATTAATCGTGAATTCTATATCACTTTGAGTAACATCTAATGGTCTACGTAACTAACTAGCTTTGTGTATAAATTTTACACTACAAATTACCAAATTTAACTAGGTGATTAGAACGTATAATCTTTTTTTTTTTTTTTCAAACCAATCCCTTTACAAATCTATAAAGCTCATCATCCTTAGTCTGCTCATTCTAAATGTGCTGACCAAACAAATAGATCAGTTTATGTACAACTGCTGGATAAAATCTGCTGAGTAAAAAAAAACTCAATGACTACATACTATACACACACTAAAAAAACAAAAAAATCAACTTTTCAATCAAATTGTATTTTGTCTGTGTTGTCTGCTTACTCAGAGTTAATCTACTCACCTTATCATGAACATGAAAATATCCAAATCTATATACCAACATTAAATCGAGAAATTGATTAAAACAAAAAAAATCATTTTGTACAAAATTTTTTGTTTATGTTTTGTTGTTCCACTCGCTCGCACTTATCAAATAATTAAATCTATGATTCGTATTTTATCAGAGCTCGCGCTTTATCAAAAATCCACTGTAGATGTGTTTGGTATATGTATGTGCGTAGTGTAGGATTTTTTCCTTTATCAAAATTGAATTAAAATACATATTTTTATTTGTTTTGTTTAAGATGCTGTACAGATTATGTATGTATATACATAAACTGTCTGTTACTTCTTTGCATATAGAGACGAACTGTGTAAGGGAAAACCCAAAAGGAAAATAAAGTACAAAAAGCCATTCAATTGTCATAAAAAGGAGAATCTACTTATATAACATTAACATATCAGTTTACCTTTTTTGTTGTTATTGTTGTTGTTGTCGCTGGTTATGTTTTGTAAGATGGGTTACATCCAAAAATTGAAATTTTTAATCCGGTATTACAAAAAAGTCTTTACGAAGATATAGTTTCCGTTTTTGACAAAATGAGACAATTAAGTATTTTGGGTTTACATAAATAAGTTTTTTTTTTGCTTAACGCAATCAATACAAAATTGTTTTTGATAAAGCTCCACCACAATCCAAAAAAAATATAAAAATAATTTTAACAAGTCACAACAGTTACCCACACAAAAAATATTCAAACTTTATAAAATAAATCATGATTTGTATAGTTTTCGTTATGCATACACTTCCTATACTATATATACATATATACACTTTGAGTCGAGCTTTTATTATTATTATTATTTAAATAAAAAAATGTATGTATATATAAAGCGCATAGACAATAAAATTTTATTATTTTTATTTATTTGTTTTGTTAAACATACATACAGTGCACAAAAAATAAAAATGAGAATTTCAAACCGACATGAAAAACATGAGGTAAAAAATGGTTTTAAACAATTTCACTGTATTCACAACAAGAACAAAAAAAACGAAAGCTTTTCTTTTCTCATATCGCACAGTATAAGAGAAAACCAAATTTATTTATTTTTTTTTATTTTTTTTTTGCTGTTCAACACAATATAATAAAATAATCTTAGAACATATTTTTCACACAGTTGAAATAAAAAATAGAAAAAAGCACACAAAAAAGCTATAAAAATTTATTTTTATTTCAAATTAAATTAAAAAAAATAAAAATTTATAAAAGCAAAAATAGTAAAACCAGAACAAACAAAAAAAAAACAAGTCTTCGCATTGTGCTTTTAGTCGGCGAGCGCTGCTTTATTTGTGTTGATAGAGCAAAAACAATGTGAATGCATAATTTAAATATTCGTGTGGTTGTACACGTCTCGTTTCAGCAAAGATAATTAAAAATGACAGATTTTCGTTTTTTTTTTTTTTTTGTGTTTAGATCTGTCTACCAGATATTTCCTAATCTTTGTCATTTTACTTGAAAATTTATTTTCTTGTACAGATTTCTTGGAAACTAATTAAATTATGTATGCGTCCAAGGCCTTTTTTGTTGTTACAAATTATATCGCAGAGGCAAATAATTATTATTTCCTTTTTTGTATAATGTACATTGAAACACGAAAACATTTATGGAAACGCGCGGCAATTCATTAAAATTACCGTTCTCAACAATTTATGCTAATTTTTAATTAAAAAATATAAAAATAATGTTTCGTCAAAATAAATTTTTATTTTTAATATTATGCAAATACATAAATTAGTATTTGAACGGTAGCAATGTAATTGTTGGTACTTAAACGTTCCTCAAAAGTATGAATAAAATTGTTTTGATAATTTTTGTAAATGATAAAGCCATGCAGAATATTTTTTTAATGCTCGTAGGGTAATTAATCAGTAGATTGTTCCCTTGAGGTAAAACAATTTTTGTTGCAATGAGAACCTTATCTACGCTACTCGCATAAATTTTACTGGTGGCTATGAATATTTGCATGTAAAAGTTCGTCCATAGCGATAAAATGTGAAGGTCATTTTAAGGTCAATGTAACTTTTTACTAAATTCCTTTTTGCAGGGCAGAATATGCACAATTTCAATTGAAATAATTACACTACAACTGGTGCATACGAAATAGGGTTTCTCGAATGGGATATCGGTCACGTATGAGAAGTTAGCAGGAAATTTTCATGCCGAAAAGGTTTTTTTTTTGTAAAATGTGTGTCTCGGCTAAAATTTAAGGAAATTTTCATTCCATCCAGAAAAAAATATTCAAAACTCTTAACCATACGGTATTTGTTTGAAATCAATTTAAATTAGTACATAAGTTAATATTTATCAAATGGATTTCTGTCAGTATTCTGACTTACATGCGCGTGGTGTACCCAATATGTATTGGTCGGTAGGAAAATATGAATTGTAACTAACGTCAAGTAGTAAAAAAGAGAAAGAGTACATTCCTTCAGAAAAATATGTATAATAAGGACAACCGCGGTTACAATCTAAAAACATCAACGTGCGTTTTATTAAAAATAACAAAAAATATAATACAGTCCACTACGAAAGGAACATTTGGTCCATTGATGCCGGATATTTTGCCGGATATTTAATTATAAATTATTATTGTTGATGAAATAAAAATTGGTGTTGTAAAAAAAATGGTTGCCGAACAATTAAAAGTGTAAACCAGTGAATTCAAAAACTTAATGAACAAAAGGAAAGTAGCTAAAATAAAATTAGCAAAGTTGAAAACATTCATCGAAGAATTCAATCCTGAGAATAACGAAAGCGAATTCAATTTAAATTTTAAAGTTGGTAAATTGACGGCATGCGAACATGATTATAATGCAATCCACACACAATTAATCGAGTCGGAATCGCAATTGGATGATGATACTGGAATTCAAAAAGTGAAAATGGATGCAATAGAAATGCAGGATAATATATGGCACTTTAAATATTTATTCCAGACATCGTTGGATCATTATACAAAGTTGCAAGGACAACATGCATCAAATTTGGATGGAAGATCAGTATACGATAACCATCAGGTGAGAATGATAATATTCAATTTAATAATGTGACAGTTGAAATTCAAAAGAATGATGAAAAAAACGAAATAAAATCATTGCCTAATCCGTGTTCAGATAGTGATAGTAATTTTGAAAGGTCGGTAAAATTACCGCAGATAAAATTACTTTTTTTTGATGGTGACGTAGATGATTGGTTAGAATATAGAGACTCATTTATCGATATCGTGATTAACAACACCGCAATATCAGATGTTAAACGTTATCATTACTTAATTGGATCACTCGGTGATAGGGGAAAAAAAATATGTTATTAAAAATATTGAATTTACGTCAAAGGGATTTCATTTAGCATGGGAATCGCTTATGTTCAAATATAATGATGAGCGGAAAATCCTAGAAAATCATTTGCATAAATTTTTTAATTTAAAATCAATTAGTGGTGAGAGTTGTTCGGGAATCTCGCGGTTATTGGATGATAGTCAGACACATGTACGTGGTCTTGAAAAGTTAGGCGAAAAGTTAAGCGACGCGGTGATTTACGGTGATGCACCAAACAATTATTTATGCTTGTTATGTAAACAGTCACATTTCATAACAAATTGTGCTGAATTTTTGGCTATGACACCAAAGCAAAGAATGGAAAAATCAAGAAAATTAGGATTGTTTAAAAAGTCGTCACAACAGTTTCACTTGTAAGATCAAAGAACGATGTACAAATTGTAACGGTAGACACAATGGATTAGTTGATGTCGACGAATTAAAAAAAACAAGTCCAAATGAAAACAGAAATTTGAAACAAGAAGATGAGGAGAATAATAAAGATAAATCAGTCTATCTATGCAATGGAAATCGAAACCAAAGTCAAGTTTTGTTGTCAACTGCAGTAGTTTTAATATCCGATAGTAATGGTAATTTTCACTCATGTAGAGTACTATTGGATTCTGCATCACAGAGCAATTTCATCTCCGCAGAAGTAGCAACCAAGCTGTTTTATCAATTTAAAAGCGAAGATGCATCTATTGCTGGCATAAATAATATTAAAACAAATATAAAGCATAAAATCAACGTATCAATTAAATCATTATCGTCACAGTTTTTTGATTTGGAATTTTTAGTACTTTATAAATACTGAAAATTGGCGCATACCAAAATCATTTAAACTAGCTGATCCAACTTTTAATGTCCCGGGAAAGATCGACTTGTTGTTAGGAGCGGAAGTGTTTTACAAGATTAATCTTCAAGATCAATACCAGATATCAAATGATACCCCTACATTGGTTAATACCAGATTTGGTTGGATTGTAGGAGGTAAAGTCGAAGAATCATACAATTTCTTTATGTCAACGGAATTGACATTAATTGAAGAAAACAAGATTGATGATTTAATTCAAAAATTTTGGGAAATTCAATCTTCCGATAGTAAAAAGTCAATGTCTTTAGAAAAGAAAAAATGTGAAGAGTTATTTGAAGCCAGTTATCGAAGAGACAATGGCGGACGCTGCGTCGTAAAGTTACCATTTCGTGAACCAATTCAAATTTTGGGAGATTCTATAACGGCAGCATGTAAACGATTACAATATTTAGAAAAAAAAATTGAGCAACAATCCAGAGTTAAAGGCATCTTACATAAACTTCATGCTCGAATATATTGACTTAGGTCAAATGAAAGTATGCCATTCAAATTCTCAAAGCGGTCCCGACGAGTATTCTCTTCCACATCATGCGGTTTGCAAGCCGGCAAGTACATCAACGAAGTTGCGCGTGGTATTTGACGCGTCGGCAAAGACGTCCACAATTTTAAGTTTGAACGACATACTCATGGTGGGTCCAGTTGTCCAGCAAGAACTGTTCTCACTTATACTTAGATTCAGAAAATGTATGTATGCTTTTACCACAGACGTGGAAAAGATGTACAGGCAAATCAAAATTTGTGATGATCATACGCGATATCAGAAAATATTGTGGCGAAAAAATGAAACTGAACCGATTCAAGAATATAGATTGCAACCAGTGACGTATGGTACGTTCAGCTGCACCATATTTAGCGACGAAAATTTTGTTACAATTGGCACATGATGAAGAGCGTAATTACCCACTAGCTTCTAAGGTAACAATTGAAAGTTTTTACGTGGACGATTTATTGGCGGGTAGTGATACTATTAACGAAGTATTGGAGATACAAGATCAGTTGATCAAGATGTTTGAAAGTGCGGGAATGACCCTGCGTAAGTGGTCATCGAATACGAATATGTTGTTGCAGCGCATTCCAATAAAGGATCAGGAACCAGTAAACGAATCCAATGATACTATTAAAATTTTGGGTTTGATTTGGAATGCCAAGAATGATTCTTTTATTTTTAATATTGCACAAACCAAAGCCAAATCGCAAACAACGAAACGAGAAACTTTGTCGTCAATCGCAAAATTATTTGATCCGTTGGGACTCATTGCTCCGGTAATTATCACAGCGAAAATACTAATGCAGCAAATATGGCTTAGCAGAATAAAATGGGATGACCAACTTCCTGATAATAAACAAATCACATGGAATAAATTTTACAATAACTTGCCACTAATTAATAATATTCAGATCAAAAGAAGACTTATTGGTGATGAAGCAAAGCACATATGGGGAGCACATATGGGGCATGCGTGTATATACGATCAATTAATAAACATGGCGATATAACTGTAAATTTGCTTTGTGGTAAATCCCGAGTAGTACCACTCAAGGTAACATCCATTCCAAGGTTGGAGTTGAATGCAGCGTTATTGTTGTCCGGTCTTGTTAAAAAAGTGATAGAGTCAATGAACATAAATGTCAATGAAATATACTTGTTGTCAGATTCTACGATCGTGTTGTCATGGTTAAAGTTGGCTCCATACAAATTAAAAACTTATGTGGCCAATAGAATTTGTGAGATTCAAGAAATCACATCACACATGACGTGGCGACACGTTGATTCAAAAAATAATGCCGCACATGTATTATCACGTGGAATCATGCCTGGTGAACTGGAGACGAAAGGAACAGTATTCATCCCGAAAAATAATTGTAAAGAAATAGATTAAGGTTTAAGAGCATTATATTAGAATAAATATTTAAAATTCAAATATTTGATGATTCCTTTGGACATGTGTACATTTATAGTGAATAAACACTAAATACGCGGTCAAATTTCAAATTCTAAATTTCTTGCGCCGATCTCAGAGATGTCCCCTGAAATAATGTATGGCATTCGACTTCTCAACACTTATGCAATTAGAAAAAACTACGCTTACTGGGAAATCACGGGGATTAATAGTGAAAATGAACCGCAACGTAAATATATTACGAAACATAATACTTACAAAGAAATACGACCAATTTCGAAATCGAAAACAATTAACCGCTTATTTGGATGCAACTGTTATCCGGGTACCTTATAATCCGTGCAAGACCATTTTATATTACGCTCTTATAATAGCGGTCAAAAGAAACGAGCATGATACTACTTCACCATTCACGATTACAGATATGGTAAGTTCCAGTCATACTATTGATTCTATTGGTGGATGGCTTAAATAATTTAAAACTTTCGTAGAAAAATCTATTAAAAAGTGGCCTGTTTTTTTTCAGTTGTCATTGATGTCTCAATCGCTGAGCTCAACACAACATACGCCTGGATAAATAATAGGGCTACAACATAGCAAATAGACGAAGTAATCAAAGTTTATTTATGTTGCTCGCACTTGTCACACACTTTGGCAAATGATATTTACAATCACTTCTCAATAACTAACCAAACATTAATTAAAGAAGTATTTGCATCGACGTTTTTGGAGTCGGATTACGGTATCTTAAAACAGATTTGGAAAAGTTTGACCGTTTTACTCTCGACAAAACTGATTACTAGCACAGTACGGGCAGAAATGGGAAATGTATCTACTATCATTCTAGATAGAAATATAATTTTTAATAAAAATGATAATAGTGAAAATATCGATTTGAAATATTCGAAAAATGGTACACTTCCCATGTATACGTTCAAAGCCCTTTCTATCAAGATTTCAAAGATACAAGTGACGACATTATTAAAGAGAATAACAATGTACCAACACTTAGTGGGGAAAATAGTTTCTATCAACTAACGTTCCTAACTTTAGTATTTAAAAAATATATGATTATAGCACCAGTGTGGACCGGACTACTAAATAGTGGTGAAAGATTTAGCAATAGTCATACAGAAAATTATTTCGCAGTTATTAAGCGAAGGATTAAACCCTTAAACAAAATGGGTAAAATTCCAATTAAAGCAGGTCGATTCTTGAGGGAAATTAATAAAACTATTAAGAAGGAAATATATTACAACATACTTACCTAAAGTTTCTTTAAAACATAAATTAAGTTTAGTTATGTTGCAATCAGAGGTAACTTTGAATGACCCAAAATAGTGTTTCTACATGGAAGCGTAAAGGAAAAGACGAAGCAACCCCTAAACATAAATCTAGCTTCAATTTGCCAAAGATTTCGCAGTTAAATAGCTTATCAGCGAAAGATCGAGCCATAACCAGCACGGACATTTTAACGAAAGGTCCCAAAACTATAAATGAGACCTATACTTTTAAACGCAACACAAAGTTGCGATTATTTTGTAAATACTTGTGCTTTCGATGCATTAGCTTAAGGGTTAGCTTCAGCAGCACAGCAGCTAAATTATCTCACTAATGATGCATGCCCCGGTGATGATCGGCCAAAACAACTCGTTCGCAGCATTATGAATTACGATATAGAGCTTGCATATAAAATAAGGATAAAAATATTGTTTGACCTTTCTGGAGAAAAGAAAGGCTGCACATGCAACATATTTAATGTAGCAGACAAGTTACTACCCAGTTTCAGCAGCATTCCATTACAATTAGAGTGCAGAAACTGCTCTACGGCGGAAAGTAAAGAATTTAATTCAGCGAATGAGAAATCAATGACAACTGAATCAAAAACAGGCCACTTTCTAATAGATTTGTCTACGAAGATTTTAAATGATTTAAGCCATCCACCAATAGAATCAATAGTATGACTGGAACTTACCATAGCTGTAATCGGGAATGATTAAGTAGTATCATGCTCATTGCTTTTGACCGCTATTATAAGAGCGTAATATAAAATGGTCTTGCACGGATTATAAGGTACCCTGATAATACTACTTAGTTGCATCCAAATTAGCGGTTAATCGTTTTGGCCGATTTCAAAATTGGCCGTATTTCTTTGTAAGTATTATGTTTCGTAATACATTTACGTTGCGGATCGTTTTCACTGTGATCGGCGCAAGAAATTTAGAATTTGAAATTTGACCGCGTATTTACTGTTTATTCACTATAAATGTACATATTTTATGTCCAAAGGAATCATCAAATATTTGAATTTTGAATATTTATTCTACTATAAAGCCCTTAAACCTTAATCGATTTCTTTACAATTATTTTTCGGGATGAATACCGTTTGGTTAAGGGATGGAATGAAAATTTCCTTAAATTTCAGCTGAGATACACATTTCGGCCTGAAAATTTCATGCTAACTTCTCATACGTATATCGGTCTCAATAGTATGACCGGGAAATCCCGGAATTTCCCTAGCAAGCCTTTTAAGGTAGCCTTTTGAAATTACGCAAATTAGACGGGGTTTTAATAGATGTATCCAGATTGTTCCAGAGCTTCACTCCATCGATAAAAAAAGCACGTTGTCTCGGCTTAGTTTTACAAGATTTAGGCAGATTTAGTTTAAATCTTCTCTGTGATTTGGAGAATTTCAATTTATCCTAAAAATACTTCGGAGCTTTCTTTTTAGTCAAACCAAACATTACAGTCAATGCCGACAATTCCAGAAATTGATTCAGACTTACAATAAAATGTATCAGGCACAAGAATTAAGAGGAACGTTTAACTTTTTAAGGGAATTTTTGGGACATTGCGAATATATTGAAAGAAAAAAATATGAAAGTAAAGGTTCACAGTTTAATTAAGATACTGTAACAAATTAAAGCGCCTTAATGACGACTCCGTTTATTTAAATTTTTGTATAAAGTTATATAAATTCGCTAGAATATTGTGTATTTCAGACATATGTAAAATAAAATCAATTAACCACCAATCAGTTAGTACAGGAGTGGGAAACCGACGCCAATGAGTCTATTTTTACGCTCACGGCCTCACGCTGTCACGCAATGGATTAAATCCCCTCGAGTTGCCCCGCTCTTCTAAGCCGTTCCTATGTAGTCGGAGCCACCATCATACCCCTTCACCTACAGACAAAATTCTCGTAGAGGAAGGGTCAATAACCCTTGCTGAGGTGAAGCGTGAAGTAGCAGAACGAGCAGGCATTGGAGTTACAGTGGTGTCAGATGTGGGGTAGTAGTTATCCTCACAAACTAACCGATGGCCACGTTACAAGATCAGCTAGATGAACTCCGGAAGCAAATGTCCGCGCTACAGGAGGCATAGATATCAATGGATGCAGCCAAGCAAAAGGCTGAGGAGAAAGCGGCGGTCACCCGACAACAGTTAGCTGCCATTCAGCAGTCACAGACGGCAACAGAGGCAACCCAACAAAAAGCCGAAGCAGCAACCATGGCGGTCCGGCAACAATTAGAAGCAATGAACGCAGAAATGGCCGTACATATGCGAACTACGCAAGAAAAGTGCGAGCAGATACAGATAGAAGGAGTGTCATTTACGACCCTACAATAACCTTTCCTGGAGTTATCGCAGAAGATCTCATGGCTGGCTCAAATGTCGACACCTAGAGCGTCTGTCACTGCCGATGTACCACGCGGTGCGGATTCAGATCCAGTCCCTGGTACAGCTCCGGTCCCGGGTTTATTATTGCCGGTAAATACGCAAGTCAACGAATATTCAGGCATCCTGTCGCGGCCACTAAAGTTGTCAACATACGACGGCTCCTCCTGTTGGGAGGAGTATTACACGTATTTCGAGTTAGTCGCGGAAGCTTACGGGTGGACCACGCTACAGCGAGCCATCCAATTGGGAGCAACGTTACGCGGCGATGCACTAGTAGTGCTATCTTCAATCGAGCCGACGGCGAGACCAGATTTCGAATTATTGTGTAACTCGTTGTCGCTTCGCTTTGATACAGACCAATAAGAGAAAATAAGTCATATCCTTCTCCGCTATCGAACACAACCAACCAAGGAAAGCCTCTCAGCATTCGGAATGGATGTGGAGAAATTGGCACGCAAAGTATTTCCTTCCCTTCCTCGAGAAGCGTTGGACCGCATTGCTCTGATGCAGTTCATAGACGGCATCCACGAAATCGAAGTACAAGATCTCGTCAGGATGGCTGGCCCGGCAACGCTTCTTGATACTTTAGCCAAAGCCATCGAAACCACGGCAGTACGTCGCGCGACCCGCATGAACCAGCGGAGTGTACGAGAAACCATTCTCGAAAAAGATACGGGAACCATCGTCGACGAAGTCACTCTCGAGGCCAACACCGGTACTGAATTAGCTCCACGAAGGAGGTTTAGATATCGATATAAGAAGAAGCAAAGAACGCCCACCGAAAAGAAAGAAGAAAACGTCGATAAATCCTGCTCCTGTGCACCAAACTCGAGCACCAATACACCATCGAAAAACGAGAACTAGTCACTGGTAAAGGGCACCCAGCGGCTAAAGAAAATTATAATGCCCCAGAGGAAATAACAATCCAAGCAACCAACGGTGCCTTCTTGACAACCGAGGGACTTCTCAACCAGAAGAAGTGTACATTCGTCATCGATACCAGTGCTACGGTGAGTTTAGTGAACAGCAATTTTCATAAACTATGTCCTACGATCATACGACCATGCAACTTACGAGTTAAGACAGTGACAGGAGATCCTTGCCCGGTTCGCGGTATCGTCGACCTAACTGTCAAGCTGGGAGAGTTCGCACAGCCGGCAAGTTTTGTTATTGCCGATATAAGAGGTAATGTGATACTCGGCACCGACTTCCTGAAGAAATTCCACGGCCAAATCAATCTGGTGGATGAATGGTTGCTCTTGAACAACAAGAAAATCGCAATCTCGGTCGCTGTAAATCCCGCCATCGCGACATCATCAAGAGTGAACATACCCTCTAGATCAGAAATGTTTGTCTCTGTGAAATTAGCCAAGACCAGCTTAGGGAGCTACGTGATCGAGCACCCAGAAACGTAAAATCTGCCGGAGGGAATTATGGTCGCACGAGGACTCATCGACGAAAGTAGCCCTCTTCAGCATGTGCGAATAGCTAACATCACAGATCAGGTGAAGATCCTTCCTCCGGGGATAGTGGGACCCGGCTTCTCAAAACCAAATCGACGAAGTAATCCAACGATCTATGCAAGAAATACCAAGAGAATCACACAAATTCGGTCAGACAATTTTTAAATAGTTATGGAGACGTATTTGCTAGATTTCCCGGGGACTACGGGAAAACGAATCTTACTAAACATGTGAAAGAAGTAGGAGCGGCCAGTCCAATTAAGCAACCACCGCGGAAAATTATGAAACAGGGTGAAATGAGCAACCTATTGACTGACATGAAAATCAATGGTGTCATCAAGCCAGCTGTCAGCCCTTGGTCGTATCCCGTCGTGCTTGTCCGGAAGAAAGATGGGTCCCTAAGGCTTTGCGTCGATTACCGGCGATCGAATGAAGTCATCCGGAAGGACTCGTTTCCTTTACCTCGAATTGATGTTACTTTGGATTCCATGAAAGGCGCGTGCTGGTTTTCGACCCTCGATTTAGAATCCGCTTATTGTCAGGTTGAATTGGACGAAAAAGACAGGCCTAAGACTGCGTTTTCGAGCATAGACGGCCTTTGGCAGTTCACCGTAATGCCCTTTGGCCTGTGCAATGCTCCTGCGCCCATTCTCGAGATTAATGCAGATGGTTTTCGTAGGGCTCCCATGGAAAACGTGCCTGGTTTATCTAGATGACATAATCGTCTACGGAAAAGACATCGACGAACTAACCAAGAAGATGCAACAGGTATTCGAGAGGCTATGAGCGGCAAACTTGAAGCTCAATCCGAAAAAATGCCACCTATTCAGGAAGGAAGTGCAATAACTAGGACATATTGTTAGTAATAAAGGTATTTAAACAGATCCCACCAAAATAGAGACGATCCGTAGCTGGCCGCGTCCAGAAGGAAAGTCACACATGCGCAGTTTTTTTGGCCTATGTTCATACTACCGCACATTTATAAGAAATTTCGCTTCCACCGCCAAGCCATTGTACGAATTGATGGAATAACAGTGAAAATTCGAATGGAACGACCATGCGAAATGGACTTTCGAAGAATTAAAGCGACTGATGAGCACCACATTGATCCTTGCATCTCCTCAACTTGATAAATCTTTCATCGTCGACACTGATGAAATTCTAATCGGGATTGGCGGCGTACTATCGCAAAAAGTACAGGGCAACGAGAAAATTATCAATAACTTTTCGCGGACGTTGAGGAATGCGGAACGAAATTACCACACCACCCGACAGGAATTATTAGCTGTCGTGAAATCTTTCCAACACTTCGACGAAAAATGCAACAAATACCATCCAACAGCCACCAAATTCACCTGTTTTGGCTCCCTGTGACTTCTTTCTGTTCAATCGAGCTAAAAAAAACATTACGGGGAACGCGTTTCAGCAGCCGAGAGGAAATAATGGAAAAATCGCCAACACACACAGAGTAGATGTACTCTTGACTACGTAACTTTTGCAAATGTCAAGCTATGACGCTAAGATTTAGAGGGAATATCAACAACAGATGTACCAACTTACCAAAAAAGCAGAACTCAAACTGGAACGATGGGAGCGCCACACGGTGGTTATTCCGAGAACGAGATTTATTAGAAAAACATAGTCTGATCGACGTTCAACACCCTAACTTTCGAGATATATTACGATGAAGTGTGATTTCTTGACGGAACTATGTATATGGGCCATTCTGGCTATGAAATCTCAATGACATTGGTCTGATTCTTTAAAACCATGAAGGTAAAGATCAGATCTATTAGAAAATCATAGTCTGATTGATGTTCAACACCCTAGCTTTCGAGATATATGACGTTTTGTTTTAAGTAATAGTCTACCTATTATGTTAATAAAATAAAATTATTTTAAAAAATATGAACGTGACAATATTGTTTATAATCTATTACAAATTTTAATAGATTTAGATCTTATAATGGTTTGCTAATTGAAAAAGGTAATATCAATAAAAGAGTTTTAGGTCTATAGTAATGGGAGATAATCTGGGATTAAATCAAATTCTGGGTTTTCGAGCATCCTTCTCAGCGCTTCACTTTTGTAGAATTTGCAAGGCTCCAAAAGCAGAAACACAACACCTCTACTATGAAGTAGAAGCACAGATGAGAACAGTTGACAATTATACATCCGATATATCAATTGAAAACCCAAAATTGACTGGAATTTCTGAATCGTGTATTTTGAACTGTTTGTCTTTATTTCACGCGGTAGTCAATAGTTCAGTCGGTTAAATGCATGATATTTTCGAAGGAGTTTTAAAAAATTACATGTGTCTAATCATTTTGTATTTCATTCAAAAAAAAGTTTTTTTATTTGGAAGATTTGAATAATAGAAAACAACTATTGTATTATGGCATTTTAGATCCAAAAAACATTTCACTTTCCATAAAAATATAAGCACTACAAAATAGAAACTTAAATATGCAAGCAAGTGAAACCAGTTGCTTTTTCAGTTAATTTTATAAAAATTTCCAAAAACTTGTCGATTTATTCATGTATTCAATATTCAGCAACAATGCCTTAAAAGAACGGCCAAATCGGATAGCACATCACAATAGAGGTTACAAAGAGCTTTTTAATGATCCTCTGAAAACCTAAAGCACATTTTCTAACACATTATGCAACAGTAATTAAAAGGGCAGGGCCTTTAAAAATGATGTGGAGTATGCGAAACGAAAGCAAACTCAAAGAATTAAAACAGCTCAGTATATTACTTTAAAAAAAACCTTTGCTTTGTTGGAGTTAAATTGTCCTTTAAATTAGCACATTTTTTCAACTGTGATCAAATTGATAAAAGTGTTCTGATATCTGTCTCCGAGAAATCTTACTTCCTTCGTATCTTAAACAATATAGAAGGTTATTATTTAAAATTTTCCATCGGCACAGTTTGCTGATTTGTTAATGACTCAACCATTAGCATACTAATTTCAGCCTGTATCAGTTCAAGTAGCACGTCTACGTGTTGTTTGTATTTTATTTCCAAAGGTCACTACTGCCAGCATCATATAGTTTAATTAAATTGTTTTCGTTACTTATTTTATAAAATGAAAAATTGTGAAAGTTGGTGACAACAACAATACTAGTCAATTTATAATAAAAGCTTTCATAAACATTTTTCATTTCAATTTCTTTATTCTTTTAACAATATAAAAGCTCATGCAGACAAAGCCAAGCAAAAAACATACGTGAAAACTTTTACTCGATACATGGATAAGTATTAAAAATATTGAAAAATATAACGAATAAGCAAAACTTTTCCAAATATAAGCGCATGGAAGCTTTCTTGTGATCGAGACAAAATGAATAAAACAATTTTTTATTAAAATTAAAGTTCAAATAAAAAAATATTTATTTACAGGGTAAGTTGTCAAAATTGTTGACACATGTCAAATTAAATTCTTCAGGATTTTTTTTTTTTTTCGTTCTTTTGACGTAACATTAAGAGTTTTCTTAATATATACGTTTTAATTCAAGAAAACATGTACACGTCTTTTTGAGACATAAATCGAAAAGAATTTTGGGTACTATATTAAAAAAAAAAAACATAGTTTTTTTTTTTAGTTAGGGCGTTATGTTCTAGTTATTTATAAACGTAGAAGATTTGGGTAAAGCATTATGATTAAAGACCCAAAGTTTTTTAATTTTATAACTTTTAGTTGATAACTTAAGTAACACTTTGGAAAATTAGAGATAAAAGTTTTTAATTTTTGGATTTTGCTTTATTTGATTTTTTTTTTTTTTTTTTTTTGAGGGAAAGTTTTTGATTATGTAACGGATTTTGGTACATGTTTTTCTATTTTGGTTGGGGGAGGCGAAACAAATACGATTTTACGTTATTCAATTTAATATATTTTGGTTAGTTATTGTTTTTTTTTTATATACCAAGAATTACGGATCTAACTTCGGAAAATTTTAAAATCGTCAGGATACTAGGGAACTTAAACTCGAAATACGAGAGATACATATTCGGCAGGCAGAAGAAACTCTATAGCAGATGAAATTATAATGTGGATAGTTAACAATTAACTAAAACTTGCTGTGCTGACAATTTGTTTACAGTTGCCTTAAATTGTCCTAAGCTGTCCTAAGTACGTCCTAAGTTTTTATAAATGTGTTGGTGTAAAAGTTTCGTTATTACGAATTAATTTAATTCACATTGAAATACTAAAAATTATGCTTAAGATTATTTACTCTTACAAAACAAATTTAGATTTTTTCTATGGCGCGATATATTCTGATGGTGAATGTATAAAATCAGACCATTTTCTAAAAACTGAGGAACTGGCAGAAAATCCGTGCTGGTTTGCGAATTTTCTTGTGAAAATCCTTGGAAGGATTAAGGATAACCATGTTTGACATAATCTCATATAATACATCGGATATACGTATAAATGATTTTCTAATTTTTCTTAAGAAAATCCTATAGGAACGACCACCAAAATGTACTAAATTCTAAGTTGTCATCAGGTCTTATCTATTCGAAAAATACTTCACTTTTGAAAAAAGTAGGGGATTAGGGTAGTTAGGACCGCCATGTTTGACATAATCTCACATGATATATCGAATATCCGATTTTTCAACATTTAAAACCATTTATACATATGTTCGATATATAAACTTGGCTATCCTAGATTCCCTAGTCCTTTACTTTTTTCAAAAGTGAAGTATTTTTCAAATAGATCATGACAACTAAGAATTTAGGTTATTTTGGTGGCCGCTTCCTAGGATTTTCTCAAGAAAAATCGGAAAATCATTTATGCATATATTCGATATATCGTATCAGATTATGTCAAACATGGTTGTCCTAAATAATCCCCTACACTGAAAAAACAAAATTAGTCAAATTAAAGAATCGTCATTCTTTGAAAAAAAATTCTAAAGTTTAAATAAACTTTTCTATGATTCTCAAAATTTGTTGCAATAATCATATAACGCGATTAGTTGAATTTTGAAACATTCATTCTTTGATTTCGACAATTTTCGTTTCCTTTGTTATATACGTCCGTTAATAGATCCAAATAGAAAGAGAAAGAGAATCAGAAGATATTACAACAGCAATTGCATTGCAAATTCTCATTGAAATACACTAATTGTTTCTACGGTCGTATGTGCAATTATCAATTATTTTACTCATTGTTAATCGCAATTAGACTACAAAAAAAGAATTCTGAAGTTCAGATAAACTTTTCTATGATTCTCCTAATTTGTTGCAAGAATCATATAATACAAATAGATGAATTTTCAAAACATTCTACAATTTTCGTTTTTTATTTTATCGAACGTCGAGTTCGTATTCGTCGTCATTCGAATGTGCAATTTTTTCCACAGTCGTAATTGGAATATTAATGTGATCAGATCACTAACAAAGTGCATTTACCTGTTTAAAAAATAACTAAAACAATTAATTAGTTTATTCAATATCTAAAGTGAATCGTGAATTCAATACAGTGTGTTTGTTATAAAAATAAAATATTAAAGTTAATTTTATAAAAGTAAAATAAAAAAAGTTATTGTGAAATCGTGAGCACGTGTTTTAGTTTTTATTATGATGGAAGAAACGATGGTGGAGACGGACGATCCCAATATTGTCTTTTATTTAACTGAAGTGCAACAATTATTGATAGATTGGAATTTTAGTGAATTGATAGAGGTTTTTAATGCACAATCCATAAATATTGAGTGCTTAAAAGAACTGGCGATAGCCGACATTGACAAACTAATTCCAGATCAACCGCTTTATGTTCGCATTTTATTTAGAACTAGACTTTTAGAATGGCGGAAAATCAACGTAAGTATTTCATAAATAATAGCATGCATATTTATTTTTGTGAACACGGTACAAATTACAAAATTGTTGGTCTATAGAACTACCCACTGATGCCAATTGCCGAAACGGTATCAGCAGATACGAGTGTTTTAAACTGGTTAAGTCGATGCCAACCAAACTCATCTTCTCCTTTATCAACGCCAGCTCTGTCTCCATGCATAACAGAACCTTCAACATTGCATGACCATTACAACAAAAGTGATCAAATCAAATTCATTGTAAGTTTATAAAAAATAAATTGTTTTTGTTGTATTTTTTTCTAATATAAGTTCTAATGTACTCGTAGTTTCTAATGATTTTCTTTTTTTCTGATTTTTGTTGATTTAAAGAATTTAGAGCAAATTTTAAAAAATTCGTTTGTGCGTAAAAATATACTAGAAATGTCGAAAATGAAGAAGCCACTGTCATTCAAATCGCGAAATGACCTATGTGAAGTTGTTGTCGATTATTGGATAACTAATAACATAGAACACGTTCTTGCATCAACTTATTGCAAAGATATCGTTAGCGACATTTTAAAACTGTTTCCTAACGAAACTGAGGTAAATATAAAAAACTATTTTTTACCAATTAATTTGTTAACACATTCGTGGACATCGGTTTTAACTACGACTACTCGGAATGGCACGTAATTATTTTTTTAAAGAGTCTTTAAATCTGAATTACGAATTATTAAATAGTTTAAGTAAAATTTTGCAATCATTAGTTTGTTATTGAAATAGAGCTGTAAAAGAGAAACATTACATCTAGTTAAATTAGTTTGATCATTTTATATATGAAACTTAAAATAACTGTCGTATTAGAACAGAATTAAAAAAACGATGATATAATTTTCAATAAGCAAAAAGTATTAAAAGAGAATGATACAATCCTAGATTGATAAGATAATACTTTAATTTTTTTGCTCACGAATGTGTTCAATTCTATTGAGTTTATTGATTATTTAATTAATTTTTGATTTTTTCACAACAATTGTTTGTAATATTAGGAATATTACATAAGCTCTAATAAAAAAACTAAGAGTCGGCTTGCACAAAAATATTACAGCTTATGTCGAAAATATCAAAAGAAAGGAATTATTGAAAGCCGTTACAAAATAAAGAAGACTAGTATACCCAGTGACATCAGCACAAGTGAGGAACAAGAAGAGGTTGAAGAGGAGAGCATTGACGAACATTTGCTAGGATGCCAATCGTGGCTTAAAAGAAATAAGCAACCAGAAGCTCTTGTTGTAGAAAAGTGGCGACTGACATATAATTTTCGGCTTGGTCAGGTTAAAAATAATAGAGATTTATTTACGGAGTGGCCGATTTTAAATCAACAAATAGGACTCTCTTTGATAATTGTTTATAACAAATGTTCACTCTCTTTACTTATCTGTATTAATAATTTAATAAAAATGTTCTAGATTGAACTGGATTTTGATAATACTCATCCCGGAAAAAATCAGCTATTGTTTTCCAAATGGGATCAATTTAAGCGGGTTATTGTGAATATATATAAGAACAACATTAAAGATAGTTGTTCAAAGAAAAAGCTGGGCTTAATGAATGAACAAATCAGTGCTGGTAAATATATTTTTTCTAAATTTTAATTCTAATATCCAAAGTGTTCTACAACCTTCAAACAAGAGGCTCGCAGCTGCCTTTCTACGTGCTCCCTAAACATATAATTCTGAAATTTAAAAAATGGTCTGTATTTCTCTAGGAAATTCACCTTGTAGTTTAATAATTACTCAACATTGGCAACATTGTAATTTAATAATGTTACCCAGTTTTCTTCTTCTAATATCGGTCAAAGTTCAAAATATTTATTTTCACATTAACTGTACTTCTTGCGCGCATTGATCCAGATGAAGTCGATTTTTTACATTCAAAACAACACTATTTCACCCAATTTCAACATATTCAAAGAGCATAGTGAAAAGCCGCTGCAAGTCACTTGTCCGTAGGTTGTCGGACATCTTGTATGAAATACGTAAATAAATTATTTAATTGTATTTTAGATTCCGAGAATTATTTACTTATTGTGCTACTAAATTCTATTTTGATACCTACCAGTATTCATACTAAAAATAAGGAAGGAAAACGCTCTTTCTGGAAGCCGTCAATTCTTGAAGCAGAAAGTTTTTTGGTGTTGCATGTTGAGGTACTACATATATTGAAATTTTATTCTGATATAAGTTTATTTATTACACTAATATAATTTCTTATCAATACAGGTCGAAAATAACACCTACAATACGGTCAAGAAACATAGAGCAAATCTGTTGCAAAGAGGACTAACTAATCAACCCTTACTAGTTGTACAAGGAGAAGTAAGCGATATTCGTAAAATTTACATTAATTTAAACGATACCTTTTATGAAGTAGATAGTTTCTTAACCGTTGTGTCTATAACCAAAAAATTATACACTATTCTATACCCGACCCACCCGGGTGGCCACATGTATTTTCTTGTTAATATCGAAAATTTTTGTATTTGCCAGTGTATTATTGCCTTTATTTATTTTAATATACTATTTTAAACGTTATAAAACAAAAAAAATAAATAAAAAATGGGGAATCCCCGGTTAATGCTAGTAAAACAAAACAGAAAAGAATCGTTTAGGTGAGCTGAGGAAATTAGAGTAGGTGTGGTATTCAAATGGAAAGGTTGATTGCGGAAGTGATTTTTTTTTGTAAATAAATATATATGTGAGTGATAAAATGGCGGACCACAGAGACATTTCAAATGCTGAGTTTAGACGGTAAGATTTATTATTTGGATGATCCGTTCGGTTTTTTTACATTTATATACACATTTTTGCCCTAGTTTGTCGTATGAAGATCAACAAGCATACCTAAATCGTTTATTAGAGGAATGTGACGATGACGAAGAAGTGCTTGATTTTGTTGACGACGGCTCAGAAGATGAGTGGCTTCCTACAGCAGCGGATAGAAACGTGGAAGATTCAGACATAGAGGACGTTTATGAAGATCATGAAGTCCAAATTGAAGTGTCTGATGAAGAAATTTTCAGCGATAGTGAAGTTGAAGACGAAGGAGAAACTGGAAGTGCAAATTGTAATAATTCGCCTTATCTAAAAGGAAAAGATGGATCGATATGGAGACAAAATCCTCCTCAAAGGCAAACATTGAGACACAATATTCTCAGGAGTCAACGAAGTGGGTCATCGCGATCGACCGAAATGTTATCTGTAAGAGATACCTTCAAGTGTATATTTACGGACGTCATGTGTGAAATAATCATTAGACACACAAACAGGAAGGCCAATGAAGTATACACAGAACACAATATTCTAAATCGGGATAAACCGCAGAAAATCTGGAAATTATTGACCGAAAATGAATTTGAAGCCTACCTAGCTATTCTTATAAATGCTGGTGTTCACCAATCAAATAGTGAACACACGAAGGTGTTATGGGCAACTACATCGAATCCATTGTATCGCGCGAGCATGGGACTGAACCGTTTTTGGGAAATATCCCGATTTATTCGCTTTGACAATCAGAATACGCGGCAATTCCGATTACAGACTGATAAAGCTGCTGCTATAAGCGAAATATTCGAACTTTTAAACGAAAATTTGCGCAAATATTATGTACCTTCGGAATGTGTCGTAGTGGATGAACAATTATTTCCTTATCGAGGTATTTATCGAGAAATTCGTTACTATATTTTATAAATTAAAAAAAAAATTTTTTGTGTAGGACGAACAAGATTCACCCAGTATATGCCGTCCAAACCGGCAAAATATGGGATCAAAGTATGGTGGGTTTGCGATGCTGCTAACTCTTACCCAATAACGGGGCAGATATATACGGGTAAGCAACCATCAGGCAGGGAAATCAATCAAGGAGAGCGGGTTGTCAAGGACCTATGCGCCCGTTTCAAAGGGTCTGGGAGAAATATAGTAACTGACAATTTTTTTACAACATTGCCGCTTGCTCGTTTATTGATCTCTTGGGACTTATCAATAGTCGGGACATTAAAAAAAAATAAACCCTATGTTCCAAAAGAAATGTTGCCGTCCAGATCTCGGGAAATTTATTCGTCAATTTTTGGATTCAGCGATGATAATATTACACTTTGTTCGTATGTCCCCAAAAAAAATAAGAGTGTATTATTATTATCTACGCAGCATTATACGGATTCAGTAATTGGAGACAAAAAAAAACCGGAAATCATTCATTATTACAATGGAAAAAAAGGTGGAGTAGATAATATGGACAAACTGGTCACTCATTATACAACCAAACGAAGGACGAAAAGATGGCCTGTAGCATTTTTTTACAATATAATTGATGTAGCTTGCGTCGCGGCTTACAAAATTTACATAGAAAATAACCCGGCTAGATCAAACAAAACACACAATCGTCGAGAATTCTTGAAAATGTTGTGCTTCAATTAGCTCTACCGCATGTGTCAGATCGATCAACCATACCAAATGTATATAGAAATTTTAATTCACGTTCAGGGATAGAATGCATACTTGGCAAACCGCTCTATGTACCAATAAACCAGGAATTGACAACGTCTGGAGTACCTAATGTGTTACGCAACAACGATGGCCGAATTCCTCAAGTTGGCAAATGCTGGATTTGTTTGTCTTCCGATCCCAAAAAACGACGAAATTCACGGAAATCCTGTAGTATCTATAGAAGACCAGTATGTGTAGAACATACGAACACTCAAATAAAGTGTTCTAAGTGTTAATAGTTTTAATTTTTTTTGTAAATTTTTACCAAATTGAATTTCTTATTTTGTAAACATATTTTTAATAACCAACTGAATTATTTATGTGATAATTTTTGATTTTTTCTGTGATGAAATGTTGATTTAAACAATAAAATGTTATACAGATAGCATATTCAGTGTTTTTTTTAAATGGCCACCCGGGTGGCCGGGTATAGACTACAAGAGTAATAATATTGGTAAACGAATAATTTAGTTCAGCAATAATTTTTAGTTAACTTCTGTTCAAAGATCAATAAAAAATAAGTAGTTCTTGGATGTCAAGGAGTAGGGATAGTCTAACTGTGAAATTGAAAAAGTTACGAGCATTTTAAATCGAAATGGCCACCCGGGTGCCCGGGTATAGACACAAGGGTTAAAAGGATTATCAGTACTAGTACAAATTTTTTACGTTTTTAATTTGAAATTTCCTGAGCCTTGCAAGCAAGTATATGAATTTTTAGTTCATTATTTTTATGAAATAAGCTTAGAATCACAAAAATCAAAACAGTTATCTCTTTTGTTAACTGAATTACAAACAGCATCTGCATAATCATGTTTTTATGCTTTATTTGCTCAAAAAGACATACTCATATAAATAATTACATAACGCATTTAAAATTCATTCATAAACTATCACGCCATACTTCATATTTCCAATGTACAATTTGTCCACAGTCATTCCAAAATATTTATGCTTTTCGGCGCCATTTGATAAGGCATAACGATTTAAGGTCCCCACATCAAGTTTCAGTAGAATTAAAAACGGTTGAAAATTTAAATGAAGTGCAAACAGACGGTATTCCTGAACTATGTAATGAGCTGCTCACCGAAAAACCTGGTTTTTCAGACTTCACTAATCAATCTTTACAATTTGCATTAAAATTATTTGGAAATACTTCGCTTAATCGAAAACTAGCCATGGAAATCATAAAGGATTTTGAAAATTGTATTACTAGTTTTATAAATCAAATTGAAAATATGACTGATGCCCCAGAAATAAAAAATCATTTAGAAATTTTTAAAAATTGTTTTTCCGCAATAAATTCAGAGTATAAATTCAAAAAACTTTTGCAAGATAAAAATTTGTTTTCAGACCCTAATGAATATGTCATTAATACTTCAAAAACCATTGAAACTATTAATTCAAAGGTGTCCAAAGGTATTTTGTTGCCGATTTCGTATAACATACAAAATTTCCTCGAAGTCAATGATAATTTACTTTCCATGATTGATAAAATTCGAGAATTAGAAAACAGTTCAAACATTTCGAATATAATTCACGGTTCAGCTTGGAAAGAAAAATCAAAAATATACAACAGCATCAGCATTCCCTATATTCTATACTAAGATGATTTTGAGGTTAACAACCCTCTTGGTTCCAAATCTGGGCTGGATAAAATAACAGGCGTCTATTTGAGTTTTCCCTTATTAGAAGATTCCAAAATATCAAAATTGGAAAATATACTGACTTGCTGTTTCACAAAATCTGCTGACATATCACACGGTAACGTTTCGAATTTTATGCCACTAATAGAAGTATTAAAAAAACTAGAAGAAGACGGTTTATTTGTTAAAACTAAAAATGGTACCATTCACGTTCATATAATATTAGCAGCTATAACTGGGGATAACCTAGGTTTAAATTCGATTTTAGGATTTACAAAATCTTTTTCAGCCAATTACTACTGTAGAATTTGCACTTGTGATAAAATAACTATGCAAAAGCAACTTATGGAAGACACATCCAAATTAAGAAATTTAGAAAATTATAATGAGGCCGTAAATATAAATGATCTTGCAAGGACAGGCGTAAATGAACAATGTATTTTTAATTCCATCAGATCGTTTAATGTTATTGATAATGCTACTTGCGACGTGATGCATGATATTTTTGAGGGCATAGCGCACTATGAACTTTGCGATATACTTAACCATTTTATTTCCGAAAAAAAATATTTTTCTTAAATCGGATAAAATACGTCAGTTTTCTGGTTTGTTATCTGTCAGCAAAATGAAGTATTCCCCGACACTACATCGTTGCTAGGCAACTTACTAAAAACAGTACTGGAAAGTATTCCTTGCCTAATAACAGTACTGGAAAGTATTCCTTGCCTAGTAAAATTGACAGCGCACGCAATTGTTATAATTCTAAGGTAACTTTGATAGTGAAATCTATTAAAAATATAAATTGGAAAATGTTGCGTATTTTAAAGAATATAATGAATAAAATGGATAATCTGATATACTGCCGATTAGAGAAAAAATCGTATGTGCAACTCGTGGAAAAACTATAATTCCCGGACTCTTATGGTTGCTGGAACTCGGCTGACGCCTCGTCCCAGCAACTTCCATACTCGTCCGGGAATATATCGTTTTTCCGACACGTTATACAATATACTATTCTCTTTATGCGATCTTAATGCACGAAAATTTTCTTTTGTTTATGGCCCTCTAGATAATAAAAATAAGACTGCAAATATTAAAATTAAACATTTAATTAACAGAAAATTAAAAATGTCGGCCTCTGAAACGAAATGTTTTTTACACTTTATTCCCCTAATGATTGGTGATTTTGTACCTAAGAACGACAAAGTGTGGAGATTACTTAAACTTTTAATAAAATTGGTCGATACATGCATTTTACCTTCCTATTCCCTAAAAGACTTAAAGGACCTCAATGATATTGTTATCGAACATCACAAATCATATTTAGGCCTATTTGGAAGGAATTTGTACCCAAAGCATCATTTTATATTGCATTATGTTAGTTCAATGCGAAAACTAGGTCCCATAAAAAGATTATGGACAATGAGATTTGAAGCCAAACACAAAGAAAGTAAGAATTACGCTAGCACAACTACATCAAGAAAAAATATACTCTTAGTTTGGCTATTAAATCAAATTATCATTTTGCACTTAATATTAATGCAAAAAGACATTTTGCTTTGGATAATGTGGAAAATTGGGGTGATGGCAAATATATAAATTTTATGAATCTTGATATTTGGGATAACTTACCTGAAGAAAAAAAAAGAGAATGTAATTTTAGCAACATATTTTCTTTAAAAGAAATAATAATTAATTGTACGCCTTATCGATTGGGTGATATTTTAGTAACTGCCAATGAAGCAAATGAAATTATTTTTTTTAAATGTGTTTATATAATAGTAGAAACGGAAGATAAAACGTACTTTGCATCTGAAGTGCTCCAAATAATTGAATTTGATACCCATTTTGGTTGTTTTGTTATTGGAGACAATGTTAACAAAAAATATGAATTGATTCAAAAATGTGATATAAGATTTCCTCCGCTGCATTTTATTAAATTGCCAGACGGCAGAGTCATTGTAAAGCTAAAGGCTCCTTATTATTAATAAATTGTTTAACTGAAAATATCCTTGTATAGTGAATATGAAAGATATTAATGTATTAATGAAGTGTATTAAATATTAATGAATAATTAAGCAAAAGGGAGCCATAAATAATTTAGAATTAACTTTCCATAGTTTATTTACAAAATTGAATTAATTAATGTAAATAAAATAGAAAATAAATGTTTTTGTTTAATAAAAATTTTTTTTATTGCGACTTCGAGTAAAACAGATCTTCCAAAGCACTGCAAATTAAGTAAGTATGTATGTATAAAAATCGCCAAATATTTCTCAATTTCAAAAAATTCGATTTGCAAATATTATAAAACATTCTTTAAAATTACAAAATATTATTTGAAAGCTCATCCAAAACATTCTGTATTATTGCAATAATATTATTTGAACTCACAAATCTCACTTTTACTTAATTGTTGAATGTATTATATGAATTGATAAATGTTTGGAAAATATTCTATGATTCCTAAAATTTTGAATTGTATAAATCTTCAAATACTCTATATGAAATTGCAAATTCTGCAACATGCAATAATATTATTTGAATTTGGGAATATCTGTTTTAAGTAATCGTAGAATGCATTGTATGAATGTTTGAAGACATTCTATGATTTCTACAATTTAGAATTGTTTAAATCATTAAATTTGGGATATGAAATCATAAAAGTAATTCTTTAATTCTGCAAAACAATTATTTGCAAAACTAGAGAATCCAGATCGGTATTTTTGAAGAATATAATTATATGACTGAGAATCAGAGAAAACTTTGGTTGATTTCAGACCACATTTTATATGATATCAAACAATCTTTTTTTTCTGTGTACTTTTTTCAAAACTGAAGCATTTTTCGAATAGATAACACCTTATGAGAACTTAGAATTCAGGACATTTTGGTAGCCACTTCTTAGGATGTTCTCAAGGAAAATCGGAAGATCATTTATACATGTAGTCGATATATTATATGAGATTATGTCAAACATGGATATCCTAGATTCCCTAATCCTCTACTTTTTTCAAAAGTGAAGTATTTTTCGAATAGATAAAATCTTATGACAACTTAGAATTGTGGACATTTCGTTGGCCGCTTCCCACGATTTTCACAAGAAAATTCGCAAACAAACACGATTAAACACGGGTTTTCTGCCAGTTCCTCAGTTTTTCGAAAATGATCTGATTTTATACATTCACCATCAGAATATATCGCGCCATAGAAAAAATCTAAATTTGTTTTGTAAGAGTAAATAATCTTAAGCATAATTTTTAGTATTTCAATGTGAATTAAATTAATTCGAAATCACGAAACTTTTACACCAACACATTTAAAAAAACTTAGGATATACTTAGGACAAATTTCACGTACGTTTATTTCGTGACAATTTTTTTTACAATAGTTATTAGTTCATTCAGTATACCGTCGGAATGATCAACCAAAAAGTTCAGATTAATCATTTAACCTGAATAAAAAGTAAGATAACGTGAAAATTCGTTAAAAGCACAGCTTTTTAAAGCTTGTTCAAATATTTACAGTTTTTCGATATTTAAAAGTTGTATAAACTCGGTAAAGTTGTTGGCTCAGAACTATCATTTTTACAAATATGTTTGGGTGGAAAAACCCAACATTCAGCAACGATTTTTACACACACAAAGAAAACAATAAATAAAAGCTCCAATTTTTATTTAATATTTTTATTTTGATTCATTTGAAACGACGCACAGGGGTATTTGTTAAATTTAGCTGGCCAAACGTCAAATTCTCAGCAGAATTGCACTCAGTTAAAAAAAAACAGGTTCCTAGAAAAGCCACAATATTGGGCGAGGAAATAAAATAAAAGTTAATCAATTACAGATGACAGAATATACGCTGATGACGCAGTCTAAAACATAAGGTTATTTCCAAATTAGCCAGATAGATAATTATTTTACGAAAAGAGAAATTGTGAAGAGTTCTGTAATTTAGTTTTGATCTGACGAAGATTCTGAAAACTATATCAGTCATGGCGTATTGCGTTCACCCGGTTCGGCATTTTGGCTGAAAAACTGCATTCGATTTCTTTTATTCTGCATTTAACTTGTTTTTATTTTATGATTTAAAGTTTATACATTTTTGTTTGTTTGCTGCTGCTCGTGATGATCAAAAAGTGACAGAGGTAATTAAAACATTTAATTTTATATGGGTGAAAAAATTAAGGTAAATTTACCGAGAAAAAGAAGAAAGTAAAATAAAAAACTTAATCATATCTAATTATGCTGAAGTTAAAACCTGCGATAAATTATACTGAACTCTAATTTGACAGGTTGGACGCATTACGCCATGACAAAATAACAAAAGTGGCATTTCATTTGCCAATTTACAACAACAATGCTATATAATGAATCCGTATTAGGAATTCGTCGAATTCCATCTAAATTTACGGAATTCAAAATCGAATTCATCGTTTAGTTTGCCTACTTTACGCTGGGTACGCTACACAAGGAATAAATAAATTTTTTTTTGTAACGATTGCGTTTCATTTAGATTGGTCATTTTAATATTACCATATAATTTATGTAAAATTATTAATAATTACAATACCAGCTTTAAAAATTACACAACAATGCATTCAAAAAAGTACAAGCATTTATTTACATAACTAATTATTCAAGTAAAACTACAGGAATTCGGACTTTGATCGTCGAAGAGACAACTTGGAAATATAAAGTCAAAATAAATGAAATTAAAAACCAAAAATAATAAAATTGAATTTTCTTTCATATGAAATAATTAAGTTATTATATGATACATACAGGGTTACTTATTTAGGTAGAAATAATGGGGGATATCAAAGTTTATTTTAATTATATAATTTATTTAAATTATTTCGATTAACTACATTAAAATTTATTAAATGTACTAAATTGATTTTAATGGTATAAATAATTTGGTAGTATGGTGATTTATTAATTAAATTTAGTTTTCAGAGCTGCCTGGGAATTTTTATTTGTTGATTCTTGATAAACTTATAGTACCTAACTTTATTATTGATAAGTCTAGGATGTTGTGGCGCGATAACATTAACATTTTCAAACTATTGGATATAAATTTTACAAAATAATGGAATTTATAATTATCTATTTTCTTGTTCTGGAGCGGTAGGAAATTGATAATTAGTTTTAAGTTAAATTTGTTGTTTAAATGGTTTTTAACGTTTAGTTTAAATATTGTTGCAGTAGGTAATAATTAATTAATTAAATATAGAAGGGCTAAGCGCTGTTATTTTAAAATTTCTTAAATATTTTATCAGGTAAATTAATGAAGGGCGGACAGGGGTGAAAGTACAAAATTAATAATTTTTAAGTCCTGATTTAGATTTAGGGAGTTCTGAATAACCGGTTCTGGATTCCAGAGAAATGATCATCTAATAATGTAGTAAGATTGTGCTGTCTTGTGCTAACCTATTTATTATATATTGTACTAATAATGTACTAACTATTAATCGCTTAGGTGTCTGTAACAGGGATGAGTCTGCCCTAACTAATAATCCTATCCTATCCTTTGGTTTTGTTATGTGTAAACGGGTGTACTGTGTGTGCCCGGGAGTCCGGGAGATCCGCTTTAATGCTGGGCCGTACATCCTAATCCTAATCAATCAATCAATAATGAGGTATTCAATCTTGGATTTAAATCGGTCCCAACTTATAATCATATTATATTCATTGGTTTTGGTGTGTGTAATTAAGTGTAAGATGTGTGGCGGTGAATACTGAAGAAACGGTTATTATAAAAATTATTCATTTAAGTAATAAATTTTAGTATTATGGTGTTTTGTTAATTAAACTTAATTTTCAGAGTAGTCTGGAAATATTTATATTAATTTTTAGGTAAAATTTATTTGTTGATTCTCGCTACGCTTATAGTACCTAATTGAATTATGGTTAAGTCTAGGTTTTGTGGTGCTGTAGCATTATCATTTAAATCATTGTATATAAGTTTTATAAACGAATTGAATCTATAACTATATATTTTCATTTTCATTTTCAGTTTCTTTTTCTAGATTGGTAGAAATAGATGATTAGTTTAATAAAATTTTATGTTTAAATGGTTTGTATGGTTATATTAATTCTTGTAGCACAATTTAAGTAACAAAATTTGGTATTATGGTGATTTATTAATTAAATTTAGTTTTCAGAATTGCCTGGGAATTTTTATATTAATTTTATTTGTTGATTCCTGATATACTTATAGTACCTAACTGAATTATTGATGAATCTAGGATGTTATGGCACCGGAAAATTAACATTTTAAATTATTTTATATAAACTCTATAAAATAATTGAATCTATAATTAATGATTTTCTTGTTTTGAATCGGCAGGAAATTTCTGATTAGTTTTAAGTAAAATTTTATGTTTAAATGGTTTTTAACGTTTATTCTAATTCATGTTGCAGTACGTAATAATTAATTAATTAGATATAGAAGGACCATGAAAAATGAAATAAGCGCTGTTTTTGTAATCTTAGCTTAGTAATTTTAATTTTTCTTAAATATTTTATCAGGTAAATTAATGAGAGGCGGACAGGAGGAAATTACAACATTAATAATTTTTTAAGTCCTAATTTAAATTTAGGGAGTCTTGAGTATCCGGCCCTGGATTCTAGAGAAATGATCATCTAATAATGTAGTTAAATATTGTACTAATAATTTACTAACTATCGATCACATTGATGTCTGTAACCGGGTCGAGTCTGGCCCAACTAATAATCCTATCCTATCCTTCGGTTTTGTTATATGTGTGCGGGTGTACTGTGTGTGTCCGGGAGTCCGGGAGATCCTGCTATAATGCTTGGCCGTACACTCTCAATCAATCAATAAATAAATAAAATGTTAATTTTTTGTAATGTGTAATATATTCTGTTTTGTCCATTAATATATTTTAATTAATTTAGTTTTAAAATACTTAAAGGGATCTTTTTTCTAATTTACTAATAAATAATTCAATTTTCAGAATAAACATAGTTCTAGAATTAATCATTATTATAGGGATCAAAATTATTCCCGAATTTCAAATTTAAATTTTAGTTTGAATCAACCCTCCAGGATTAACAAGTAGTGAATAAGCTGTAGTTTAGAAATTGTGTTGTCCTGTGCTAACTATTTTTACTATTGTACTATATAATTACTAACAATTTACTCTTATCCTTCGGCTGGGGATAGATAAATGGGTGTACGATGTGTGCTCGGGAATACTGAAGATCCTGTTATAATAATTATTCATTTAAGTAATAAAATTTGTTATTATGATGTTTATAAATTAAATTTAGTTTTCAGAGTTGTCTGGGAATTTGTATGTTAATTTTATTTGTTGATTCTTAATATACTTATAGTACCTAATTGAATTATTGAATTATTAATAAATCTAGGTATTGTGGTGCTGTAATATTATCATTTAAATCATTTTGTATACATTTTATAAAATAATTGAATTCATAATTATATATTTCTTTTCTGGATCGGTAGGAAATTGATGATTAGTTTTAAGTAAAATTTTATGTTTAAACGGTTTAATGCTTATGTTAATTCTTGCTGCAGTAAGTAATAATTTTTAATTAGATATAAAAGGACCATTAATAAGGAAATAAGCGGTGTTATTTTAAATTTTTATTAATTATTTTATCAGGTAAATTAATAAAAGACGGTTAAGGGTGAAATTACAACATTAATAATTTTTTAAGCCCTGTTTTAGATTTAGGATTTAGGGAGTCCTGAGTATCCGGCCCTGGATTCCAGAGAAATAATCATCTAATAATGTAGTTAGATTGTGCTGTCTTGTGCTAACCTATTTATTATATATTGTACTAATAATTTACTAACTATCAATCGCATTGGTGTCTGTAACCGTGTCGAGTCTGTCCCAACTAATAATCCTATCGAATCTTTCGGTTTTGCTATATGTGTGCGGGTGTACTGTATGTGCCCGGGAGTCTGGAAGATCCTGCTATAATGCTTGGTGGTACACTCATAATCAATCATAATCAATAAATTTTTTATATGAATACTTAGTGAAGGTCCACATTTATACTTATAACTATTTTTATATTATTATTATATTCAAAGTTTAATTTAAACTTTATTTTATTTAATTTTATCTTTATTTTGTTATAATGATGTTTTTTATAATACAGTAGAATCCGTTTATACCAAACCATGTATATAATGAACAAACGCTTATAATGATCATATAATTTTGTCATATAGTTGTGTGCCTTGAATTTACACGAACACTTATTTTTTCTTATACACTACAAACAAAGTACTACGTTTATAAACGTAAACGAATATTTGATTAAAATGAACAGCCGGCTATATTGAACAAAATTATGTCCCTTGAGTTTTCGCTATAAGCGAATCCTACTGTAATTATAATTATAATTATAATTTTAGCTTAGTAATTTTAGATTTTCTTAAATATTTTATCAGGTAAATTAATGACAGGCGAACAGGGGGATATCACAACAATAATAATTTTTAATTTAGGTTTAGGGAGTCCTGAGTATCCGGCCCTGGATTCCAGAGAGATGGTCATCTAAAAATGTAGTTAGATTGTGTTGTCTTTTGTGCCGTCTATTTACTAACTATCGATCGCATTGGTGTCTGTAACCGGGTCGAGTCTGTCCCTACTAACAATCCTATCCAATCCTTCGGTTTTGTTGTGTGTAAACGGGTGTACGGTGTGTGCCCGGGAGTCCGGGAGACTTGCTATAATGCTTGGCCGTACACTCACAATCAATCAATCAATCAATATGAAATAATTAAGTTATTATAATAATATAGTAATTAAGTGACAAGCAAAAAAATAAATAGACAATAAGTGAATAAATTTAGTAATAAGTACAAAGATAAAAGTGAAACCTTGCGCGTTAACAAGCAAAAGCGAAAACATGCGCAAAATACAGTTAATGAATAATGGATAAAATATCAGAAACTGGTAATTGGCAATTTAATGCCACAAATTTAACAGCGACAGAAAAAAATAGGGAATGTGATTCCGAGTTGAATTTAATACACGATACTTGCGGGAAACGTATAAGCTATCGGACTATTCGCAACTCATACCACCTCCGTCCAAAAAAACACAAAATGACATGTCTTTTAACATAATACAGCTAACAAATGAAAACATATTACTCAAAGAAGAAATACAATAACTCAAACAACAAATAGAACAACTGTTGGAAATAAACCATCAAATGATGAATAGTGAAATGATGAATAATGAAGTCATAAAGCTATATCATAATAATGAGATGAATGAATACGTAACACAGAGTAATGAAGAGAAAACAGTTACTGAAACCATACCGGAAAATACCTTAAAACAAACGAAATTCAAAACTACAAAAAACTCAGAACAGCAACAGCAAAACACAGAGAAGATCAACGAGGAACAAACATTTCATAAAACTGCAAGGCTACTACCATTAAATATACATAAACAAACAATTGCGAATTCAATAAAAATATTAAAACACAATCAAATCGCAGATGCTGAAATAACGAGAATAGACAAAAACAAACATACAATCTACACTAAAAGTGTGACATCAATAAACTTAAACAATTATTGGAAGAAGCGAAAAACCCATATTATACATACACGCTTAGCGAAGATAAGCCAAAATCAATAATTCTAAAAGGATTAACAGAATATTAAAATATAGAAGATTTAAAAAATAAATTATAAAAATTTTTCAGATGGAAACTACAAAGTCAAAGTTACACTAAATAAAAATTCCACTTTACATAGTACAAACACTGTCAAATAGTGATATAAATAATTTAACTCAAAAAAAATCATTCAACTACCAAAAAATCTATTGGGAGAAATTACAAAATAAAGATCAATGCAAGCGATGTCAAAGGTTTGGGCATACTGCGATTAATTGTAAATTTGAATATAGATGCGTGAAATGTAAAGAAATGCATGAACCGGGAAATTGCAAAAAACAGAACAAAAATGAGGGAGAATATGGTTATTAACTGCAAAACTACAGGACATCCAGCATCATACAAAGGCTGCACACTGTACGCAGCAACTCTAAGGAAGCTGAAACAAACCAGTGAGTTAAAACGAGAAAAAGACAACAGCAAAGCTAATAATATCGAACAACATACAGCTAGAATGTTTTCATCAAGCTTTAGAAAGCCAAACATATCATTTGCGGAATCACTGAAAATGGATTCGCCAAACACACAAAATAGGAGAGAAAAAGAGGTAATTTTAGATTTAAGAAATAATCAAAACTCATTAGAATTAGAATTAAACAAATTTATAAAAGAGACTAGAGATAAGTTTAACACTTTAACTACAATTTCAGAGCAAATTAACAAAAAACTATAAAAAGCTATAACGTCATCACATTGAATGTCAACTCCATAAGGCATATTAGTCGAAGGCTAAATTTAATAAATTTTATTGAAAGTCATCAACCCGACATAATGATTTTGACAGAAACAAAAATGAACCAAAAACATATTTTCAATATAAACGGTTATAACATTATACGGACAGATAGACCAAACAAGGACACCGCAGGTGGGGGAACTGCCATTCTAATCAAGCAGGATATTAAATATAGAAAAATAGATGTCTTAAGTAAACAAAACTTAGAGATCGAAACAACTACGATAGAACTAAAGCTAAAAAATAACCAAAAACTTATCATTATTGGTGCTTACGCACCAATTACAACCAATGATAATTTTATAAATAGTTGGGAAAAAATAATCCATAATTTAAATTTTCAAGAGAGTAATACATTCTATGTATTGGTGATTTAAATGCAAGACACACGGACTGGAGAAACAACTCTAATAACTCAAGAGGATGTAAGATGAAAGGGTGGTTAGACAAAAATCAACAAATGTATAAAATGATTTGCAAAACATCCACCGATAAATCAACTTATATACCGGCAGAATCCTTTTTAGATCTCATAATTCACGACGTTAGATTAAATGTCAGTAATGAGATCAATACAATAAGATATGACAGCGACCATAGAGGATTAAAATTTAGCATACAAATGGAACCAGACATAAAATTCTCTGAGCAGGATATAGTAACCCAAGGACAAGTGATGTGAAACCAAACAATTAACTGGAATAAATATGCTAAAATCGTAGATCTAAATTACAGCAAATATAAATTGTTAAAAACAATAATATAGTAGACAGCCACAGAAACTTAAGCAAAGTACAGATAGAAGAAGGACTTGCAACACTAAACGACGTAATATTAAAGTCAATAAAAGAGAGCACGCGACAGAACTATAATAAAAAATCACTAAAAGAAATATACAGCAATCCAATTATAGAGAAACTGTACAAAAACAAACAAGTAATAATATCGCAACTTAAAAGGATAAAAAAAATTATTACCTTCACAATAATTATCACACAGAAATAGGAAGATAATTAAGAATATAAATATATTAATAAAAGAAAATGTTACAATACAAATAAATAATATTTGGAAAAAGAAATTATAAAAAATAAAACCGGGGATAATCGAAATTTTTATAAAGACATTAATACCTTATTTAGACCTAAAGAAAAATTTAAGATACATAAGATGAAGACATGCAACTAATGAAAAGTAGCAAAATAGACGAAAATAAATTAATAGAGGAGCAAGCGAAATACATAATCACTAATGATAAGGGCAAACTTAAAATAATTGGTTCATACATACGGCAACAATCAAGCGATGGTAGACTTCAATGAGCAACTGAAAGCCAAAGATAATAGCCTCGCAACAATTTCGGAATTCTTTGTCTCACAAGAAGAACTCATTAGGATATTTAAGAACACAAATTCTAAAAAATCTAGCGATTTAGATGCAATTCCAAACTTAGCATTAAAGCTACTACCAGCGAACATAATAAATGAATATCAAGTTATATTCAACCATATGATAAATACAAATTATATCCCAGAAAATTGGAAAGTAGCAAAGATTATACCTATTCTTAAAACAAATAAAGAAAAAAATAAAATGAAGAATTAACAGAGCTATTAACTTACTCCCCAACATTAGTAAAATGTTTGAAAAAATTTTAATAATTAGGATTAATGAGTATTCTATGAGGGAGAACATATAGTATTACCAGATAACCAATTTGGTTTTAAAAAAGAACGTTCAACAATCCATGCAATTTTAAAACTAGTATCAGATATTACAAGAGAACTAAACGCAAACAAGGCTACAGGCGCATTATTATTAGATCTGGAACGAGCATTTGACTCAATTTGATTGGAAGGATTAATGTACAAATTAATAAACTACAACTTTAATTCGAACTTATTAAGGATAGTATTTAACTTCGTAAAAGAGAAGTAGATCAGTATTTATGCTTTACTAAACATACTAATATACAGTTGCAAAAAGCCAGAAATATGTTTGGAAGCCTCGGCAAGTTGTTCTTCAATAGGAATATTTTCATCAAGACTAAAATAATTTGCTATCAAACACTAGTAAGACCAGTATTGATATAAGCGTGTCTAATATGGTTTAATCTGAGTGCTTCTTACATGGAAAAATTAAGGCTGTTCGAAAGGCGTTTCCTAAGAGCTTGTATGTCCCAATACAGAGAAATTATAAATCGTAAAAAAATGATATCAAATAAAAAACTTTACACGAAATCGAATATACCGAGAATAGATATCTTCATATTAAATACAATACAAACGCATATTACAAGATCATCACACAATATCGAATATTCTATGATCTCGTCGCCGTATACCTGACATTACCCAGACGTATTGTTTCGAGCAACAAATTCCGGCACCACAAAACTTTGCTGGAATGGATTACAATAACGTTATCCAATCAATTGATGGTACACCCATAATATACCACACGAAAAGAAAAATAAACGATAAAACTATTAAAATAGAAGATATAAATAACGTAAAATTAAGACGATACAAAATGGACTTATCGAACAGAGACAAACAAGAATACATTTCAAACAAGTACAAGTTCTGGTGGAAAGACCAATTAATGGGATGATGATATAACTTTTCAATAGTTAGAACTGACTAATATACTTCTCGTGTTAATCGAAACACACTTAAAATGGTCTAATCACCGGTAGCATATTAAATATTAAATGAATTAATTAATATTCAACAAAAAAAAAAAAAAAATTAATCAAGTAAAAATTAGCGTACACAAAAATAGAGCTGTGTGAATATTGTGAAGAAGAAAAATTGTACGAGAATTCATCTGTATTAGTCCGATTCGCTAGTACTTAACGCACAGCACATTCTGTATATATAGAATGTAAATTGTGGTATAATCAGTCCAGTCGCCGCGGCCTGATGAGAAGATCGTTTTTTTCATAATCATAAGCTCATCAGTATAAAACTGGATTGAATTCTCTTACAATCTTCGGAACATATTAAAATCATACAAATTTTAAATTTACAATTAAAGAATTAGTTTTATGTCCATTTTCTAATTCACAAATAGAAATTTAAATGAAAAGATATAAAAATAAATATTATTTTTATACATAAGAACAAATGGAAATAAGAAACGAATCCTACTATCACATAATTATAATGAGTCCCGAAATTGGGCATTTGAAAATCAATTATAAAATCATAGTTTTTTTTGTAAATAATTTTTAAGACTACAGTAAAAATAAAAGAATTGTAAACAAAACTTGGATGAATAAAAACTAAATTTAAATAAAAAAAATAAATAAAAAAAATGTAAAAATACAAGTTTTTGTAGATAAAGTTTTACATGACTTGGTTATTGTACTTATTTTTCAAGCTGGAATGTATTTTTTAACCGCTTTAATTTTACATGAAAAAGTTCGGTCATTTTGCCCACTTGAAAATTCTTGTAAAATTCAACGGAAATTGTTTACTGTGTACGCAGCCACAGCTATCTCGTTAAATTTTCACAACAGTACTAGATGTTCCAGCTAATTGATTTAAATGCCTATATAGAGTTTCGACGGCTTTTTATCTCATAAATCCGTATTTGATAACAACTCTTCTCTTTGATGCTCTTCACTTAACGAATGTCTTGCTAAGAGTTTTGTGTAGGACCTTTCTAAATAAAATATTCCGGCAGGTTTTGAATATAATCTAAAATCGAATCAATCGCGGTTTGTGACAAAGCTGACTAAACATAGTGAAATTTAATAATATCTGAAGAATCTCGGGCTAATACAACTGCGCCTCTGTACCTGAATAAATCAAGACGATGGAGAATTTGACCAAAATGGTGCCAATTTAATACACACTTAAAATGCTAGCATCCATACAGCTACACCAATAAATATTAATAATAATTTAAATATCACATCTCCCAAATTGGTGGTTGCATCTTTCACCACTGTACCAGGAAACCAAATTACACAGTACCATGAACATTTTAGTTTGGAGCCATGTAAAATAATTGTTTTGAATTATTCTTAGAAATTTCTAAACTTAAATCTGTTCTCTTTTTATTAAAGTATATGAAATCATGTATAATTCAAAAACATCCATTTTTGATATTTATTTTGTCAATATGATGCTAACATGCCACAAACCGTCAAATAAGACATTTTTTAGCACGTCACATTAACATGTTCACATCCTTGTGGCCGTACACAATATTACACATAATCTGTTGCCACATCAAACGTATCTCATTTTTTATTACCCAATTTTCCTATTTACTGGTATATCACCCAAAAATCTAATTATCTTTCACAAATTTCCACTTTATATGTGTATCCACCCGTATATTGGCGTCGTATCCTGCACCAGTGTACGCTGATATAAGCACATAAAGTTTTGCCAAAAAAAATAAAAAAATAAAAACATCGTACGTGTCTCGATATAAATCAAAAATCATTTAATTATTTATATATATGGTACATACACACACACACATTTTCTTTCGTTAGCATCATTTCAGTTTTCATTCCAAGGAAAATCCTTTTTCCGCATACACACACACACACTTTATACGTATACACACTAAATCATACAATAATATTCTTTTAATATAATTTTCAATTCTATATTGATGACACAAGGAAATAAAAACATTGCCAAAGTACATTTTCTAGTTACGAGACTAGAAAGTAAAAAAAAAAAAAAAAAATCTATACACGAAGCCAAAGTAGGAAAAAATAAAAAAAGCACGATGCAAAAAAAAAAAAAAAGAAAAACTTAATTTTCTTAATTGACCCCTCTGGGTATGTTGAGTTTCATTTTCGTTCGAACGACTTTTTTTTTGTGCTCCTCATCTTATTTATCTTTCTCGGGACACATACACAAACTAAATGTATAATACGAAGACGACGAGATACAACAACACGTCGTACAAAGAAAACAAATTGAAAATTGATGATGAAAGAAAAACTGAGAATATAATAATACGAAGGATTATGATAAAAAAGAATATAAATACGGAAAAAGGACTTTCTGTTATCACTCATCGTATATATTCATTTTATCATCCCGTTTAGCTTTTGGAAAAATCAAAATGAAAAGTGTATTTACCTTTTTTTTTTTTTTTAATGGTTGTTTGCTTTTGTATTCGTATTTCAGCTATTTGATTTTCCGTTTATATTATATACGGATATGTATACGCAGTTCGTCGTAGCTGGATTGGTGCGAGGTGATGGTTTGTTGGAATCTGTAATGAGAAAAATAAAAATAAATATTATTTTTACCGTTTAACGTAGGCATAGGTACACAAGAAAAGATCAACCGTATACAAATTCCATACAGTTAGTCAGTGTATATTAATCGATATGTTTGTTGAAAAAACGGTTTAAAATATAGTGTAGAGATAACATGACACTTCGGTTTTATAAATAATGATGAAAAGTCGTTGTACATTTTGTGCAAAGGTGTAATTTAAACTTTAGCAACCCTCATTGTAAAGCAGAATACAAATTAAAAATACGACAAACATCTTGAAACAGTACTTGACTTGTAAAATGGATGTCATTCAGCGGATAATGAATAAAGAGACAAAGTAAAAGCTATTAAGGACCTTCATTATAAGATAATTCATAAATTGTGGAGAACGTGTGCAGTATGTCAATGGAATATAATTATCATGTAAACAGAGATACCGAAAGAAAGAAGTAATTATAAAATACATGATAACATGCGGTGAGAGGAGTCCTCTTTTAAGTCTGTTCAACTTTGATTTCCACAAGAATACATACTCAATTTTGTAAATGTATAACTCAAAAATCAGCATAATATAATCGGCAGGCATTGAGGGCAACTCCTGGTAATATCGGCTTCAGAAACTTTTTCTAAAAATATTGAAGAAAGTAGGTTTTAATGCAGTACCAAATATACTGGATGGACCGGATTTAGGTTTACCCACCTAAATGTTTGGAATCAATGATACATAATTTAGGATTCAAATTGTTTTTCTCAAACAACTTTCAAATAAAAGTTGTTTCTTAACTCTTAGCTAGTCTTGCATATTAAAAAAAAAAACAAGTTGTCTTTCAAATTTAATCAAGTCCTCCCCACAAGACCAAACAATTTTGTTTTGGAAAACTTTTGGGGTCAACTTTCAAGCTACTTAGGTAGGTCAAGTAAAATGGTTTACTCAGTATTGCGCCCTGAAATTTCTTAACTGTTTCAGAGTGAACGACCAAGCCTAAGCGTGTTTCCTCGAATACGCCTGGTTCACCGTACACCCCGTTACATATAACAAAACAGAACAATAGGAAAGGCGTTGTAGCGGCTCACTCATATATGTATATTTCAAAAACTGCGACAACAAGGAGCAGAAAAAATAATTGGGAGAATGTATTCTGTTAGTTTAAGTGCCGACCCTGAACGATTTTGCTTAAGATTGTTATTGCTTCACATTAGTGGTTCGACTTCTTTTGATGATCTTAAAACTATGTAAATAAAGTAGTTTATGCTACTTTTAAAGAAGCCGCTATGCAATACGGACTTATGAACAATGATGATACATGGTAAAATACTTTGGATGAAGCCATTCTTTGCAACTTCGAGAACCCTTCGCTTACTTTTGTGTGCTTGCGGTTCCGGCGACCGCACATGATCTTTATCAATGAGATGAGGATTATGTTAGAAGATTTAGGCATTTAGAAGATTGCAATCATTGAGAAAATCTTACATCTACAAAACATCTTTATATTGCACGGTAAAAACTGCGGAAATTTGAATCTTCCAACTCCAATTCATGATACAGCGTTTAAACAGCAAGAAATGTTTGATCCAGCTGTCGAGCACTACCTGAAAGATGTTTTCTTTCTTAAAGGCCTTGGTGGTTGCGGAAAGACGTTTGTTGACAAAACTGTATTAAACTCAGCTCTGAGGAAATCACATTACCAGATACATCTACAGGAATTGCAGCAAATTTACTACAAGGTAGAAGAACTTATCATTCTCAGTTTAAACTACCTATCATAGTTAAACATTTCGGTAATTTGTTATACAAACATAATAACTAATAAAATGAATCCTAACTAAATACTGTATTTCAATTCATTTTTTTTTGTTTTTCGTTGTTGTTTACGGTGTATCGATTTATTTCTGCCTAACTGATAATTCTTGATTTTAATTAGTATAAACTTTATAAACTTTAATTACTGTGCCGAGTTGAAAGTGAAAGTGTGAAGTGTCTCGGAAGTGCCTCTGTGGAACTTGTACAAGTGTTTTCCATGTTAAGTATGCTGATATAACAGACGAGGTTCTTAAGGACCTTAAAGCTGGATCAACAACATGGCTTTGTCCCGATTGTCGTTCAACCTCTAACACATCCATTATTGATGATACGGTACCAGTTAACACAAATCTCGGTGATCTCAGTTCTCGGTGATATTACGATACCTAATTTAGCGGATGTAGTAACTATACTGAAAGGCATACAAAGTCAACTGGACTCATTAAAAAATTCGGTAAATTTCTTGTACCACTCACTGGACGATATGAAACTCACCGTAGCTGAACTGTCTAAGGATGCCCAACGTTCTAACCAGAGACTTGAGTTTCTTGAACAAAAAGCCGAAGCGCAGGCCGAACAAATCAACAATATGGAAGCTCTATTAGATCGTCCTACTCAAGAGCTAAACAAGAACAATATTATTTTATGTGGCATTCCACCAAACTTTGAAGACATTCCGAGTATAATAATGAAAATTGGTAACTTAATCGGTGTTACAATCACAAAGGAGGATTTAATATCTACCAAACAGATGTCACATATTAAACAAACAACTTCATTATTAAAAAATGCATTTATTTTAACACTTAAAACAGTTGAACTTGAACATATGTTACTGAATTCGTTTCGGAAAAATAAAACAATATTCTTTCACGAGCTGGCAACAGCACTTCAGAATCAGAGGATATTTTTATTACACTATCTTACGAAATTCCAGTCACAATTATATAATGCAGCTAAAATTGTTAAAAATAAACTCAATCTCAAATATCTATGGCTTCTATTGGATTGGCTTTCCTGGTCCTTTTTTGGACTTTTTTCATTGCCGCCTGCGTCCCTGATGTATTGATCTTCTTTAACTTTTTTTTACCTTTCTAAACAAAGAATCAACATTTTTGGCACGATATCCGTGTTGCTGTATACCTTTCTTTTCAAATTTGCCCAAAAAGTTTCAATTGGCCTTAGTTGTGGAACATTTGGTGGATTGCAGTCTTTGGTGATAAATTCGATTCTGCGCTGACGTAAATCAGACAATATTGCATTGCCGTAATGTGAGGATGCCAAATCAGGCCAAAAAATCGATTTATCATTATTATGATATTTGTCTATAAATTTCTGAAGCACAGGTAACATTTCTTTGTATATGTTTGAGCATTAACCCGTCAGACCACTTTTGAAAAAAACTGGGTCACTGATCTGTTTTCGCTAAATGCCAACCACAACATAACTTTACCTGAAAAACTTGGTCTGATGAATAAACTTCTCCTTTTCTAGAACTTCGTGTTCGGGAGACTCATAGTAGTATTTTGGCTGCGATTCATTAGCTTCAACAGTGAAATAAGTTTCATCATCCATCACACATTTTTAAGCTGAAGAAGCGGCGAAATATGTTTGGGAAAGCACTCTTAATCTAGACTTGATTGTAGCTAATTGTTTGGCTGTAGTTGATGGTGCCGTCTTTTTCGATTTCAGTTGTATATTCATACTTTGTAAATATTTTTAGACAGTTTTTGGGTCAACTTGTTATTTTTACTCGGCTGCCCGTACAATTTTGCAGTTCGACCCACCGTTTCATCTTTCAATTTCATTTGAACTTTGCTATCTTGTAGTTGATATTTTTTACCAGAGCCGGTTTTTTTTCCACAGGTTCTTAATTCTCAAACAGTTTAATTGTTTAATAGATAAACGATTTTTTGAATCCAAGATCCTTGAAGTAGTGAAAAATCCCGTTCTTTGTTTTGTCCGGGTTTTCCTGACAAAGTTTACAAATTAATTTGCGACGTTCTACTTCTAGCAACGACATTTTTGTAACTGATTGTAGAATGACGCAGTTGTTATGTATATTTTATAAAATATAGCGGAATCACCTTATTTAAAAAAAGGAAATTTTTATTTTTGGTTGTACCAGTGCCAGTGTATTAAAGGCCGTTTTAGTAATATTGCTACCTATGTATGTGTTATAGGATCACAAACAAAAATATTTACATACAAAACGTAAAAAGTTCTATGGAAAAAAAATTTTTTTTTTGATACTATTTCGTTTCGCATTTAATAACTTTTTAAATAAGGCCAAAAATGAATTTTCATTCCATTGACAATAAACTAGGGTATTGAATTATAATATTGGGCAAAAAAAAAATAATTATTGTTGAATATTTTGCATATTTTCATTCAACGCCGTTTCACTGTTTTCTAAAATTTTTGTCTATAAAACTGCGAGAGAGACTAAAATCAAAACAGAAAAAATTAACAAAACAAAATGTATGAAAACAAAATGATTTTGTTTATTTTCTTTAGTATTGCTTTGCAACTCATGATAATCGGTTGTTTCTGTATGATGTTATGTTCAAGGGTGGGGAAATTGTAGATCAGTATATACAGAGAAAATATAAAAAGCGAGATTTTTATTTTAGTTGTTAGTACTTTCCTGATTGTGCGATTACATTTACGACATGAGAAATGCGTAATTTGCTTTTGCTGATTGTGCGATTAAGAAATGCGTAATCCGTTTTTTGCTTTTTTTATAAACACATTTTTTTTGTAAACCATCGATTATTAGAAATTAGGTTATTGAATTATAATATTTCATTTTTACTGTAATATTTTGCGCCTAAATAATTAAAAATGTACAAAACTCAAATTTGAAACAAAAAAAGTTTGTAAAAATTTATTTTCTAATTTACATACTATATCTAAAAAATGCATTACTATGAATTTTTACATTTTTAGAACATATAGTTTTATCAATTTATAATTTTTCAGTCGTAAAAAATGACACTAATAATTACTAATAATATTTTAATTACGTTATCTAATTGCTAGTAATCGATCGTATAAATAAAAGTTGTACATATATAAGAAAAGTATTACGCATTTCTCATGTCGTAATCGCACAATAAGGAAAGTACTAAACAAACATCTCGTTTTTTTTATTTTCTCCGTACATACAGAATAAAAATTTCCCCATCCTCGGACAAAACATCGTACAGAAACAACCTATCATTATGAGTTGCAAAGCAATACTAAAGAAAATAAACAAAATCATTTTATTTTCATACATTTTGTTTTGTTAATTTTTTTTGTTTTGATTTTAGTCTCTCTCGCAGTTTTATAGATACAAATTTTAGAAAACAGTGAAACGGCGTTGAATGAAAATATGCAAAATATTCAACAATAATTTTTTTTTTTTTGCCCAATATTATAATTCAATACCCTAGTTTATTGTCAATGGAATGAAAATTCATTTTTGGCCTTATTTAAAAAGTTATTAAATGCGAAACGAAAAAGTATCAAAAAAAATTTTTTTTTTTCATAGTACTTTTTACGGTTTGTATGTAAATATTTTTGTTTGTGATCCTATAACACATACATAGGACACGCCATTTTTTTTGTGCTCACACGGCCTTTAATACATAGGCAATGGTTGTACAATAGAAATACAGACACATTTTACATTTTGTCCATATTTTATTTCTCATACGTTACACAAAACCAACAAAAATGTTTATACAAGCCGTCTCGTTCGCTCCTTACACATATTCGATCAAAAAAAAAATGTACACTAAATTTATTTATGTATTGGTGTTTATATATCTTAAAATACTTTAATTTCGATGAATTTATCACCTATACTTATTTGTTTTGTGTATATATACTTTCTGATTTATTTTATGGGCATCACTAATACTATACCTTAACGTACTTTTTTATGTCTTAAGTGTTTGTACTGTTTGGCTTGTATAAACATTTTTGTTGGTTTTGCGTTACATCACACAACTACATTTGCACTATATGTTGGTATCAAAATTCTGTATTTTAAAGGTAATATTATATTATCGTGAATTATTGTTTCTGTCCTTCAGTCTTTTATCAATATTTTTAGTTTTAATGCATGAATTTTTTTATTTTTTCCACTACTATATATCCACGTTCAGCTTTTCATATTTTTGTATTCAAATTTTTTTTTACATACTTTTGAAGTTTTCTTTCTTATATATCGCTTTAGATTTTCTAATCAGTTTTTATTGAATGACTTTTAAATCTTTAAAAGCAAAATATTTTAACAATTATTTTTCAAATATTGATGATTTCTCATTGGATCATGTTGATATGAATCTTTCTTCCAAAAGCCTGTGTGTACTTCAATTTAATATTTGGGGCATGAATGAACTAAGTAAGTTTGACAATTTACTAAATTTCATTGATAGTTTACATTTACATACTGAGATTCATTTGATAGTTATAACCGAAACATTTATTAAAAGCTCAAATAAATTCTCCTTTAATATTAATAATTTCTCAAACGTCTTCTCTTGTAGAGATGACAGGTCTAGGGGGGTGGGGGTGGGGGGGGGGGGAATTGCGATGTTCATCAGGGAAGATATTCGCTGTAATATCCTAAACACTGACAATGGGACCTTGCCGTTCCAGTTCATTTGTATTCAATTCTCGGGGCTTAATCCAATTAATGTTTGTGGGATCTATAGGCCACCTGGCTCTGATACTACTTATTTTTTAGAAAACAACTTCTATGTAGCAACAATTCCAATTCTGACCTTATTATAGTAGGAGATTTGAATACACCGATTAATAAAAAATTAAAACTAATTTCTGAGTACAATTCCACCTTATTAAGTCATGATATGATTGTTACTAACACATTTGCTATCAGACCAGTAAGTGGTAATATCGTGGATCATGCTATTAACAGTTTTCATAATATAGAACGAGTTTTTAACTCAACAATTGAATCTGAGTGGTTGGTAAATTTTCGAAGTCTAAACAAGTACAGATGAAAATGAAAAATGCTAATATTTGTCCCTGGATGCATCTAGATCTTTGGAATCTAATAAAAGAAACAAATCGCACACTCAAAAGGTTTAAACAAAGCACAAACAACTCTGCGTTAAAGGACAGACTAGATTTACTCAAAAAAAATATAAAATCTAAAAAATACTACGCAAAAAAATTATATTTCAAAAATTTGTTTAATAATTTAAATCAAAAGGAAGTATGGAATCAAATAAATCAATTCATAAAGCATAATACTAAAGCGGATATCCACCCCATTGTACAAAATGATGTCGAATACAAAGACCTTCCCAGTATTGTAAATATATTCAATAACCATTTTGTAAATGTTGGCAACAGCCTCTCTTCTACAAGTAATGGTAACACTGAATTATACAATCTGCACAACAACAGCTCGAATTCATTTTTTTTACGCCCAATCTCCGTTACGAAAACATATAATATAATTAATAATTTAGACAATAATAAGGGTGGTGGGTATGATAATATTCATAATACTGTTATAAAACGTAACTCAGCATTCTTTTCTCAAATATTGACGGATTTATTCAATGTAGTGTTTGAAACCGGCATTTATCCTGATTGTTTGAAGATTGCAAAAGTGACACCAATATTTAAATCAGGAGACTGCAAAGCTGCTAGTAACTACCGACCAATTTCTATCTTGTCTGTGTTTGACAAAATACTTGAAACATTAATGGCAACTCGTCTGACTGAATATCTAAACGCTTTAGATTTTTTTTACTGTCATCAATGTGGTTTTAGACAGGGGTCTGGCACAGATACCGCTTTAATTGAGATTACTGATCTGATTTACCGAGCTTTCGATAATCAGGAGTATATATGTGGTCTATTTTTAGATCTGCATAAAGCGTTTGACTGTATTGATCATTGTCTACTTCTAAATAAGTTGTATTGCTATGGCTTTCGAGGCTTGGCTTATAATCTTTTGATGAGTTATCTTCAAAATCGTAAACAATTTGTGGCTTTAGATGGTGTAACTAGCAGCACTCTAACTATTAATTGCGGCATCCGTAAGGGTAGTGTACTTGGCCCTATTATATTTCTGATTTTCATAAATGATATATCACACCTACCTCTGGCTGGGAAAATTAGAATGTTTGCTGATGATACCACAATATTCTATAATTCCAAAGATTGCTCCCAAGCCATGACACACATGGAAAACGACGCTACTGTACTTATAGAATATTTCGATGTAAATAAAATATCTGTAAACCTCAACAAAACCAAATTTATTATCTTTCAATCCCCATTCCTCCCTCATTGTGATTTCGAACCCTTGCAAGTTTCAAATGGTATTATCGAGGGAGTTGATAAACTCAAATACTTTGCAGTTTTACTTGATAAGCATATGTCTTGGAATGAACACATTCATACGTTGAGTTTAAAAGTCAGTCCGTTTATTTATTTGATTAGGAAGCTTGCTTCCTTTGTTCCACAACATATTCTAAAAATGATTTATTCTTCATTTATTCACACAAGATTCTATTTTGCGATTGCTTATTTGGGCCACATTGGAAAATCAAAGATAAAAAGGTTGCAACTTTTACAAAACAAAAGCTGCAAAGCTATCTATAGGCTTCCACAATTGTTTCCCTCCGTCGAGCTGTATAAGAATGTAACTGAAGGAATCCTGCCAATAAACGCATTATTCCAATTTCATGTTTCACTATATATGTATAAACGTTTGCGGTTATCGTCAACGCTATCAAACAATGAGTTTCAGTATGTAAATCATAGCCATACAACCCGTCGTTCTAATCTTTTGAAATGTTATAAAATCAAAACTGAATTTGGTCGAAAATCCATATCGTACTTTGGTCCATATGTATATAACCATTTACCGACTGTTATTACTAGATCTGTGAATGTTTACAATTTCAAGAAAACTTTAAACACGTATTTGGCTGAACTGGTTGAAGATTATCTCTAACGCGACATATTATCTGTACCTTTTAAATTTGTTTATTCACCTTATTTTATTATTTTATTTTTATTATTTTATATTTTTTTTTATTATTATATATTTAACTTGCAGTTTATTACTAAATTGTTATTTTATACCTTGTACATTATTTCTGTCTAATTTTTGTTTTAGAGGAGAGCTGATTAGCTTTTAAAGGACCATAAAAACTTTTAGTTTTAGTTTATTGTTAAAAATTGTTAATTTTTAATAAATAAATAAATAAAATAAATTCTAAATTCTAATACCTTTGTTAGATACCTAAACATTGTCAATCTGATTGAATACTTTAAATGCAGAAGTTAATAGAAAGTCGACGGTTATAATCTGGGATGAGTCTATACGATGGCACTCAGCACAGCACTGAAAGCTATAGAGAAGCTATTAAAAGAAGCATAAAAGCAAGCATAAAGTTGAATGAAAATTGGAAAAAGTTTAAAGTCTTGAAACTTAAAAATAACGTCCGATCTGTAGATTTTGAGTTTAGTCAAAGGTTAGTTAAATTAGGTAATGGCACCTTAAATAACAATTATGGGCTTGCCGATGATATAATAGAAATTCTTAAAAATATGATGCAAAGACTTTTTAATTAAAGAAATCTTTGGAAATAGATTAACCATTGCGGATATTGAACGTTATTCCAGTCGAGCTACCCTATGTTCTAAAAACTCGAAAGTTGATGAAATCAATCAGAAAGTGTTGGATATGCTTAAAGGCGAAATAGTAACTTATCTTAGTGCAGACTCCATTGATGAGGCAAATGATGAAGATAGGCAAAATTATCCCTGTTGAAATTCTAAATGAACAAACTCCTTCAGGAATGTCATTACATAAACTACGTTTAAAAATTTATTTACCAGAGCCTGTTTTTAGTCATGGACAGTTAAATGTTGCTATTTCTCGAGAACGTCGTGCTTGCGACGTAAAAACCAAAATTCTTGACCGAATAGATCAAGGACATCCTTTTGTTAATAACTGATAATAAAATGATTTTCCAGATTTGAAACATTTGTGTGTTTTCCTCTTTTTTATGACAGACGTCCGACAGCCTTTGCTAATAGTATACCAGGATATATATGTGGACTGGTTCCCCTAATTTTATTTAACAAAAATCACGTCACAATTAGGAAGGAACAATATTTTATTTTAATTGATGTTTTAATATATTTTCAAAATAATTTAATTTTATTTGAATAATTATTTATTTAAAAGAATTCTTTGCTATACAAATGAGGCTAAGTAAGTATTATTCATTTCCAGAATGTCATAAATTAAACAAACCAATAAATTTACATAAAACTTACTTCCCTTTAGTGGTTTTAATCACCCCTAAACCAAACAAATTACACCCAACAATAATAATTCTTTGTCCTACACAGCAACAACAACAACAACAACAAAAATGTTGGTTGGCCATGTTCAATGCGACATTAATTTCCCTTATCATTATGCAATCGGATCTTTTTTTTTAACACGAATACTGCTATAAAATAATTTTTTTATTACTATTTAAGAATATCGTCGCCTTTTTGTAATTAATAAAAATCCCTTTTTCCTTTAATTTTAAAACAACGCAAAATATAATGGCTGACCATTGAGCGCGATATCCTGCATAAAAACGTCATACATTTTATCCCTGATTAATATTACATTTTGTATTATTAGTATACGACGTCGTTATCCTTAAAAAAAAAAATTAAAACATACATAAATAATAAAATTAAATAAGGAACGGACAAAACTTTTTTTTTTGTCGTCAGCTTTCATAAAAATCTACAACACAATAGTAAACTTTGAACTTTCAATATTTCATTTAATTTATAACAATTTTCCCTCATCTCGAAAAACGATGGTAAAAAATAAAAAATTAAATCGTTTAACTGTATTGTATTTTTACGAGGGGGTATACCATTTACAATGTGAACGACGAATGATGGGAAAAGCTCACAAAACAAGCTTTTAAAACATTTTTTTTTTTTTATTTATTATTATTATTATTATTATTATTATTATTACAATAAATTTTATTTTTTCAAATTTAATGAATCGTAACGAGAAAGCTTTTCATTTTGTTTGTTTTTTTGGAAAATTAATTTCCTTAATCTTTATTGATTTCGATCGTATATAGTGGGTAAAGCGCAAGAAGTAATATTATAACAAAAAAAATATTGGAAAATCGTTGTATGTAATTTTGTTGTGCACTGGCTGAATGAAAGGATCTTTAATGTACTGGAATTTTTTTTTTTTTTTGTTTGCACTACACAGGAAATAAAGCTTAGAGTAATTTTTCATTTGGGACTGCTTAATTTAAACAGCTTATAAAAAATTTGAATTAAATTTTGTACCCGTATACGTGAATAATAGCGATTAGAACACATTTGAAACTCATTCGAATACTCTCAATTTGCTAACTAATTAGAGTTGAAATTTACTAACTAGTTAGAGTATAATAAGGCTTCTCGTGCCGAAAGGGTTAACTTTTGTTTAGAATCTGACAAAAAGAGTAGGACCTTTTCTTGCTGGTAAATTTCCTCGCTACAGTTAACTGGTACAGATTTTTTGAAATTAATCTTGAATGACTGATAGATTAATAACTTCTTGTTTCAAATAAGAGAACGTTTTAAATTATTTTAGAGAATGGCGCTATGGCACTAAAAAGGGGACATTACTAAAAAAAGTTGTCCAAAAACACTTGTAGGTACTTCGTGTAAACTATTATAAGGAATAGACATTCTACTTCTATCACATATAAGATTCAGGAGCCCTCAGCCATTTGCCGAACTTGATCGAATATCGATTCTATAAGAACACGGAGGAATCCTAATACAAATACATTTTAGTGAAAATCTCGACAATTACAAATTAAATCTTATTGATTTAGATGCTACCGAGTGTAGTAGGTACTTATTATTATTATTATTATTGGAGGGCCATGCGGGCGATCAACCACCTCGCACTGCGACCTAAAAGATCTATTATGCTGGACCCTAGTTAATTATCCGTCCAGTCAATATTCAGGTTATTAATGAACCTAACAACCGTTTACTACAGCATGCAGTTCCGCTAGAAAGACGGTAGCATTGGAGCCCAACTTCGAGAGGATTGTCCCTCTCCCGTATATTCGTAGTGCCTGCTTGTATTCAGAGTCCGCATATTTGGGACTGATTAACCTATCAGCCATTCATCCATCGGCATATGCTGTTCCACCTTAGATTAGGATTTTTTGTCAAGGTTATCTCATTTAGCACCGTACTTTAGCCTGTGCCAAATGGCCTTACTTGGCAATGGTTGCCACGAGGAGGCAGCACGTACACTTGCGAATTGTAAACAGGTTACCCCTTACACAATTGTACCCATCACGCAGCTACCTAATGACAAGATCAGAACAGCTCACGTGATGCGCACCATACTGGAAGGTTACGGAGCTGGTAGATTAATCTACTCAACTTTGGCCCTCCCCTCCCCTCCAATAGACGCCAAACCACCGTAGTAGGTACTTGCTTAGGGGTTTCATTATCGTTTACCGGTTTAACCACACACAATTTGTTACAGATTTACCGGTAAAACAATTTATTTTTACCGAGAAATAACAATTTTTTTTTTGTCTATGCATATATTCAGGAGTTTCCGCACGAATTTGTAATCACTAAAGCATTGCCACATGATATAAATACAGATATTTTCCTTAAAATGGGTTTTCCAATTAATAATAAATAACTGCAAATTTTTGATTTAAATTAACGAGAAATATTGTAATATAACTTAATTTATTAACTAAAATAATAAATTTTCAATAATTAGTCAATTTTAATTTATATAAAAATCTTTGTTTTGTCCAAAATTGTCAAAATATTGTAATTTTATTATTTTAATTAATAACTTAACGGGTAAGTTATTTTTAAATGAAAAATATATTTTTAGAAAAACGTCTTTAGTTGTGTGGCAATGCTTATATTGTACAATGCGTGCGTTGTAGCGAAATACAAATTAATTTCTATTGGACTTTTTCAATTGACATTCAATACACAACAAATATTCAATACACTCAGTTTTTTGTTATGCGAAAGTTCGGCAATTTTTTGTGCAATAGTTAAAATGGTTTTCTAATAAATGTAAATATTATTTTATTACTGGTGCGAATTATACATCGATAGATGAGCGAGAAATAGAAATAAAGGGTAAGGATAGTTGGTGTTTCTTCGTTAGTTTTTAGATATTTTAAGAAAGAAAAACATTGCTACAGCCATGGAAACTGGGAATATTAGTTGTGAAACTAAAACAACTGTATGTCACTACTACACCCGTGACGGCAAAAATGCACCAAAATGTAAGCTTGCGTGTTGATCCAATTTTTGAACTAAGATTATGATGAAAGTAATCGGCCTAACTTTTTAAATAATTAAAACGGTAATTTACCGATAAATTACCGGTAATTTTTTGTTCTTAAAGAAAATTTTCCGTTGACCGGTAAATGGAAATCACGGTAAAATTGAAAGCCCTATACTTGCTGAAGCGTTAAAGGCTCTTAAAATTAAGATCTATACTTCTTTTTATATTTTTTCACCGCCAAACTTAATATAAATATCTGCCTTTTTGTCTACACGTGACGTGATGCGCAAAGAAAGGCGGAAATGAGACACGGGAATATACTACCTCTATTTTATGTATATATTGATTTTTCACATTATCCCTCTTATTCGATGTTAAACAAAAAAAAACCTTTTGCTATCTTAAACAAGAAACATTAAAAATCGCACCTTTGACAGAGTCAAGAAAATGACACAAAAAAGAGGAATATCAAATATAATGTGAAAAATATAAGAAGTAAATTAGTTATTTTTCCTTATTGTTATTCAAGCGCAGAAAACACAGGATGGATGTAGGTGGGGGATTTTTCAACAATTAAAATTATTAATAAAATTTTAGTTTCTAAATATTTTTCTGACTTATTTTCCATTTTTAGTTAATATTTATTTATCTTTACTTTATATACATATGTAATTCAATTCAATTTTAGTCAAATAATAATTAAAGTATAGGTGAAATAATAATTATTGTGTAATTTTGCAAAATGCAATCCACTGGGATGCATTTATCAGGCAATGTTTTATATTTATAGATAGAGAAATCAAAATTATCGATTTCTTTATTAAGTGCATGATTTTAACTTTTGTGTGGTTGTACATGAAATTTAATTACTAAAACCTAATAATTGGATAGTATTAAAATTGATTTTAACTTAATTTGATAGGGCGTATTTAATTTCATATCGTATTCTATTTTTACGCATACTTAAATGTGTTCTTTTATTTTATTTTATGTACAACTGACACAAATATATTTTTGAAGCTTGATACATAACAAAACCCTCAAAAATGTTTATACATGCAGTCTCGTCCGCTCTTTACACATATCTTACCAAGAAAATGTGCTCTATCTATATTATTGGTATTTGTCTATAATATTTAAACAACGACAAAAACAGAGAGACAGTTTTGTTGGTTTTGGTATAATCGTCACAAATATTTTCCGTCTCCTGCTACGCACATGGAAAATTGTATGAAAATATTTACCTTCTCTATGGTGGTTTAGTATATACGATTCTGTTGTTTTTATTTTGGTGTTGTTTTCTCTCTTTGTGTCTTTTGTATTCATGAGACAACTATAGTGTTCTTGATAAGACATGAACTACACAAACAGAGAGAACAGATTGAGTCAAATCGGAAATTGTTAATTGTTTATTTAGGTATGATTAATTTTTTTACGGGATATTATAAACTGCATTAAATTGTATTAATTATATTAAATTAATTTGATTAATATTAAAAGATTATAATATGCATTTACTGATATGGCAATATTAATTTTGAGTTGAATTGAGATTTGGTTTGCAACACATAATGACGTATTTATTTATGTATGCCAAATTTTGATTCAATGAATGTGAACAACGTGGATTTAGTGAGGTTAAGGTTGCAGTTTTCACATACAAACGTCAATATTACTTATATAGTACACCGATAAAATTTTTAAGAATATAATTTTTCAATTTATTTTCATTGATTTATTATTTTACTGACTTGTATTTTTAAGTGGTGATGTAAATGGTGTGGCGGAGATCTCTTCAATAGGTGAATGATGCTAATTGGATTTTTATTTAGGTAGTCTACTGTTTTATAAGTTTCAAATATAATTTTGAAATATTGATGATCGCTATCGTTCAAATAACGAATAGCCAATTAATTTGATGTACATTTTCAGAGATATTAATGACCATGATGTTGAATTTAATCATTCAATTAATTTAATGTTAACTGTTGAGCGGTACTTTTCTGAGTTTTGAAGGTTTTATAGTTTACATCTTTAACGGTTGTGTTCGTGAGTACAAATTGAGATAGAGTGAGTGCCTTTGGTGTTCGGTTTTTCTATTGTCTTTGGGTTTCGGGGGCTTTTTGCTATTGGAATGAAGAAGTTATTTTAATAGTAGTTACTTTAATATTCGTTCAAAATCAAAAAATCAATTTTTAAAAGTAAAATATGTTAAATTAATATTTTGTGGGATATCCGTTCTGCTTTGAAACGTGATGTAAGCGATTTCGCATATTCACAACAATTTGTTTGCAACAATCTTGGCCAATTTCAGTCCATTCCCGTTTCAGCCTAATTTTCAAATCAGTTACTGAAATAATCGAAGTCTTTCGAATTCGCCGGTCTAGAGCATCCCATATATTTTCTTTGGGGTTCAAGTCAGGTGATTGGGGAGGAGTTTCCCTTATTGTTGGGCAATTATGTAATAGCAATTCTCGAACCAAATAGGACTTATGTTTAGGATGTAAAACTGGGTAATATTCCCAGATTTTCGCCTTTTTTAGATTTTGTTTTAAAATGTTTAAATACATTTTTTTCATTCATGTTTTCATTAAAAAAAATCTAACACCCCAACATCATTTGCTGATATACATCCCTATAACATTACATGTCCACCACCATGCTTTACAGTTGGCGTAATATTTGATGGTTTCGGCTCCTCATTACATCTGTGCCACACCCACAGTTCGTCCATCTGATCCAAATGTGTTATATTTGCTCTCGTCAGCAAATATTACGTCGTTCCAGAAACTGGGATCTTTTCCAATATATTCCTTGGCAAACTGGATTCGTTTGTTTTTCTGTTTCGCTCATTTATTAATATTTTTTTCTGGCCACGCAGCCTTTAAAACCTTGCTTTTCTAATGTTCTGAGGATGGTTTGTGGATGTACTGCTTCCCAGTTCTTCCAACACCTTTGATGCAATTTTTGGCGCATTTAAACGTAGATTTTTTTTTTAATTTGTCTTAATATTAAACGTTTATCACTTTCAGTTAATTTTTTAGGTTGGTCGAACGATACTGCCAACTGTATTTTTTGGTATATTCGGCATTTCTGCAACTTATTTTTAAATCTAGTTGCAGTATAAAAACATTAATTAACTATCTACATGATAACGGTAACTAATGAAACAAGCGCTGTGAATTTAAATCGTAGCTTAGTAATTTAAAATTTTTAAACATTCTTTTAGAATTTTTAGCTTAGAATTGAGAAAGTCTCCTTATACGATTTCATAAAATGTTAATTTTTGTAATATGTAATATATTGTGTTTTGCTCATTAATGTATTTTATAATTTAATTTAAAGAATATTTAAAGGTTCCTCTTCCTTAATTTGCTAATAAATAATTCAATTTTCAGAATTTAACGTAGTTCCAGAATTAATCATTATTATGGGGATTAAAATTAAACCTGAATTTCAGATTTAAATTTTAGCTTCAATCAACTAATAATCCTGTCCTATCATTCGGTTTTGTTATATGTAAACGGGTGTATGGTGTGTGCCCGGGAGTTCCTGCTATAATGCTTGGCCATACATCCTAATCAATCAAATAATTTTGAAATTTGACCAACAGATTTACTTTATTTGTTTTATTTTGGCCAGAGGGTTGGTTTATTTTATAGTTTAGTTTTTGCATTAATTAAATTTCCACTAATCGAACTTCAAGAAATTGAGCAACGTTTATTATCAATTTGATGTAGTCGCTGCGTTCGTCTGGTACATTTGTAAGAATCATATTTGAGTCAATTATCAATTGTTGTCAATTTTCTTGTTGAAGTACATTCACTTTCGAATTTAGCAATTGGTACTGTTTGAATAAATCCAATAAATCCAAATAAATTAAATAAATCCAATAAATTTTGTCGGTAAACCGAGAGAGACAGAGAATAAAATAATTTAATTTACTTGCGTCTGTCATTTTGTACGATCTCGAAAATAAATTTTCTTTTGCTTTTTCAAATTGCTTTTTCCATACTTCCCTTCCTCGTTGTCTTGCAGGCAAATTCCATTCGAGCGGCTTGAGTTGAGTTTTTTTATGCGCCATTCAGAGCAAGCTATTGAGAGCCGCCATATAACGGTGGCTTCCGTTAACAGCTCCTCATAAATGGACAGAGCCAATTATTTTGTATATCAAGTTTTCGTTGGATAATTACCTATAAATTGTGGGTAGTAAAATAAATAGTGCACCAACTTTAAATTTAGTTTAAACTGATTATTGCGTATAACATCAGGCGCGCCTTAAGAAACTGTTTAGCCGTAACTAATGAGAACTTTGGTAATGAGGAAATTACAAAAAGTCTGATGTCAGATTGCGTGTAAAATGTTTAATTTGAAGTGTAAAAAAGGTTCAGTTTGAAGTATAAAAAGTACAATTTGAAGTGTAAAACCTGTATTTCTAAATTTTCGTCTGGATTTGTTTTTCGTTACTATTCTCAATGTAGCTATTTTCCTAAATTCCGAAATTTGTCATGGTTTACTGACCAAAGTATTCTCAATATTCAAATTTTGCTTTTCGTTGTACCAAAATTGTTTTTGTCTCGAGATATTTTTTTTTATAGGCCTTGCAAAACTTGAATAATCTAATGATTTTTGGATACATTTCTGGAGATGACTATTATTGAAGTGACTCATATAAAATTCGGCAGCTGCGATGGAAATGGGGATTCTTGGATGATTTTTACAAGAAGTTCTGGAATATGACTTATTGTTGGAACTTAAATGATAGTGAAGGCTGTGATGGTGATGTTAATGGTCATGGTGGTTGTGATGGTGAAGGTGATAGTGAAGGTGATAATGATTGATGTGGGTGGTGATTGCGATGGTGATTGAGATGTTGATGGTGATGGCAAAGATGCTGCTGATTGTGATGTTGATGTTAGTAGTGGTCATGAAGGAAGTCATGTTTTAATTCATAACTTTTTAATAATTTTATGTTATTTTCATTTGAAAATTTAATTCCTGCTTGCTCAGAATTTAAAATTGTTTGTTAATTTCATTTTAAAATAAAATTTCTCCGTTTCCAGAATTGACAATTTTTTATTATTTTCATTTCAAAACTAAAATCCGTTTTTCTGGAATTTTTCATTCTGTGAAATGTTCGGTCTAAAATTAAATTCCAGCTTTTCCATAATTTATAATTGTTTGTTATTTTGGTTTTAAAATTAAATTTCCCTTCAACATCATTAGGTAAGGAATTCCATAAACTGATTCCCCTCACAAAAAGTGAAGAATTCATAATTTTCGTACTGTGTTTCGGCATTTTTAAGAGTTGAAGGCAACTGGATTTTAATTTCTCTAATTTACTAAATATGTATGTACTCCGGTTCTTCAAGTTTCTAAAATTTAAGCAAGAACAAACATGCCCGGAACTCGTAGAAATTTTCCCTAAAATGTTAGTATGCTCAGAAATATGATCATAGTTTCTTAATCCAATTACATGTTTGTAATTAGGTGTTTCGTGGTAGTACAAAGCATCCTTAGTAGGAAAGCAATCCTTCGACACATGTATGTTCTCCCATACTTCTAACACAATGTCTTCTCAGTTTCATTTACAAGAATTTTGGGAAGATAGTCAGTACACTGCTCTGAACAATGCTAAAAAATACATTGAGTCTTGCTGTGCTGTTTAATTCCAATTTATTATTTGTGGACCATTCAGAAATAGTTTGAATATCCTGGTTTACCTTATTACTAACATTGCAAAATTTATATATCTGCATTTCATCAGTAAATAGGTGATACTCAAAATTATTTATCACGAAAGGTAGATCATCATCCCTGAGGTATTCCAGAAACGATTTTACATGCGATAGAAACAGACAAACCAAACGATACTGTTCGATTCTAATTATTACAAAATTAGAGATTGAGGAACTTTGCATGCAGGTAGTAATAATAACTAATCGGTCGAAAATCCGACAACCAAGATGTAAACTAGAGAAATTAGAGAGAACGTAATTATATCCTATTAAAAACTTGGAGTATGGACAATCAATGAAAGGTAATAAAATGTTGATACATTTTTAAAGCAAATCATCATTGGCAGTGGTTTTAATAGAAGGGAGTCTGAAAAAGCCAAAAAAACAGGTGTCCGTCCGTCTGTCTGGGCGTCTGGATGTCTGATCTTGTCCGATGTTAACTTTTTTCTCGCCAATCTGTTTTATGGTCAATGATTGATTATTGAATTGGGCATTGAATTTTGGGTTGATTTGAAGGTTAAGTTAGGGGTCAGTTTGCGGGTTGAGTTGAAGTTGAGTTGGAGTTAAGTTGGGGTTGGATAGGATATAGTGAGTTGTGGACCAATTTTTTATACGGGTGGCTGAGACCAAATGTTACTAACTTCACTCTGCTGTCATTTGTGTAGTTGTCATTTTCGCGCATTAATTTTTTGACAGATTGAACTTTGGTTAGTTGTTTATATGTGGTCAATAAATAATTGTTCTAAATTAATATCTTAATAAAAAAATCGTAATGGAATTCAAACGTAATAGTGTAATTGCACTGTATTTGGGTGGAAATTCACAAACAGCAATAGTTCGTCAGCTCCAGCATTTGAATGTGAATAAAATGTTTGTGTATCGAACCATAACTCGATACAACGAAACTGGTAGCATCGCTAAACGCAACAGAGGCGGTCCTAAAAAGACAGCAACATCAAAAGAAATGATACGAAAGGTGAAGAAACGAATCCAACGAAATCCTCGTCAAAGTGCCAATCAATTAGCCGCACGTCTACATGTTTCACGATACAGCATTCAAACCATATTGAAAAATGAACTACACTTGAAGCCCTACAAGATACAAAAAGTTCAAGATCTTACGGAGGCACAAAAAAAAGTTAGGCTTGAAAGAACACGAGCATTGAAGGCCTTGGCCGAACGTGATGAGATTCCAAAAATTGTCTTTTCTGATGAGAAAATTTTCACCATTCAACAGCATGTGAATAAACAAAATGATCGTGTTTGGTTAGAGGACAAGTCCAACGATAATTTGGACACAAGAGTTGCCATGCGCAAGCAATCACCAGCTTATGTTATGGTTTGGGCTGCAGTTACTGCAGATGGACGCACTCCTCTGGTTTTCATCGAACATGGAGTCAAGGTAAACCAAGAGATGTACCGCCAAAAGATCCTAAACGATGCTTTGCTACCTTGGGCACGTAAACACTTTGGTACGAACCGTTGGACATTCCAACAGGACTCGGCACCGTCACACAAAGCTCGAGCGACACAGCAATTTTTACAAAATTGCGTTCCGCGGCTGATTTCGTCGAAAGAATGGCCACCATATTCACCAGACTTGAATCCCATGGATTTCTCCATATGGTCCATTTTGGAGAGTAAGGTGTCCACTAAAAAATACGAAAGTGTTGATGCATTGAAGTCAGCTCTTGTTCGAGAATGGAATAAAATTCCGCAAGCCCACGTTCGGTCAGCATGCAATGCTTTCTATGGAAGACTGAATCAAATAATCAAAGCCAAAGGAGGTCATATCGAGCAGTAACATGTTTTTCATAAAATGTAATATGTTTTCAACATATTCCACGAAATTTCAATAAAAAATAATCAAAATTAAAAAAATTACAGCGTTTTCATTTGGTAACACTTGGTCTCAGCCACCCTGTATATGCTGGTTTGAGGATTGAGTTTAGAGTAGAGTTTGCGGTTGAGTTGAGTGTTAAGTTGGGTTCCGTTTGTGAGTTGAATTAGGGTTGAGTTGCGGTTTAGTTGGATGATACAGGGAAACCTCACTATAACGGAAATCGACGAGACCAAAAAGTTGGTCGTTGTAGTGAGGTGTCCGTTGAACTGAGGATTTGTGATTTTTTTTAATTTTATTGGGTTTCTATATTTTATCCGATTTTGATGAAATCCGGCATTTCCAATGGAAATGGGATTATCTAATGATTTCTAGACGAAATTCTGGATATGGCCAAGTAGGATGGAACTTGGCTATTCTTATATATGAAGTTCTGGAAAATCGCCAATTAGGACGGAATATGCCTATTTCTCAACCGATTATGATTAAATTTGACATGTGCGTTGTAAATGGGATTCTAAAATGATTTTTAGATAAAGTTCTGGAATATGGCCAAGTAAGATGGAGCTTGGCCATTTCTTAACCGATTATGATGAAATGAACATGTGCAATGGAAATGTGGTTCTAAAATGAGTTTTACATAAAGATGTTGCCATATTCTGTAACTTAATCTAAAAACCATTTTAGAATCCCATTTTCAGCGCACATGTCAAATTCCATCATAATCGGTTAGGGAATAGCCAAGTTCCATCTTACCTAGCCATATTCCAGAGCATTATGCCAAAATCATTTTAGAATCCCATTTCAATCACGGATGTCAAATTTCACTAAAACCGGCTTAATAATAGCCAAGTTCCATCCTAATTGGTCATACAAATAATTTGCTAAAGCTTCAATTTGCAATGTTAAAAGTTCAATTTGAAGTGTAAAAGGGAAGAATTGAAGTGTAAGGGTTTTAATTTGAAGTGTACTCGTAAAACCTGTATCATCGCCGAAATATCTGTCCATGTCCGCTCTAATAAAGTGACAGGGGTTAATTTGGTGATTGCGTTTAGAATTATGTTGCGATTGAGATTGAGGTTGATTTGTATATTGAGTTGGAGGTTGGGCTGAAGATTGCCTTAAGAGATTCATTTCGGGATTGATTTGGGGAGAGCGAAGTTCTGACCACCTCATGAGGTTTCAGCCCTTTATATTTTACACTTTCAAATTTCCAAAATATTTTTTCAAATTTTTCTAAATTCTAAATTTTTTAAATTCCAAATTTTCATATTAAAGTTTTTGTTATGCAAGTTTATATTTCTAATTTACAAAATTCGTAATTTCCAAATTACTTAATGTTCCATAGGCTTGAATTTCAATTAGTTATTAATTTTTAAAGGATCTATCAATAGCTATCATTGGGATCTAGTCCAAAAATTAATAAACACAATACTTGTTTAAAATTTCTAACTTTCTAATTTCTTAAATTTTCTAATTTATATCTAGTCTTATAATCATTGCAAATTTATAAAAAGTTTAAATATCTTCCATTTCCTGAGTTTTCTATATTTCTAAAATCCCCGAAATTTGAATTTTAATAAATTTATGTTGCCTAAAAATTTCCATTAAACTGTTTCCAAAATTAAGGAATTTTCAATTCCTCAACACGTAAATTTTTGAATTTTAAAATATAAAATTTTGAATTTTATTCCAGAATAATCAAATGTCTAAATTTCTAAAATTGTATACACCTAAATTCTGAAACTTCTCAGAAAATAGCACGGGCCAGATTGGTCCTTACATTTTTCAACATGGAAATCATCTCCATATGAGATATGACCTAAATTATCAACTTCGTAGATCAGGGATCTACCATAACATCAGACAATAAAGGCAAAGCTGGAAAAAAATTTCAGTAGACCCCAATTAAGTATTCTTAAATGATGACGGATAATACATTGTCAAATCTTAAAAAATTTGTAGCATCGCAATAGTGGAGCATCTCCGACCTTAGCATTTAAACTGCTTGAATAAAACGCTGTTGTAATCGCATCCAGCAAAATCGTCAAGACTGATAATTAAACCATGAACAAATTTGTAGCAGCTTAACGACTATATAAATTAACAAGTTACCAAGTAATAAAGTGGATTATAAATCAGCAAATTAGCGTTATGCGCCCTATGTTCAGAATTCTATCTGTTACTATGTCATCCCTCGATAAACATTTTCATTAGCATTATTCAAATTACCAAAAATGTCACAATACTAAAGAAATTATGAACGCCTTTATATGTATAAATACAATAATATTAGAATATATTGTGTGAAATATGTCAAATGAAGGATAATCTAATTGTTTCAGTTGTATGATCGTCGTCTTATTCAAAATTCCAAAAAGTTAAATAAAAATTTAAAAAAAAAACGAAAACTCAAAATTCTTAAGAAATTATAAATATTTCTCAATTCCCATCTTATTCTATTTCTGTATCAACATAATATTAATATACTTTCTTCACTCATAGCCTCTCTAACTCTTATAACAACAACAAAAAAATGGCAAAAAGCTTTACACAATAAATTTTTTGTACACAAACAACAAACAATTTAAATATTTAAATTTGAAAAATGATGATGACGCAACAGAAAAAGGCTGAACACAACACACAGCACATCAGAACATAAAAGCAAAAACAAAAAATTTGTTCTGTTTTTTTTTTTTCTAAATTGTTTGTTGTAAATTAGAAGCAGAGAGCACAAAAACACAAAAACAAAAATTATGAACTGGGAAAAAATAATAAAAGAATTTCCATCATCCTTCTTCTTGTCACTTCACATTTTCTTTTCACATTTTTTTTTTTTTAATATGCCCTCCGCACCATTTGGAATAATAATAAAACGTTCTAAGTAATTATGCGCTGCGAAAAAAACATGTTTGACTCTTTCAAAGCTCATAAATAAAATAGCAAAGAATTTTTATATGCAGAGTAGCGCACACAAACAAAAAAAAATAAATGAAAAGTTTAAGAGAGCTTTTAAAAGTTATACATTTCTTTTCGTTTTTAAACAATAATAATAATAATAATAAAACTGAAAAATAAAAACAACTTTGATGATAGCAATAAAATGGAGATCCAGTTGTCGTACGTATGTAGATAGTCAAAGAATTTTTCAGCTTGTTGAATTTTTTATTTTTTTATTTCCAATAAGAATCTTGGTATCGCGATTTGATGTTAGTACATGGAATTCTTTAAATTCTAGACTTATGTTTGACCTTTACTTTATTTTTAAAATTAACTGTGCTACGTTTTCTCAGAATATGAGTATAGCGATGTTGTAATATATTGTAATATGTTGTTTGGACTAGAATCCAACTAGACTTTCATGATTTTGCAAAATATGAGCATATTCCAAATTAAATCGTTTCCAGAAGAGTTGCACTGTATTAACCTGTCAAAAAATATTCTGGAGTAAGAAGTTCAAGGTTGTTTTGATCTAATACTTGAAATCGATTTGATACCTTTGATTGTGAGCTACAATAAAGTTGGGGTGCTCAGCCATAAGGTTCTTAATATAAAAGACATTCGGAGTGGTTGTCGCGAATCAGTTGGTAAATCCCAAAACATATTCTCCTGGTATGGCCGTTTATAACAATGATTTGATGAATTTAAATATCTCGACCAATGGTTGGAAAATCATCTGGTTTATCAGGATAGACTTGAAGACGCATCTCTGGTCATAGGTGTACATGCTTTAACATAAATACATAAAAAATTAATCCATCGATTTTTTTTTAATTTGGTGCATACAAATGTATCTGGGGCAATGAAGGATGCATCAATTAGTGGTTTAAAATTTTTTGGCTAATTTTAAGGAAAGGTCGGGCTCAAAAGTTACGGAAACGTTCATATAGTTCGTCTCTAAAAATGACAAAAAATTTGGATAGTCCAAAAACAATTTTTCTCGACTTTTAAAAAGTCCAAGAATCCGAAAAACTAAACAAAAAAATGTGCGTTCGCCTGTCTGGATATCTACTTGTACCTAAGGTATCCCGAGAACGGCTTATCCGATTTGGTTTTTTTTTCGCCAACCTTTTTTGATGACCACGACGGAATATTGAAAAGCTTTTGACATATGTACGTAAGGAGAGAGGGCTGGGAACCTGAAATACGAATTCATCCTAAACCACCACAGCTAAAATAAAAAAAGTAAAAAGTAAAAAGTAAAAAGTAAAAAGTAAAAAGTAAAAAGTAAAAAGTAAAAAGTAAAAAGTAAAAAGTAAAAAGTAAAAAGTAAAAAGTAAAAAGTAAAAAGTAAAAAGTAAAAAGTAAAAAGTAAAAAGTAAAAAGTAAAAAGTAAAAAGTAAAAAGTAAAAAGTAAAAAGTAAAAAGTAAAAAGTAAAAAGTAAAAAGTAAAAAGTAAAAAGTAAAAAGTAAAAAGTAAAAAGTAAAAAGTAAAAAGTAAAAAGTAAAAAGTAAAAAGTAAAAAGTAAAAAGTAAAAAGTAAAAAGTAAAAAGTAAAAAGTAAAAAGTAAAAAGTAAAAAGTAAAAAGTAAAAAGTAAAAAGTAAAAAGTAAAAAGTAAAAAGTAAAAAGTAAAAAGTAAAAAGTAAAAAGTAAAAAGTAAAAAGTAAAAAGTAAAAAGTAAAAAGTAAAAAGTAAAAAGTAAAAAGTAAAAAGTAAAAAGTAAAAAGTAAAAAGTAAAAAGTAAAAAGTAAAAAGTAAAAAGTAAAAAGTAAAAAGTAAAAAGTAAAAAGTAAAAAGTAAAAAGTAAAAAGTAAAAAGTAAAAAGTAAAAAGTAAAAAGTAAAAAGTAAAAAGTAAAAAGTAAAAAGTAAAAAGTAAAAAGTAAAAAGTAAAAAGTAAAAAGTAAAAAGTAAAAAGTAAAAAGTAAAAAGTAAAAAGTAAAAAGTAAAAAGTAAAAAGTAAAAAGTAAAAAGTAAAAAGTAAAAAGTAAAAAGTAAAAAGTAAAAAGTAAAAAGTAAAAAGTAAAAAGTAAAAAGTAAAAAGTAAAAAGTAAAAAGTAAAAAGTAAAAAGTAAAAAGTAAAAAGTAAAAAGTAAAAAGTAAAAAGTAAAAAGTAAAAAGTAAAAAGTAAAAAGTAAAAAGTAAAAAGTAAAAAGTAAAAAGTAAAAAGTAAAAAGTAAAAAGTAAAAAGTAAAAAGTAAAAAGTAAAAAGTAAAAAGTAAAAAGTAAAAAGTAAAAAGTAAAAAGTAAAAAGTAAAAAGTAAAAAGTAAAAAGTAAAAAGTAAAAAGTAAAAAGTAAAAAGTAAAAAGTAAAAAGTAAAAAGTAAAAAGTAAAACGTAAAAAGTAAAAAGTAAAAAGTAAAAAGTAAAAAGTAAAAAGTAAAAAGTAAAAAGTAAAAAGTAAAAAGTAAAAAGTAAAAAGTAAAAAGTAAAAAGTAAAAAGTAAAAAGTAAAAAGTAAAAAGTAAAAAGTAAAAAGTAAAAAGTAAAAAGTAAAAAGTAAAAAGTAAAAAGTAAAAAGTAAAAAGTAAAAAGTAAAAAGTAAAAAGTAAAAAGTAAAAAGTAAAAAGTAAAAAGTAAAAAGTAAAAAGTAAAAAGTAAAAAGTAAAAAGTAAAAAGTAAAAAGTAAAAAGTAAAAAGTAAAAAGTAAAAAGTAAAAAGTAAAAAGTAAAAAGTAAAAAGTAAAAAGTAAAAAGTAAAAAGTAAAAAGTAAAAAGTAAAAAGTAAAAAGTAAAAAGTAAAAAGTAAAAAGTAAAAAGTAAAAAGTAAAAAGTAAAAAGTAAAAAGTAAAAAGTAAAAAGTAAAAAGTAAAAAGTAAAAAGTAAAAAGTAAAAAGTAAAAAGTAAAAAGTAAAAAGTAAAAAGTAAAAAGTAAAAAGTAAAAAGTAAAAAGTAAAAAGTAAAAAGTAAAAAGTAAAAAGTAAAAAGTAAAAAGTAAAAAGTAAAAAGTAAAAAGTAAAAAGTAAAAAGTAAAATGTAAAAAGTAAAAACTAAAAAGTAAAAAGTAAAAAGTAAAAAGTAAAAAGTAAAAAGTAAAAAGTAAAAAGTAAAAAGTAAAAAGTAAAAAGTAAAAAGTAAAAAGTAAAAAGTAAAAAGTAAAAAGTAAAAAGTAAAAAGTAAAAAGTAAAAAGTAAAAAGTAAAAAGTAAAAAGTAAAAAGTAAAAAGTAAAAAGTAAAAAGTAAAAAGTAAAAAGTAAAAAGTAAAAAGTAAAAAGTAAAAAGTAAAAAGTAAAAAGTAAAAAGTAAAAAGTAAAAAGTAAAAAGTAAAAAGTAAAAAGTAAAAAGTAAAAAGTAAAAAGTAAAAAGTAAAAAGTAAAAAGTAAAAAGTAAAAAGTAAAAAGTAAAAAGTAAAAAGTAAAAAGTAAAAAGTAAAAAGTAAAAAGTAAAAGTAAAAAGTAAAAAGTAAAAAGTAAAAAGTAAAAAGTAAAAAGTAAAAAGTAAAAAGTAAAAAGTAAAAAGTAAAAAGTAAAAAGTAAAAAGTAAAAAGTAAAAAGTAAAAAGTAAAAAGTAAAAAGTAAAAAGTAAAAAGTAAAAAGTAAAAAGTAAAAAGTAAAAAGTAAAAAGTAAAAAGTAAAAAGTAAAAAGTAAAAAGTAAAAAGTAAAAAGTAAAAAGTAAAAAGTAAAAAGTAAAAAGTAAAAAGTAAAAAGTAAAAAGTAAAAAGTAAAAAGTAAAAAGTAAAAAGTAAAAAGTAAAAAGTAAAAAGTAAAAAGTAAAAAGTAAAAAGTAAAAAGTAAAAAGTAAAAAGTAAAAAGTAAAAAGTAAAAAGTAAAAAGTAAAAAGTAAAAAGTAAAAAGTAAAAAGTAAAAAGTAAAAAGTAAAAAGTAAAAAGTAAAAAGTAAAAAGTAAAAAGTAAAAAGTAAAAAGTAAAAAGTAAAAAGTAAAAAGTAAAAAGTAAAAAGTAAAAAGTAAAAAGTAAAAAGTAAAAAGTAAAAAGTAAAATGTAAAAAGTAAAAACTAAAAAGTAAAAAGTAAAAAGTAAAAAGTAAAAAGTAAAAAGTAAAAAGTAAAAAGTAAAAAGTAAAAAGTAAAAAGTAAAAAGTAAAAAGTAAAAAGTAAAAAGTAAAAAGTAAAAAGTAAAAAGTAAAAAGTAAAAAGTAAAAAGTAAAAAGTAAAAAGTAAAAAGTAAAAAGTAAAAAGTAAAAAGTAAAAAGTAAAAAGTAAAAAGTAAAAAGTAAAAAGTAAAAAGTAAAAAGTAAAAAGTAAAAAGTAAAAAGTAAAAAGTAAAAAGTAAAAAGTAAAAAGTAAAAAGTAAAAAGTAAAAAGTAAAAAGTAAAAAGTAAAAAGTAAAAAGTAAAAAGTAAAAAAGTAAAAAGTAAAAAGTAAAAAGTAAAAAGTAAAAAGTAAAAAGTAAAAAGTAAAAAGTAAAAAGTAAAAAGTAAAAAGTAAAAAGTAAAAAGTAAAAAGTAAAAAGTAAAAAGTAAAAAGTAAAAAGTAAAAAGTAAAAAGTAAAAAGTAAAAAGTAAAAAGTAAAAAGTAAAAAGTAAAAAGTAAAAAGTAAAAAGTAAAAAGTAAAAAGTAAAAAGTAAAAAGTAAAAAGTAAAAAGTAAAAAGTAAAAAGTAAAAAGTAAAAAGTAAAAAGTAAAAAGTAAAAAGTAAAAAGTAAAAAGTAAAAAGTAAAAAGTAAAAAGTAAAAAGTAAAAAGTAAAAAGTAAAAAGTAAAAAGTAAAAAGTAAAAAGTAAAAAGTAAAAAGTAAAAAGTAAAAAGTAAAAAGTAAAAAGTAAAAAGTAAAAAGTAAAAAGTAAAAAGTAAAAAGTAAAAAGTAAAAAGTAAAAAGTAAAAAGTAAAAAGTAAAAAGTAAAAAGTAAAAAGTAAAAAGTAAAAAGTAAAAAGTAAAAAGTAAAAAGTAAAAAGTGCAAAGTAAAAAGTAAAAAGTAAAAAGTAAAAAGTAAAAAGTAAAAAGTAAAAAGTAAAAAGTAAAAAGTAAAATGTAAAAAGTAAAAATTAAAAAGATTGTAGGTCGAAAACCACTTTCCTCGACGTTTTTAAAGTTCCTGAATCCGAAAAAGGTTCGTCCTCCTGTCTGAATGTCTATCTTTACCCACGGTATCTCGGACATAGCTTGACCATGGGAAAGCGGAGAGTTAAAAAGCTTTTGGAAGCTGTACGTCAGATGGATCTTCTTCTTCTTCTTCTTCCCCAGGCGCTACACCGCATGAAGTGATTTGGTTGCCTCAACGATGTTATTGCAAATAGTTCGATCCACCGCAAAAGAACACCAGACAGGGTGATCGAGTGTCGACTTTATCAGATAATTTCTGATCTCGTGATTCATTCGTATTCCTATGATCTTTTCTGAATATTTTATGCTGTCAGTGTCGAAGACTCGCAACCAAAGGTAATAACAGTTCTTCGCTTTGTAAAAGTCCAGTTTTATTTTGCTCGACATAAGAGAAAACTTGAATATTTTGATATTGACGTAAAATGTTCGGTAGCCCGCTCCGTGATCAGTGATCCTAGGTATTTAAACTCATTCATCTTTCATAACGTGTATTTCCTGAAATTAAGTTGTTACGCGTCCGCCTTCTCGCGGATACTACGTATTTAGTCTTCGCTTCATTAATCTTATGGCCAATTTTTGGGCTGTTAAATCCAATGGGAGGAAAACCTGGGTTGATAGCTGGGTTGATTTAACAGCTCAGCCAGTGATTTATCTGTCTGTTGAGTAAGGGATTGGCGAATTATTTGTAGGTTAATTTGGGGTTATCCTTAAGGTTTTATTTGGAAATTGATTTGGGTGCTGAATTGGTAACTGAGTTGATGGTTGGGTTCTCTATTGATTTAGGGATTGTGTTTAGCATTGCGTTGAGATTGAGTTGGAGGATAGCCAAGAGGATTAGCTAGGGATTGATTTGGTAGTTTCTGATAACCTCGTGAGATTTCAGGTTCTTACATTTCTAACAAGAGAGAAATGTTTGTTTCTCTTTTGTTTCCAACAAAAGATAAATATAATATTTATATTGAATTGGACCCATTACGTTCAGATAATGGTGGTCAATGCATTAATAACAAGTTCGAAAAATGTATCAAAAATTATGATGTAATCAACCAGTTTACGAACAAAATAGAATGGCCGAACGCATGAATCGTAAAATAGTCGAGCGTGCAAAGTGTATGCTTTTTGATGTTGACCTAGGAATTAGTGCACACAAATACACGATTTATTTAATAAACAAATCATTAGTAAATGAACGATGAAAATCTCATTTTCACAAATACACGATTTATTTAATAAACAAATCATTAGTAAATGAACGATGAAAATCTCATTTTCTTTATCTTTATAAATAAGGAAAAGTCGAGTGGGCCCATGTTAGGGGAATTATAAATGATCCACTAGAACGGTATTGTTTTGGGGCAAAAAATTGATTCATTAAAAATGTTATTCCAAATTACCTGCCCAGAAATTCTGGGCACAAAATCTAAAATTTGCACATTTGCAAACAGGTTTCGAAATTTTTAGTTCGATTGTAATTTTTTGTTGTAGCTTGCCAACAATTTCGTTATATGTTACTTCATACTGTATGTATTTCAGCTACTCTCAGCTATGAAAGCAAAGAATTGAGAAAACCGCAAACATTTGAATTAATTCACGATCAAAACAAGACTATTAAAAATGTTTAGTCACTAAACAAATTTTGATCAACACAGAGGTTGTTTATACAAAAAACAGAATGTCATCTACAGAAATTAGAAGCTACATGATCTATAATCCTGTGTATCGGCAGATAAGAAAGGTAAATGAATTTTAATTTTATTTGGCTTATTTTAACGCTTTTACTTATTCCACAGTATATAAAGCGAAACGGTTACCGAAATTATATCGTGAATACATGGAACATTTGTCTAGATAAGAGTAATGATCTCATTGATACGAAACTGATTTGGGTGAAAGGCGATGATCAAAATTTTATCAATTTTATGGATGAATTGACCGAAATGTCGGATTGCTTTTATTTTTGGAGCAAGTCTCCCTCTATATCGATAGAAGTGGATCGTTTTTCCCTCTTAAAAGTGAGTATCAATAAATGTACGAGCAGCAGTAGTTTAGACCTGCAATAATTGTTTAATTTTAGGAAATTATTGGTACTAACAAACTTTGGTCTTATATCGAAAAAATTCAAACCATTAACAGACTATCACTGTTTCGGGTCGTAGTAAAAGTGATTACCTTTCATCCACGAATATTGTCGGCAAAGGTATTAGCGTCATTCAGTCAAATTCGTTCTTATTATGACCATAAGCGCACTTTTTATATACATAAGGCTTATGGATGGTTGACTCCATCGGGGCTCAGTCATTTTAAGCAAAAAATACGTTATCGATATACACACGTCGTGATATATTTACTTCTCGATTACTATCGTAAATGGCTACGTCGTCGAAATATTCGCGTTCTCAATTTATTCGATTTATGCTCTTTACGACTGGCCATGTTTGATCCGCGCTACTATCAATTTGATCAGTGTGAATTACCCGGACTGATTCACACCGAGCTTCGTCATATAGTTGAGTGTGAAAAAAAATTAAATCCAAAGTATCAATTTGATACCATGAAATATTTTATCGAGCAAGGTATTGAATCTGTACCACCTGTAGTGGCAGAATTTCTTATGATTTATGTCTCGGACTATACTGATTCTGTCCCAAACCCTTCAGATATAACAGAAATATCTTATTCGTATACAGTTTACGTAGGCGATTATATACGTCTATATGGCGATAAGTTGTACGAAGATGTTATAATAGATTTTATTAGAAAACGGCCATTCCTCGAGCTCTCCATCTTTGGCCATTCTCAAGCTATAACACGTCACTTTCTTGAAACAATTATACATTTTCAAAATGTTTTTACCGTGAGTGTTAACGTAAATTTTCCAATGGCGGAGTACGAGCCAATCATTCCTGCTAATACACTAGAAATCGATAAACCGATTACAATCGTATTTGAGGGCGATAATGAAATTAATTATCTTGAAAATTATATAGCATTGCTCAAGCCACATACAAGCAGCCGTGAAATCATTTTACACGTACAATGCATAGTACCAGACTACACAAATTTTAACGGTATAGTCGTGAATAGAATAAATTTTTTTAAACAAGAAATCAACATGAGTAGTATTTTTGAACTGAGTCAAAATGAACAAACGATATCGACTCGGTATGTATGGGAGCAAGCCACTCTAGTGAAAAATGTCGAGGTATTGAAAATGTTACAACAATTTAAATTGGTCGAAGTAAGTATATTATATTCAACGATTAGATTTGTATACGTAAATGTTTCGAAATTATACGAATCTACACAGAATTTGAACATCGTTCAGGATGAAAATACGTTGGAAACCATATTCAGATTTATTGAAGATATGTTTCAGACACATAATTGCACCACATTAGAATTTGGCAGTGATTTAATTCCATTCAATATCACCATACCTTATGTAACATTCAACAAATACATTTTCAGCATAAATGGTGAAGGTAATAAAATTGATATGTATAGTAAAAATTCGAAAAAAATTGTTGATTTGTTTGATATTATGTTTCAAACTAATGATTCCACCGAATCTTATGATTTTTACCAATAAATTTACGCTAAAGAATCCAAAAAAAATTTTATTACAAATTTTCAATTCAACAAGAAAGAAATTGGATCAGAATGTGCCATCTGCTGAATATCTGGTTCCACATCCCAACATTTTTTATTTATTTTTTTCAATATGCAAGAAAGCCCGAAATAGCTTTATGAAGGCCAAGCATGTTGCGGTTTTCTTACACAATATAACATGGCTCTTTGAAAAACGAAAAACAAAAGCAGGAGTCACTTCTGGGTAAAAATTGACGAATTATCCGGAAATTACCGATTCCAAAACGCACTCTCATTAGAACACTATAAGTTCATTTAGAACCAGTTAGGAATTCAAATTAAAATGCAACTACATCTTCGCTGAGTGTACATAAACAGAGTCCCTTCGTTCAATGAACATTTTCACACCTAGAGAAATACGTTAGCCATGAACTCTATGGTCGCATAAAAATTAGCATACAATCTATAATTTTTTAGGCCTAGCATTTGTATTGCATTATCCCTAAAATGAGAACAAAATCTCCGGGTGGTCGTTACATGCTACAGATCTATTAATATCAGATTAAATTCAATTATTAATTTAACCAGAGGTTTCTCACCAACGCACCATACCAGGTTCGAGAGTTATAAAACTTAAAATAAGAAGAGCTGAAACCTTACGAGGTGATCAGAACTTTGGTCCAGAAAATTACGTCCATACGTGAGCTTATCTTAGGTCAACTCAACAATACATGCACCCAACTCAAACTATCCAACCCAAAGCAACTCCCAACTCAACCCGAAACTCAACATTCAACCCAATCTCTAAAATCAACACGGTCCGACCAATTCTTGCGTAAATGTACTCAATTCATTCCTAACTCAACCGCCAAACGACTTTCTTTGATGTACTCAACTCAACTCAGGCTCCCTAACTCAATCCTCAATTTAAGGCCCAAAAGAACTGCTCGAAAACCGAACTTAACGCCGACTCTTAAAAATACCACTTGTTAATAACCACGTTGAGTACTGGTGAGTACTGGCATCCAGACAAAAAGACTTTAGTTAAGTAAGAAATCAGATTAAATTTCTGTTACTGATGGAGGAAATGGTTCAACTCTAGATCGACATCTTATCCTTGTTACATCCTCGACTATGCATATGGTACGTTGCCGGGTAAAAAATGAACTTTAGTACGGGTTAGGGCGTCATTAAAGAGGGTCTCGAACTCTTAGATAAACCCCCTTAGTCTTCTTTGCAAATAAAAAAAATCAGAAATATTCTAAACCTGGAATAGCCAGACTTCAATGCTAGCCTTAGCTAGCACTAGCTTCCAATTCCAAGAAATCCTTTGGCTGTTTTTGTTACCTAAAGTAAATGGTAAGTAAAAGAAAACCAAATTATCTTGCGCTCTCTTGACCGCTCCACTGTACCAGGGACAGAGGTAGAAGACTGCTTTGCAAGAATAGGGCAAATTGCATTTATGTCAGCCCGAATCTAGAATTGTCTAATTCAAACACCATCTAAATAAAGGCATTAGGAATTGGAAATAATAACAAATTTCTTGGAGACTCCTCCACTTTGATCTGCAATGAAATAAGACAAAGAGCCGCTAAATCATAAAATTCCACATCGAGATTTCAACCGATGCTGATGCCTAACATGTTAACCTATAGTCAACCAATAGTCATGCTCTGGCGGATTATTCAAATTAACAACTAACCCCATCGGGCGCCTTTCAAATCCGCCAAACAGAGTTCACGTCGGTCCAACCATTTGGAAGGTTTCGGTTTCACGAATCACCAGATGTTCACCAATTTTCATAGCTTAAATGACTTCACGTGCTGAGTACCAGGGGTTAGAACATAATGGCCGGTAAAATCTGTCGAACTGCCTATAAACAATCCTTCCTGCACCGTGAATATAGATTTTGGTGGTTCTGTCAAAACAATTGGTGAAAAACGGCTCAATTCAATCCTGATGAATGGCCCAGCTGTTTAAACCTACCACGCACACCAGATACGTCGAAGAAAAAAATGTCACCGTAATTTCGGGAATCTTAAAGAAGTCATTGACTTCCAATTGAATTAACATGATTTGAAAAGGCCATTTTAACGCCAAACAGCCGTTCTTTGGAAGGCCGGTATGTTGCTCCAGCTAGCATACTGTTAAATTCAGACTGCTCAACTATCAATTCCGATTTAACTTTGGTTTTAATCAAGCGGTAATATATCCAGCGTTAGTAAATATATTGAATTCTTTTTTCTCGGGAATCGGAAATATAAAAATTTACCAATACACTAGGTGAACATGAATGTCACTTTTATATCCAAATAATTCTAATTTAATTTAGAACATTTTATTTCTAATTGGTTGGAATTTGAGTTACAATTCACTTAGATTTCCCATTCTATATACATAGAAAGTGTAATATACATAATATCGGCAATAATGGGTTAACAACATTGCACATTAATGTGTTATGTTTGTAATCCTATCGACATTTTTTATATTTAAGATTTTTAAGAGTTACCTAAAAAATGTCAAAAAAGAAAAGCATGTTTTTTGTAACCTATCCAGTAAAGTGTATTTTATTATTAAATATACAACAATAATTGGCGACGAGGAGAAAAGTGATGGATCCAACCCAATTCAAAGAATTCCTTCCTGCACAAGCTTTACAGCAGCAAAAATTAATCCAGGCTATACTTACAAAGAACGAAATACCTTCGGAACATATAAAAGATAAAAATAAAAAAGGAAAGGGCGGATCTAATTATTCGTTCGAAAATGCAATAAGGACAAAGTTGCTACAATCAGGGAAATTGGAATTTAAAGAAAATGTTGATTAGCCTCTCGCGTTCGAAGCTTCCCAGATAGACAGGCAAGAAATGCCAAATCAAAAACCAGAACAATCGAATTATTCCAGTGACGTGACAAATAGTCAATAACCAAGAAGTCGTTTCCAGCAGCGAAGCAATAATGCTCGTAGTTCCAGTTACAGAAATCAGTCAAGATTGAGAAGTTTGTATTACGACTCTAATGATTAATCGCCAATCAATAAACGGAGTGGAAACTCCAGTAGAGGGAAATTACGTTCAAAACGTTCATGACATATACGCAAATCAACCAGTTTTCAGTAATCAAGCAGGAAAATTTTACACAAATATCAAAATAGAAGGAAAGTTCCAGCAATTCGAAGTTGACTCGGGAGCAGGAGTCACACTAATTCCAAGGAATGCATTTGAGAAGCTTAATATTTGGAATCCTATACGTCAGACTAATATGAAATTTCTGTCATATCTCAAGGAAATCTTTTCGCCCCAGGTAGTAGTCACTGTCAAGGCAACATTCAAAAGTAAATCGATTACGGAAGAAATCTACATTGTAGATAACGACCGACAAGCTCTTTTGGGTAGAACGTGGATTAGGAAACTCAACGTAAATTTGCAAGATTTAGATAAGGAAAATTCAAGTGATTCATCCAAGGAAATTATCGAAAAAGACATCAGCAACATTAAATCAAAGTATAGAGAAATCTTCGAACAAACAATTGGAATAATTCCAAACCTTCAGTGCTCACTAAAACTTCGATTAGAGGCCAAGCCAGTATTCCATAAAGCACGTGAAGTGCCATTCTCCCGTAGAGATCAAGTCGAAAAAGAAATAATTGCTTTAGAAGAAGAGGGCATCATTACAAAAGTGGATACCTCCGACTGGGGTTCCCCATTGGTTTGCATTCCAAAACCGGATAAAAGCGTTCGATTATGTGTCGATTATAAAGTTGGCGTTAACAAACGACTCGAAGATGCTCACTATCCGATTCCCCGGATTGAGGAAATTCTCAAATCTAAGAGATTCAAAGTATTTTTGCACGCTGGATTTATATAAAACGTATCAACACGTTCAGATGGATGAGGAAAGTGCAAAAATCCAAACGATAACCACTCACAAAGGAACATACAAGTTTAACAGGCACGCATTATGTATTAAAACGGCTCCAAGCGAATTTCATCGAATACTCGATCAGGTGCTCCAAGGACTTGAAGGAGTGACAACCTATTTTGATGGCATAGTAGTTCAAGGTTCAAACTACAATGAGTGCTACCAACGGCTAATTGCTTGTTTTGAACGGTTGAAGCACCAGAAAAAGTAAAAGCTGTGTTAGATGCACCACGTCCAAAAAACCCTCATGAAGTACAACAACTATTCGAAATTTATCAAAAATGCATCGACACTTATACACCTAGCGTGGACAGCGAAGTCTGAAGCAGCCTTCAAGAAGTTAAAGGCTGAAATAGCAAGTGGCCAAGTTCTATTGCCATTTAATCCATATTCCCCATAACTGTTGCATGTGATCAAAGCCCAATTGGAATATCCGGAGTCACATGTCATCCAAAGAGAAGAGAAACCAGTTGCATTCATTTCTCGTTCCCTTTCTGTCACATAGCAGAACTACAGCCAATTGGATCGAGAAGCACTGGCTATACATTGGACAGTCAAAAGGTTTCATATGTACTTACGGACAAAAAATCAAGCTGGTGACCGATAATAAACCATTAACACACATTTTTAAATCTGACATCAACCTGCCATCGATCACGTCCAGTCGTCTGCTACGTTATGCATCATTTCTCTCAGAATTCCAATACACAGTACATCATAGGAAATCATCAAAATGTAGATTATTTGTCAAGAGCACCAATTCAAGAAGTTCCAGTAGATGATGATGACACACACATCATGAAAATACAGACAGACGATAAATGCGATAAGTTCTCTGATACTTACCAATAAGAATATCGTGCTAGAAACAGACAAAGATTCGGTTCTGTCAAAACTCAAACAGTCGCTTCTAACCGGCGAAACAAATGATGATAAATACCATCTTCATCTAGGCAGAATTTTTCGAGGATCTAGAGTGGTTTCGAGGAATTCCAGAAAGTCTTCGAAACGAAGTTCTAAAGAACTACTATACGCATCATAACGGTGGTTTGGCGTCTATTGGAGGGGAGGATCAAAGTTGAGTAGATTAATCTACCAGCTCCGTAACCTTCCAGTAGGGTGCGCATCACGTGGGCTGTTCTGGTCTTGTCGTTAGGCAGCTACATGATGGGTACAATTGTGTAAGGGGTAACCTGTTCACAATTCGCAAGTGTACGTACTGCCTCCTCGTGGCAACCACTGGTAACTAAGGCCACTTGGCACATTTTTGGCCATTTGGCACAGGCTAAAGTACGGCACTAAAGGAGAAAACCTTGACAAAAAATCCTAATCTAAGGTGGAACAGCATACGCCAAAAGATGAATGGCTGATAGGTTAATCAGTTCAAAATTTTCGGACTCTGGATACCAGGCACCCTCCAGTTTTATTTAGCCTTCCTGTAGTATAGCTGGGTGACCTACAGGTGATTTGCAATTCCCAGCAACTCGTAAGAGTAAAATCAAACGGAATACGGGGCAGGAGTAGGAATATACGGGAGTGGGACAACCCTCTCGAGGTCCTTGAGCTCCAATGCTACCGTCTTTCTAGCGGAACTACATGCTGTAGTAAACATCTAGGAGGGAGAGCAATAAGCCCAGATAGTATGTATCACGTACCGGGAGGCAATATTGTCAGGTTCATTAAGAACCTGAATATTGACTGGAAGGATAATTACGCAGGGGCCAGCACAATAGATCTTTTAGGTCGCAGTGCGAAGTGGCTGATGGCCTGCATGCCCCCCGAATAATAATAATAATACGCATCTTGGTAATTGTAAAATGAAAAATCTGGCTCGGCGGTATGTCTATTGGGGAAATATCGATATGGACATAACATCGTTCGTTAAAAGTTGCAATACGTGTGCTAAAAATCAAAAAGAGCCCAGAAAAGAAGAAACAAATCACTGGGAAGAACCAGAAGAAAACTTCGAGCGTATTCATCTTGACTATGTGGGTCCGTACAAGGGACAATTTTTTCTAATAGTGGCTGATGCTAAATCAAAATGGCCAGAAATAGCAATCACAAATTCCAGTCTAACAACGGAAATGACAGTTGAAAAATTAAAATCAATTTTTCCCTACCATGGGTATTCAAAGGTGATCGTTTCAGACAACGCAACCATTTTTAAAAGTTAAAACTTCATCAAATTTAGCACGGAATGTGGAATTTTTGGAAAGTTTATTGCACCATATCATCCAGCTATGAGCGGACAAGCAGAACGTTCTGTTGAAACGTTCAAGGGACATGGAAAATGAAAGTGGTTCCAGTTCCGACAAAATTCATGAAATTCTATTTAGGTATCGTGCCACACCTTTGAATGATGGCAAAAGTCCAGCAGAGAATTTGTTCCAGCGGAAACTAATAATCAAACTCGACGCAATTCGGCCATCAGAAAATATGAGAAATACGGCAAATGAAAACATCGAAGTCAAACGTCCATTAAGCGTGGGAGACAGAATACTCTCTCGTAATTACATCGGTCAGGAAAAATGGATTTCTGGTATTGTAATGCACAAATTCGGACGTCTTCATTATTTAATAAAGCTTGATACAGGATACCAATTGAAAAGACACATCAATCAATTGAAAAACACGGAGATTGCGATTAGTCCAAGACAACAACCAAAAGTAACTTTCAAGTTACCAGCTCCAGTAAGAAATCCAGTTCGTCCATACAATCTTTAAGATAAATGGAAACAAGTTCAGACAAATGGAAGCGGCAAAGAATATGTTCCCCCATATCAAGAAATAGCCGACGATAACAATACACTAGTATGTACTCCAGAGCGAGAAGTTGTCCCAGATCATGTAAATGTTTCAGTCAGACGTTCCATTAGAGATAGACGTCTTCATACATACTTATGTGACTACCAAATGGAATAACAGATGCGTGATCCAATAAGCGAGGGAGAATGTAATATACATAATATCGACAATAATGGGTTAACAACTGTGTGTACAATTAATGTGTTATGTTTGTAACCCTATTGACATTTTTTATATTTAAGATTTCTAAGAGTTACCTAAAAAATGTCAAAAAAGAAAAGCATGTTTTTTGTAACCTATCCAGTAAAGTGTATTTTATTATTAAATATACAACAGAAAGCATAAATTGAGAGATATTAAATTACTTTATTTGGAAATTAGAGAGATATCAGGCAGACAACGCTTAGGAACCTATATTTTCTGATTCAGGGATATCCAAAATAACCAAATTCTCTATCTCATATAATGAAATTCGAATTTCTAAAATTCGCGAAAATTTTCAAAATTAAATTATTCAAATTGGCATAGTTTATCCGTTTATATATCCAATTGGGTGAAAGAAAGAAGTGTACCGGAGAAAGCACACACGAAATTTGCGCACAGAAAAAAAACGACGTAAATGCGCACAACAAAAAACCGCCCAAGGAAAAAACAGACGTTGCAAAGTTGGCGAAGCGGTTTGACATTGAAAATTTTGCAGAAATAAATTTAAAATTTTAACAGAATATGAAGATTTTTTTCATTTTAGAATTTGCGCGTTTATCTCAGTGAGATTTTTTCTGTGCGCAAATTTCGTATGCCTATAGAATCTCCAAATGTTGTACTTAATGAACTAACCACCTTTCACTTACTGTAGTGCCAAGCTTCCTGACCTGAATTTTAACTTTTATAATTATGGTTAGAATTAACTGTCTTCATTAAGTAAACGGAAAAAATTATATTCGATAGCTGAGCTTCGGTCAGCAGCTTAGAAAGCTGGAAGTTCATAAATTCTTAAGAAGTTCAAAATCGCTACCAAAAACTTTACAATCCAATAGAAGCAAGACAAAAACTGTTTCTAACATCATTCCAATTTTATCCAAATCAACAATAGCATTAAAATCGAATATTTGGACTATTTTTAAAATGGGCTCCGGTTAGGAATTTCATGCTTAATACGTCTTCAAAGAAATCAAAGAGAGGATCAAAGAGAGAATTATAAGAAGAGGAATTCCTTCTCTCAATATCTTATATTCTATTTTTGATATTGAGTTTGTATTTCTGTAAATTATAAGCAAAAGGGAAAGCCTTATCATCCAGTTCAAATCATAAACACTTACTCGGAAGGAAAAATAAGTTTTATAACTTCTTACGACGATTTCGATTCGGCTTTTACTAAATCTTTGAAAGATCACTGTCTACTGCTGTGTAAATCGAACAGTTGCTCCGTTTTGTATACATATGTGTGTGTTTTCGACGTTTCTATAAACATAACCTATAATTTTTACAAAAGATCCATACTCGATAAAAAACAACATAACATATTCATAACAACAACAAGTTAATTCTTTAATATTGTTACGTTTTTGCCTTGTCAATTAAGGTCCGTATCACTGGATTGTGAATAATACAAAATCAATTTAATTTATCACCAACGAATTTATTTATTTCACAAAATTTATTACAACACAGTTTATCAATAAAAATTCACAAAATCACTTTATATAAATTATCCTCAAATTTTACTGATCACTTTTACTTTTTATTTTACACAGAAACACTTTTTAAATCACTTTTTAATTCCTTTTAATCTTATACTATCGCTTACCAAATATTACTAATAATCTTACAAGTTTACTCTATAGCGTTCCAAATACTAATAATCCAATTCGATCTTGTTCGCCTTTTTATATACACAAACCAAACTTCTCGAAAGTTCATGACTTTTCCAGTTAGAATAGAGTAGAAACATTACGTAACAATTTTATCATGGAAAATTCCATTTAGTACAGTAAAACATTGAGCTATTAGTTTTACTTATTCTATTACACACTAGGTGTCACCGTCACAATATGAAAATAAACAGAAACACAAAACACAAATGACGCTTTCAAAATGACAGTTTTATTTGTGTTTGGGTTAGTAAATCTGCCAAAAAATCGAGATGCGTAAACCAACAACAATTTTGCTCGACCGAACGACTTTTCTTGACAAATCGAACGGTTTGACAGCAGAAAGAGCAAATTTCATCGAGCCGGATTGCTCTTTTTTGGTGAATCGAAAACCACATTAATGTTGAGCTGCAGAAGCTGCAGGATACAAAACCTTTGACAGTCTGGTTGTTAGTAACGATCAATCAAATTAATCTTAAGCCGTATCTCTAATTAAATAGCTAAGACGATTATAGAGAGTTCGAGTCATACAATTTTCAAGAAAAGGATTATAAGTTATTTACATGAAAAATGAAAGAACATAAAAGATATCGTGATAGAGAAAAAAAATTGACTTAATCCCGATTCAAATCAGTGAGTAGGAGATATGGTGAACTACTGCCATGGATTTATACCATGTTTGGCAGTTAAGGGTGCTCTTCATTAATGCAATGTTCGATGTTCGTCACCGCAACCGTTCTTTTCCAATATGCTCTTTCCAGTGAAAATAAATAACTCTACATTCAATTCAAATAACTTCGTGCTATATTTATCCAGCAATGAAACATTTTGCCACAACAGCTATTTCGTCATATTCTATCGACACAATATAACTACTCGAACAGCAAAATCATCAGCGTGACGCTACATAATTATTGTTACAAGGGTTAGTTGCGTTTACATAACGTTTTACGCAGTTTTCTCACTGGCATACTGTTTAACAGTTGACTTAATTTAGAAATTAATCTCTATATGTGGCAATTTTAAATTGTGAATTTAAGTTTAAATGAAAGCCTTGTGTATATAGGGACAGTTATGCTGTCGTATTTGTGTATATGGACAGGGACGAGGTACACACAAGACGCAAAATTTAATAAAATCAAATTTAAAATAATTGTGACCAGCGGAGTTTGATTTATTGAAGTTTGGTTGTGCGGACATAGTGGAAGACTGGTTGGCTGGCGAATATTGTTGATAATTTTGGTGCAACAAATATCAGATGTGGGGTAAATAACCTGTGCGCGAGTTGGATCCTGTTTGGTTAGCGGATAAATAATTTATTTTGGTGTGGTTACGCGTGGTTTTCGGAAGTTGCTGGAATTCTTTGTGATTGTGAAAAGATGAGTGCTACGGATCTTGAAAACAGTAAACATGGTGCCATAGGCGAAATTAGTGTGAATAACTTAAATATGGGAAATAAGGAACTCGAGGATTCTGACTATGACATCAGTTATAATGGGCGACAACGATATGAGGGTATGCGATATTTCCCGAATATTGCAGAAAATCTGCCGACATATGACCCAGTAGAAGGGACAATTGATATGGAAAAATATGTGGACCACATGGAGAATAATGGAATATTGTACAATTGGATGAAATCGCGTTGATTCATTTTACGCTCAGTGGCCTTCGGGGCAATGCAAAATTGTGGAAAAACAGTGTGGCCAAAGAACAACGAGATTGGGAAGGATGGAAAATATTGTTAATTAAAAATTTTCCAAATATCCGCAGTGAAATTGATTTGGTTATGGAAGCTCAAAATTACAATCGGAGTCTAAACCAAAACATAACCGATTACTACTACAAAAAACTATCATTGGTGAATAAAGCCGATTTTCGGGATCATACACATGTTTCTTGGATATTGCGAGGTTTGAACAGCATTGACTACATGACGTATTTGCGACCAACCTCAAAATATAGCAGTCCGCCAGAGTTATTACAATATTTAGTGTCCGCAAGCAGTTTTCTTGACAAGAAACCTCAAACGGAAAAATGATAAGAATTTGCAAGTTACAAGTACAAACGGCAATAAGTCAGTCGATATTAAGTGTTTTAAATGTAAGGCAAAAGGGCACTACGCATCAAAGTGCCCAAACGTAAAACGAGGCGCCTGTTTCATTTGTCAATCGAGCGAGCACATCGCCAGTAACTGTTCTGGAAGGCGAGAACAATCAGGACAAAAAACAAATAATGCAGCAACCACGTCCAAATCTGGTGCTACGATTCACGTCAATAACAAGCACGATATCAATACGCACGCAAAGTATTTTAAAGACGACTTGCCCCTATTGAGCAAGAAAAAATTAAAGAAATCATCGAGGAATTAAAGGAGGCTGATATTATTGAAGACAGCATTTCTCCTTTCGCCTGTCCGATTATACTAGTGCGCAAAAAGAGTGGAGAGATTATAATGTGCGTCGATTACCGGGCATTGAATCGAATATCGAAAAAGAATCATTTTTCTCTCCTACTCATAGATGATCAGCTGGATCGATTGCGTGATCATTGTTATTTCACAAGTTTGGATCTGCATAGTGGGTATTATCAAATCTCCGTCGCAAAGGAAACTCGACCAATCACCGCCGTAGTTACGCTGGATGGACATTACCAATTTAAGCGAATGACGTTTGGCTTTAGTAATAGTCCAGCTGTTTTTCAACGGTTAATTAATCAAATTCTGGGGAATTTCTGATACAGCATCGCATTGGCATACCTAGATGATATCAAACATCATACCGTCTAAATCGGTGGCAGAAGGTTTTACCAATTTGGAGATAATCCTGAATTTAATTCAAAGATCCGGGTTAACACTAAACCTGAGTAAGTGCAGATTCTTCTTCAGAAAAATTGAGTATCTAGGGTTCGAGATTTCGTTCAATTCAATAGAACCAGGTACTTCAAAAGTGAAAGCAGTGCAAAGTTTCCCGACGCCGAAAGATGTACGTGCAGTTAGAAGTTTCTATGGCCTATCAAGTTATTTTCGGCGATTTATTAAAGATTTCGCAATTCTGGCGAGGCCGTTATCCGAACTATTGGGCAAAAATATATAGTTTGTTTGGGGAAGTGAACAGGAAGCCGCATTCAACATGATTAAACGGGTGTTAACTGAGAAACCAGTGTTAACCATATTTAAACCTGATGCGGAAACGGAAGTGCATACGGATGCAAGTGCTTTGGGCGTTGCCGCTGTTTTATACCAGCATCAAAAAAGTGGATTCCTAAAGCCTCTAAAGAAGAAAGCCGATACTCCGCTATTGAACTCGAGGCGTTAGCGATTGTAGTTGGACTCGAAAAATTTCGCGTATACCTACTAGGAAAACAATTTTTGATTAGAACTTACTGTAACAGTCTCAAACTTCTTGCAAACAAGAGGGAAATGAATCCAAGAATCGCTAGGTGGTTCCTAAGAATTGCAGAGTTTGATTATAAAATCGAATACGTGCAGTGGAAAATCAATTTAGTAGCTGATGCTCTTAGCAGGAATCCAAGCGATGACCAAGGAGAGCTAGATGCAGATGACAGATTTGTTTTAGGAATAGAAAGTGCAACCAATTGGGTTGCTGCAATGCAACGTGGTGATAGAAACATTATGAATATTCGTGACGAACTGGAAAAAGGAAATCCCGAGCTGCATGAACGATTTACGATGTTTAAATGCTGGGAGTATACAAGATCACTAAAGGACAATGGCGATTATATGCTCCGGAAGAGTTAGTTTATGATCTAGTGAGAGATGCACACAAATCCGTTTGTCATATAGGAATTGATAAAACACTGCTGAAATTAAAGGAAAATTTCTACTTTCCGAAAATGCGGAAAATTATCACAGAATACACCAACAGGTGCTTGAAATGTTTATATTTCAAGAAGCAGACGGGGAAAAAACCAGGATTTTTGCATCCATTTGACAAGGGAGATAGGCCTTTCGTGACCGTCCACCTGGATCACATCGGACCATATCCAACTTCCACCAAAGGGAACAAATATGTAGTTATGTATGCCGTCCCCGATGTTGGAGTAGAATCTACACTAGAACTTGTCCAAAATTTTATTTCACATTACGGAAAGTCCGTAAGGTTGATAACTAATAGGGGTGCTGCGTTTATTTCGGGAAAGTTTGGTGAGTTTTGCGTAACTCATGATATTGTACAATCGAAAATTGCTAGTGCGTGTGCACGGGCTAATGGTCAAGTGGAACGTGTAATTTAAACCATCACAATCAGCTTGGCAATATTATCCGAAGAAGAAAATCGGGACTGGGACATCAAATTGGTTGAGGTACAATTTGCCATAAACAACGCAGAGCATCGTATCACAAAAACAACGCCGTCAAGAATAATATTCAGATACGAAGGGAGACACTTTAAGCAAAATCAACTCATAGATGAAATCATCGTTGCTAATGAAGACAATAGAATTGAACGAGAAGTACAAGACGTGGAAAGTTTGTTGGAGAAAAATAGGGAAGTTATGTCCAAGCAATTTAAGAAACATCGTCGAACTGCTCCGAAGCTAAATCCCAAGGACTTGGTAATGGTAAAAAGTAAAGCACCAGTATCGTGGCCCTTATGAGATCGTTAAATATATTGGCAATGATCGTTATTTAGTGCAGGATGTGGAAGGCGAACAACAGTCTGCTCGCATATACAAGGGTATATTATCCATTGATCGATTGAAGCTGGTAAAAAGGGTGAAGGCAACCGATTGTTAAAAAAAAAAAAACGTTGCCGTACTTCGAGCCCTAGTTACTGAAATGTATTATAATAAAATATTGGAAACCCCTAATTTAAGAGATATTTAAATACTTGTATTGTAATATAAAATAATGAATAATGTTATAACTAAAAGCCTGGTGATCTTTGGGCAGTCAGTCAACAAGTACAGACTTCCAATAAACAATAAATAAATTGTCATAAATAAAGTGGTCGTGTTGAAATCATTTGAGAAGTAATCAAAGTACATAACAAATTTGGCGACGAGGTAAAGAAAAAATTATTGTTAATAAGTGCGTACAGAAACGATATACCGGAGTACATAGTATCGCGTGTGAATGTTATAGAGTGGATACAAATTATAGTGTATTACACAATAAATACGCGTAACGTGTATGGGTGATAATAAATTAACAGTAATTATAAAAAAAACGCGGCAATGAAGTAACTGCAAATACGTTAAGTGGAAGTGAAAACAAAAGTGTCAATTTTGATCCAGACAAAGCCACGGTAAAACAAGTAATTGAGGAAAATATCGCGATGATCGGAACGATGGAGCAGTTTGTTGTTGATTACGGAAATTTTGTCGACTACGAGGAGCGCATGGCGAATTTCTTGAAGGTCAACCAAATAACGGACGATCAAACAAAAGCGGAGTATTTTATAATTCTTGCTGGACCGGAAATATATACCATTATGAAGTCGCTTTCAATTCCCTAAGTCCCCAAAGGAATTAAAATATGGTGAAATTGTCCAAATGTTAACGGCTCATTTTGCACCGAAAATTAATAAACGTGTCGAACGGTTCAAGTTCATGCAAGCGGTACAAGAAGATGGTGAAACAATTACCAGTTTCATAGTCAAGCTAAAAAGTTTACCGCAACCCTGCAAATATGGAAATTATTTGGAAGATGCACTATCCGATAAATTTATAGTGGGTTTAAAGTCGAGTTCAATTCAACAAGAGTTATTAAGTAAAGCAGATGAAACTTTTTCGACGTATTGTGAGTTAGCCCTAAATATGGAGATGTCGGCAAAGGAGACAAAAGCCATTCAAAAGTCGTCACAATCACAATTGTCGATCAAGAGTTATAGTCAAAGTCAGTCAAAGGTTAGTAAACCAATAAACTATCAACGAAGTAGAAGTCAGTCTAGAAGTCAAGGTCAGTCAAACATTAGGAACAGAAGTCCAAGTCCAAATTCAAGTCGCAGTTCGAGTCATAGTTATAGAGGAAAATTGTATACTAAGCATCTATGTTCAAGATGTGGAGTAAAGAATCATAATCCAAATCAATGTCCAGCTAAACAATGGAGGTGTTTCCAGTGTAATCGGTACGGACATACAGCAGTTGTTTGCAGAAACAAAGTAAAAATTATCAATGCAGTCAAACAAGTTGATCAGCCATGCATAATGCAGTTAAGTGTAGAAGGTAAACTCATGGCAATGGAAGTTGATACTGGCGCATGTGTTACCGTAATTTCAATAGATAAGTACCAGAAATCATTTAGTCATTTAGAAATTCAAGATTATAATAATAAATTTACTACTGTTACAGGTGAATCAATTAAAATTCTTGGGAAAATAAACGTAACGGTCGAGCATATTGATGAGAAGTACAAACTGGAATTGGTCGTGATAGATGCAATAAAAGATTTTAATCCATTAATTGGACGGTCTTGGTTGAATGTTTTAAAACCGGAATGGAAACAATTTTTTGAGGAGTCAAGCTTTCGGACACAAACGGTAAATACAATTACGAACCATTTAAATAAAAATATTTTTTTGCAATATCCAAATATTATACCTAATCCCGAGTATGACCATCCGATTGAGAATTATAGCGTAAAGATTTTATTGGAAGAGGAAGTCAAGCCTATATTCCATTGTGCCTATTCAGTACCATTTAAGATTAGAGTAGAAGTCGAAAAAGAACATCATTGAACCATTGAACGGTTATTAAAAAAGAACATCATTGAACCTGTTAAATATGCTAAGTGGGCAAGTCCAATAGTTGTGGTAGTGAAACCTAATAAATCTGTTCGCATTTGTGTCCATTTTAAAGTGACCATAAATAAGTTCTTAAAGTCTGAGCATTATCCAATTCCAAGAATTGATGACATATTTGCTAGTTTAGCTAAATGTACTTATTTCTGTGTGATTGATCTAAGTGGAGCCTACCAACAACTTATAGTGTCAGAATCTTCTCGTGAATTACTAACAATAAACACGCATAAAGGGTTGTTCCGTTATACTCGTTTACCTTTTGGTCTAAAAACTGCTCCAGCTATCTTCCAGTCAATTATGGAACAAATTTTATCAGGTCTTAATAATGTGTCTTGCTATCTTGATGATATTTTAATTGGTGGTAAAACCAAGCATGATTGCGAATCTAATCTTCACAAAGTCTTAAGTCGTTTGAACGAATACAAAGTAAAAATAAATTTAGAGAAATCTAAAGTATTAGAGAAAAAAGTTAGTTGTCTAGGTCATGTAATTTCAGAGCAAGGCATTAGTCCAAACCCCGAAAAAATTACAGCTATAGTGAACGCTTCGATTCCTTGCCGCAGAGCAAAATTATTCGCAGCTTCAGAGAGAAGCACTGGCAATCAAGTATGCAGTGAAAAAATTTCATAAATATATTTTTGGATTACCATTCAAAATATATAGTGACCACCAAGCATTAAGGGAAATATTCAATCCGAACAAATCTACACCATCAGTAGCAGCAGCAAGATTGCAGAGATGGGCAGTCATATTGTCAATGTATGATTATCAAATTGAATATAGACCTGGTAATAAAATGGGATATGTTGACGTTTTATCGCGTTTACCCAATCAGCTATCAACAAATATAGAAGTAGATTTAATAAATTATTTAAATTTTTCCGATAAAATTCCTATTAACTTCGATAAAATAGAGGAGGCAACGAAAACTGATAAAATATTGAGTGAAGTTTATGATTTTGTGAAATATAGTTGGCCAAATAGAATCACGGAGATACCTAGTGAAGTTAAAGAATATTACGGAAAAAGATTATACCTATCTTGTGAAAATATTTGTCTGTTGTATATGAGTAGAGTAATAATTCCAAAGTCTCTAAAAGATGAAGTGTTAAAGTTGTTACATGAGAATCATTTAGGCATCGTGAAAATGAAAATGGTGGCAAGATCATATGTGTGGTGGCTAGGAATTGATAAGGATTTAGAGAAATTAGTAAGTGAATGTGTAGTATGCCAACAAACGCAAAACAGAAAAAAAGAAGTCATAGAAAGCTCTTGGCCGGAAGCCAGCTATCCATTTGAAAGAATACATATAGATTTTTTGCATTTTCAGAAGTATACCCTTTTACTGATCATAGACGCGTATAGCAAATATTTAGATGTAATAATGATGAGTAAAACAAACGCAACTAGTTTAATTGATAAATTGGTAAAATTATTTTCGATTTTTGGTTTACCAAACACAATTGTTTCTAACAATGGTCCTCTATTTGGTTCAAGGGAATTTACAGATTTTGCAAGAAAACATAACATCTGTTTATTGAAGTCTCCCCCTTATAAATGGTCTCGCCGAACGTAATGTACAGTCAGTTAAAAAGGTATTGTACAAAACATTGTTGGATCCAGAATTGAAAAATTTAACTATCGAACAAAGTATTGACAAATTTTTATTGCATCATCATAATACACTTCACAGGAAAAAGTTGTTAGTTTTGATTTAAATTGTAAAAATAAGAAAAAATCACAAAATTGTAAAAATAATAATATGTTGAATTATAAGTTAGGTAAAGCATATTATAAAAATTTTAAAAAAGGAGAGAAAGTAATGTGCTTAAGCGAATTTGGTAATTATCTAAAATAGATACCGGCACGCGTTGTAAAGAAACTTAGTGCGGTAACCTACATCATACAGTTAACTAACTCAACCAGGTTTTGTCATCAAAATAAACTACGGCTGTCTATACTACAGGACAAATATCACCCTGAAAACCCAATTATTGATACAAACCATTACAAAAATACTAAGGAGAATGAGATGGAGTCTCATGTGTCAGTACCCGAACAGCATAGCAAAAGGCGATCGTTAAGTGATTCGGCAATTACAATAAGAAGATAAGGTCGAGAAAGAAGAAGTCCACAAAGATTGATGTATAAATAAAATTATAGCTAATTGAAATTAATTGTAAGTACACAGTAAGAAATGGGACGTTCTTCCCAAACCGTGAGTTACAATCAACGGGAGTTACAATTAAGTTAACTCTGTCTCAAAATTAATTTTATTATTTTTCTTAGTAGTTAAAATATATTTCCAAAAATTTCATTGAAGTTACCCCAAAAAGTTGATAAATCACTCAGGAGTTAATGTTTATCACCGGTTTGTTATTAGAAATAATGTATTTCCGTAAGATTGTTCCAATTTTTTAAAATTTTGCTGTAGTACTTATTATTATCAATTTAATGGTAATTTTAACTTCGTTTAATAATTTGATAAGTTAATTCAAGAATGTATCACAAAGTATTTACTAAATGTCCACATTTCTTTATAAGTATGCACTATATATCAATTAAATGTGCTTTGATTGTAGTTTTAGAAAAGAATATAAGAGTAATTCGCATTATAATTTACCTCACAGACTATTTGAGCTAAATTATATGCATATTTTACCTATTTTTTTCTAATTTGAAACTAAAAAAACAATATTCTATTGGCGTACTCAAAAAATGGTTAAACTGAACACACTAAAGTGTGCAAACAAACAAAAATTACAAACACAAAATATAATTCAAAATATAATTTTATTTACCATGTTTTCCCTTATAAACTGCACCGCTCTATTAAGGCGCAGCTTGTCTGGCTGAAAGTTACTGAAACACCTTACGAAAATCTTTAATTAGCTGTATTACATAAATAATCCGCACGGGTAGTAATATTTTGTCAAATTACGAATTACTAAGTTATTAAGTATACGATCCTAAGCTTGAATTAAATCTTTTACTTTTAATAATTAGATTGGACAATTCTCCAAATTCTTGTTTTTGTTTCATTTATTGACTCTCAATTTAAAATGTACCTTTTATAAATGACTATTCTTATTGGTATATTTAAGAAACAATTAAATTAATCAGCTGTGACAAAATACTTGTGGCGATTGTTTTCCACTTAAATTGCGGGTGCTGTAGTTATTAATTACAATTGATTAGTTCAACTGACCTACTAGATAATATGCACTCGCTTTTTAATCATCCTAATGAATGAGACCCGAACCCTTCGAAAAATGAATCGTTCTAAAGTTATACTAATGAAACGAAGCCCAAACAGCTGCCCGCGAGATGACGTTCAAGATACAAAAAAAAAAATTCGTGAACTTGGAGATGGTATACAAACTTGGATTTTGATCAAAAAAAGTTGATCAAATAAACAATTTTATTAATAAATTATGGCCGACGATCCGTATTGAAACATGTATAGTTCGACAAACCCCTTTCAGCCAAACGTATGAGGATAATTTCCAGCAGTTACAAATTCTTACAATCAAATTTGGATCGCCAATAGTTCAGAAAATTTAATTTTTTGCCCGCAGTAATAATACGTATGGCTGCGAACCAAACAATTTCTGTTTACATTCAAACTTTTACAAATAATCAACTTGGTAAAAAATATAAGAAATGCAGTTTAATTGATTTACAACATGACATATAGAAATATTTTTGATCTATTTCACACATTTATTTTTTGACGCTAATAATATCTCTTATATGGAAATAATAAAGTGAAATTTCCCAAATGAAGTTAATAATAATAATCCTTTAAAGTTAAGGAATATTGTTACCCCGAAAAAGAAACAATATTTGGGATCGGAAGTAATTTTAATATTATTTCGTAAATAAAGTGTCGAAATAGTAGCCGATGATTGACGGTCGATCACACAAATCATTGTGGTTTTATCTTTCCTTGCATAAGGTTCATAATGAAATAAACTGTGTGAAAAAAATGTGGAAAAATGGTGATGGTGGAAATCTATATAAATTATAATTTTGTGAGCGGGAAAAGCCTTTATTTCAAGTGTAATTTAATTAGGTAAGTATCTAGAAAAGTGACCACGTGTAAAAAAAATAAAAGTGACTGTTAAATGTTTTGTTAGACACTCGCGAGGTAGTACAAACAGATACTGATAGAAGACATGCGGTTTTGTCTAAATAATTGAGGTGCGTTTCTGTGAAATTATTTGAGGTTATACATACTGTGAATTTGGTATTTTTAAATTTTCTATATTATTAAAATTCTACTTGATCAAAATAATTCAAATAAGAGTGATACTTGCTGTTTATGTCGCTAAAATCAAATAAGATGTATATTTTTGGACCATGCACATGTTTTTATTATAAAAATCTTTTAAAAAATAATTTTTTTTTTCTTATTTCAATATTGCTTTATCAACCTTGTAGGCACGGACCAAAGAGATATATCGCTTTTATCGCTTCGTCTGATAGAAATACAAATGCTATGAAATGCTTCTTCTGACAGTACCACAAATGCTTGCTAACTGCAAGTTTTTTAAACATAATTTTTCAAATATAATTGTTATTCATTATATACCTTAAAGAATGGGAGCCGGCGGCCTCAAACCCCCGTTTACCTAGAATTTATACTTGCTGTAAAAATTTTTATTTAACATTTTAAAAAAATTGAAAAAATTGCAAGATTTTAACGGAAAAATGCTAAAATTTTCCCCAAAAAATAGCTTGCACCTTCGGAAATCTGTCAATACACGATCCTACATCAAAATATATTAATAAATTGTAACTGTTGTGTTTTTTTTAATTTAAGGTTATTTACACAATTTTTGATTCAATTTGAGATACATGGTTACATGGTTACGTAACCTGATTTTGAGGGGAAATTGAGATGATTTGTAATATCTAAAGATTTTTCTCGCCTTTTTAAGATTAAACATTATTTGTAATCACTTTATAACTATGATTAACTCAAAACTATAGAGTGTGTACAAATAATGCTTAATTTTAAAAACAGTTAACAGGGTAGAAGTCGCCAAATAATTTTTTATAAATGAATGAAATGTAAACATCAGGATTCATCAGAATCAAAATCTACACCATAAGATGCTGACACGGAACATAGCTCAAAGAAAAAAATTCGTTACACACCACACCAGCATAAATTGAAATAATCGAAGTTTTAAATTATGGTTTGTTAAATTTTGGTATAGTTATTGCTAAGTTGTAAGTAAAATTCAAAATGCTCAATTTCTACAAATGTTACAAAATATGCTTAATTTCTATAGTAAAACCTCAATTACCGCATTTATGACCACAAATAGGCATATAGCGTAATTCTGATTTTTATTAAAAGTTATGTGGTACAACCTTCACCAGAATGTGAAGTGGAGGAAGTGCGTTTTGGGCACCCTGAATATAAACAAATATTTTATATTTAATAAACTTATTATTAATAAATTTTAACATTTTATTTATTTAGCAAGACTTTCAAAAGGATAAACTGTGTCTGGATATCTCCTCAATACAATATTATAAACAACGATGTCTAATTAATGGACTAAACTACGGCTTTGTTGTATCTGGTTAAATCCTCATTATCTCCTCAATAATCACCATCATCATTATCAACAATGTCTAAAGTGACTGTTCATCAAATTAGGCAACGGAACGAAAAAGTATAATAAGAAATTTATTATAAACGGTAATATGTTATTTTATGTTCACTATAATGTTTATTTATAAAGGGTGCTCTAGTTATAAATGCTCTAGTTAAAAGTGCCCCATCTACGACTTGCTTGAAACTGGGTTCAAATAATCCAGGTGTTGCTTAAGACTTTGGTTCATATTTCAAATTTAAATTATAACAAGAAAGTTGCCTTTTAAATAAACAAAACAATGTAAATAAACACTCACTAATCGGAAATCTTTTCGGTTTTATTGAGAAAGATTTTTTGTGGTCACAAAAGAATGCTTAGGTTAAGAAATATGGAAAATCCACTGCTTTCATGAAGAAAAATCAATTTCTCAGTTTAAACATTGTTTAAGACCACAAAAAAGATTGTTTTCGATTAGTATATTATATATTAAATTTGGAATAGTTGTTTTCCAGTTTGTGTTTGAAATGTGAAATACCAATTTTTACAGCAAAAATTCTTTATCTCAAGCAAGCTTCGAGCGAGGAAAAAACCTGTTAAAACATTTCCGACTAACGAAACAACCCAAGAATATATACTAGTTCATATTTATTTATTGTTTATACTATACTTATAAACCGCGCCGTTTTTTTTTTTTCGAAAAAATACCGTATTTTGAAACGTTTGCATCTTTTTCGAATATCGAAATAATTTCTTTTTCTTTTTTATTTTTAATTTAAGGAAATTCGGCATACTTTCTGATACTGGAGCTTCTTTTTGCTTTTTTTTGTTTTTTAAGACTTTTTCAGTTAAATAAAAATTTTCTAAACGAGAAAACATGCTAGTTTTAAAACTGTCAACGAATATTACTAATTTTTTATTTGAAAATCCAAATAAGCCATTTTGTAGAGATTATAAAAACCTTGAATATGGGATTCATAAAATTTTTGTACGACAAATCCTTGTCGAGTAAAATTCTCGTTCCTTCATGTGGGACCAAAAACATCGATCGACATGTTTATTAATTGTTTGTCATGTTTTTCGCTAAAGCTGCAAGACCCGGTGAAAAATTTGTCGTAGAGACATTTCAACAATCACTTATTCAAGGTTTCTAAATTCGTTTACATTCTTAACATTAACATTTTTTTCTGGTATATTTCTTTAATAAAAAAAAAATAATTCGATATTTTAGGGTATTTTATCGAAATAAATTCTTGTTACATTTTTCTTTTCAATATGTATTCTGTATTCATTCATTTTTTTAAAACTTTTATTACAGAGTTTGGAACAATATTTTCAAAATCAATAAATTGATATTAATGGTAGCAGTTACTATAAAATTACAAAAAGCATTATTTCCTAACGACTAAAGATAGAATTAAAGTCTGAGCGAAATCCGCCATCCGTATATTTCCGTGTCTGCAAGACGAAACTACAGAGGAACATACGCAACATATTGAAACTATAGTATGTAAATATTGTTTGTTATTGTGATATCAATAAGTTTTTTATTATTTATATAGAATTCAATTAAAGCCTAGGTTTTTAAATAGTTTGGTTTAAAATAACATAATATTTTGTTCATAATTTCATTATTTTTATTCAAATATCGATACAGCTATATCCATATTTTAAATGTCCACAAGAATGTCTCTACTTACGAAAATATTTGCAATTTTCACGCCGTGTCCTTGGAAATAGTATTCTAAAAGGTTAATAAAGATAGTAAAAATAACAGATCCATTAATGATAAAGAGCGCCTTTCTGAAAGCTTATGTGAATTTACAAAAAATTGTAAAAATGGACCGGTATCGATAAAATATTGTAATTTTAGTTGTGGTCAAATCTTATTATTGAACTATATATTGAATACTTTTATTTTGATTTTTAATTATAACAAATACAATTTTTTATTTTTTTATATTTCGTGCCATTGTGCATCTTCGGAAAACAAACAAACATTTTTGGAAATTTTACAAACAGTATTCTTTAATAGATCAATTAAATAAATTAAATAAACTAAATAAATTATATAAGTTAATAAATGAATTGAAAGTTGATTTCAATTTTTCGAACTAGTAACACTTTCTAATTTGTAAAATTGGTTTCGGGTCATTTCACTATTTTCGGTGTACCGGAATTCGGAATTAATAGATAATGGAATATTCTTAATGATTGAAAATTGGAGCACAGAAGCTCATATTTCTAGAAACTATTTTAAAATAAATATAAACAAAATTCTTTGTAAAAAATTCATACTATTCAAACAGAATATAAATATTTTTTGAAATGTTAGGTTTTATCGGTACTTGACCAAATAATTATTTTTTACGAAGGGAGAAATTATCGAGAAATTTCCAAGTTTCTGAACTGAAACTTGCAAAATTCCTCGATAATTTCTCCCTTTGTATAGAATATAAATATGTTTTTAAAAAATTAATTTGAATAACGAAATATACCTATGTAATTTAATTTAACAATGTTTATAAAATAATTTTAAGACAATTTTTTTAAATTAATAAAGAATTAAAAAATGAACGAACATGTTATTATTATTCCTAAAAAATGTTTAGGGTTAACTACTTAAACGTAAATAAGTACTTCTACCTATTTACAGCCAAATGTTTTCCTCTTTTGGAGTTTACATCAAGAATATTAAGGAATTGATTAAACGCTTTTTGAGGTGTTACGTATTACTCTGTGAGAACATACTTAGCAATTCCTAAATGTACTTAAACTAGTTTTTTACGTTGTTAAATCTAGTTACTTGAATGAAATAAATTCAAAGAACAATTGGGAGTTCCCTTAAAAAATTGTAGTTTTATTAACTCTAAATATGAGATAAAATCATTACCAACGAGCTAATGATTTGTACTCCCAAAACTGTCATATTTTGCGAAAGTATGATGTTCGATTGAACTCACAAAATACCTAACTAACTTATTGTGATAGTTTAATGTTTAAACTTCCTTTTGGAGGTATTTCATCAAAAAATCAATATTCCTAATTAGGAGTTACATTTAACAATCATTTTGATCCGGTCCCTTTTTAAGATAGTGTTTGGGGTTAAAATAGGCGTCCCATTTCTAACTGTGTAACAATCTATTTAAAAACGAGGAAAGTTGAAATGTATTATAATAAAATATTGGAAACCCCTAATTTAAGAGATATTTAAATACTTGTATTGTAATATAAAATAATGAATAATGTTATAACTAAAAGCATGGTGATCTTTGGGCAGTCAGTCAACAAGTACAGACTTCCAATAAACAATAAATAAATTGTCATAAATAAAGTGGTCGTGTTGAAATCATTTGAGAAGTAATCAAAGTACATAACAGTTATATTATTTTATTTTTGTTTTGTTTGTTGTTTAATAGCTATAGTTTTAATATTATTTGACGTAAATTGTCGAGGACGACAATAGGGTAGGTTGGTCGAAATTGTGGCAATTTTAAATTGTGAATTTAAAGTACTTTTCATACCAGGCGCCTCGGCTTTGAGCTTCGTAAATAAAAAAATTTTATTTCGTTTTTTAACTATGCAAATTAGTTTTATTCGATTGATACCGTTTAATTTTATAGTAATAAATTCAATTTGTTGAAAAATAATTTATTTTTAAGTGATAATTAAAAAAAAAAAATATATATTGCAATGAAGTTATTTACAAAGCCAAGGTAATGCGTTCCACACTCGACTGTGGGATTTTAAAGTAGTACATAGCCAAGTGATTTCTCAACATAACCTACAAGCCACATTTTCACAAATATTTCATACTTACTAAAAAATCTAGTTCATATGTACGTTACAAATTTAGAATATCTCAGTTCTTGCTATAATTCATGTGTAAAATAGACTAAATAAAATATTTGATAGCAACCGAATGTTCAAAGCCAACGCCACCGGTATGAAAGGGTCTCAGCTTCGAATTTGTGGTAACTAAATTTTTCGAGGCGAGGCGCCTGGTATGAAAAGTACTTAAGTTTAAATGAAAGCCTTTTGTATATAGGGACAGTTATGCTGTCGTATTTGTGTATATGGCCAGGGTGTTGAAAAAACTCAACACGGAGCGGCGCGACAATCAGAAAAAGGGAGTACAGAAAAAAAGATCAAGGGAAACGGGGTACACACAAGACGCAAAATTTAATAAAATCAAATCTAAAATAATTGTGACCAGCGGAGTTTGATTTATTGAAGTTTGGTTGTGCGGACATAGTGGAAGACTGGTTGGCGAATATTGTTGATAATTTTGGTGCAACATATATATTAATTGTTGATGTTAAACCATCGGGCAATAAATACAATCTTTAAAATACTTCCTCAATGGTTAAACGGTAAAAATTTAGAATATGATACGAAAGTCTTCGGACTTACCTTAGATAAAAATTTACAAATCTGAAACATCATTATACCCATGGTGGTGGTCGAACTAATCTGCTTATTTATTTAACAAAACAATCAGCGGACACATAAAAATCAACCTAATCCCAGTTTTTATCTGTTTTTTTCGTTCCACTGTACCATCTCATATATACATATTTCTATTTTCTAATCACAATTCACAATTCACTCACAACACAAACACCACTTTTAGAATTTTATTTTATTTTTTCTTATTGTTTTCTTCGCTCTTTTCTTATATGCGCATGTTTGGCGTATGTTTTTGTATATATTAACGGGAAACAATCAACGAGAGCGAGAGAATTCCAATCAAGGCGTAAGTACAACAACAAATTTTAACGTTGTTGTTTTGTTACATTTTGTTCACATTTCTATACATTTTTTTTAGACTTTTAGTGGTTATGTATTTTTTGAGTAGAGAACAGCTGATTTAACTTTATAAAAATACAAATAAAATTACAAAACTCAAAATGGACGTGGCCTCAATACGAAAGGTAAATAAATAATATTTTATTACGAATAAAATGTTTTCTTCAATTAAACCAAAATTACTGTTTTACAGATACTATCCAGCCAAAATCTCGACAATCCGAATATAAGAAGCCTGGAACAATATAAATCAGACGTGTTAGAAAAGGCGGAACAACTTATCCATCATGGTATACCGGCAAAAATAGCAAAACACAATAAATTAATACGATCATCACTGTTTCATGGTCGCGACATTAAGGAAACAATACAAACAATAAATATTCCAACACCTGACCATGCGGCTGTGGTGCATGATAAGCCGGTTCCACGAATAACCACAAAAATTGAGTGCAACATAAAAATTGATGAACTTGTGCCGCTTATAAAATCCGGTATCGAAGAATTAGTGGACGATGTGAATATATTAAAAATGTGGTTATCATTTTTGATACCAAAAATAGAGGATGGTAATAATTTCGGTGTATCAATACAGGAGACAATATTGGGCGAAATACATTTGGTGGAAATAAATGCGGTGCGTTGGTATGGACAAACAGCGGCTTATTATCATACAAGAGCACATGCAGCATCAAAAATCACAAAATATCCGCATATAGAGGATTATCGATATAATATGCGGGAAATTGATTTCTCTGAATTTTGGCGGCTTAAGCTGGTGATGAATGAAATCCGTAATCATTATTGTACGCTGTACGATGTGATACACAAGAATTTGGAAAAAATTAAATCGCCGCGGAATCCATCTAACATTCATCATTGAATTATTGGTGTAGCACTATATTCTTCTGTACGTAATTTAATAAATCGATAAGCATTTTGTTTTGTATACGACGAAAGAGAATTGAGTATTAATATTTAGCTGTTTCTCTTGAGTGATGATGACGGTGCGGTGGGTGATGATGGCGACGATGATTCTCTTTTATTTATTTTTGTTTTTAGTTAGGTTAGTGATGTAAAAGTATTCAGTGGTTGTGTGTTGTGTTGAAATTCCGGTGTGGATAAAATAAACGTGTTCTTCAAAATGACAGATGGTGGTGATACAATTGCAAATGTAAGCAAAAAATGTATTAGTGCGCATGCCTAATTGATTTAACAAAATATGTGATTTATTTGCAGATAAACGGCCATACTGTAAATCCCGATTTGGACGAAGTGAGTTTTGTATTTTAAGACAAAAAAATTAGTTTTTGTAATAATTTGTGAATTATATTTTAGGTCTTGGACTATACACAGAGTATCAACAAACAATCCGAAATTTTAATTTTAAATGGATTTTCGGAGAAAATACTTAAGTTAAATAAAATTTTGGAAAGTGACGATTTCCAATCGGAAAACATGAGAAAATACGATGCCGAATTAAACACCGCCATACCAGAAGACATATATTACAGAGGCCGGCGAGATTGTATTTCACTCGGATTAGTCGAAGCGAACGCCTCCATTCTCAAGCTAAATGAATATATTCGTCCCGCCATAATGGAGCTGGTCGAAGATGCAGTCCTATTAAAATTGTGGATTCGTTTTCTCATTCCAAAAATTGAAGATGGTAATAATTTTGGTGTATCAATTCAACAAACCATTTTGAATGAAATCAGTAAAGTGGAGAGTGAGGGCGCAGGATGGTTTGATCAAATGGCTACGTATCATGAGACGCGAGCAAAAGATGTAACCCTTTTATCGAAGCGGCCAAATATTGAAGATAATCGTAAAATAATATTGGAAAACGATGTGGCAGAATTTTGGCGTGGTCATTTGGTGTTGTCGGCGGTACGTGATCATTACCTAAATTTGCAAGATGTGATAGTTAAGAATTTAGAAAAATTGAATAAACCCCGAACGTCACGAATTGAACAGTTTTATTGAGATGGATTTGAGAAATATAATTATTGAACAAAAAAAAAAATGAAATGATTTTTATTTGTGTTTGATTTATTTTTCAGCCAAAAATTTACTATTTGACCGTTATTTTACTCTGCTCTGATTGATAAGTTTTAGATTGGATATTTTGTGCTGTTGAATCGAAATTCTAGATTAAAATTTTTGGACTTTATAGTTCGGAGCAGCCTAAAGGTAAGTTTTCATTCAGACCAAAAGTTATAAGTTTTCATTCAGACTCAACACAAGAGTTCCAATAAACTCATGGGAAAAATGCTCATTAAAAATCAACCAAAGCTAGCGAATAAATATCGACCATTTAGTCCCTGCAAACGGATTATGATTTCCGAAGGCAGCACAAGTTGTTAAGAATCAGCAAAGCCTGTGGGACTATGATCTTAGCAAAAGAATTTCTACTGGGTCAAAAGTCATTATTTATAGATTGGCCAACCTTTTCCGGCCGATCTGAAGAAGTTGTTATTCTTAAACGTAGTTATCGCAGGAGTCTAATGAAACATAAGACGTTAAGAGATCATCGATTTTCTGCAAATTTACTGTTGTCATCCAAAAACTATGAGTGATTCATAAGGTATCGATATCGCAATTTAATTTGTGTCGCACTTCAAAATTTGGGGCACCACAATACGGTAGCGCTATTGATTTAAACACCCTTCCGTTTTGCGTTCGAAACCCCCAAGTGTTCTCTTTTTCTATATTTCGCTTATAGCACAATTAAAGTGACACCTAGAGTATAATAGAATAAGTTGATAAAAAAGCATAATGTGACGGTGACACCTAGTGTGTAATAGAATAAGTTAAATTAATAGCTCAATGTCTAACTGTACTAAAATGGAATTTTCCATGATAAAAATTGTTTTAAATGTTTCTACGCTATTCTAACTGGAAATGTCATGAATGAGCTTGCGTGTAAAAATTAAATAAAGTGATTTTGGGAATTATCGTTAGTAAATAGTATTGTTATAATTTTTGTGTGAAATAAATAAATTCGTTGGTAATAAATTGAATTGATTTTATTTTATTCACAATCCAGTGATTCGAACCTTGAGTGACAAGGCAAAAACATAACAATAATGTGACGGTGACACCTAGTGTGTAATAGAATAAGTAAAACTAATAGCTCAATGTTTACTGTACTAAATGGAATTTTCCATGATAAAAATTGTTACGTAATGTTTCTACGCTATTCCAACTGGAAAAGTCGTGAACTTTCGAGAAGCTTGGTTTGTGTATATAAAAAGGCGAACAAGATCGAATTGGATTATTAGTATTTGGAACGCGATAGTGTAAAGTTGTAAGAATAAGTAATATTTGGAAAGCGATAGTATAAAGATTAAAAAGGAATTAAAAAGTGATTTAAAAAGTGTTTTTGTGGAAATAAAAAGTAAAAGTGATTAGTAAAATTTGAGAATAATTTATATAAAGTGATTTTGTGAATTTTGATTGATAAACTGTGTTGTAATAATTTTTGTGTGAAATAAATAAATTCGTTGGAGATAAATTAAATTGAATTGGTTTTATTCACAATCCAGTGATACGAACCTTATTTGACAAGGCAAAATCGTAACAAATTGGTGACAGCGGTGGGATTGTGAATAAAAAGATAAAGAAAATGATTCTCAACGAATTAAAAGTTCCAGAATTAAAAAGAGAACTAGAGAAACGGGGTTTGGCTACTGATGGTACTAAAGCAGCTTTACAAGCGCGACTACGTGAGGCCATGCAGAACGAAGGGCTGGACGCGGAACATTATGATTTTGGAGAGAAAGTAACGGATGCAGCAACCATAGAGCAGAAAGCAGAAGATAAACAACCGTTGGTCGAAAAGACACAAGAACATTCTGGAAGTTTCGATTTGTCGCAGTTAATAGCTGCTATGAACCAAATGACAGGACAGATGTGTCTCATGAAACAACAAAACGAACGACAAATGGTGAAAATTGACCAGTCAAACGAAGAAATAAAACGACAGTTGGAACAACAAAATCAGTCTAACCAAGAAATGAAACAACAAGGAGAGGAAATTAAAGACCAAATTATAGATGGTCAAAAGAGAATGGACGAGAAACTTCTCGAATTATCTACTAACATTCACGGCGAAGTGGAGAAGCTGCAAATGGAGATTCAAAAGGTTGACGAAAAATTTGAAACGAAGGTTCAGCAGGTCGAAGAAAAATTACAAGCAGAGGTTCAACGTCTCGGGAAAGAGCTAACTGATATCAAGGCAAGTGGAACAACAACACAAGTGGTACAAACCATTCAATCAGTTAAGTTAAAACCACCAAACTTCGACGGTACAACATCTTTCGGCATTTTCAAATTTCAATTTGAAACGGCAGCTAATCAAAACCGTTGGAATGATGAACATCTTGTCGCAGCGTTAATAGTGGCCCTTAAAGGTGAAGCTGCGGAGGCCTTACAAACAATTCCGGAAAAAGATCGCAACAGTTATCTCGAAATTATGAAGGCGCTGGATAGGAAGTACGGCAGTGATCACAAGCGAGAAATTTATCGAATGGAATTGAAAAGCCGCTACCAAAAGGGAGGAGAATCACTTCAGGAATTTTCATCGGCAATCGAGCGGCTAGTACATCTAGCACATACCAGTACATCGGCTGATTATATGGAAAGACTAAAAATTGACGCATTCATTGACGGCATTCGAGATCCAGAGACACGCAGGGCGGTGATGTTGTCACCTAAAGCAACCTTTGCGGAAACCATCGCTTGTGCGTTAACAAATGAAACTGCACAAGCCATCACCAAACCGTCAATGAAAATACGCCGAGTAGAAATCGATACAAGCATAAACAACGAGCGGGCAACACCAAGATACCGAGATGGAAGCGGCAAAATCAGATGTTGGGCATGTGATAAGGTCGGTCACATCTCTCGCGACTGCTGGGAATTAAGAAGAAAAAGGGGAAGATCACCATCTCCTATGCAGCGACGACCAAGCGGAGAGCAGGCGTTGGCTAGGCAAGAAGGCCAAATGACGGCGGAGCCGTTAAACTACAACGAGTCAGCTTAAAGGGGCAGAAGCTGACTCCCACAACCGATTGCCCCATAACCTCCATCCGCGTTTCGAAAGTAGCAAGAGGCGGTGACAGCTTAACAATCAAAGGCGACATTGATGGCACGGATTGCATCATCACTCTGGATACGGGAGCAAATCGCACGATTGTCCGTAAAGATCTGATCGATGGAGGTGTACAACCAGCTAATGGATTGAAGTTACAAACAGCAACTGGAGATAGTTCAATAATAAAAGGCAAAAAGATCGTGAAAATAAAAATCGGGAGAACTCTTTTCCAACACGAAGTGCTGATTGCAGATATTGTGGATGAAGTCATAATGGGGATGGACTTCATGAGGGCAAATGGCTTCGTGGTGGATGTTGGACGAGGAGTTTTAAGTTACGATAACATCGAGTTGCCACTTCAATCTAGCAGTGCCGGAGCAACTATCAGGCGAATTATTATTGATCATCGGGAGAAGCTGCCACCGAATTCGGAGACGATCCTATGGGGAAAATTGGAGGGAGGTTCTGGGTCACCCAGGTTGTGGGTTGTGGAAGCTAACGAAGAGGAGAACGGAGCCAAGGAAATTATAATCGGGAAAGCCCTAGTTAAACCAGACAACGACTATAGAGTACCAATTAGGACTCTAAATCTCTCGGATAAGACGAAAACCATCAAGAAAGGGACAGTCATCGGAAAATGTAACGAGGTTTCAACTATAGTAAAGTGTGAACAGAGAAGTCCGGTTGAAAAAGCCGACATGCAAGGGCAGAAAGAAATGGTAGAACAACTTATGCAGAAATGGACCGAAGATCTTACCGAGGCACAGAAAAATTCTGCACATCAACTACTCAAACGGTACACGTCCATATTCTGCAGTACATCGGATAATAACGGAAGGACCTCAATGGTAAAGCACCGCATTGATACGGGAGCAGAGATGCCAATTCGTCAACCACCCAGGAGACTACCTTTGGCAAAACAACAAGAAGTCAATCGAATGGTAACAGATATGCAGGCAGCAGGAGTAATTGAACCATCTAATAGCCCATGGAGTTCACCGGTAGTATTGGTCGAGAAGAAGGACGGTAGCATGAGATTTTGCGTTGATTACCGAAAACTCAATGCTGTGACGAAAAAAGATAGCTACCCACTGCCAAGGATCGATGACACGTTAGACACATTATCGGGTGCTCAAATATTTTCGACATTAGATCTACAAAGCGGCTATTGGCAGGTGGAAGTCCATGAGGAAGATCGCGAGAAAACAGCGTTCAGTGTGGGTAACGGACTTTGGCAATTTAATGTTATGCCGTTCGGATTATGTAATGCCCCTGCGACTTTTGAACGATTAATGGAGCGCGTGTTAAAGGGATTACATTGGAAGACTTGCCTAATATATCTGGACGACATCATCGTTATGGGGAAGGATTTTGACGAGCATCTAAAGAACTTGGCAGAAGTTTTGGATCGGATACAGGCTGCCGGATTGAAGTTAAGTCCAAAGAAGTGTAAGCTGTTCAGAACTGAAGTCAAATATTTGGGTCATCTCGTAACGATTAATGGAATTCACACCGACGAAGAAAAGATCGCAGCGGTTAAGAACTGGCCAAGACCTAAAAATTTACACGAATTACGAAGCTTTCTCGGATTGTGCACCTATTATAGACGCTTCGTGCCAGGATTCGCCAACATCGCCAAGAGTTTACACGAGTTGACCAGGAAGAACAAGGCATTCGAATGGAAGAATGACCAGGAAGAAGCATTCGTGGAACTAAGGAGACGGTTGTGTGCCGCGCCAATCCTCGCGTACCCTATACCCAACGTGAAATTTATTTTGGACACCGATGCAAGTAATGACGGTATAGGAGGTGTGTTATCACAGAAAATTAATGGTCAAGAAAGAGTTATTGCGTACTTCTCCAAAACATTATCAAAACCGGAGCGTAATTACTGCGTGACACGGAAAGAATTGTTGGCTATAGTGGAGTGTGTCAAGCATTTCCATAAGTATCTTTATGGCCAAAAATTCCATTTACGGACAGATCACGGCGCTTTACGGTGGCTGTTACAATTCAAGAATCCAGAGGGACAAGTAGCACGCTGGATCGAACGTCTTCAAAGCTACGATTTCCAAATTGAACATCGGAAGGGAAGTGCACACAGAAATGCCGACGCATTATCAAGACGGCCGTGTCCAGTAGAATGTAAACATTGCGGCCATGTTGAAGCAAAGGAAGGCATCATCGACGTTAGGCTTACGCAAGTGCTGCCTGATGAGGAGTGGACCGACGAAATGATCAGGAAAGAGCAATTGGATGATACGGATTTATCAGTTATAATGGAATGGAAGGAAAAGGAACACCGGCCAACTTGGAGCGAGATCGCGGACAAAACTCCCATTGTCAAGGCTTATTGGGCTCAATGGGATAGCCTCCGTCTTGAGAATGGCTGTTTAAAACGATTGTGGGAAAGCACGGATGGCAAAGTGAAGCAATTGTTGCTGGTAATACCAAAGTGCCGGATCGTAGAAATTCTGAATGAGTATCATGGAGGAGCAAGTGGGGGCCACCTTGGAATTAATAAAACTCTAGCAAAGATACGTCAACGATTCTACTGGGCAGGATGTAGGCAGTCTGTGATAGAATGGTGCCAAAAATGTGACCAATGCGCGGCGGTGAAGGGACCCGCACGCAAAAGTTGTGGAACCATGAAGCAATATAACGTTGGAGCACCATTCGAAAGAATTGCAATGGATGTAGCGGGCCCATTTCCCACCACTGAAAGCGGCAACAAATATGTGCTAGTAATCATGGATTATTTCAGCAAATGGCCGGAGGTGTACCCCATTCCCAATCAGGAGACGACAACAATAGCTGATGCCGTGGTAAACAATTGGATTAGCAGATTTGGAGTGCCGATGGAGATTCATACCGATCAAGGACGGAATTTTGAATCGGTGGTGTTTCAAGAAATATGCCAGATGCTCGGTATAAATAAAACGAGAACAACGCCTTTGCATCCCCAGTCTGACGGTATGGTGGAAAGATTCAATGGTACATTGGAGGAATATCTAGCAAAGGTCGATGAGAAAAACCAACGCAACTGGGATCGACATATACCGATGTTTCTGATGGCCTATCGATCAGCTATACATGACACAACCGGAATGACACCAGCTAAAACGTTATTTGGAGATAATCTACGGTTACCTGGAGATCTAAAGTTTGGGGCTGTACCATCATCGGCTTTATGTGGACAAGATTACGTAGACCGAATGAAAGAGGAACTTAATGAGATTCATCAATTTGTTCGGGAGAAAATACGGATGTCAAGTGACCGGATGAAGGCTCGATATGACATACGAGCAAATAACCAGGGCTTCCAGGAAGGCCAATTAGTATGGCTTCACAACCCGCAACGGAAAAAGGGATTATCACCGAAGCTGCAACCAGCATGGGAAGGACCTTATACTGTCATCACAAGGATGAACGACGTGGTTTATCGGATACGGAAGGGACATCGAGGTAAACCAAAGGTGGTGCATTTGGAGAGGCTGGCCCTATACAGAGGAGGTGATTTGGGTCCTGTTCGGGACGAACAGGCTTAGGTGAGGGGTAGTGTGACGGTGACACCTAGTGTGTAATAGAATAAGTAAAACTAATAGCTCAATGTTTACTGTACTAAATGGAATTTTCCATGATAAAAATTGTTACGTAATGTTTCTACGCTATTCCAACTGGAAAAGTCGTGAACTTTCGAGAAGCTTGGTTTGTGTATATAAAAAGGCGAACAAGATCGAATTGGATTATTAGTATTTGGAACGCGATAGTGTAAAGTTGTAAGAATAAGTAATATTTGGAAAGCGATAGTATAAAGATTAAAAAGGAATTAAAAAGTGATTTAAAAAGTGTTTTTGTGGAAATAAAAAGTAAAAGTGATTAGTAAAATTTGAGAATAATTTATATAAAGTGATTTTGTGAATTTTGATTGATAAACTGTGTTGTAATAATTTTTGTGTGAAATAAATAAATTCGTTGGAGATAAATTAAATTGAATTGGTTTTATTCACAATCCAGTGATACGAACCTTATTTGACAAGGCAAAATCGTAACAATAATGTTTACTACTTGTGACACCTAGGTTAGGGTATTTCATAATTTGTTTATTGTTCAAAAATGAAAATTTTCCATGCTACAACATTCTACATTGTACGAGTTATTCTTACTGGAAAGAGCATGAAATTTCGAGTAGTTAATGTGACGGTGACACCTAGTGTGTAATAGAATAAGTAAAACTAATAGCTCAATGTTTTACTGTACTAAATGGAATTTTCCATGATAAAAATTGTTACGTAATGTTTCTACGCTATTCCAACTGGAAAAGTCGTGAACTTTCGAGAAGCTTGGTTTGTGTATATAAAAAGGCGAACAAGATCGAATTGGATTATTCTTATTTGGAACGCGATAGTGTAAATTTGTAAGATTATTAGTAATATTTGGTACGCGATAGTATAAAGATTAAAAGGAATTAAAAAGTGATTTAAAAAGTGTTGTAGTGCGATAAATAAAGTAAAAGTGATCAGTAAAATTTAAGAATAATTTATATAAAGTGATTTTGTGAATTTTTATTGATAAACTGTGTTGTAATAAATTTTGTGAAATAAATAAATTCGTTGGTGATAAATTGAATTGAGTTTGTATTATTCACAATCCAGTGATACGAACCTTGATTGACAAGGCAAAAAGGTAACAATTTGGTGACAGCGGTGGGATTGTGAATAAAAAGATAAAGAAAATGATTCTCAACGAATTAAAAGTTCCAGAATTAAAAAGAGAACTAGAGAAACGGGGTTTGGCTACTGATGGTACTAAAGCAGCTTTACAAGCGCGACTACGTGAGGCCATGCAGAACGAAGGGCTGGACGCGGAACATCATGATTTTGGAGAGAAAGTAACGGATGCAGCAACCATAGATCAGAAAGCAGAAGATAAACAACCGTTGGTCGAAAAGACACAAGAACATTCTGGAAGTTTCGATTTGTCGCAGTTAATAGCTGCTATGAACCAAATGACAGGACAGATGTGTCTAATGAAACAACAAAACGAACGACAAATGGTGAAAATTGAGCAGTCAAACCAAGAAATTAAAAATGAGTTGGAACAACAAAATCAGTCTAACCAGGAAATAAAACACGAAATGAAACAACAGTTGGGCGAAATTAAGGAGTCAAACCAAATTATAGAGCGTCAGATGGGGGAAATTACCGAAGGTCAAAAGAAAATGGACAAGAAAATGTTAGAACTGTCTACAAATGTTCATGGTGAAATAGAGAAATTGCAGACGGAATTACAATCAGAAATTCAACATGTTAGAACTGAATTTCAAACGAAGGTTAAACGTCTCGAGAAAGAGCTGATTGACGTCAAAGCAAGTGGAACAACGACGCAAGTGGTACAAACCGTTCAATCAGTTAAGTTAAAACCACCAAACTTCGACGGTACAACATCTTTCGGCATTTTCAAATTTCAATTTGAAACGGCAGCCAATCAAAACCGTTGGAATGATGAACATCTTGTCGCAGCGTTAATAGTGGCCCTAAAAGGTGAAGCTGCGGAGGCCTTACAAACAATTCCGGAAAAAGATCGCAGCAGTTATCTCGAAATTATGAAGGCGCTGGATAGGAAGTACGGCAGTGACCACAAGCGGGAAATCTATCGAATGGAATTGAAAAGCCGCTACCAAAAGGGAGGAGAATCACTTCAGGAGTTTTCATCGGCAATCGAGCGATTAGTACATCTAGCGCATACCAGTACATCGGCCGATTATATGAAAAGGCTAAAAATTGACGCATTCATTGACGGCATTCAAGATTCAGCGACACGCAAGGCGGTGATGCTGTCACCTAAAGCGACCTCCGCGGAAACCGTTGCGTTTGCGTTGACGATCGAGGCTGTGCAGAACTTTACAAGACCGTCATTATTTAGGCGCCAAATGAACTCAGACAAGAACGGCAGCAGGGAGCGAATGGTACCGAAAGCCGGAAGAGGCAGGCTTAGGTGTTGGAAATGTGACAAGTTGGGTCACATCTCAATGGACTGTCGGAGTGTTATACAGAGAAAGATAAGATCGCCACCTTTTATGCGGGCAAACACGGAACGGTCGGGACATAGGTCTAGAAGCAGCGAGCGAAGATGTTGGGTATGTAACAGGATTGGCCACATCTCGCGAGATTGTTTGGAAGCAAGGGGAAAGCGGCACGGATCACCAACTTCTGTGGAAAGAGCACTAAGAGGAGAGCAGGGATCGGATGAACGGATGGCAACAGTCGGTAAAGTGGAAAGGTTAGAAGTCAGTTTGAATGAACCGAAGCTGGCTTCGCCGTCTGGTTGCTCCATAACATTCATCCCTGGTACGAGTGAAGCACGAGGCGGAAGCAGCGTCACAGTTAGGGGCGGTGTTGATGGGAGGAGGTGTATTATTACGCTGGATACCGGAGCAACCCACACAATTATTCGGAAAGATTTGATCGCAGGAGCAGTGCAGCTGGTTGATGGGTTAAAATTAAGAATGGCAAATGGGGAGAGTGCAATGATTAAAGGGAAAAAGATCGTGAGCATAAGGATCGGCGAAACTCTTTTCCCGCACGAAGTTCTGGTCGCAGACATTGTGGACGAGGTTATTTTGGGAACGGACTTCATGAGGATGAATGGCTTTGTGTTGGATTTTGGACGAGGAATATTGAGTAGCGATAACATCGAGCTGAAACTTAAATTTAACGGTACGGTTACAACAGTAAGGCGAGTAACAATCAGTCATTGCGAGGAACTGCCATCGAAATCTAAAACAATTGTTGAGGAAACGAATGAACACCAGGTTAAACAGATATTGGATAAAAAGGGCCGAGTTGCGCGAAGAGGAGTGCTAGTGTTCGGTGGCTGGTTGAGGGATCGTTATGACAAACAAGCCAACGGCGGAAGATTTGGAGAAAAGCGGCTGAAACGGAACCGCGTTCTACAGTGGAAGAAGGATTCGTCGTCGAAAGTGCAGCCTATATGGACGGCACCCTACAGGACAAGAAAAGGACAAGGAGGTAAATCAATGGCGGTACATTGAGAGAGGCTGGCCCTCTACAGAGGAGGTAATTTCGGTCCTGTTCGGGACGAACAGGCATAGGTGAGGGGTAGTGTGACGGTGACACCTAGTGTGTAATAGAATAAGTAAAACTAATAGCTCAATGTTTTACTGTACTAAATGGAATTTTCCATGATAAAAATTGTTACGTAATGTTTCTACGCTATTCCAACTGGAAAAGTCGTGAACTTTCGAGAAGCTTGGTTTGTGTATATAAAAAGGCGAACAAGATCGAATTGGATTATTAGTATTTGGAACGCGATAGTGTAAATTTGTAAGATTATTAGTAATATTTGGTACGCGATAGTATAAAGATTAAAAGGAATTAAAAAGTGATTTAAAAAGTGTTGTAGTGCGATAAATAAAGTAAAAGTGATCAGTAAAATTTAAGAATAATTTATATAAAGTGATTTTGTGAATTTTTATTGATAAACTGTGTTGTAATAAATTTTGTGAAATAAATAAATTCGTTGGTGATAAATTGAATTGAGTTTGTATTATTCACAATCCAGTGATACGAACCTTGATTGACAAGGCAAAAACGTAACATTAAGTATTGTGACGGTGACACCTAGTGTGTAATAGAAGAAGTTATATGAATATTCCAATGTTTAACTGTCCTAAAACGGAATTTTCAATGATAAAAATTGTTACGTAATGTTACGTTTTTGCCTTGTCAATTAAGGTTCGTATCACTGGATTGTGAATAATACAAAATCAATTTAATTTATCACCAACGAATTTATTTATTTCACAAAATTTATTACAACACAGTTTATCAATAAAAATTCACAAAATCACTTTAAATAAATTATTCTTAAATTTTACTGATCACTTTTACTTTATTTATCGCACTACAACACTTTTTAAATCACTTTTTAATTCCTTTTAATCTTTATACTATCGCTTACCAAATATTACTTATAATCTTACAAGTTTACTCTATCGCGTTCCAACTACTAATCATCCAATTCGATCTTGTTCGGCTTTTTATATACACAAACCAAACTTCTCGAAAGCTCATGATTTTTCTAGTGTAAAAACATTACGTAACAATTTTAATCATGGAAACTTCCATTTAGTACAGTAAAACATTGAGCTATTAGTTTTACTTATTCTATTACACACAAGTCACCGTCACAGTAATGTTTCTACGCTATTCTAACTGGAAAAGTGATGAGCTTTCTAGATGTTTGGTTTGTGTATACAAAAAGGCGAACGAAGTCGAATTGGATTAGTAATATTTGGTAAGCGATAGTGTAAAGATTAAAAGGAATTAAAAAGTGATTTAAAAAGTGTTTTAGTGTAAAATAAAAAGTAAAAGTGATCAGTAAAATTTGAGAATAATTTATATAAAGTGATTTTGTGAATTTTTTTGGATAAACTGTGTTGTAATAAATTTTGTGAAATAAATAAATTCGTTGCAGATAGATCAATTTGATTTTGTATTATTCACAATCCAGTGATATATACGAACCTTAATTGACTAGGCAAAAACGTAACAATTGGTGACAGCGGCGGGATTGGGGATTGTGAATAATAAGATTTAAAAAATGATTCTCAACTAATTAAAAGTTCCAGAATTAAAGAGGGAACTTGAGAAACGGAGTTTGGCTATTGATGGTAGTAAAGCAGCTTTACAAGCACGACCACTAGAAAGAAGGAGATAATAATGGAAGTTTCGATTTGTCGCGTTAGTCGCTGCTATGAACCAGATGATGGGACAAATGAGTGTAATGAGACAATAAAATAACCGACAGATGGAACATCAAAATCAGTCTAACCAAGAAATTAAACACGAAATGAAAACAACAAAATCAGTCAAGCGAAGAAATTAAAGCACAAATTACAGATAGTCATAAGAGAATTGACGATAAACTTCTCGAATTATCAACTAACATAAGCGGCGAAGTGGAGAAGCTGCAAATGGAGATTCAATAGGTTGGAGGAAAATTTGAAACAAATGTTCAACATGTTGAAGAAAAATTTCAAACGGAGATTGACAGGTGGAACATAAATTACAAGCTGAATTTCAAACAGAGTATCAACGCGGAACAACACCACAAGTGGTTCAGACTGTCCAATCGACCAGTTAAGTTAAAGCCACCAACATTCAATGGAACAACATCTTTCGGCATTTTCAAATTTCAATTTGAAACGGCAGCCAATCAAAACCGTTGGAATGATGAACATCTTGTTGCAGCTCTTATAGTGTCCCTTAAAGGTGAAGCAGTGGAGGCCTTACAAACAATTCCGGAAAAAGATCGCAACAGCTATCTTGAAATTATGAAGGCGCTGGATCGGAAGTACGGCAATGACCACAAGCGGGAAATCTATCGCATGGAACTTAAAAGCCGCTACCATAAGGGAGGAGAATCGCTACAGGAATTTTCATCGGCAATCGACCGACTAGTACATCTAGCACACACCAGTACGTCGGCCGATTATATGGAAAGGCTTAAAATTGACGCATTAATTGACGGCACTCGAGATCCATCGCTTGTGCGCTAACGAATGAAACCATCGCTTGTGCGCTAACGAATGAAATTGCATAAGCCATTACCAAACCGTCAATGAAAATGCGCCAGTAGAAATTGACACTAGACCGTCATTATTTAGGCGCCAAATGAATTTAGACACTAAAGGGTACATCGAGCGGACAGTACCAAAATTTAGAAACGGCAGGCTTAGGTGTTGGAAATGTGACAAGTTGGGTCATATCTCAATTGACTGTCGGAAAGTAATACTTGGAGAGAGAAGATCGCCACCTTTTATGCGGGCAAACACCGAACGGTCGGGACAAAGGTCTAGAAGCAGCGAGCGAAGATGTTGGATATGTAACAAGGTTGGGTACATCTCGCGAGATTGTTTGGAAGCAAGAGGAAAGCGGCACGTATCACCAACTTCTGTGAAAAGAACACTAAGAGGAGAGCGGGAATCGGATGAACGGATGGCACCAGTCGGTAAAGTAGAAAGGTTAGAAGTCAGTTTAAAGGAGCCGATGCTGGCTTCGCCGTCTGGTTGCCCCATAACATTCATCCCTGTTACGAGTGTAGCACGAGGCGTAACGGCAAATGGAGAGAGTGCAATGATAAAAGAAAAAAAGATCGTGAGTATAACGATCGGCGAAACTATTTTCCCACACGAAGTTCTGGTCGCAGACATTGTGGACGAGTTCAATTTGGGAACGGACTTTATGAGGATGAATAGCTTTGTGTTGGATTTTGGACAAGGAATATTGAGCAGCGATAACATCGAGCTTCCACTCAAATTTCAAATCCGCCATTGTGAGAAGCTGCCATCGAAATCTGAAACAATTGTTGAGGAAATCAATGAGCATCAGGTTAAACTGATATTGGGTAAGAAGTGTCGGGTTGTGCGAAGAGGAGTGCTAGTGTCCAGTGACTGGATGAAAGATCGTTATGGCAAACAAGCCAGCGGTGGAAGATTTGACGAGAAGCGGCTGAAACCGAACTGCGTTCTACAATGGAAGCAGGATTATTCGTCGAAAGTGCAACCTACATGGACGGGACCCTAGAGGACAAGAAAGAAACAAGCAGGTAAACCAAAAGTGGTGCATTTGGAGAGGCTGGCCCTGTACAGAGGAGGTGATTTGGGTCCTGTTCGAGACGAACAGGCTTAGGTGAGGGGTAGTGTGACGGTGACACTTAGATTGCAATAGAACAAGATAAATTAATAACTCAATGTTTAACTGTACTAAAATGGAATTTTCCATGATAAAATTGTTCTAAATGTTTCTACGCTATTCTAACTGGAAAAGTCATGAGCTTTCTAGAAGTTTGGTTTGTGTATATAAAAAAGCGAACGAAGTCGAATTGGATTAGTAGTATTTGGTAAGCGATAGTGTGTAGATTAAAACGTAATTAAAAAGTGATTTAAAAAGTGTTTTAGTGGAAATAAAGAATAATTTATATAAAGTGATTTTGTGAATTTTTATTAATAAACTGTGTTGTAATAATTCTTGTGTTAACTAGATAAATTCGTTGGAGATAAATTAAATTGATTTTGTATTATTCACAATTCAGTGATACGAACCTTGATTGACAAGGCAAAAACGTAACAATAATCTTTGCTACTAATGACACCTCTAGGTTAGGGTATTTCATAATTTGTTTATTGTTCTAAAATGGAAATGTTCCATGCTACATGCACTTTCTACATGGTACGAGTTATTCTTACCGGAAAGAGTATGAAATTTCGAGAAGTTAAGTTTTAGCGTATAAAAAGGCGAATGAGACCGAATTGGATTATTAGTATTTGGTTAGCGATAGTGTAAAGAGTAAGAAGGAATTAAAAAGTGATTTAAAAAGTGTTGTAGTGCGATTTAAAAATTAAAAGTGATCAGCAAAATTTGTCCAAATATTATAAAAAGTGATTTTGGAATTATTGTAAATAAATTGTGTTATATTGATTTTTGTGTTAAATAAATAAATTCGTTTGTGTTAAATTGAATTGATTTTGTTTTATTCACAATCCAGTGATTCGAACCTTGATTGATCAGGCAAAACCGTTATTGCTACGTTTTCACCTCGTCAATCAAAGTTCGTATCACTGGATTGTGAATAAAACAAAATACTTCAGTTTAACACAAACTAATTTATTTATTTAACACCAAAACTTAATTCAACACAATTTATTAATAATAATTCACAAAATCACTATTTATAATATTTGCACAAATTTTACTGATCACTATTTCACTTTTTAAATTACTTTAAATTTACTTTTTAATCTTTATACAATCGCTTACCAAATACTAATAAATCTATAACTCAAACCAAACCACTAGGTGTCACCGTCACAATATTTTTTTACTCCTTTCTAGGTTTTCGATGTTAATAATGACATCTACATTTCAGTTACTCAACTATTAGTCGAGATTCATTATAAATAATTTATGACAATTCGGTTATCCTGTAAACGATAACATCGTCGCAGTGGCGTAACTAGGTACCCTCAGCTCTCGAAGCCACGGAGGGACCCACATTTATTAAGGCCCGCGGGATTTACCAAGCGTTCGAATATTAGTTCAAAGTTAAGATTTGATAGATGGTAGCTCAGATTAAGTTTAAAGTAAAGGACCGTTTTTAAGAAAAGGCTTATTGACTAGAAAAGGTTGAATTTGATTTTCAAAAAATTGAATCTCTCGGACAACAGATTAAATTTCTTTTGCAAAAGGCTAAATTTGATTTGTAAAAGTGAAAAATTGTTCAAACTTTCTTTTTAGAAAAATACCTAACCGGGACGGAAAACAATTTCTTGTTTCCCTCATTAGGAGCGTCTTTGTATTAAGAGAGGGATCGATGGATACCAGAGCCAAACCAGCCAGTCTTCTATAATGAATTCGTTCGATTTATAGTTTCTGATTTACCGAATCTTTGTTATTACCGGTATATGAAAAATAAAAACTAAAATTACCGGTAAAACCGGTTTATTTTGAAAAACTATTTTAAATTTAAGGAAATTGCAAATTCTAAAATTGCTGGCTAATTCACTTTTTAAAATTTCTTGAGATTTTTGAGTGTAGCATGGAAATGTTTGGTGTTTCGAAGCAGTCACGTTATTCGAGATTCTCGAGATTATTCGAGTATTTTTGAGATTCTCGAGTGTATTTGATAGTTCGATGTTCCTCGAGAATCTCAGAGCCTAATCGAAGAATATGATTGTTTGATATTTACGATATTATGAGGTACTATTTAAGGGTTTCATTCTTATTGCATATCGTTTTGTTGAGCTTAGTCCTAACTTGCTTAGTAGCATTAGTAACAATAAAAGTTACTTGACAAATAGTTCGATATTTATATGAATTTTCGAAATGTTCGTTGGTTTTCTTGATTTTTACAGGATTTCCTAAATTATTCATTAATATCCAGTTCGTGATTAATCGAGATCACATAATGTAGAAAGGAAGAAAAAGAGATTTTTTTATTTTTTCGACTATTCTAGAATTATTCGAAATTGTTGATCTGCAATTACCTTTGAATTCTGGAAACTTGCAGAGTTACACATATAAAACTGAATCGTGATATTTAGTAGATTTTTGAGATTATGCCAAACTTTCGATATTTCTCAGTTTCCTAGGTTATTCGAAATTAATTAAGATTGACCACGCAATTTACGGTGTACATGGTGGTGATTGACGATTGGATCACAGATTCCACGTAGCGGATATTTTTTCAACTGAGGCGGATACAGATTTTTTCATGTTGATTGTTTATCTAGACGTTAACTCGATATTTGTCACATTTTTTTTAAAGTTATGTTTCCAGTTCAATTTAAATTTTTACCGCGAGAGGCGATTTCCCTACTTTTACAATCGTCAATTGGTGCGCATAACATTTCCTTTGGTTTTACATTATTACTATTGATAATTCGATATTTCAGAACTTTCTAGAATACTGAAGATACTTTGAAAATTCGACATTTTTGAGATTATTTCTTCAAATTTGTGATGTTTTATTGATATATTTTGAAATCGTCATAGCATTGAATTAATTGCAAGAAATTTCGTTTTATTTGAAGCCATTGAACTGTACCGTTTATACTCTCGAAATCAGATACATTAAATTAATTCGAGGTTGGGCAATAGGAAGAAATAAGTTTTTAACTAAAAGCTGTACTTTTTCTGTGTACAAGAAGCATTTTAGGGGCCCAAGAAAATTTTAGCGGGGGGCCCCGACATTTGTAGTGATGCCATTGCATCCTCGTCATAACGCGTCAAGATTTTACTGCCACCCCAATTCACATAATCGTGTTATTTCAAGTGACTATAGTCGTGTCACGTCATTTGAAAATTGATATCCTTAAAGGCGGACCAAATGACACGACAGCAACTTGAAATATACTAGGCAAATTAGAAATAAAATCGTTTTATAACAATATTGTGACGGTGACACCTAGTGTGTAATAGAATAAGTAAAACTAATAGCTCAATGTTTTACTGTACTAAATGGAATTTTAATGATAAAAATTGTTACGTAATGTTTCTACGTTATTCTAACTAGAAAAATCATGAGCTTTCGAGAAGTTTGGTTTGTGTATATAAAAAGGCGAACAAGATCGAATTGGATTATTCGACTTTGGAACGCAACTTTGGAAATCGTTTTACAACAAAAAAGTACAACAACTTATTTAAACAAATGTACAAAATTACACAATTAAAAACATTTAAACAAAATAATAGGACTAACATTTCGTCCTTCCATTTTTTCAGTCGCCTGTCACTTACAAAATTCAAGTGACATCTGTTGTATAAAGTGACTTTAGACGAAACAAACGTTACGTTTTTGCCTCGTCAGTCAAGGTTGGAATCACTGGGTTGTGAATAAAATTAATCACTTCAATTTATCACCAACGAATTTATTTATTGAACACAAAAATTAATTCAACACAATTATTTATTAAATTTACTAATTCAGTTTTTTAAATCACTCGGTTTCACACTATCGCCATTGTGTTCCAAATACAAATAATCCAATTTGATCTCATTCGCCCTTTTATATACTTCAACTAAATCTCTAGAAATTTCATGCTCTTTCCAGTAAGAAAATCTCGTACAATGTAGAAAGTTGTAGCATGGAAAATTTCCATTTTAGTACAATAGAAATAGGCTAACCTAGATGTCACTATTAAGTTTAAGCTTTATAAAATTGGTTTGGTAGCGACAACCATTTACATGTTAGAAAACAGATTGGTAGTGAAATCTCTTCTAGAAAAGTTTCAAAACCTGCTACATTGATTCAACCTTTGTACGTACTGCAACGAATTCCTTTAAGTCAGATAGGAGATTTCAGAGTAAACACGTAACATGGTGGCCACGAGGTTTCCTTTATTAGTTAAAATTTTAGATTAGATAGCTCAGATTAAGTTTAAAGTACAAATGTTCAAAACGGTGCATTTCTTGGAAATTTTTAAGAAAAGGCGGTGGTCTAATTAATAAGAAAAATGAGAAATCGTTCCTTTATTTGCTTAAGACAAAGTCAATCATTTGTTCTTGTTTCTGAGTGCATTGAAATCAAAATGCCTTGAGGTTCTATATTTAGATTTAGAAGAAAATTAGTTAAACTCGTTTAAAATAAATGCTTCCAATATCAAACGACAATGATTTTTGTGTGTTTGCTAGGTTGATTTATTTGTATTATACGTTTTGCGTAACTCCAAGTCTACCACTTTTCCATTTATCGAAAATCAACCTTCTACAAATCAAATTGAGTCTTTAGCCAAACAAATTCAACCGTTTACAAGTCAAGTTTTGATTAATCAAAAATCCTTTTTTAGAAAAGGTTGAATTTGACTTGCCAACAGATAAAATTTCTTTTGCAAAAGGTTAAATTCGATTAAAAAAGGATGGTTATAGTAATCCGCTGGTGTTTGCAGCTTGCGCGACTGAAAATAAATTCTTGTTTCCCTCATTTGTGCCAAACCAAGCAGTCTCACTTATAGTTTCTCATTTAGTGGATTTTATCGAAAATGCAAGTGCCAACTTAATTTTGCAACTAGTGATGGTGTTTTATTTTTTTTGGTTATGTTTGGTGGGGTATCCCGATTTCATATTCGCTAGTCTCAGGTTTCATCTTTTGACCACTTTTTAAAATTTCTTCAGATTTTTGGAGTATATCATCGAATTGAGATGCGCGATGTTTGAGACTTAATTGGTGATTCGGTGTTACGAAAAAATCAGGTTATTCGAGATTTTCGAGATTATTCGAGTATGTTTGGCGATTTTAGTAAAATGTATTTGATAGTTCGATTTTATTCGAGAATTTTAGAGCGTATTAGAAAATATGATTGTTCGATATTTAAAAAATTACCCGATAAGATCCGAGGGTTCTAATCGCATGTAGCTTTGTTGAGCTTAGCCTTAACTTGCTTATTAGTATTAGTAGCATTAAGCTACCTGACAAATAATTCCATATTTATACGAATTTAGATTTTTACAGTCTTTCCGTCTCGTCCTTTTACAGATATTCTGACATTTCTAGTAATATTCGGGATCTTTATAGATTTTCGAATTTTGTAAGGCAATGTTCTGCGGTTAGCTTTGAGTTGTTAGAACATGCAGAGTTACACAAATAAATCTAAATGGTGATATTTAATAGATATTGTGAGATTATGCCAAAATTTCGATATTTCTCCGATTTCCTGTAGGTTATTCGAAATAATTCAAGAATGTCCAGGTTATTTACGAGTATGTTGTATAGTGAAACCCATTTTGGATGAAGGATATTTACATTGAGAACAAATATTATGAATTTTTCACAAAAACTATGCTTTGTAATATCAAATTTTTTAATAAAATGATTTGAGTTGAATAGCTTCGATAAGTGAAAGCTCTTAAAACTTAAAGTTCTCGAGAAATTATAAATAAATTATGAAGCTTAAAGCTCATTGAAAACAAATACTCTAAATTAAACCCAAAATACCACATTCCTTCATAATATCAAATTTGAAAGTCACAAGGTTTGATGTGAAAAGCTCTTAAAACTAAAAGCTTTTAATAGTTTACATTGGGCACAAATATTCTAAATCCTACCCAAAATTCCGTCACCCTTCCAATATCAAATTTCGAAGTAAAATGTTTTTTTTAAAAGCTTCGATAAGTGAAAGCTCCGAAAACTAAAGCTTTTGATAATTTGTTCAAATACATAATTTATGCTCATCCACGTTTGATTATAAACCCTAAAAGGTAGGAATTAATTGTCAAGCTTAAAGCTTATTGCAAACAAATATTCTAAATTTATTCCAAAATCCCACCTTCCTTTAAAATATAATATTTCAGAATAAAAATTAAATGATTTGGGTTAAAAAACTTCGATATGTGAACGCTCTTAAAACTAAAGGTTCGCAATTTTTTTGCAAATACATAATTTATGTTCATAAAACATTTTAACAAAAACCGCAAGTTTCGCTCAGAAAAGGCTGAAAAATGTGAAGTTCAAACTCATTGGAAGCTCAAAAATGTTAAGTGCAAACTTAAAGGTCATTCGAAACAAACATTCTATATTTATCCCAGAATTCCATTACAAAGGGTAACATAATCTTAAGATAAATTGTTTAAAAAGATTCAAACAATCGATAATGATGTTCGATCAGTGAATACAATTTTTTTGCGTCAAAAACATTATAGTAAAAACCAGAAATTATTAAAAGGCTCAAAAATGATAAGTTTAAAGCTCAAGCCTAAAGCTCATTGTTAAAAAATATTCTAAATTTATCACAAAATTTTGTCGCCTATTTTAATACCAAATTTTGGAGTAAAATGATTTGATTCAAACAGCTTAGATAAACGAAAGCTTATATTATAATACCAAGTACCGTTCCAAGCTCTGGATAATTTACATTGAGAACAAATATACTAAATTGTCCCGAAATTCCGTTAAACTTTGTAAAGTCGAATTTCTGAGTAAAATGATTTTGTTTAGAAAACTTTTGTATGTAATTGAAAGCTCTTAAAACTAATAGTTTTTGACATATTTGGCAAAACATAATTTTTGCTTATAAAACATTTTAACAAAAACCAGAAATTATGAAAAGAATCACAAATATTAAGTTCATACCCAAAATGGTATAATTTAATTATCAAGCTTAAAGCTCATTGAACACAAATATTTTAAATGTATCCTAAATACCACCTTCCTTTATAATATCATATTTTAGAGATAAAAGGTTTGGTTTGTTTCCGTCATCTTTTGTAAAATCATATTGCTGAGTAAAATGGTTTGGTTGAAAAAGCTTTGAAAATTGAAAGCTTATAAAATTAAAAGTATGAAAAAGGCTTAACGTTAAAGGTTAAGTTAAAACCCAAACTTGTTTAAATTAATTGTCAAACTTAAAACTAGTTGACAATTTTTGCAAATACATATTTTAAACTTATGGATAATTCGATATTTGAGAACTTTCAAGAATATTTAAGATACTTTGAAAATTCAATATTTTCGAGATTATTTCGAAATTCTTGATATTTTTCAAATTGTCTTCGAAATTGGTTTATCGATATATTTAAAAATCGTAGCAAGTTGTTTCATCTACCCTCAAAATCAACGATAGGAAGAAATAAGTTTTTCACTAAAAGCTTTATTTGTTTATAGGAACAAGAAACATTTTTAGGATCTCAAAAAAATGTTGCGAATGGGACGCAATTCGTAGTCACACCACTGGGGAAAATCAAGCATCAAACCCATATTTAAAATACAAATATCACCGGAGACAATTTTCCATGGCCAAAGCTACACGGAATATGGCCTGGCCAAAAACTTCAAATGTACGGGAATTATGTTTTGAAGCATAATGGTAGAAAGACAGCGGTATTGTTTCATGGTTACCCAGACTATGCCCTGCTTTTAATCGCGTAGTGCGTGCTTTTACGTCTTCACAAAAAAGAGAAGATTAAAAGAAGGGAACAATTCCAAAAATTTCATCAATGTCGTGCGCTACTATAGTATGTAACGGATTATGCACAATTTTAGCCGTATTTATTTTGATAATATTCCTCGGTACGAATTCTTGCTAAATTGACGGAATTCAAAATCGAATTCATCGTTTAGTTTGCCTACTTTACGCTGTGTGCGATAAAACAAGACATTTTTGTTAGTTCTATAGGTTGGCTTTGTAAAATTTATTATTATTATGGTGATACCTGGGGTATAATAGAATAAGATAAATTTGTAGCGCAAAGTTTTACTATACTAAAATGGAATTTTCCATCATAAAACTGTTCTAAATGTTTCTACACTATTCTTACTCGAAAAGTCATGAACTTTCTAGAAGTTTGGTTTGTGTAGTAATTATATTGATTTGGTGAGCGATAGTTTGAGAATTATAAGTGAACAGTAAAATTGTGTGAAAATTATATAAAGTGATTTCGTGAATTATTATAGTAAATTGTGTTGAATTATTTTTTATTGTTCAACAAGTAACTTGAATTGTTTTGTTTTATTCACAATCCAGTGATTCGAACCTTGATTGACAAGGAAAAAGCATAACATTATTATTTTGATTATTTATTTCGCATTTCTCGGAACACATAAACAAGTTTTTTACAGCCGTCATTGCAGAATTCGCTCAACACTTAGAAATGAAATATTTCCTAAAATACTAATCTGTAAGATTTCATTTCTATTGAAATTATTTAGTATTTTTGTTGAAACTTTCTGAAATATAAAACCACCAAACAAATTGTGTTTATTATTTTTAGGGTTTCTTTGTACCATGAGAAATGACACGTGATGTCATATATTTCTTTTATTAGTTGCAAACCTAAGATATCTTTGATTTTGGCCTTCCATGCTTTATATTAAATATTCTGAATTTAAGATTGATTTGGGAACTTCAAATATGAGCGTTCCATTTTCTTCGCAGATGATGTTTGGAACTCGAAACAAAGTATACAAAGCAACATAGTGGTAGACGCACCACAGTGCCTAGACTGCGAATTTAATATAAAGCATCATTAATGGATACACAATATTATTGTTATGTTTTACCACCAAGGTAGTTCATATCGAGATGGTATCAGATAGCACATTTCAACTGCTGCCATGATAATAATTAGGTTTCTATTCAACCAAGCCAGTCCACTCCACTTTCGGGAGAGTCACCACTGAGGCTACGCTTACGTTCAAAGGTAAAACCTCCAACAAGTTTTTTGGCAAAATTGATCCCTGGAATATTTGCATACATTGCAAAGTAAAAGGTTTTCATCGACCAAGGAGGTCATATTATTCGAAGGGGCAAGAAGTCAACGACTATGGGTTGGAAAGATTTTAACAGACCATTACTGAAAAAATACTTTTTTTTACATGGGCTCAAAACTTTTCGGCATTCGTAAGCGAGCATGTTACACTTTTAGTCCACGAAACAAAATCAGGGTTCCATATAAACTTGTAAATAATTCCAATAAACTTTTAACTAATGTTATTTGTTCGCTATATGTACTATAATGTTGTTTGTTCCCTATACTTCGGCACAACTTTTCAGAAAAATCCCCACCTCTATGTGTTGAGCAAAAAAAAAAAATAACGGTACTTTAGTTTTATTATTTCATTATTTTTTTTTAATTTTTGAGATTCTTAAAATGGCTAATAACTTTGAGTATAAAAGATTTAGAAACTAGCTTTGTATGCGGAATTATCTGAGAATGGGTGGTTATTTAATAATAAAATATTAAATATTATATGTTATTACAACAAACTCATTAAAAACCTGCTCGAAGTGAGATATTTCAAAAAAGTCAATGTGCAAATACCCTAATTCGGGTTTCTCCTTTGTATGTTTGAAAAAAAAGACCTTTCTAATCTTTTAAGGGATAATTTTAGTAAAGAAAACCGGTTTCAGAATTAAATGAACATTTTTTGTTACCTTTGTGCTAGCAGATGTATTATATACATATAGGTATAGATTCAGGGCAATATTATTCAGTGTGATTCTGAATATCAAAGAGAAAAGTTGTCAGAAAAAGTGTAAATTTTGTAATGCAGGAAATTAAAGATATTTGTATTATTTGTAATAAGTGTATGCAGAATAAGGACTCTACAGTGGTGAAAAAAGGAATTGGTAGCTTAATCGAAGCTTCAAAATCAAGAAATGATGATTTGTGGAAAAAGTTTGAGAACGTCGAAGAAATTTTATTGCATACAGAATGTCGGAAAAACTACACGAGGAAAAGTAGTATTGTTGCTTGCAAAAGAGCGCATGAGCAAGGTAAGGCTAATTAATTAATTTAAATAAATATATCAGATACTTATAGTAATTTCCCATAACAGGACCATCATCATCAGATTGCAGCCAGCAGTAATTGTTTATTTTGTGGAGAAGTGATTCAAGAGATTGACTTCAAGAATGTAAGCCGGTACAAGGAAGTTAATGTTGTGAAATCAACCGAAATGTAACATACTCTCCTAGATCTTTGTTGTAAACGAAATGACGCATGTGGAAGTATCGTCAATACACGAATTGGTGGGTCAATTAATTTGTGGACACAAAATGCGCGATATCATCTGAAATGCTACTGGAAATTTAGAGAAGTGGCCACTAATCCGTCCAGAGGAAAACCAATAAATGACAACTGTTGTGCAGGTTTTAAAGCTTTGTGTGCCTTCATAAAACAAAGTAATGAATGTCAATTTGGATTATGCGATCTGAAGGAAAAACTAAGGGAATTCCAGTACCAGTGCTGCTTGGGTTATCAGTTTACCTTCATCGTTGCAGGCGTACACGTAGAAAAAATGGATTTGTGCAATTTCTATTTGACAATGCTGATGTTAATGTATGTATGTACTTTAAACGGCTTAGACACAATTGCATAAAATGCATTGCACCTGCTACAGCATGGTACACATGACGTGCACAGTTTACTTACAAACATGCCTTTAGATTTAATTTGGTTGGCTGGATTTAATAACTTGGAAAATGTATCAAGATGGAATGGATATATGCGAGACGTTAATAATTCTTGTAAGATTTATAATTTATCTCATAATTGTTTTAATTTTAAAAAACTTTTTTAATTTTCCAAGGTTCGTTTGAAGTTTCACAAATAGTACCAGTGACGTTCATCAATTTAAGTGCAAGTGACTTGACGACGTTATACTCAGCGTTAATTTATGCAGCCTGCAAAAAAACAGGGAACATGGGCAGATGTGTATAGTTACTTTTGATCAACCACTCATTCTGAAGTCCAATAAAATGGTTAAGTCTGCGGAGCAAAACAGTGATATATTTGGAATAATTGTACGCCTTGAAGGATTTCATCTACTCATGTCATATCTTGGCACAATTGGATAGATCATGAAAGGAATCGGACTAGAAGAATTATGGGGAACAGTTTATGGCAATGCAACAGTCAAACATATGCTTACCGGACATGCTTTTTCGCGTGCTTTGCGAGTACATATACTGACGGTATCAGCATTAAAATATTTGATTATGGACAGTTCAGAAGATTTGAAATCTGTTATGAAATCTGCTGAAGTCATTGAAACGTATCAGAAACTGATAGAAAATAGCATGTCACCGGATATGTGTCATGATTCGGAAGTAGTACGCGACCTGGAGAGCTGCTTTAAAAGTAACATCAACAGACTAAGAACAACAAACAGAACATGCAAACTTTGGCTCCAATATTTTGAGCAAGTTATGATTGTGTTGCAGTATATCCAAGCTTAGAGGACTGGCAACTGGCAGATGCATATAGAATCTGTTCGAAAAATGTTGCCATATTTCCATTCTGCTGGTCATAACTTATATGCAAAATCTGCTCATTTATATTTACAGGAAATAAAGGAGTTGCGAGCCAAGCTGACCGATGAAGAATACAAAAAATTTCCAGAGAAATACTTTTCGATAAGAAGAAAAAGTGTGCAATGAAGCGTTATTTGGACGGACATGTGCACAAAACAATCACTTATGCGATCAATAAAGACGACAGGAGGATTATCTCCAGGACAAGGCATTACCGAAGACATCATTTTAAAATGGATTGTTCCTACAGCCGTTAGCATGCTTGTGATATCCGCGATGGAAACTTTTACAGGATAATCATCAATTACTTCCGAACAACATGTTAAACTCCGAGGCAGTAGGAAAGCTAGAGACAATCTGGATTAAAACAAATTTATTTCATGGGTTCAACAACATAACCCATTTCGGAATCGGATTGTAATCTTATCAGTTTGTCAACTGGACTTGTTGCTGATTCCAACCTCACCTGTGAAGGTGAAATGCTGCTGCATAATATATTGGGTAAAAGTTTTGCGGACGTCGTTTACGCAAGAAAACATCAACCAAGTTATTCCAATTGTAGCTCAGGTTCAGGGAATACAAACAAAATAACGAAACTTTGGCTTCAGGTAGCGCTCCACCTTCCCTTTTCAACGGCGGTCTCCTACGAAAGGGAACAAAATCGAGCATTAAAACCATATTTAACAGAGCTGACATTGGTAGAGACCATTTTCCAACAAATTGCAAATATGTTGTAGATGGAGGCCATCTGCTTCACTCGGTAGTATGGCCAAGGCCAGCTACATATGGCACGATTCTAAAAATTTATGGTGATTATGTTTTAAAACATTATGGCAGAAACACAACGGTAGTGTTTGATGGTTATCCAGACTACGCCACGACGAAAGGAGAAGAACAAGAGAGAAGAGCCATTGCCAAAATTTCAGCAAACATCGAAGTAGAGAGCAACATGATGTGCACAATTTCTCAAAGTGAATTCCTCGCAAACACCCATAATAAATCGAAATTCATCGACCAACTGAAGCAACACCTACATTGTTTAAACATACCAACAAATCAGGCGGAAGATGTCGCAGATACCTCTATCGCAAATATAGCTGTGAGCTTTGCAAATCGTGGGGATCAGGTGGTGGTTGCTGCAGAGGACTCGAACATCCTCATGCTGCTTGTGTTTTTATGTTCACCAACAGGTCAAACAATTTGGCTTCTTGGCCCCAAATCGAAGACTGTGTATGATATAGCAGCAGAGAGGACACGGCTGTCTTCATTAAGCGACCTGCTTCCAGTTCTTTATGCTTTTACCGGATGCGATGAAAAAACCAACGGTTTAATCAACTATGGTTTCAGTGCAGTCACACTCAAGGTGTACAAGAAGGACGCGGACAAGCCGGAGGCTCCGAAGTCATCTTCAGAAAATACCGCGGTGCTTGATAGCTCATCTGCGTTCGCGGAGGTAGCCAGCCAAGCGGAAACTCTCTAAATGGACACGGAGATGGCAAAGTCCATGGAATCTTTAAAGAGGCTCTCAGAGGACTTCTCATCAGGGGATGAATCTGATGTTACTGTGGTGGAGAAGAGGCTGTAAAGATGACACTGACATTTCTTCAAGTCAACCTTCACCACTCTAAGTCAGCATCAGTTGCTCTAATTTTAAAAATTGGGAAAGAAGCAACAGATGTCGTCTTGATCCAGGAACCTTGGGTCACTGAAAACCGGGTACTTGGGCTTAAGACTCGCTATTATAGATTAATGCACGCGAAAAAAGAAGGTAAGGTTCGGTCGTGCATTCTCATTAAAAATAACATAAGTTGTTTTCTGTTATCAAATTTCAGTAACGGAGATGTAGCAGCGGTCAGCATTGAGGTGAGCTAATCTTGGAGGCTCAGAAGCCCAAGGTTGGAGCCATCCTTGGGAGTGATGCAAATGCTCATCACACGATCTGGGGAAGTATGGACACAAATGAACGAGGTGAGTTACTCCTTGATTACATTTTAAGTACTGACCTTCATATATGTAACATAGGCAATAAGTCGACCTTTATAACTAGTAACAGACAGGAAGTATTGGATATTACTCTTATTAAACTGGAGAGTGTCGGAGGACCACTCCTTTTCTGATTATTGTTGTCTTCAATTTGAAATGAACTTGACTTCTCCAAAAAGTCCAATCTACAGAAACGGGAGAAAAACCAACTGCGATACCTTTAGAACTATTCTGGGTAATTCACTACCAGTTCTGGTGCCAAAACCAATTAAAACAGCGCAAGAGCTCCATGGCTTGGTGGACGAGTTGTCCAGCGCTTTTAATGAAGCGATACTGGGCTCTAGTTCCCTTAGCAGGTCTAGGGGTAAATCTCGGCCACCCTGGTGGTTCAAGGAGATTTAACAAACACGTCGAAAATGCAAAAGATTATTCAAAATAGCACGGAAAACAAAATCTGGGGAGTCTTCAGAGATGTCTAGGCTACGCAAAGTACTAGAAACTGGTCCTTCCATCCCAAGTTATCTTCAACGGCCTGGAACTTCTGATGGAGACTCTTTTTCCTGGTTGTTCCGAATCTGTACCTAGCACATTAGTAGGTAAAAGGGCAAGTAGCCTCATAGGCCAAATTATTAGCAGAAAAAATATCTTGTGGGTGATAAACAGTTTTAAACCATATACCACGCCTGGACCTGATAGTATTATCCCTGCTGATATTCAACAAACTACGGATCTAACAATTTCCTGGTTAGAGGTAATTTTCAAAGGCAGCCTAGAACTATGTCACATTCCTAGTAAATGGACAAATGTGAAGGTTGTTTTCATACCTAAGGCGGGAAAATGCTCACACTGCAATCCCAAAGACCTTAGACCGATTAGCTTGTCTTCCTTCCTTTTTAAAACACTGGAAAGACAAATAGAAGCTCGTATTAGAGGCACGATTGTGTCGGAAAAGCTGAGATCTGTAGAGACTGCTCTTCATTCTCTTGTATTTTTCATTGAAAAATCTTTCGAAGAAACTACGCAATGGTAACCTTCTTGGATATTGAGGGGGCCTTGAACAATGTGCTTCCAAGGGCTATAAGTCGAACACTTTCAGATCTGGGAGTGAATGAATCAAGGACTGAATAGATCAGATGCTAAGAGGCAGGATCATAAATGCCAGTTTTGAGGAATCTTTCGTCAGAAGATTTGCAGGCGGACGTACGCCACAGGGTGGCGTACTGTACCCCCTACTTTGGAACTTGGTCATAAATGACCTGTTGCTGAAACTGGAGGACGGTGGCTTCAAGGTGGTTGCCTATGCGGATGATGTTGCTATTGGTGTCCGTGGTAAATATCCGGGCACCCTTAGTGAGCTTATGCAAAATGCCCTGGGCACTCTTTCATTATGGGCCAATGGCTGTGGGTTGAGTGTGAACCCACACAAAACCGAATTGGTTCTCTTCTCTAGGAAAAATAAACTTCCTCAGGGTTCAGCTTGACTTTAAAAGTTGAAGCGAAGTTTCTGGGTCTCGTTTTGGTTAGCAAATTATATTGGAAACCCAATATTCTGGTAAGGGTAAAGAATGCTTCGGTAGCGCTATACTCTTGCAAAAATGCCATTGGGAAAGGATGGGGGTTGGAGCCCCGCATCGTACATTGGCTTTATACCACAGTAGTCAGACCCATACTCTTGTATGGGGTAATAGTCTGGTGGCCTGCTCTGGACAAAACTGTCAACCAAAAGCTGTTGACAAAAGTTCAGAGAACAAGCTCTCTGTGGATCAGTGGTGCACTGAGGAGCATATCCACTCAGGCACTAGAGACTCTGCTATTTTTGACTCCTCTAGATATCTTGGGGAAACAGTTGGCAGCTTGTACTGCCATACGGCTGAAATCCATCTTAATGTGCACCTGCAACAATACAGGGCACTCATCTACTTTGTGCAACAAACAAATTCCCAAGACCACCGACTATACTGTCCCGCCACTATCTTTTGACACAAACTTCCGGACTAGGATCTCATCCACGGAGGACTGCATGATGGGTGCAGTTTTGGAACCAGGAGGTATAAACTTCTTCACTGATGGTTCAAAACGGGACGGGAAAGTCGGGGCTGGAGCGTTCTGCGAAGAATTCCTGTTAAATCTCTCCTTCCGTCTCCCCGACTACTGTAGCATTTTTCAAGCTGAAGTAACTGAAGTAACTGCCATAAAGGAAGTCGTAGATTGGTTGAAGTATAATGTAATATCAGTTTGTGATATTCGCATACATACGGACAGTCAGGCTGCCATTAAAGCGCTTCAATCACACCTCATCACGTCGAAAGTAGTCCAGAAATGTCTCTCATCTCTTAACGAGATGGCAGATCAGTTTAACATCCACATTTTATGGGTGCCAGGATATTTCATAAGTACAGGGAATATAAACGCCGACGAACTGGGTCGACGTGTTGCAACGGACCACTTCTCAGAAAGCAGAAAGGATATTGAAACGCCTCTTGCATTATGCAAACTGCCGCTTCAGGAAGAAGCTGGCAAGCTGACGAATGACAGATGGTCAAGTATCACCTCTTGCGTAATAACTCGGCAGGTCTGGCCAAAGTTGAACTTAGCGAGATCCAAACAACTGATCTCACTTCAGCGAAGTCAGATCAGTGTAGTTGTTGAAGTGATTACGGGGCACTGTCTCATAGGGAGGCATGCGAGTAGACTTGGTGTTTTCTCACATGACTACTGTCGCAGTTGCGAGGACGAAGAGGAGGAAGAGGCAGTTCTTCATCTTCTTTGCACCTGCCCTCGTCTGGCACCAAACAGACTAAAGTTTCTAGGGGTACCCCTCTTCAAAGACCTGACGGACCTCTGTAGGATGGACGTCAGGAGTATTCAGCGCTTTGTTAACAGCTCAAAATGGTTCCAATGAGTTGAAGGAAACTATTATTCATGGTATGATAACATTTAGCTCAAATTTGACCAACTTAACGGCCATAAATTAAAAAAATAATGTTACACAATATTGTGCACTATTAAATTCGCCGTCATTTGAGCCATTTTTCGAGTTTGTGCTGTATACCGTTCAGAAGTTATTTTTTTTTTCTGAATACCTAAACTTGGTTATTCCAACCCTGATTGCAGGGTTGGCTCAATTTTTAGAGGTGGGGATTTTTTCTTAACTACTGTCTTCAAGTAGTACTACAACCCTGTAAGATTTCGTTTCTATTAGAATTATTTACTACTTTTGCACAAAATTCTTACACTATTTATAATTGAATCCAAAAATAAATAAAAACCAAAACTATTATAGAAAATATTAACATACAAGAGTCAAATTACGGAGTAAGGAAATGTTAGTTAAAAATTTTACGAATTAACAAGCGCGCTACCAATCTTATCTAACTTTATTACACAATTTCCAAAATTGTTAATTATATTTTGTTCGAAATTAATTCCAGCTATAATCACAGCTATTAATATAAATTTAAGCCAAAACAAAAAATCAATAAGCAGATACCACAAATACCGCGCATAAAACTGCCAAAAATATTATATTCTTGTACACCACCATGCAGCCACATCATTAATCAGCGATGAGCAAATGAGGCAGAGCGGCGAGGGCAAAATTTCGAATGAAAAATTATTATTATGGTATTACATTATTTTTAATTAAAAATACAAATATTAAATAACAAGCCAAAATCATTAAAAAAATTATCTTCGCATTTTGCACTAAACACTGTATACAAAATGTACTAAAATTTTTGGTGGTTGTGCTTTAAAAGCATTTTTTCTTTTTTGGTGGTACATAATACGAGAGATACAGAGATATATATTTTATATTTATTGCTTTTTAATCACTTTATACAACAGACAAAAAAAAATAAAAAATATTAAGTTAAATTAAATTAAATAATCCAAAAATAATAAATTAAATTCAATTAAATTGTCTTAAGAGAGACATAAAAAATAATTCCGTGCGATATCGCGCACGCTAAATTTCTACTTCATTCAATTAAATGTTTTTTTTATTTTTTTTTAATTAAAGTTTAATTTTCTGCTGCTATGTAATGTACTGAGATATTTATTGTGAAAATGGTGAGAAATGAAAAGCTCAAAAAAATTAGATATAACTATGAGTGGAGGATATCTTCGTACAGATAGAAATAAAATGTTCCCTTTGAAAAACAAAAAATCGATACATTCTCGAAACCGAAAAAAAAAAAAATATTTTTATCCTTGTTAAAAAGGATAAAAAAAAATTTAAATATAAATTATTTAGATAAAAAAAAAAAAACAACAACAAATCTAGATGAATGGTAGCTATATACAGAATGAAAATTCATCTTCATCAATCTGAATTTTCGTACATATAAAATATATGTACGTATATACAACATAGCAAACTCTTTTTTAATGGATCAACAAATTTTGTGGATTGGATATAAATCGGTACCCTTTGATGTATGTATTTGGGTGTACTCATATGTGTGTATCGAGTCGAGTAGACATAAGTGAATCAATGAACATTATCCATTCACAATCAGTTTAAAATGTATCTAAGGTTCAATTTTATAACGAGAGAAAGATAATTTGATGGTTGATTACAGATTCACATATGGTGTGAAAGCAATATTTAACTATTGGTACGTACATCCGTACAGTAGAAATGCATTACAAAAAGAATCAATTTTCTTGCTCAAATACATTATAATTTTTGTCCCTTGTGCACACACACATACATATAAGACCTAGAAATATTTATAAAAAAAAAACTCTTTTTGAATCCACATCACGTATTCCCATCCATCCAATATACAATACACAACATATAGAAGATAAAAATTCGAAGCAAAAAAAAAACACTTTGCAATCTATGCTTTTATATCATTCGATGCTCAAAAAAATTTAATTCTGGAAAAATCCGGAAAATTTTTTTATTTTTTTTTCTAATTTTAATCCTGCAATATTTTTCAAATTTTCCAAAATAAAAAATTAATTTCCAAAAAAGGCGAATCCAAAAACGTATAAAAATGGACTTAAAAGCTCATTTTTTTTTTTTAATTTACTTAAGTTTTGAATAAAATGGACCGAACAACATCATTGTATACAATCTCTATATATACATATATTTAGAATATCCTGTATAGAGATAGATGGATAGATAGATAATATGTTAACCTTAAAGTGAAAAGAGCTTTCGTTATTTTGATGATATACCAAAATGGTTTAGAAATTTTATAAAATTGAAATGTAATCAAATTTAAATTATCGTTATTGTTATTATTATAAATTTCATTGTTGAAATCGTTTAACATTGGAAATTTGAAGCGATTTATTTAGATTAGTGTGTATATTGTTTGGGATTTTATTTGTCGTTGTCTAAAGTGGGCATTATAAATAGGTACAGTTTATAATAGAGAGATTTTAGGCTTTTTGCGTGAGTGGTATCTCCTATAAACCACTTGAATATTATAACAATAGAACAATTTATTGTATTTATGTTTTATTTCATTTGTTTATATAACAATTATTCCCTACCAGGAGAGTAGGAAAAGCTACTTCTTGAAGCTTAGTGACCGGTAGTTTACCACAGTACTACGGGCGAATGAAAGAATTGTCGTATGCCAATTCTCATACCAAAATCATTCAATTTGACCACAAATTACGGTAAAATCACGAGTTGCTGATGGCGCATTAACATAGTGGTACATCATCAGTTTCTGCATATTTACATAGCGGTACACATTGCGGTGAATGCTTTGACCTCTCTAAGCACCATCAAGCGGATCTTCAAGTGGGTATTTATTTGCTTCGCAATTACGTAAGTCAACCATTTTTTTTTTGTATTTTTTTTGCGATGCCCTCCGGCTGTAGATTCCCGTCGCTCTAAACAGTTCGTCGAAAATTTCCACAAAAAATTAAAGCGATATGAGAGATACGTGTCGGACGGTCTAACAACGGCGAAAGCCAAATACATTCAACAGCGATTTACTGATTTGGGTGAAGGGTGGCTAGTCTACAAATGAATTTTACTCCCCTATGAAATTATGGATACGGAGCTGCTGACTGAACATGTTCGCACATCAATAGAAAATTCTTATTTTTTCATCGTATCCGAGCTTGAGGAAGAAACAATAGTTTGAGAACTACCAAATCGCCCGAAAATTTCTCCAGTATCGTTTTGACAAACCGAACTTTATTTGTGAACAGCATATTCATGAGCTGTTCGCTTTGAAATCGCTCGATCGGCCTGACCCATAAAGATTGTTGGAATTACATGATCATTTGCGATCGCATCTCCCTTCACTCGAAGCTCTGAGGAGACCTTTGAATCACTGGAACGATTTAATGGTGTACACAATGGTATCAAAGTTAGATACGGAAACAAAAACGAAATGGAATGGAACGTCCTTCGAAGATTGGATGATCTGTGCCATTTCCTCAGTTCTCGTGGTCACCGCTTAAAAAGTCAGCCAAAATTAGCAAAAACAATCAAAGCCCGTTACCCGCTACAAACGCCCGATCAAATCATCAACATATTTCTGTGTACATTGCAAATCAAATGGGCATTCAATAGTTTGTTGTCACAAATTTCTGCATTTGCCAACAGACCAACGTCACAAATTCACCACAGATGCCAAATTATGTTACAACTGCCTTCGTTCAGATCATGCTGTTACTACCTGCCCAGTCACAATCTGCTGCCGATATTGTAATTCAGCGCACCATTCTCTTCTTCATGAAAACCATCCGACACTTTCGAAAGCTGAGCCATCGCCATCAGATTCGAGAGGTGGGAGTGTGTTCGATCCTATTAAGTGGAATCAGATTGCAACTACCAATGCTTTAACATCAGTATCGTCACTTGCTGCATCCAAACCCAAGAAGAGTGCAGCCTCCTTCGTATATTTGGCTACTGCATTGGTCCTGATAATTTTGGACATTTTGTCGTTGGAAGAGCACTGTTGGAATATGGTTCGCAATTGAATTTCATGATTGAGTCATTTTCAATACGGCTGCGAAACTGCGAGTAGTGTTTGACGGCTTTGCCAAGTCATCTAGTGGAAAATCACTCAACTCAGTTTTGATGGTTGGCTCTGTTGTTCAGATTGACTTATTTTCAATTTACATTTGGTTTCGAGCACACGCTTATGCATTTAGCGCTGACATTGCCAAATACGGGTCCGCGTGGATGATCAAAGATATGAACTCATCCTGTGGGTAAACGCTCCTACTGAACAGCTTTCAGCTTTTAAATTGAAGACCATGACATATGATACATCCGGCGCCCAGTTTCTCGCCACAAGATGTCTTAAGCAACTGGCTCTTGATCACAAGGATACCTTACCTGCTGCTGCCGAAGCAATCGAGAAATATTCTTACGTTGACGACCTACTTACCAATACCAATTCAATAGTTGCTGCAAAAGAGCTTAAAAATGAAATAATAAATATAATTCGATCTGCAGGCATGGACTTGAGAAAGTGGTGTTCCAACAGATTTGAAGTCATCGAAGATATTCCCATGGAGTTTATTGAGACATCGCTCAAAATTGACGATCATAAATGGGTAAAAACCTTTGGAATTTTATGGCATCCGACCACTGACATAACTTCAACGTTTTTGTCAATAGAAACCCAGATTGAGCCATTACAAAACGAACCATACTTTTCACAATTCGCGAGGCTTGATACCTGAGGAGTTCATTCAATACACAAAGAAGGTTTATTCTGGCCAACGCTTTGCAACGAGTTTCCAGGGCCTGAGGACAAGGCAGAATTAAAGAAAATTCAATCAGTTGCCGCTGTTGCAAGTGATTTACCAGATGTGTTGAAGGAAATCAAGTTTCATAATGACTTCAAAAAACTTAAAAGAGTGATTGCGTATATGTTGCGCTTCAAACTTAAACCGCAATTTAAATTAGTTTAGTGGTCCGCTTAAACTAAAAGAATTAGATCGAGTCCTCAAGTCGTACAGCCAATACCTCGCGCGTTATCACTATTCTTAGACGAAAATCACGTAATCCGAGTTGGTGGCCGCCTTCAACACACCACTTTGCCCTGCACCTCTAAACATCCCATTCTCTTGCCCAATCAATATAATTTTACATTAATTTTATTAAATTTCTATCATAGGAAACTATTACATGCTGGTCCACGAGCCCTATTGATCGCTGTTCGGCAATATTATTATCCTGTGTACGGTACAACCGTATCTAAAAGGATTTACCGGGCATGCATTGTGTGTTTTCGTGCTCGACCGGTTCCAATGATGCAACAGATGGGACAACTACCATCAGAACGAGTAAATACCGCACGTATAGACTGTGCTGTTCCGTTTTTAGTTCATTATCATAAAGGAGGCAAAAAATCAAAAAAATTTGTTTGTTTTGTCACAAAGGCAGTGCACCTCGAGGTGGCTTCCGACCTTAGCTCAAAGGCATGAGGTACTTCAAGCGCTTTGTAGCCACCCGGGAACTGTGCAAACATGTTTATTCCGATAACGGCATCAATTTTATTGGCGCTAACTCCGAGCTACGTGAGCTTAATTCATTGCTGTTGTCTTATCAATTGAAGAATGAGCTGCAAACAATATGCGAAGAGGACCATATTCAATGGAAATTTACACCATCCGCCACTCCTCATTTTGACGGACTGTACGATGGGTCTAGCGAATTTTACATACAAACAGCTGTTGACGTTGGTCAAACAAGTTGAAGCTGTTTTAAATTCACGACCACTCGGGCCCATTACCAACGACTCCGATGACTTTGATTGTCTTACACCGGGGCACTTCTTGATCGGGCGACCACTTAACACTTTACCGATGTGTGATATAACTGATCGGCCGCCGCTTGAAACCTGGAAGCAGATTGATTTTCAGCACCGTATATTTTGGAATCGTTGGTCACAGGAATATTAACGAGCCCTAACAGCAACACCACAAATGGGCCAAACCGATACGTATTCTCACTGGTGGCGATTTGGTAGTCCTCATTGACGATAACCAACCTCCACTTTAATCGAAACTCGGCCGGGTGGTTGAAATATAGACTGGCTGGTTCGAGTGGCTAACGTGAAGATCATGCATGGTATATATAAGCGCGGGATTTCGAAAATTTTTCTGCTGCCTCAAGATAACATTGAAACGGTTGAGATGTTTTTAAAATCACAGAGTTTTTCCCGGCATGTTACATAGGACATTATTTAGCTTTAGAAGTGTACTTTGATCTATTATTATTATTATTATTATTATCATTGAAGGGCCATGTGGGCGATAAGCCAATTCGCACTGCGACTTAAAGATCTATTGTGTTAATATTCAGGTTCTTAATGAACTTGATAATATTGCCAGCCGGTACAGCATGTATTTCCACTAGAAAGACGGTAGCATTGGAATCTAAGCACTTTAAGAGGGCTGTCCCACTCCCGTATATTCCTACTCCACTACGTATTCCGTTTCATTTTACTCTTACGAGTTGCTGGGAATTGCAAATCGCCTGTAGGTCACCCAGCTTTACTACAGGGAGGCTAAATACAATTTGAGGATGCCTAGTATGCAGAGTCCACATACTTTGGACTGATTGACCTATGACCCATTCATCCATCGCCAAACGCTGTTCCACCTTAGATTAGGGTTTTTTTTGTCAAGGTTTCCTCCTTTAGCGCCGTACTTTAGCCTGTGCCTTAGTTACCAGTGGTTGCCACGAGTACACTTGCGAATTGTGAACAGGTTACCCCTTACACAATTGTACCCATCATGCAGTTGCCTTACACTTGACCAGAGTAGCTCACGTGATGCCCACTCTACTGGAAGGTTACGGAGCTGGTAGATTAATCTACTTAACTTTGGTCTCCCCATCCAATGGACGCCAAACCACCTACTTTGATCAAAGATTAGTAAGATTTGATTATGAAAATAAAAAGTCTTCTGTTTGTGAATCTGAAAAGTGTTGTAATTTTTTTGAGTTATGAATTTTAGTGGTTTGCTGTACTGGTGATTGTCCAAATCACAGAGTTTTCTCGGGTTGTTACATAGGCCATTAGTTAGCTTAAGGAGTGTACTTTGATTTAAATTAGTAAGATTTGATTATGAAAATAAAAAGACTTTTGAGGGTGAATCTGAAAATTGTTGTAATGTTTTTGGAACTCTCGTTAAGCTAACTAGTGGTTTATGTCACAAGCCGGAAAAACTCTGTGATTTGGGCAATCTTCCGTATAGTAAACCTCTAAAATCCATAAATAAAAAAATAAAATTCAACAATTTTCAGGTTCACCCACAAAAGACTTTTTGTTATCATAATCTAATCTTACTAATTAGTTGATCTAAGCAATGTTGATATCACAAATTTTATAAAGCTTTTATTTATAAAACAAAGATGAATCCCTATTTTCTTATAGTGGTTTACAATTCATGTCTGCTATTTATTTTAAATTGCTTTTACCCGCTGTTTTACTAATACTAACATAATTTTTTGTTGAATCAACCAATTTTGTATATATATACGTTTTCTTGATTTTCTTTTTTGTTGAAACTTCACATACGTCGAAGTTAATTAACGAAGTTAAATATCTTATGTTAGAGATGTTCCTAACAAGCAAAGGAACCTGAGGAAGAGGATGCTTCAGAGTTCCGTAGGAAAAATGCTTTGGAAGTTAATAAACCAGAGCAACAGTGTGCTACAAAGTTGCACACTGACGAAGAAGAATTAAGAGAAGAAACTTACTGGATACTCAACAAGAACCGGAAGACAAGAGCTGCAAGAAAAAGAAGGCAGAATCTTCTCCAGAAATTGTAGGTTCAAACTAAAATTAAGGAAAATCAATATTATTGGCACAGCTGAATATGCTACTATCCAATCATTAATGAAATCGATGACTACAAAAGAATAGAGAGTTGTAGCACTAAACAACAATATATGGAAAATCAATACAACAGATAATGAGACCTACTGAGCCTTGGTTGCAAAGCTAAGCGAAGAAGGCAAGGAATGGTACACTTACAAGGACAAAAACAATTGCCCAATGAAAGTGATGGCCAGAGCTCTTCAACCAACCGGTACAAAACAGGATATAATCGAAGACCTTTAATAACAGGGCTTCAAAATAGTGGATGCGGTAAATATCCTAAAAATTGAGGTGTGGCCAACACACGACTTTCTTTTACGAACAGAGAATTTTGCGAAATTTTATTTTTTTCTTAATTTTTTTTTTAATTTTTTATTTTTATTGTTTTTAATTTTTGGAAACATTTTGTATTTAGTAGTTTTTTGTAAACCTTATACTTTTTAAGATATTTGCAAAACCAATTTTCTGGACCAAGGGAGTGGCCAATCCGGTTAGCCGATTTGGAGTAAAATTCACTGGGACCTCCCAATTTATCAAAAAAGCTTAAATCTGAAGTTTCAGTTCGATTGGTTAAACAATATGGGCTGTAGAGAGGACAAAGATAGACTGATAGACTGACAGACTGACAGACTGACAGACTAACAGACTGACAGACTGACAGACTGACAGAATGACAGACAGACAGACAGACACCATTTCGGAACCCACTTTTTCGGACTCAGGGGCCCTCAAAACAAATAAAAATCTAGGAATCTCAAGGTCCAAAATTTTCATGATTACTATACTTTATTTAACTAGAGTAAAAGAAAGTAAAAAACGCTAATCCATACGCACTCAACTCCCAAGGGCCAATATCGGCCATTGCCAACAATGATGACAAAGGTTTCGCTAGCACATGGAATAGGTCCCTTTATTATCTAGTTAGAAAACCCTAATCCATACGAATCGTTCGTTTAGTAAAAGTTCTGCAAAATTATTTTTTGGAAGTCGTACTCAACTCCCAATGGCCAATATCGGCCATTGCCAACAATGACGACAAAGGCTTAGCTAGCACATAGAATAAGTCCCTCAAATACCTAGTTAGAAAACACTAATCCATACGGATCGCTCGTTTAGTAACAGTTCTGCAAAATTATTTTTTGGAAATCGCACTCAACTCCCAAGCGCCAATATCGGCAATTGCAACATTTATGATAGAGGTTTCGCTAGCACATGGAATAGGTCCCTCAAATACCTAGTTAAAAAATCCTAATCCATACGGATCGTTCGTTTAATAAAAGTTCTACAAATTATTTTTTGAAATCGCACTCAACAATGATGATAAAGATTTTGCTAGCACATGGAATAGGTCCCTTAATTACCTAGTTAGAAAACCCTAATCCATACGAATCGTTCGCTTAGTAAAAGTTTAGCACATGGAAGAGTTCCCTTAATTACCTAGTTAAAAAACCCTAATCCATACGGATCGTTCGTTTAGTAAAAGTTCTGCAAAATTATTTTTTGGAAATCGCACTCAACTCCCAAGGGCCACTATAGGCCATTGCCAACAATGATGACAAAGGTTTCGCTAGCACATAGAATAGGTCCTTCAAATACCTAGTTAAAAAACCCTAATCCATACGGATCCTTCGTTTAATAAAAGTTCTACAAAATTATTTTTTGAAATCGCACTCAACAATGATGATAAAATTTCGCTAGCACATGGATTAGGTCCCTTAATTACCTAGTTAAAAAACCCTAATCCATACGGATCATTCGTTTAGTAAAAGTTCTGCAAAAGTATTTTTTGGAAATCGCACTCAATTCCCGAGGGCCAATATCGGCCATTTTCAACAAAGATGACAAAGGTTTCGCTACCACATGGAATAGGTCCCTTAATTACCTAGTTAGAAAACCCTAATCCATACGAATCGTTCGTTTAGTAAACGTTCTGCAAAATTATATTTTGGAAATCTCACTCAACTCCCAAGGGCCAATATCGGCCATTGCCAACAATGATGACAAAGTTTTCGCTAGCACATGGAATAGGTCCCTCAAATACCTAGTTAAAAAACCCTAATCCATACGAATCGTTTGTTTAATAAAAGTTCTACGAAATTATTTTTTGGAAATCGCACTCAACAATGATGATAAAGATTTCGCTATAGCACATGGAATAGGTCCCTTAATTACCTAGTTAAAATTGAGGTGTGGCCAACACACGACTTTCTTTTACGAACAGAGAATTTTGAGAAATTTTATTTTTTTCTTAATTTTTTTTTTTAATTTTTTATTTTTTATTTTTATTTGTTTTTAATTTTTGGAAACATTTTGTGTTAAGTAGTTTTTTGTAAACCTTATACCTTTTAAGATATTTGCAAAACAAATTTTCTGGACCAAGGGAGTGGCCACTTCCGGTTAGCCGATTTGGAGCAAATTCACTGGGACCTCCCAATTTATCAAAAAAGCTTAAATCTGAAGTTTCAGTCCGATTGATTAAACCATATGGACTGTAGAGAGGACACAGATAGACTGACAGACTGACAGACTGACAGACTGACAGACCGACAGACTGACAGACTGACAGACTGACAGACTGACAGACTGACAGACTGACAGACTGACAGACTGACAGACTGACAGACCGACAGACTGACAGACTGACAGACTGACAGACTGACAGACTGACAGACTGACAGACTGACAGACTGACAGACTGACAGACTGACAGACTGACAGACTGACAGACTGACAGACTGACAGACTGACAGACTGACAGACTGACAGGCTGACAGACTGACAGACTGACAGACTGACAGACTGACAGACTGACAGACTGACAGACTGACAGACTGACAGACTGACAGACTGACAGACTAACAGACTGACAGACTGACAGACTGACAGACTGACAGACTGACAGACTGATAGACTGACAGACTGACAGACTGACAGACTGACAGACTGACAGACTGACAGACTAACAGACTGACAGACTGACAGACTGACAGACTGACAGACTGACAGACTGACAGACTGACAGACTGACAGACTGACAGACTGACAGACTGACAGACTGACAGACTGACAGACTGACAGACTGACAGACTGACAGACTGACAGACTGACAGACTGACAGACTGACAGACAGACAGACAGACACCATTTCGAAATCCATTTTTTCGGACTCAGGGGACCTCAAAACAAATAAATCTCTAAAAATCTCAAGGTCCAAAATTTTCATGATTACTATACTTTATTTTACTAGAGTAAAAGTAAGTAAAAAAAGGAAAAACCGTAACTGATCAAGGGACCAAAATTAATAAAAAGTGGCTTCCATTGTTTATGGTTACTTTTAATAGCATAGAAAAAGTGGACAAATTTTTCAATATTAAGACAGTCCTTAACATGAGAGTTAGAATAAAAGCGTCAACAAAATCGACTGGCTTGATTCCTCAGTGAAATAAATGCCATGGATATTACACACATAGAAATTTTGCGAACGAGAGCCCAGATGTATGGTATGTCCGGGGACACATGGTAGAACTGTCACAGTGGTAGAACTACAACAAACAAGTGGTTGTATAACAGCACGAAATAATAAGTAACAAGTAAAACGACAAAGTCTAACCCTTGGAAAAATTCTAAAGAATATGGAAGCCTTAAACTTAAGGCTAATAAAATAAGAAAGAAGCCTAAACGCTATAAATAAGTGGTTAAATAAGCAATACACATTGAATCAAATCACTTCCATGGTATATATATATATATATATATATATATATATATATATATATATATATATATATATATATATATATATATACAGTAGTCCTCCGCTTTACGGACGCTCGCTTTACGGAAATTCGAAGTTACGGACATAACAAATTTAGACCAAAAATTTCGATATACGGCTGCAATATTCGCAATTACGGATAAAATATTTTTTTTTTCATTTTCGTTTCATCCTTTTTCGTTCAAAATTTTTAGTACAATTTATGTATGTTTTGGTTATACGGGGAGTCCCAAAATAGATATAAAATAAATTTAAGTTTCAGTAGAAGTTGTTATTTGGTATAGCGCGGTGCTGATTTATTTGTGATCCGTACATTTTTTTAAACAAATTATATTAATATTACACCCCAAAATGAGTGAAAATCGAACAGCAAGTGTAGACAAAAAAATTTTGAAAAAAGCGCGTCAATCGATCACATTAGAAGTAAAGCTAGATGTTTTAAGATGGTTTGACGCGGGCGAAAAAAATAATGAAATCGCCAAAGTTCTAGGCCTTGCTACTTCAACAGTGGGCACAATAAAGGATAACCGAGATAAAATTTTATCAAGTGTACAGAGAGTAACTCCTCTGACTGCCAAAAATATTTCAAGGCAGAGAAGTGAGCTTATGGAGGAGATGGAGCGGATGCTTAGTGTGTGGATAGACTATCAATCTACTAGAAACATACCATTAAGCACGATTGTTATTCAAGAAAAAGCAAGACACCTTCACGCAGATTTGGTAGCTAAGCATGGTGAATCATCTCGGGCGGAGGCTTTTTTAGCTAGTAAAGGTTGGTTTGATTGCTTTAAAAAGCGGCATTCTTTACATAATATAAAAACAGTGGGTGAAGCCACTAGTGCAGATGTCGAAGGAGCAAAAAAGTATCCAGAAGAATTTTTAAAAATTATACAATCCGGTGATTACATATCACAACAGGTGTACAATGTCGACGAGACGGGGCTTTTCTGGAAGCGAATGCCAGCAAGGACTTTTATATCTAAAGAAGAGAAATCAGCTTCGGGATTCAAGGCAGCCAAAGACAGAATTACGATATTGGTTGGAGGAAATGATGCTGGAAATCACAAATTAAAACCCCTACTAATTTATCATTCTGAAAATCCTCGGGCTTTCAAAGGTGTTGATAAGTCACATCTCGGGATAATTTGGCTGTCAAATAAAAAAGGTTGGATGACATCACGTCTTTTTGAAGATTGGCTCAATAATGAATTCTCAAATTCAGTGACAAAATTCAACGCTGAACAAAATATTTCGAACAAGGCTTTGTTAATTGTTGACAATGCCCCCAGCCATAAACTAAATAAAGTTCCGGATAATATCAAAGTGATATTTCTACCTCCAAACACAACACCATTACTGCAGCCAATGGACCAGTGCGTTATTGCCAATTTTAAGGCATACTATTTGCGACGAGTTTTCAAAAACCTAATTCAGTCTATTGATGGGCCAAACCAAGCCTCAATTAAAGAATTTTGGAAAAAATTTAATATAAAGGATGCAGTGGATAATATAATAAAATCGTGGTTTGAGGTGAAGGAAGCCACTATGAATGGTGCGTGGATGAAATTATGGCCAGAGTGTACGAATAAATCCCAATCTTTACAGACCGTACACGACATAAAACTTTAAACATTAAGAAGGAGTAAAAATTGATAAAGAAATTATTCAAGTATCCACCATTAGTGTTCGATTAAATAATCAAAAGACAATGAACATATCTTCAATATATTCCCCTCCGCGGTATAGTCTGAATAAAGAAAACTATGCCACGTTACTCAATTTCTTCATAATCGAAGGCGATTTAAAATTACTAAAATAGCTAAAAATACATATTGGGGTTCAAGACTAACAACTCACAAGGGTAAGGGGCTATTTGCAACTAGTCGGGCTTTAAACTGCGAGTTCCTGTTTGGACGTAAAGCAACATATTGGCCAGCGGATACAAATTAGTTACCAGATTTGAAAGATTTCTTTGTAATGAAAGGGATATCTGAAAACTATGTACTACTCGAAAATTCAGTAAAGGAATTTCGTCTGACAATACGCCTGTCGATATGACAGTCAGTGATACCATTATCAAAAAAAAAAAAAAAAAATTCCTAGGTTAACAAATAATAAAACAAACTGGGATCTCTTCTTGAATCTAGTCGAAGACAATACTGGATTACAAGTACCAATTTAAACTCCGGTACAACTTGATGTTCAATTAGAGCTGCTGAACAACAGTATACTATGCAAGCACTGGAAGATCACATCAACTATCCAGTAGAAGTGAGAGATCTGGTTAGAGAAAAACGGAAAGCGCGAAAAATCTGGCAGAGGAACCGACCACCACAAAGCAAAGCACGACTTAATTATTTAAGCAATAAATTGAAAATGCTTATCAAAGAAATTAAGAACAAATCTTTTAGCGAAAACCTAGCTGGCCTTTCTGGCAACAAGGATATACTAATTATTCCCGTTGGAAAGCAAGTAAAGGTGTTATAAGGCCTAAAGTTCAAATAGTTCCTATCAAGAATGACGATGGAACGCTAGAAGTGTCAGAAAAAAAAGGCTGCATTATTTGCAGCCTACCTTCAAGACAAATTTCAATCTCTGGAAATAAAGTGGATAACCAAAACATAAGACCTGTAATACTACAAGAGCTAAAAGATAAAACTAACAACAACTTAAGCTCAAAAAAATTACCTGGTTATGACCTAAAGAAGCATTTAAACTAAAATACGTTCCAAAACAGAGGAAGGTGGCAGAGGTGATAATGATTCTAAAATTTAACACGCCGCCAAATAAGAAAACATCGTACAGGTCGATTTTCCTACTTAATATAATTTCAAAATTATTTGAAAAGCTACTACTCAAGAGGTTTAAATCAGTAATAGAAGTAAAAAAACTCATTCCTGCTCACAAAATTGAGACGAAGTCTCATCTTCGTCTTACCATAGACGAAGTGCACAGAATCACAGATTTAGTTGAAGATGCTTTGGAAAATAAAAAAAATATGGTAGTGTCTTTTTCGAAGTATCTCAAGCCTTCGACGAGTATGGCACCGAGGCCTGAAATTTAAACTATAGACAGAGATTTGCCGAAGCAGTTTTACCTGATTTTAAAGTCAAATCTAGAGAAGTATTCTAGGACCAATACTTTACATATTTTATACGCGTGACGCACAAGTACAAAAGGAACCAGTATTGCAACATTTGCGGATGATACTGCAATCTTGGCAATTGGAGACAATATAGAGGAGTCAACTACTAAATTACAAAATGCCGCTAATCCATTGAGAAAATGGACGAACAAATGGCGCCTTCAACTCAAGGAAACTAAATATGTACATATAAACTTATAACACATATAACTGAATTCGCAACCAATTCCACATGGAAACACGGCAAAATACTTATGAATGACCCTTGATGCTAACCTCAAGTGGAAAGAGCATATTAAAAAGAAAAAATAAGAGTTAAACATCAACTATAGAAGGAAGGAACTCTGAGCTATTATTACGTAATAAACTGTTCTTATATCGGCAGACATTGAAACCTGTTTTGACATATGGTATACTAATTTATATTTTAACACGTTCCGAAGATTGTGAGAAAATTCCGCAAATTTTTCAACAACAAATTAATAAATAAAATTAGCGTACACAGAAATAGAGCTCTGTGAATGTCGTGAAGAAGAAAAAATTGTAAGAGAATTTATCTGTATTGGTTATGATTCACTAGTACTTAACGCACAGCACATTCTGTATATATAGAATGTAAATTGTGGTCCAGTCGCCGCGGCCTGATGAGAAGATTGATTTTTTCATAATCATAAGCTCATCAGTTCGAAACTGGATTGAATTCTCTTACAATCTTCGGAACGTGTTAAAATATAAAATATAAATTAGAAAATTAAATAAATAGAATTCTGTCTATTAGTCAATTTCGTTGAATGATTGTTCGTAAATACTAATATACTTCTCGTGTTAATAAAAACACAATTAAAATGGTCTAACCACCGGTAGCATATTAGAAATTACATGGATTAATTAACATTTCAACAAAAAATTAATAAAGTAAAAATATGGTATACGGCTATGGGGCTGTACTAAGAAAACTAACGTAAATGTAATTCAAACTTTTCAAAATAAAGTGATGCGTAGTATGGTCAACGCACCATGGTACATAAGGAATGATAACCTTCATAAGGATCTAAAAATGGAATTCGGCAGTTAATAAACTAAGAAATATGCGAGGAAACACATACAGCGCCTTAGTTAACATGTATGTAAATGCTGATTTGCTTCGTATGCTGATCAACACAAACCCAGTAACCAAAAATTAATGGGGCCTGTCATTTTAATTGGCATGATATTTTGCATTTTTTGCGGATTTTTTTTGGGAATATCATGGTTATCCCTTTATTTAGACTTGGATATTTGAAATCCGAAAAAATTCTAAATTTCTATGCAAATGGGCAAAATATCAGAATTGTAATTAGGTGAAGTTTTTAAAATGTAATTCTTTTTAATTTTTAAACTTTTCAAAAGTATTTCAAAATTAATTGTTTCGAAATTCTGCTGAATTGTTATTGAATTTTACAATGAAAAATACAGGAGAATTAATTTTGAAATTTCAACTATTATTTTGGCATGAAAAACTCAAAATTCTACTGGAAACTGTTAAACAACAGTTCGATAATTAAAAATTAAAAATTTTTGAATCCGCAATGAAATTTCATATTCTGAATTTAGATTTTCAATTTCAATTTTTAGAGATTAACAAAGGTTGAACTTGAGGAACAGTTAAACTTCAAAAAATTAAAAAAATTTAAAACATGATTCTAAATTTTAAATTAAAAAATTTAAATACACTAAATTTTTTAATTCAAGCTATTGTTCCAAATTTTATGAATTCTGAAGTTAAATGTCAAATTTAGAATTGTAAAAAAATTTTTAAAATAGAAAAATGACCACTAAAATAGAGGAAATCTCAAACCAAAACAAAAATTTAAAAATTTTAACTGGATCAGAATTGGGAATAAAAGAATTGTTCATAACATGAAATAAACAAAATTTTGAAATGCGAAACTTTTAAAGTAATTAAGTTTGAATTTTTAAAATTCATTAATAAATTTACCGATTGAAATTTTTTATTTTGTCCAAATCCTGAATTAAACTATTAAAATAATTTCGAGCTTCAAAATCTTTAGACACGCCTGAAATTTTTAAAATTCTGTTTCAAATTCGAAGTTCAATATGCCATATTGAAGTTGAAAGTGTCTGTAACTTATATTTGAAACAATGAAAGATTCAAATAAACTTAAATAAAACTCTAGAATTAAGCTCTAATTCAGACAAAGCTAACATCTTAAGTAAACGAAATTCACTTTTCAAAGTTCAAAAAAATGAAGCAACAAATATCAGAACCTCATCAGTTGAACTTTAAAGATGTGTAGCGGCTCACTCATGCCTGCTACGCCACAAAGTATCAGTCACATACATTGGCGTCTGAGTTCACCCAACCACTAATGCAACGTCTTAACGTCGCTCAACGTTGATATTAGCATTTTGGAACACACGCATTCAACCAATGAACTACTGTCTCTTCCACATGAAGAGACAACAAAACAAAACAAAAATATTTCTTTTAATTTAGTCTGCTCTCGTTCTCTGCAGCGACAACACATCGCTCGTGGTGTTGGTCGCCCAATATATTTGGTACTGTCGGCAAAATGGTGACAAAATTTGTATTAAAATAATTAAATACAATTAAAATTTATTAAACTAAGATCATAATTTGTTTTTACGTATTTGTGAATACGAAAGATTCTTACAAACAAATTACAAAATTGAGAATGGTTGGGTTCACAAAGGTTATAAGGTGTGAAATTGAAAAAATTGAATGTGAAACAATTAAAAATTTCAAAACATAATTCTGATTTATTTCTAAATTTCAAAATTTTTAATAAAGAAATTTTACTCTCTTTTATTTAAAGTACTTTGAGTTTTAAAATTTCTAAAGATTCGATCCTTCTAAAATTCGGCTGAATTTCCAGCTGAATTTCAGAAAGGAATTTCCAGAAAGGAAACAAATTTTACCTGAAATTAAAACAATTTATAAAATCCCTCACTATTGGGTACTTTAATTTTGACTACACAGAAGCTGGGCCTTAAATTCATAAATGCGATCAATTTTTATAAAATTTTAAATTTTGTTATTCAGATTTTCACTTCGAAATTGTTTTTAAAAATTTATTAAAAATTAGAAGTGTATTTAGAATTTAGGAATGAAACTATTTCGAAATTTAGAATTTAGGTGTTTAGGTAGTTTAAGAATTTTGAAGTTCAAAATTAAAACCGTAAGTAAACGAAGTTAAAAAAAATACGTAAATAAGTAAAAATACGAAATAAGTAAAAATACGAATAGTTTAACAAAAATTTTAATTTGACATGTCTGAAGATGTCTTTGACATGTGACCAAACATTTCGCTACCGCCAATTTAAAATGGGTGGCAATAAACCGGCACACAAACAAAAGAATTAAACGTTTACTAAGGAATGACATTTAAATTTTTGAACTTGAATTTAACATACCAGATCGAGGGTGATTCAGTCGTTGTAAAAATTCTAGTTCAGCAACAATTGATAGAAATGATTCTGGCCAGCTCTCGGCGTCTGGTTGAAGAGCTGGAGATAGATCAATGAATGTATACATCTAGCTCTTCGACAGCAGTACTATATACGCGTGGATAGTCCTACCTACTATAGTAGCATCCATAAAACCCATTGTTAAGTTTTCATCGCCTTATAATTATTTAATTTATTTTACATTAGTTAAAATGTCTCTTGAGTACGTTAAATTTAATTTATATTAGTTATTGTTCTAGATTTATAATTTTTATTGTTATGCAAATTATCTGTGCCTGTCGGTTTTTTTACGCAGCCACAGATATGATTGCATTGCATATTTTTGGTTGCTTTTTTCCGGCTGTGGGCAAATTAATCACCCTGTATATTATTTTTTTTAACTGCTTTACTCTCTTTAAAATTACGTCTCTAAATCTTGTACCTATATAACGAATTATTTACATCGATTTCGGCAGTCTAATATTGGTGTCCGGTTTGATCAAATTAAAAAATAAAGCTCGGTGATTAATTCAAAATAAAGAAAAAATTTAAAAGTTTGTGTTTTAATAATTTATTGTGAAGCTCTTCGATCATAGTGGTTTAGTGTTTTATTTCCTTAAAAAACATTTGGTAGCAGAGCGTAGTTAATTTAATATTTATCGTGGAGTTTTTTGTTGTAATAAATAATTAAAGTGTTTTTTTTTCTTTGGTTTAAGTTGTACGAAAAAGTACTGTTGTTTATGCGCGTCAATTGCTCAATAGCACGGTATAATATAAACATACGATATACCGGTAAAGTTAAAGAAGTGATATTGTCTGTGCGCATCAGTAACTCAATAATACGGTGTACTATATAATACACACACATGTAAAACATACTTTTTCGTTCATGGCTTGTCATCAGCTGATTCAATTTCATTGCATTCGGATAATATTTGTTTGTGCTTTTTGTGTGGTTCTAAAATTATAGTGTTTTGCGGTGTACATTACTCGTATAATTATTTCTCAAAGGTTCAGATTAAATCACATTTTGGCATTTATTCCTCGTGAGATAAATTCATAAACGGTTTGAGAAATTGTACAATTAAGTCAACTTTGTAGTGATTACGCATTTAATTTAATTTTTTTGTTGCATTTTTGAACAAATTATTAACGGGTTAAGCACATTTCAGGACACCAACGGGATTTAGTGCATCATAATTACAAAAGTCGAACCACTTCATAGAACCGATACTTTTTGTTCGACTAACGGTCGGTGTATTATTATTATTATTAAAATTGGTAATTTTGTTAAAACACAGTAGCACAAGTCGATCTTAGAGTTAAACAAAATGGCTGATAAGGCTAAAGCAAAAAGGGTTGCGGAAAGAAGGAGACTTTACAAATTACAAGGCTTAAGTGTAAAGGTCGTCGAAAATATATCGAGTTGGGTTCCCGCTCATGGGAAATCATCAGATGTTTCTAAACTCAGAGTTCAGGTGGAGCAATTAGAATTGCATTACCAAAGATTTTTGAGGAACGAAGAGTTAATAACTGAACAAGTTGATTCAGATGATGATGATGATTTCACATCGAACTATTTTAGTTTTGAGGAAAACTACATTAACACTAAATCGGCACTTCTAACGTTGATCGATGAGAAGGTGGTCTTTGCTAAACCAGTTCCTGATATGAATGCTTCTCAAAATCAATCGATTCTAGTTTCAACGAAGAATGTAAAGTTACCAAAACTCGAGCCCCCAAAGTTTAGTGGATCTTATAGTGATTGGACGGACTTTAAAAACGAGTTTACCACTATGATTATAAATGAGACCGATTTAAATGATGTTGATCGGTTTAGATTTTTAAAATCATGTTTAGTGGGTCGTGCAACGCGAATCTTGTCAAGGATGGAAGCTTCCCAGGAGAATTTTAGAAGTGCATGGAAGGCTTTGTGTACTCGGTATGAAAACAAGGCGTTGATTTTGCAGTCTCACATTAACGAAATTATACAAATGGATAACGTGAGTAAAGAATCCTCGGAAAGTGTTCGTGAAATGGTCGACCAAGTAAGTGCACATTTTCGCGCAATAAAAGCATTCGGATCCATGCAGGAGGTGGCTGAAAATTTCTTGATATGTTTGATGTTGAAGAAGTTAGATGCTAATAATGTGGAGAAATGGGAAGAATCGACTAATAAGGAAATACCAACATGGGATGGATTTTGTGCATTTTTAGAAAAACGTGCCACTACTCTAGAGAAACTCGAGTATAACAAAAAACAATGTAACAAGCCAAGGCCGTCTGTATCGGTAAATGTTCGTCCAGTTAAATCTAACCATGCTGCCTTAACGTCACTGAATTCGAATTTGTGCGCTAAATGTGCCTCAACCGACCACAATTTGCAGGTATGTCCACAATTTCTGGCCTTAGGGCCCATGGAGCGATACCACGATGTTAAACGGATGCAATTGTGTGTCGTCTGCCTAAAAACAAAACACAATTACCGTTTCTGTAAAGTCTCGAAGTGTGACAAATGCCATAAGGGACATCACACACTGATTCATTTTGATAGGCCTACTGTTCAACCGCCATCGACTTCTGGAGTTGCTCACAAGGCACTTCTAATTTCAGAATCATTTGTTGACGAGCCAGCTGTCCTCGCGACAGCCTTAGTCAAAGTATTTGATGCCAACGGATTGATTGTTCCTGGACGTGCTCTGTTAGATAGTGGTGCAACTACAAATTTCATCTCCGAACGGTTCGTGCAAACGTTGAATGTGGAGCGGCGAAGGACTTTCATTAATGTAGGTGGGATAGGCAATACGGTTACAACATCAAAGGCATCGTGCTTTATTACGTTAACGCCTCATTTCGATACAACAATAAAGTTCAAAATTGCTGCAGTAATACTTCCGAAAATATCCGATGCCCAGCCTGGATTTCTAATAGCATCAAGGACCATAAACGTTCCACCCGAGGTCAAGTGTTTGGCTAATCCTAATTTTTTTAAGCCTCAGAAGATTGACTTGTTGTTGGGGGCTGGCATATTTTGGCACCTTCTACTCCCTGGTCAAGTTCGATTGGGCGAAAATTTACCGATTTTCCAGCAGAGCAAGCTGGGATGGATTATTGGTGGTCCAATGAAATCAAGTTATTGTAAATCAACAGCATTAACTAGCAAATTAACTAGTAAATCAACAGCCTTAACTGAGTCCAATGAAAGTTTGAGTAAGCTTGTTCAGCGATTTTGGGAAGTTGATGCTTTCCCTGCAGATGAGCCAGTTTTGAGTTCTAAAGATCAGGAGTGTGAAGATCATTACGCTATTCATACTCGTCGAAATTGCGAAGGATCCTACATAGTTCGACTTCCATTTTCAAAGGATCCAACACTGTTGGGAGAATCATTTCCAATAGCTATTAGACGCTTCTTGAATTTGGAAAAAAGATTGGATAAGCAGCCTGAAATGAAAGAGATGTATTCGTCGTTTATCAATGAATATGAGCAATTAAAGCACTTAGAAACCGTTGAGAATTTTGATCCGTCAACCCCGCATTGTTTTTTGCCTCACCACAGCGTGATGAAATTATCAAGTTCCAGTACGAAGTTGCGAGTGGTTTTCGACGCATCTTGTAAGACGTCTTCCGGTGTTGCGTTAAACGAGATTCTTCATTCGGGGCCGAAATTGCAAGACGATTTGTTTATTATTTTATTGAAGTTCAGATTATTCGAGTTTGTTGTTACCGGAGACATTCAAAAAATGTATCGTCAGGTTGCGATCAATTTGCCTGATAGCATCTACCAGCTGATTTTATGGCGCAACATCAAAGATGAACCAATCAAAACACTCCGTCTCTGCACCGTGACATACGGAACTGCGTGTGGTTCGTATCTTGCTGTAAAGACTTTACACCGTTTAGCAGCCGATGAGCAGGATAAATATCCAATTGGAGCACGAATACTTCGACAAAATTTTTATGTGGATGATATGATGATTGGATCAAATTCGATTACGCACTTGCTAGAAATGTTGAATCAATCAATCGGAATTCTAAAATGCGGTGGCTTTACGTTGAGTAAATTTTGCACCAATAACGATACTATCCGTTCGTCAATTGAACCGCATCATCGAGAGAAATATTTAAACATCGAGGATCAAGAAGATTCTTCAGCAGCTGTTACTAAACGAGTGGTCTTATCGGAAATGGCAAGATTGTTTGATCCGCTGGGATTTGTGTGTCCCGTAATCACTTTAGCCAAGATTTTCTACCAGGAACTTTGGAAGCCCAAAATTAATTGGGACGAACCTTTAGACAAAGATCTCACTCAGAAATGGATAAAATTTAGATCACGCTTGTCATATTTAAAGGATTTCTCAATACCACGTTTCGTCATGACTAAGGATGACTGTAAGTTCATCGAAGTTCATGCTTTTTCAGATGCAAGTGAGAAGGCGTACGGGGCTTGTGTCTATTTGCGATGCGGACACCATGATGGTGCGATCTCGTCTAGGTTGGTCTGCGCCAAATCTAGAGTTGCTCCAACTAAAACCATCAGCGTTGCTCGTCTCGAGCTTTTAGCTGCGAAAATGATGACTGATCTAGTCTCTCGTCTAAAGAAAGAAGTGTTGCTGGAGCTGGAAGTCAGAAGATTTTTTTATTGGACCGATTCGTTAATCACACTATGCTGGATAAATGCGGAACCGCATAATTGGAACATATTCATTGCTCATCGTGTCTCCAAGATTCAAAACGAAACCAGTTCGGGGGTATGGCGACATGTCCCTGGTAATTTGAATCCTGCCGATTTGATTAGTCGGGGGATGATGCCGGCTGATATTGCCGACTGTGAATTTTGGTTCTGCGGTCCAAATTTTCTCAAATGCGACGAATTGTCGTGGCCGCCGATGCCGAGACCATCTCCCATAAGCGATGAAATACTCGAAAAGCGACCCGTCAAGTTTGCTCTGTCTACGAAGATTATTGAGGATGTCACAAGCTCCATGCATTTTTCGCAGAATTTCAGAGGCACCCGTCGAGCATTTGCCTACGTCATGCGATTTATTCGAAATACGTGTTCAAAATCGATTGACAAGGAAATACGAAGGTCATTACTGAAGTTAAACCTGGCAGAGCTGTATTCAAAAGTAGAGAAGCCAACAACTGCCGAAGAGGAAGAGGCTGAACGTCCATTCATTCGGAATATACAGAAATCAATGTTTGCGCAAGATTACCAACTACTGAAGGCTGGCCATAATGTTAAAAACAATAGTCGTCTTAAATGTTTGGCACCGTTTCTGGATGACTTCGGGTTGTTGAGAGTAGGCGGACGACTACAAATGGCCAAACTTCCTTATAGTTCCAAGCACCAGATCCTTCTCCCCAAAAACCACCAGTTCTCTAAATTATTAATTCATTTTTTTCATTTTAATAGGACGTTCCATGCAGGACCGCACATCGTGCTCACCGCGATTCGGGCAAAGTATTGGCCCATCAACGGACTCGCCCAAACGCGAAATATCATCAACAAATGCATTAGATGCTTTCGAATGCGGCAGAAATTCTTATCGCAAATCATGGGGAATTTACCAGAGGATAGACTCGATTACAAGAGAGTTCGACCTTTTAGTGTTAGTGGTGTGGATTTTGCTGGACCCTTGTACGTGCGCCATCACATTAGATGCAAGGCTCCAAAGAAGGTTTATGTGGCTCTGTTTATTTGCTTCGCGACCAAGGCGGTTCATTTGGAGCTGGTTATTGATCTGTCCACAGAGGCGTTCATTCGGTCTTTAAAGAGATTCATAGCTGATCGAGGCATGGTAAAGAAATTGGTTTCAGACAATGCAACCAATTTTAAGGGTGCGGCCAACCAATTGAGTGAGATTCACCAGATGCTGATTGGCGGTAGGGACGCAATTTATAACGCGTGTGTCCAGGCGTTCGTCGAATGGTCGTTTATTCCACCAAGAGCACCAAATTTTGGTGGACTATGGGAGGCTTCGGTGAAAATTACCAAGCGTCTTATCAAAAACGTTATAGGCAGCATGGAAGTTTCTGTCGATGAGCTACATACTGTTATTCGTCAAGTTGCGACGATTGTCAATTCTCGACCCATCACTCCATTGTCAGCAAATCCAAATGATTTGGAGCCTTTGACCCCAGGCCATTTTTTATACGGTGGAGCGCCAGTTGCTCTGCCTGAAATGTCGATTACGGAAGAGAATATTAACCGTGTAAAAATGTTGCAGCGGATCAATTGGATGGTTCAGCAGTTTTGGGCGAGATTTCGTACTGAATACTTAGCTACTTTGCAGCCGAGGACAAAGTGGATGGCAAAGAACCAGAATATAGAAATTGGTGCAATGGTGTTGGTGAAAGATGATACAATACCTCCTTTGAAGTGGTCTCTGGGTCGAGTTGTGGGAACTAAGCCGGACAAAGATGGAAATGTACGGATATTAACGATTCGTACAGTAACCAGTACTTTTGATCGAGCTATCTCTGGAGTTGCAGTTTTGCCAATTGAGAAGGAGACGAAAAATGAAATGTGATGGTTGAACTGCCATAGACAGTTCAAGGCGGGGAGAATGTTAAGTTTTCATCGCCTTATAATTATTTAATTTATTTTACATTAGTTAAAATGTCTCTTGAGTACGTTAAATTTAATTTATATTAGTTATTGTTCTAGATTTATAATTTTTATTGTTATGCAAATTATCTGTGCCTGTCGGTTTTTTTACGCAGCCACAGATATGATTGCATTGCATATTTTTGGTTGCTTTTTTCCGGCTGTGGGCAAATTAATCACCCTGTATATTATTTTTTTTAACTGCTTTACTCTCTTTAAAATTACGTCTCTAAATCTTGTACCTATATAACGAATTATTTACATCGATTTCGGCAGTCTAATATTGGTGTCCGGTTTGATCAAATTAAAAAATAAAGCTCGGTGATTAATTCAAAATAAAGAAAAAATTTAAAAGTTTGTGTTTTAATAATTTATTGTGAAGCTCTTCGATCATAGTGGTTTAGTGTTTTATTTCCTTAAAAAACACCCATTATTATACCAAAGCTCGAATTATGTGTTACTGGCATTACTGAATTTGTAACTGAAAGGGTGGACGCAGTCAGGTACAAATTCAGCAAACTAACAAAATATGGAACAAATTTTAGAATTATAGTTCGAATAAAATGATGGTTCCATAATTCCAATAAGAACGTTCTCGAAAGTGAATCTGGTGGTATTTCAATTAAGGAAGACTAGAAAATGCAGATTTAAATTAAACATAAAGCATCCTGTAACAATTTTAATTGAAGATAATATTGATATGATTAACCTTTTCAGTTGGTTGTGTTTTGTGTATAATTTTTTTGATTGTTCGGGAAAGATTTTCCCTCTGATTTTTTTTTATTGATTTTGCTGATCAATTTTGACGGTGACTACGCGAAGATTGGATCATGCGATGAGATGAGGCGGAACAGTCACAAGTAATCGTAGAGAAGCCAATTCATCCACCAAGAGTTACAGTTTAGTGTGGGTTTTGGAGTGGTGACATAATTGGCCCATTTGTCTTCGAAAATGCTGCTGGAAACGCCGTTACCGTCAATGGCGACCATTACAGAGCCATGCTGATCAACTTTTTGTACCCTCAAATCGACGCTATCAATGTGGACTGACAATCGATTTCTTGCGCGCTAAATTTGGCAACCGAATAATCAGCCGTTTTGGATAGCCGTTGGACTTTTTTCTTTGGGGTTTCGTTAAAGATAGATGTTATGCGGATAATCCAGAGACATACACCTCTAAAATGTAATCTACATTATCAGAAAATCAGTATGGTCATTGAAGTAGACATCGATCAGAACTTAAAAAAATGTTGGGTATCTGAAGAAGTCGGTGTACCGAAAATTCTCACTGAAGAAGAAGAAAATTGCCCACTGCACTTTAAGCAAAACTATACCCGAAATTCCGATGGAAGAGTAGTAATAAAACTTCCATACAAATATCTATCTTCAAGCATTGGAAACTCCAAATCAAGCAAACTGTAACGAAAGTTTACAAATGATGAATATTTTCAAGAAACTTATGTTAAATTTATAACAGATTACCAAAACCTGGGACACATGGAACCAATTGCAGATAATGAAATATCTTCCGAACTCGAATACTATCTTCCACATCATGGCTTAATAAAGCAAAGTAGTTAAATGACTCTGTAAATTGGATTTGGACATATCATTGAATGACTCCTTAAGTCTTGTATCTATTCTGCTTCATTTCAGATATCATACGTTCATGTTTTCAGGCGATGTCAAAAATATATACAGGCCAGTCATGGTTGAAAATTCTGATGTACATTATCAATGCATCGTATATATGGCGAACTACCAAATTTCAAGCTTACATCAAGTGGCATTTAATAACTCACACTATCGAGAGGTTTCTAAATCTAGCTTTATGACTTTTACATCATCCACGTGGCCGGAACACAAACATTAGAGGAGTACGAATGAAGAGACGAGGAGTCTGCTGGCTTTAAAATTCGTAAATGGACTTCCAATGATCCCAATTTATTGAACTCTCTCTAGAAATCAGGGAAGAATCTAAGTAAGTAAATCTTCTAAGCATCGAATGGAATCCATTTTGATGGATCATTTTACCTTCAAAACTAACTTTGGTGAAAACCCAAAACTAACCAAAAGAAACTTACTATTGGAAATGTCTGAAATTTTTGACCTACTCGATTGGCTTTCACCCGCCATTGTAAGTGTCAACATTTTTTTTCAATGGCTCTGGTTGCATATGCTTGACAGGGACAATACAATTCGCTATGAACTGTATCAAATTTAAAATTTTAAAATCCCCAGACGGCTTTTTACAGGTGGTAGTAATATTGAATTACACGGATTCGCTGACGCTTTAGAAAGTGCCTACGCTGCAGTAGTTTATTGCTATGTAATAGCTCAAGATGATATTGTAACTATCCTTGTCGCAGCCAAAACGAAAGTTGCACCGATAAAAACTATCTTCTTGCCTAGGTTGAAACTCTGTGCCGCCATTCTATTAACGAGACTATTAAAGTTAATCAAAGAAGCACAGGTACTTAAAGGGACCACTAGCTGAGTATGGACCGATTAAACAATAGTCTTAGGGTCCCGGTATATCTTAGCGTATTTTCTGCATCTTCTACCGATGAGAGGGCATTAGCTATTATCGATTATTTTGCTGGCATCTCAACTACACAGCTCAACAGAATTAATAACAATCGGGGTAAATTCCATGATCTGTTATTTGCAAATGATATTATGCATGTCGAGATTTCTGCGTGTCCTGACTTCACTGGTTGTGGGAGCATCTACCACGTATCGATTACGATAAATATTTTTCATTCTAATTGTAAAAAAAAATATGTTTCTAATGATTTTAATTTTAATTTTAGAAAAGCCGACTTTACATCCTTGAATGAATTTCTCAGCATTTCTGATTGGGACTTCTTACAACGCGGTGGTGATTTGAACTGTATGGTGTTAAGTTTCAACGATCTTCTCAGGTGTGGTATCGAAAAGCACGTTCCGTGGGTTAAAACAAATAAAATCGGCCGTCGGGAGCCATGGTATAACAATGAGTTGGTGTTGCTCGGGAAACGACGTAATAAGCAACATTCATTGTATAGATTGTATGGTGTTAAATATTATCCACATTTTGATAGAGCCCGCAAGGAATTTAAGTGCCTGATTCCTTTACAACAACTATGTATTGCGAATTGAGGAAGAGTTAACATCTAGTCCTAAGGAGTTCTGGAATTTCATTAACAACAAGAAAAAAGTGGCTGGCTTTCCGTCTTCCATGTCTTACCAGAGCTCCATCGCTAGTCAGCCCTTGGATATCTGTAATCTGTTTGCCAATTTTTTTGCGTCGGTTTATAAACCTGTTTTGTCGTCCGCTATCGTATCTCCAGCTTTGCCCACCTACGATCAATTTAATATTTTCTAGTTTACAGAGGAAGAAGTACGGGATTGCTTGCTCCAGCTCGAGGTTGGAAAGAGAGCGGGTTATGATGGCTTGCCGCCGATTCTGTTTCAGTGTTGTGCTGAGAGTTTGACTCGTGCTCTTACCTTCATATTTAATGAAAGCCTTCGTCGCGGTGGCTTCTCCGATTCTTGGAAAATTTTTTGTATTCATCCAATCTTCAAGGCGGGTAGAAGACGTGATGTGTGTAATTATCGTGGGATCGCCATTGTTTCTGTCTTACCCAAGTTGTTTGAGCCTAGAGTTCATAGAATCTTATTCTTCCACACTAAAAACATTATTTCTCCTGTACAACATGGATTTTATCCCGCTAGGTCTACAGTAACTAACTTGATTTCGTTTTGTGGCGACTTATTTAATAGTGTAAATTCCAGAAATCAGCTTGACGTGGTTTATACAGATTTTGCCAAGGCTTTTGATATGATTGACCACTTTATTCTTCTTAGTAAATTAGAGAATCTAAATTCATATCTATTAAATGGTTGAGTTCATACCTCACTGATCGTTGGCATTCCGTTAAGATGTTGGGTTCTTACTCCCAATTATTTCATGTGCCATCTGGCGTGCCTCAACGTAGTCACATTGAACCATTGTTGTTTTCATTGTTTATCAACGATGTGGTGCAATCCTTTGAGTTTGCTAACTGCCTCCTTTTCGCAGATGACATGAAAATTTTCGCCCGGGTTTCTAGTTTGTCTGATTGTGTAAAGTTGCAGGAGGACCTAAACAAATTTTCTAGTTAGTCAATTAACAATAGACTGGCTCTGAAAGTGAGCAAATGTAAGACGCTTTATTTTAATCGTATCCGCTCACCCATTTTTCACTAATATCAGCTGTACAATGAAGACATTGACCGAGTCGAGTTCATTTCTGATCGTGGTGTCATTTTGCAGCTGACGCTACATTTACCAGACATGTTAACACCAATATTTCAAAGTCGTAAATTATGTTGGGTTTTATTAAACGAAACTGCAGGTATTTTAGGGACCCGATAACTTTGACATCACTGTGTGTCTCGTTTGTCCGGTCTATTTTGGAGTATGCATCTCCAGTTTGAGTGCCATCCTACCACTGCCATTCCGTGAGGATTGAGATTGTTCAGAACGCTGTGGAATATGTCCTCCAACCTTATCAAGATCGATGTAATCTTTTGAAACTGCAACGTCTAGACTATAGCCGGGACGTAGCTTCCGCGATGTACGTGCGTGATATCATTAATTCCCGTATCGATTATACCGAGCTACTCGCACGTCTAAAAATCTATGCTCCTAAACGCCGAATGCGTCAACGTGATGGGCTTTTACTCATTGACCTGATGCCAACAAACTACGGTCTAACCGATCCTGAGAATATCACGGGTGTTCAATTCAGTTTTTGAAATTTTTGATTTTCACTTGTCAAGAGATTTGTTCAAAAATGTTTTATTTAAGTTTTTTAATAATTGTAGCTAGTAGTACTTGTTTGTACCGATTGTAGTCACTGTAGGTATTAAATAAATAAATAAATAAAAAAATAAAATTTCAAATGCTAATTCCAATTTACTTCCAGAAGACAAAATAATTTGGCATTTAATTTCACTAGTAGCTCCACACTTTGGCGCCCTCTGGGAAGCCGCAGTTTGATCAATAATGTACCATCTACGACGGGTGGTTGGCAACACAATTCTAAACTTGGAGGAGATGTTAACACTTATCGTGCAGATTGAAGCTGTCTTAAATTCGAGGCCGATTCAGCTCATTTAATCATGTAGATCATCACCTCATACTGGTACCGGAGTAAAACTTGACGGATATCGAATTGACCTTATCAGACCGATGGTCAATGGTTAGAAAAACGCTACAACATCTCTGGGTCACGTTGGCATAATGAGTTGGTTTCAACAATGGTTGAAATAAGCTACTAAGAAAGATATATGACGAATTTTAGGATACATGACATAATTGTGGTGCCTGAAGACCGTTTGCCCCCTGCTAAGTAGATGTTAGGCCGAATAACTATAATGTCTAACCAGTAAAGGACGGTTTGGTGAGAGTTGCTGCATTAAACCGGACATTAAATCTTTGAAACTATAAATTAATTTGTTTGGGTTGAACATGCGAATGAAGTTTATCCTAAATTAATAATAGATTTTACAACAACAACAAAATTGCGTTTGTATGTGTTTAAAAAGCATACATTCGGGCGAATTTATTATATGCACAAAGAAAAATGTATTAAAATCAAATATTTGAACTTAATGCTGAAATAACAAAAATCCAAATACAAAATTTTTTTTAAAAATTAAGCTATTTGGGATTTCACAAAGCTAATCCCATTAAATTAATAATTGGATTAAGGAGTTTACCTATTAATCGACAATGTTTGACAATTGAAATTTTAATCTTATCCATGTATAAGAAAGGTTTCTTCTATTGGCACACATCCCACTATGATAATCAGATAGGCCTATGCGTATAATTTTAACATGCTTATCAGCTAAAATTTCGTATTGGGTTTACTTATTGAAATATCGATTATTCGAAAACTTCAAAAATTGGGTCTTATGCATATCTAAGAAAATCGATATCTTAAAACTTTCTTCTATCGGCAAACATCCCACTATAATTTTTCGATAGGTCTATGTATGTAGTATAATCAACCACATTTGCTAAAGTTTGATATTGGGTTTACCTATTGAAACAACAATTATTCGAAAACTTGAAAATTTGGATATTATGCATATCTAAGAAAATCGATATCTTAAAATTTTCTTCTATTGGCAAACATCTCACTATGATTTTTCGATAAGTCTATGTATGTAGTATAATCAACCACATTTGCTAAAGTTTGATATTGGGTTTACCTATTGAAACAACAATTATTCGAAAACTTGAAAATTTGGATATTATGCATATCTAAGAAAATCGATATCTTAAAACTTTCTTCTATCGGCAAACATCTCACTATGGTTTTTCGATAGGTCTATCTGTGTAGTATAATCATGCATATTTGCTAAAATTTGATATTGGGCTTACCTATTGAAATAACGATTATTCGGAAGATTACCTAGATTAATTTTAAATACAAGCGTATTTATGTTTAATTAAATCAAAAAGCATACATTACGGCGAAATAGTGTGAAGTTTATCCTAGATTTAAAATATAATTAAAACACACAAAATTTATTGAGAAAATTTGAAAAAAGTAATCATTTTAGAAAATCGATATCTAAAATTTTCTTCTATCGGCAAACAGGTCACTATAATTTTTCGGTAGGCCTACCTAAAATTTCAATATAAAATTTAATAAAATTAATTTAATATTGGGTTTACCTATTGAAATTTCGATATTCATGTTAAGAAAATCGATATCTTAAAACTTTCTTCTATCGGCAAACATCTCACTATGATTTTTCGATAGGTCTATGTGTGTAGTATAATCATGCACATTTGCTAAAGTTTGATATTGGATTTACCTATTGAAACAACAATTATTCGAAAACTTGAAAATTTGGATATTATGCATATCTAAGAAAATCGATATCTTAAAACTTTCTTCTAACGGCGAATATCTCACTATGATTTTTCGATAGGTCTATGTATGTAGTATAATCAACCACATTTGCTAAAGTTTGATATTGGGTTTACCTATTGAAACAACAATTATTCGAAAACTTGAAAATTTGGATATTATGCATATCTAAGAAAATCGATATCTTAAAACTTTCTTCTATCGGCAAACATCTCACTATGGTTTTTCGATAGGTCTATCTGAGTAGTATAATCATGCATATTTGCTAAAATTTGATATTGGGCTTACCTATTGAAACAACAATTATTCGAAAACTTGAAAATTTGGATATTATGCATATCTAAGAAAATCGATATCTTAAAACTTTCTTCTATCGGCAAATATCTCACTATGATTTTTCGATAGGTCTATGTATGTAGTATAATCAACCACATTTGCTAAAGTTTGATATTGGGTTTACCTATTGAAACAACAATTATTCGAAAACTTGAAAATTTGGATATTATGCATATCTAAGAAAATCGATATCTTAAAACTTTCTTCTATCGGCAAACATCTCACTATGATTTTTCGATAGGTCTATGTATGTAGTATAATCAACCACATTTGCTAAAGTTTGATATTGGGTTTACCTATTGAAACAACAATTATTCGAAAACTTGAAAATTTGGATATTATGCATATCTAAGAAAATCGATATTTTAAAACTTTCTTCTATCGGCAAACATCTCACTATGGTTTTTCGATAGGTCTATCTGTGTAGTATAATCATGCATATTTGCTAAAATTTGATATTGGGCTTACCTATTGAAACAACAATTATTCGAAAACTTGAAAATTTGGATATTATGCATATCTAAGAAAATCGATATCTTAAAACTTTCTTCTATCGGCAAATATCTCACTATGATTTTTCGATAGGTCTATGTATGTAGTATAATCAACCACATTTGCTAAAGTTTGATATTGGGTTTACCTATTGAAACAACAATTATTCGAAAACTTGAAAATTTGGATATTATGCATATCTAAGAAAATCGATATCTTAAAATTTTCTTCTATTGGCAAACATCTCACTATAATTTTTCGATAGGTCTATGTATGTAGTATAATCAACCACATTTGCTAAAGTTTGATATTGGGTTTACCTATTGAAACAACAATTATTCGAAAACTTGAAAATTTGGGTATTATGCATATCTAAGAAAATCGATATCTTAAAACTTTCTTCTATCGGCAAACATCTCACTATGATTTTTCGATAGGTCTATGTGTGTAGTATAATCATGCACATTTGCTAAAGTTTGATATTGGGGTTACCTATTGAAACAACAATTATTCGAAAACTTGAAAATTTGGATATTATGCACCCCTAAGTCAACTAATCACTGATTTTCAGAAATTTATCATGGACCTTCTATATAGAAACGGAACTTTTGGTACGTTAACTCCGTATACCATAGAAGTACTGAAATATGACATAATACTAAACAGGGTTAGAGACCGTGATCTTCGGGTTCCCTTACAGGATAGTAAGGTGCACCGCTATGTCAACTAATCAGCGATTTTCAGAAATTTATCATTGACATTGCATATTGAAACGGAATTTGTTGTGTGTTAACTCCGTATACCATAGAAATACTGACATATGACATAATACTAAAAAGGGTTAGAGACAGGGTAGTAAGGTGCACCCCTAAGTCAACTAATCACTGATTTTCAGAAATTTATTATGGTTTATATGTCAAAATTATATGTCAAGCTAAAATTTGTTCACTCATGTCATTTTTTCAAATTTTCTCAATAAATTTTGTGTGTTTTAATTATATTTTAAATCTAGGATAAACTTCACACTATTTCGCCGTAATGTATGCTTTTTGATTTAATTAAACATAAATACGCTTGTATTTAAAATTAATCTAGGTAATCTTTCGAATAATCGTTATTTCAATAGGTAAGCCCAATATCAAATTTTAGCAAATATGCATGATTATACTACACAGATAGACCTATCGAAAAACCATAGTGAGATGTTTGCCGATAGAAGAAAGTTTTAAGATATCGATTTTCTTAGATATGCATAATATCCAAATTTTCAAGTTTTCGAATAATTGTTGTTTCAATAGGTAAACCCAATATCAAACTTTAGCAAATGTGGTTGATTATACTACATACATAGACTTATCGAAAAATCATAGTGAGATGTTTGCCAATAGAAGAAAATTTTAAGATATCGATTTTCTTAGATATGCATAATATCCAAATTTTCAAGTTTTCGAATAATTGTTGTTTCAATAGGTAAACCCAATATCAAACTTTAGCAAATGTGGTTGATTATACTACATACATAGACCTATCGAAAAATTATAGTGGGATGTTTGCCGATAGAAGAAAGTTTTAAGATATCGATTTTCTTAGATATGCGTAAGACCCAATTTTTGAAGTTTTCGAATAATCGATATTTCAATAAGTAAACCCAATACGAAATTTTAGCTGATAAGCATGTTAAAATTATACGCATAGGCCTATCTGATTATCATAGTGGGATGTGTGCCAATAGAAGAAACCTTTCTTATACATGGATAAGATTAAAATTTTAATTGTCAAACATTGTCGATTAATAGGTAAACTCCTTAATCCAATTATTAATTTAATGGGATTAGCTTTGTGAAATCCCAAATAGCTTAATTTTTAAAAAAAATTTTGTATTTGGATTTTTGTTATTTCAGCATTAAGTTCAAATATTTGATTTTAATGCATTTTTCTTTGTGCATATAATAAATTCGCCCGAATGTATGCTTTTTTAAACACATACAAACGCAATTTTGTTGTTGTTGTAAAATCTATTATTAATTTAGGATAAACTTCATTCGCATGGGTTGAACATCATTAAAACGGGGACAATTTGACGATCAAAAATCAAATTAAATACCATCGTTTATTTGGTAAAAGAGCGAATAACCAGTGATACGTGAAAAAGATAACAAAGTGTTATTAAAAGTTGGGAACGAATTCTGCGAAAAAAGCTATACCAACAATTGAGAATTTATCTAATCTATCTTAAACCTAGTCTTTAAAATAGAAAAGTTCTTCTACAAAATTAGTATGCTAAATCATATTCCGCGCATAACCAAATTAAGCTCATTTAAATTACCGATATTATAGATACAATCACAAACGACGAAGATTTTAGTTTTCTTTCATTAATTTTTCATTATGCTCTACTTAGCCTAAATGATCCTGTATTGTATACCAAATAAAACCATTTTTTATTGTTACCGTAATTTAATATTCAAATTACTTAAAAAGCTTACATTTCGCTCTATTACCGTAAACGCACAAACAATCACACACATACCCAAAACATAAAATTCAATGCACCTACCTAATTTTATTCATTGAATATTTTAAAATTTTGTAAGCTTTTCGTGTAGCATTCAAAACAAAAAAAATAAAAAAAAATCCAAATTTGGTTTTTATTTTCTCCGCATATTTAATTATAATTTCAGAATTTAAAAAAGCTTATACACAAGACAAGCTTCTTTTTATCAATGTGTATTTAAAAGAATTTTGCATAAAATATTCAAACTTAAAGGATTTCTTAACTTCGCATTCGCATACACTACACTCGTATAACAACAACAAAAGGATTTCCGTTTAAGTGAAAAAAAAAAAAAACAAAATTTATTTTTCAAGGTTGATTTTCTTCGCATCCACATAAATTTTCCCATGTATCTTGTTACTATGTAACAATATAGATGGCAATAAATGATTATAAATAATGATAACAATAAAGCAACTACACCAGCAACAATAACAACAACAACAACGTGAGCAGCTTTGACGATATTATCATCATCAATATTTCTTGATTACAGTGTGTGCAAAAGTAACAAACAAACGAACGAACAAAAGTCGAAGAGAAAAGCTTTAAATATGTTTGTTGTTGTCGTTGTTGTTCGTTTGGCTTGATAACAGAGCTTATTTATATTTAAAAAAAAAAAAAAAGAAAAGTCGAAACAAAGTGACAAATAACCGTTTCTCGTATATAAAATATAAAAAAAAAAATGTTATCAAACAAGAAAATCCCGAAACAAATACAAAACATATTTTACTACTTTATGTATATACAGCGCTTATTCATTGTTCTTTAACAACAACAACAATAAAAAGCTTTCATTATATACATTTTTGTTTTAATTAAAACACATGTTCTATATGTGTACAATAAACATTTTTCTATCTTTGTGCAAACAAGCCAACAAAATGGTGTAGGATTTTTAAAGGTGCGTTTTTGTGGCTCAATGAAAATATGGTAAATTTTCTTTTACTATATAGAATCGTGGAAAATGGAAATAAATAAAATAAGATTATCCACACCAATATACCGAAATGAACAAAAAGCTTTTTGTTAAAAGCCAAACAAATTGAATAATTCAATTTAGTTTTTTTTTTTTTTAATTTCTTGGGAGGGATTTTGTATGCGCAAACTTTTCTCGCCTGGCTCGAATTTAATGTAAACCATTAATTTTAAGGAACAAGTTTTTTTTTGTACCAAGCTTTTCTTCTACTCGTAACTATATACGAATAAATTAAAATTTGTTTTTTTTCTTTTAAGATTATCGATTATTATGTTAATTGATTTTTAATTGGGTCAATATTGAACTTTGTGTGTATAATTAATTAGAAGGATTTTTGTTGTGTATTGTTGTGGATGTGGTTTAGTCGTTTCAGGGTATGGGGTGGCTTAGGTGAATTTTTCTTAATTATTTTAATGTTTTTTTTTTTTTTGTGGATTAATTGGTTTTTGGGTAAAATCGTTTTATAATGGATAAAGTATCCGCAACATTGGTTATCTGTGTAATGTAGTTTGGTATAAATGCTTGGCAGTTGGGTATAAATATTTTAATTAACCAATTATTTCATTGATCCCATGATAAGGGACGTCTATGTTCGCTTTTGCATTAAAAAAAGTCAAAACTATAAGTGGTATTTGAGAAGCTCAATTAGCTATAAAGCTATAGATTTACAGGGTTTGCTTTAGATTAGGGTTGTTTACAAACTGTAAATTTGTATGTTTAATTTTTTCTTTTCCAATTTTCTCCGTGACGCTTTATCTACCTTTTCCATAATACGAAATACAATGTATATGTATATTTATATATAAAAAATGAAAAACGTCATGACCATCTTCGTCGTCACCATCTCAAAACTTTAATACCGGTGATATACTCGCGTTAACATGCACCATGATAAAAATTGCAAATTAAATTTCGGTATTTGTAATTTGAGAAGAGAAATTGGAATTGTTACCGCATTAGCGGCGCTTGCTTCTTCTTTTGTGGTTTCTGCGATATCGATATTCCAGACAGCGACAAGAGAAATCACTCAATCGCTCACAGTCATCGTTCCACAATCGCAAATCATGCCAAGATTGTGGAAGCAAACATACAAGGGAATTTTGTTGGTTTAGACAAGCTGAATGTCATCAGTGTGGTAAGGTAGGCCATATACAATCTGTTTGCCAATCTCGTTTTAGGAATAAAGACGAGACTCAAAAAAAAAAAAAATCAGAGTACATCGGAACATTAGAGGTCGCGGAGCAAGTCTTTTTAGCGGAGATTATGAGAACTAACAGGAAAGTGCTGATAGACGTAACAACGAATGGAACAAACTTGTTATTTCTGGTAGATACAGGTGCTACTTGTTCTATGATTGGCACGACCGGCTACAAAAATTGGGGAAACCACCCTGTCAACCCACCAATCAAGTTCTGCGCGAATATGGAGGTACAGGGATACCTGTTCGAGGGGTACTTAATGTTGAAATTAAGACCGGTGTGAAGTTTTTGGACACTTTTTTTCAACAAAAATTTATGCGAGTATACATTGTGAATTTATTGGACAACTGCTTATGCGAGTGTACATACTTCTTTTAACGCTGTATTTAACAAAAAAAAAGTTATTGAAATAAAACAAGCCTCAAATAATTTCTAACATTCATTTCCAATATGCTTTTCAACAAATCAAAGAACTTAGCACCACTTTGATATTTTGATATGAGTTATAGGGCTCTTGCAAAAAAATTTTGAAAATTAACAAACAGACGAATTTTGTTTGGAACTTCGTTTGGAACAAGGACGCTCCAAACGAAATTCGTCGATTTATTAACTTTCAAAATTGTTTTGCAAGAGCCCTACGGCTCATATCAAAATGGCACTAAGTGATTTCAATTCCGCAATGTATGCCCTTTACAACCTATATAGTCACTATATGATCCAATCTCTGAGATTTATGCTATTTGGTATAATAGAGAACAAGGTCCTTGTTCCAAACGAAATTCGACGAGTTGTTAATTTTCCAAATTTTTTTGGAAGAGCCCTACGGCTCATATCAAAATGGCATTGAGTGATTTCAATTTCGCAATGTATGTCCTTAGCAACCTATATAGTCCTATATTTGGTATAACAGAGAACAATGTCCTTGATCCAAACGAAATTCGTCGATTTATTAAGTTTCAATTTTTTTTTTTGCAAGAGCCCTGTGCCTCATATCAAAATGGCACTGAGTGGTTTAAATTTCGCAATGTATGCCCTTTATAACCTATATATTCACTATATAAGACAATCTTTGAGATTCGTGCTATTTGGTATAATAGAGAACAACGTCCTTGTTCCAAACGAAATTTGTCGATTTGTTAACTTTCAAAATTTTTTTCCAAAAGCCCTACGGCTCATATGAAGATTTTAAAATGGCGCTTAATTCGTTGATTTGTTGAAAATAAAATTAGAAATGGATGCTAGAAGTTATTTGAGGCCTATTTCATTTGAATAACTTCATTTTTGTTAAATACACTTTTAAAGGATGTACACCCGCATAAATATGTTTCCAAAAACTTAATTTTTCTAAAATCTAAAATTTTGTCTAAGAACTTCACAGTACACTCGCTTAAATTTGTGTCCCAAAAAAAAGTGTCCAAAAACTTCACACCGGTGAAATTAAGTTTGGCGAAGTCAGTACAAACTTGAATTTGCTCGTTACTTGTTCCGATTCTGGAGTCAACATATTGGGCATGGATGCTTTTGATCATCATTTGGGACTTCAGATTACAGAAAAAAAAAATCGAGGAGGTTCGAGCACTTGAGTCTAATTCGGAGGTGAAGAAAAGAGCAGTCGAGTTAACGTTAAATATTCAAACGTATTTGTAAATAAAATCGGATGTTGTATGACTTATAAAGCTAGTTTAAAGTTGAAATCGAATGCTCAACCTAAGTTTTGAAAAAACCCGCCCGATTCCGTTTGCACAAATGGAAGCCGTGAAGAAAGAGGTAGACCGAATGTGAACGACGGAATCTGGAAAGCGGTTTCTACGTCTGTATCGTGGATGATTTTAAGTTCACATTGAACCCTCAGATACAGGTCGAACAATATTATATACCTCGGGCGGAGGAACTATTCCACAAGTTACGTGGAGGTCGTTATTTTTCAAAGATCGACCTATCCAATGCTTACTTGCAACTTCAGCTGGATGACAAATCGAAGGAAGTTGTCATTGTAAACACTCCATTTGGAATGTTTCAGTACCAAAGACTACCGATGGGAATTTCCGGAGCAGGTGTTAGCTGGTTCGCCAGGCTGTGCAAACTATTTGGATGATATAATTGTGACAGGGAGCAATTTAGATGAACACTTGCAAGTACTTGAATCAGTATTTCAGTGACTTGAAGAACTCGGTATGACTGTCAAATTGGATAAGTGTAAATTTGCAGGGACCGAAGTGGATTACTTAGGCCATATTATAGAAGAAAAGGTATCAGACCATCAAAGTCTGGATTGGACGCCATTCGCAAGATGCCGAGACCGAGTAATATCGGGGAACTTCAGTCGTTTGTGGGTAAGATAAATTATTACCATAAATTCATTAAACATTTTTCAGAAGTTTCTGCACTTTGACTTGAGGAAAAAAGATGCGGAATTTGTAAGGAGTTCTGTTCAGCAAAAGGCTTTCGACACACTTAAAACCAGAATAATTGAGACGACGAAGCTACTTCATTTCCGGGATGATTATCCGGTAGTGCTAGCAACAGATGCATCCTATTACGGTGTCGGTGCGGTAATTTCGCATATTTACCCCGATGGCACCGAGCATTCTATAGCATTTGCGTCAAAGACGATGACTGAATCACAAAAAAGGTATGGCCAAATTGAGAAACAGGCTTTGACCATAATATTTGGTGTCCGAAAGTTCCACCAATATCTCTGCGGGTGAAAATTTATACTGATCACGGACATATACCATTAGTGAGTCTATTTGGGCCTAGTAGCAAACTTCCTGTCGTAACTGCAAACCGATTAGCGAGATGGGTGATCATCCTTATGGTTTACCAATACGAGATTCGATATCGCAATACTGACTTTCACAGCAATGAAGGCGCCCTCAGTCGACTACCTACGGGTCCAGATACAAATTTTGATAATAATGAGGAAGCCTGTAAAGATGTGATGATCTTGTACAATGAATGACATCCTGTTATAAAATGAGTATCACATTTTATTAGGACCGGTTGGCCTAATGATTCATTATACTTAGAAAAAGACATGTTCGCCTATTTTGAACAAAGAATGGTACTAACGATACATGATGGAGTTATTCTATTACAGTCTGATTAAATTCGTGTAGTTATTCCATCCGGAATTCAAGCGAATGTATTGGATCTTCTGCACGAATGCCATTGGGGAATGGTTAGGATGAAGCAGATGGCCAGGCGATATTGTTGGTGTCCTGGAATAGACAATAGCTTACGTGAAAAAGCCAGTACGTGTGACATCTGTAACAAATTAAACGTCGATCCGAAAAAGGAGTTCAGCGATTGGCCGAAACCGAATAAACCATGGGAACGCGTACACGTCGATTTTGCCGGCCCATTCTGGGCTTGTTACTGGCTTGTGTGTGTGGATGCCTTTTGCCGCTTTCCTTACCTGGTTAGCTTGAAAAGCATTACTGCGGAAGCTACCATCCGATATCTCAGGTCAATTTTTGCATTTGAAGGGTTTCCTGATACCATCTTATCCGACAACGCGGCTCAATTCACATCAAAAAAGTTCAAAGATTTTATCGCAGAGGGAAACATTAAGCATTTGACGACGGCACCTTTCCATCCAGCAACCAACGGAGGAGTTGCTTCATGGGCGCCAACCAAAAAATCTTCTGGCCGCCCTGCTACCAAAGATGTATGTCCAGACAGAATCTACTGGCGAACCAACTTCGATGTTTCAACCTGATGACAGTGTTTGGGTAAACAATTTTTCCCGAGGTGACAAATGAGTTGGAGGTGAAATAATAAGTTGTCAGAGCAAGATGATGTACGTGTTGCAAACGAACCGAGGCAGATGGCGCAGGCACCAAAACCAACTTCGAAAGCGACGTGAAACATCGATCGTCATAAGAATATTGAGATACACCAACCAATTAATGATACAAAGGACTATGAAAGATACGCAACATCGTGTCGATCTCCTAATCTAGAAAATGAGCAAACTACATCCGTTGCTCCTTTGCAAACAACTGAAGGTCCATTAGTAATTGATAAATGGAGCAAGCCATCTAGGCGACCAGCGTTAGTGCAAACGGAACCAACTGAATCACCAAGAAGATCAGCTAGAGACAAACGTCCAGTTGTACCTTTTGTTCCGGGAATATGAAAGTAAAAGGGGAGGAAATGTTATATCTATCTAATTCAACGCTCCTTCATACACATCATTATTTCATGGATTAATTCTTGTTTATTAGTTTATTTATGTATAAATATGTATTACGGGTTTATGCCGTTTATTTTGCTAATAAATTCAATTCGTTTTGGTGGTCTTTTATTGATTGTGAAATGTTGTGCAATACGCACAACATTGTTATAATTGAATATTTGGTGCGCGTGTTTTTATTTAAAGTTTTCATGGTGCTTTAGCAGAGTTTTATCTGCTACTTCTATTTGTATTTATACCTTAAATATAACAGTTTCAAAATGAACTTGATTTACTTTAGGTAAACCACTTTGACCATAACACTTTTTAGTTATTCAATCAAACTTGTAGCGGTTCACTCAATCACCACTACAATAGATTCACTCCACTCCACACTCTGGCCACCATCTACAATATCTATATTGTACATCAGAAACATTAACATTTTTATATATAATGTTTCTGGTGCATTGGGCATATTTATCCTACGTCTGCTGGACCAATCACGGCACGAGAAATATCAAAACACAAAACAAAATAAAATATTATTTTAATTAGTCTCTTCTTAATCTTCAAAGCTATAACTCATCGCTTGTGGTGTTGGCCGCCAAAATATTAGTTAGTGACAAAATGGTGCCTTAATATAAATAAAAAATTATTTTAATCATTAAAATAACTAAACATAAATGAAAATATTAAACTTCATTAAATGACAGTGTTCAATTATTTATTGTGTTCTACATTGGTAACCACCAACGGCTGTGTTTACGGTAACTACAACATGCATAAAAGAAACAGAAGCTTGGTGCGATATTTCGTACCAGGCGACAAGTACGTTATTATTATTATTATTTTTTAAAATGTATTTTATGTTGGAACACGTGAATAGTTTTGCTGTATTTTTATTTTTTATTGTATTTTTCGGTAAAAAAATTTACACACTAACATACATCAACACACCAAACAAAAATATTAAAAAAAAAACATCGAGCATATTTAGCAAGCATATTTAACGGTACGTCAACCACACCATTCACATATGAAGGTCCACAGTGTCACACATACACCGATCACTTGTTCATTATTTGGCTTCTTTTTATTACATTTTTTTATTTTGTTTTATTCACATGACTCGCGAAAATGTCGTATAGCAAAACGAACACCCAGCCATTTCACCACTATTGTAGACTTCGTCCACGATATCTGCGACCACTACAACTTCGTGTGGGAAAAAAGTTTCACCGATCCTTATGTTTACGATCTTTTTCCCTTTAATCATTGCACTCTCTCCATTTGCCATTCTTAATTTCAACCCATCAGCCAGCTGCACAGCTCCTGCGATCAAGTCTTTCCGGACAATTGTGTGAGTTGCTCTCTCGCATCCAGCGTAATGATACACTTCCTTTCATCAACATTGCCCTTGATTGTTACGCTGCTTCCGCCTCGTGCTAAACTCATAACGGGGATGAATGTTATGGGGCAACCAGACGGCGAAGCCAGCTTCGGTTCCTTCAAACTGACTTTTAACCTTTTCACTTTACAGACTGTTGCCATCCGTTCATCCGAATCCTGCTCTCCTCTTAGTGCTCCTTCCACAGAAGTTGATTGTCCGTGCCGTTTTCCTTTTGCTTTAAAATAATCTCGCGAGATGTGGCCAATCCTGTTACATACCCAACATCTTAGCTCGCTACTTCTAGACCTTTGTTCCGACCGTTGGGCGTTTGCCCGCATAAAAGGTGGAGATCTTTTCTTTCCCTTTATTACATTCCGACGGTCCATTGAGATGTGACCCAACTTGCCACATTCCCAACACCAAAGCATGCCGCTTCTAAATGTTTGTACCGTCCGCTCGATGTACCCTTTAGCGCCTAAATTCATTTTTCGCCTAAATAATGACGGTCTGGTGAAGTTCTACACAGGCTCGATCGTTAAAGCAAACGCAACGGTTTCCGCGAACGTTGCTTAATGTGACAACATCACCGCCTTGCGAGTTTCTTTAGCTCGAATGCCGTCAATGAATGCGTCAGTTTGTAGCCTTTCTTTGGTATGCGCTAGATGTACTAATCGCTCGATTGCCGATGAAGATTCCTGAAGTGATTCTCCTCCCTTTTGGTAGCGGCTTTTCAATTTCATTCGATAGATTTGTCGCTTGTGGTCACTGCCGTACTTCCTATTCAGCACTTTTATATTTTCGAGATAGCTGCTGCGCTCTTATTCCGGGATGGTTTGTATAGCCTCTGCTGCTTCACCTTTAAGAGACACTATTAACGCTGCGACAAGATGTTCATCGTTCCAACGGTTTTGATTGGCTGCCATTTCAAATTGAAATTTGAAAATGCCGAATGATGTTGGTCCGTCGAATGTTGGTGGCTTTAACTTAATCGACTGGACGGTCTGTACCACTTGCGTCGTTCTTTCAATTGCCTTGGCATCAAACAGCTCTTTCTCTAGACGTTGAAACTTTTCTTCAACCTGTTGTATCTCCGTCTTAAATTCAGTTCTAATTTGTTGAATTTCTGATTGTAATTCCGTCTGGAATTTCTCTCTTTCACCACGAACATTTGTAGACAGTTCTAAATTTTCTCATTCATTTTCTTTTGACCTTCGGCCACTTTCCCCATCTGATGTTTTATAATTTGATTTGACTCCTTAATTTCGCCCAACTGTTGTTTCATTTTTTGTTTTATTTCTTGGTTAGACTGATTTTGTTGTTCCATCTGTCGTTCATTTGACTGCTCAATTTTCTCCATTTGTCGCTGGTTTTGATATTACATCATTTGGTTCATAGCAGTCATTAAGTGCGACAAATCGAAGCTTCCAGATGGTGGTTGTGTTGTTTCGGCTGACGGTTGTTTATCTTCTTCTTTCTGCTCTACGGTTGCCGCATCCGTTACTTTATCTGAAAAATCATGTTGATCCGCGTCTAACCCTTCTTTCTCCATGACACCACGTAGTCGTGCTTGTAAAGCTGCTTTACTACCATCAGTAGCCAAACCCCGTTTCTCAAGTTCCCTCTTTAATTCTGGAACTTTAATTCGTTGAGAATCATCTTCTTTATCTTATTATTCACAATCCCACCGCTATCACCAATTATTACGTTTTCGTCTTTTCAATTAAGGTTCGTATCACTGAATTGTGAATAAAACAATATCAATTCAATTTATCACCAACGAATTTATTTAGTTAACACAAGAATTATTACAACACAATTTCAATACAATTTATTAATAAAAATTCACAAAATCACTTTATATAAATTATTCTCAAATTTTACTGTACACTTATAATTTTTATTTCCACTAAAACACTTTTTAAATCACATTTAATTACTTTATAATTTTCACACTATCGCTTACCAAATACTACTAATAATCTTACAAGTTTACACTATCACGTTCCAAATTCAAATAATCCAATTCGATTTCGTTCGCCCTTTTATGTACACAAACCAAACTTCTAGATAGCTCACGACCTTTCTAGTACTAATAGTGTAGAAACATTTATCATGGAAAAATCCATTTTAGTACAGTAAAACATTAAACCATTAATTCAACTTATTCTATCACCCCCTAGGTGTCGCCGTCACAATATTTTATTGTGACGATGACACCTATGGTGCATTAGAATAAGTTAAATTTATAGCTCAATGTTTTACTGTACTAAAATGGAATCTTCCATGATAAAAAAGTTCTAAATATTTCTACACTATTAGTATTGGAAAAAACATGAACTTTCGAGAAGCTTGGTTTGTGTATATAAAAAAAGGCGAACAAGATCGAATTGGATTATTACAATAGTATTTGGAACGCGATAGAGTAAACTTGTAAGATTATTAGTAGTATTTGGAAAGCGACAATGTTAATATTAAAAATTAATTAAAAATTGATTTAAAAAGTGTTTTAGTGGAAATAAAAATTATAAGTGTACAGTAAAATTTGAGAATAATTTATATAAAGTGTTTTGTGAATTTTTATTAATAAACTGTGTTGTAATAATTCTTGTGTGACATAAATAAATTCGTTGGTGATAAATTGAATTGATTTTGTTTTATTCACAATCCAGTGATACGAACCGTGATTGACAAGGTGAAAACGAAACATTATTTTATTTTAACACTGGTTTATTTAATATGGAAAATTTATATAATAATAGTTGTTAGAAGTTTAAAGTATAATAACAAAGTGACACCGATTAGTTTCTTTGTGCCGTTTATATACTATATTGTTAGTTTGTTATGACTACGTGTATTGTGTTATGAATAATATATGTACTTATGTATGGTTTTATACTTTGTGCATAGTATGCATCTTGCGAGATAAGGTTTATTTCCTTATTTCCTGTGCTAATCTCATCTTCTTTGTTCATTGTTGTCTTGTTGTTACAATATATGTTGAAGAGATAACTAAAAGTATGTTCATATGTTTCGTTGATTCGTTTATGTTCGGCTGGAACCGTCATACATAACTCCTCCCCTGCAAGATTGGAGCGTGGATTTCTCCGGAATTTACGCGAAAATCATTTATTTAGTTTAAGAATGGTATAAATGATTATTGCTGGGAATATGATGCCTAATGCTCCATATTGAATGATTTTATATCTCTCCTGATTTTTGTGATGAATGTGAATTTCTTCTTTGTTGTCTAGGGTCCAGTTGTGAATTTTATGGATGTTAAATTCTGGTATTACATGCTGTTCATTTAATATAATAATTTTATTGTAAATGTTATATTTGCGTCATTTACTATGTTATGTTTTCCGATGTTTATGTAACAGTTGGATAGTGTTACTAATGATGGTTCTTTTATTTTATTTGTATTTCTACTGCAATTTGATTGGAATTCGGTTGGTTCTTTTTCAGGTGTTGTGAAGATGATGTTATCGTTAATTGGGATGACTTGCTTCTTTCCCGATATTTGTGTGTAATTGTAGGTTGCAATTTGTTAGTTTATTATTGCTGGTATACATGTGTTCTGTACTTCTTTTAATTGTAGTTTTCCGCAATAATATATTTGATATATTTCTTGACATCGGTTTTCGTAAAAATCAGTATATTTTTGTTGATTGGATATTAAGTAGGTTGAAGGTTCTGGGTATATTATTTTGTGTTTCCTGTATTGGGCATATTCTAGTTCTGTTCCGAATTCTGGGTTGTTCTTCAGATAACGTCCGTTTAGGAGTTGGAATGGGGTCATTTTAGTGGTACTGTGTATTGTATTATTATATGCAATAATTGCAGAAGACATGACACTTTTTACAGTTTCATCAGGATTATTTAGTGCTATTATTCCACATAGTTCATGCACGCTCATCTGGAGAATTCCCGGTTGAATTATACGGTGTAGTGGCATGAAACTCTACGTTGTATTTTTTCAGCAAACCTTGAATTTCTTGACTACTTGATAATTCGTTGTCGGCTATCAATTTTCCAGGTAAACCATGTGAGGCAAAGAATATTTTAAGTGCTTCTTTCATTTTTTCGCCTGTTTTTCGTAAAAGTCTATATGCTGCGCCACATTTGGAAAATTTATCAATTATTGTTAAAAACGCTGTACCGTTTAGGTGATATTTATCTGCGTGTATTTCGGTTACTCGAAATTGAATATTGGGTGGATGTCTGTCGTATTTTATTGTTTGACAGGTGTCAGGAACATGATGATGGAACGAAATCTCGCCCCCCTCACAACCGCCGATGGAAAAATGGTGGAGGGAGTAATAATAGTTGTTGACAGCTTTTCAGAAAAAAGAGTTTGCGGCACCAGGAAATTTGTGTTGTCATTGTGTCTTCTTACAGGTTGGAGCAGTAGATGAACTTTAAAAATTGTATTGTCTTGTGCTAAATAAATTACTAAAACATATATTACTAACAAATTTACTAACTATCAACTACTTAGGTGTCTGGAACCGGGTTGAGTCTTTGTTGCTAACATTCCTTTCCCATCCCTCGATCTTGTTATATGTAAAAAGGTGTACGACGGCGGCCTGGCCAGGGGCGGATATCACAACTATTACTTATGTTGGTTATCGATGTGGCGCCTTGCTTTACGGAGTAAATATTGCAATGTTTGGCTTCATGAAGAATGGTCTCACATGTGTAACATGGGTATAGTGGTGTGGTATTCGCATTTATAATACGGGAGACTTGCTTAATGCTTGATCGTACATCGCAATCAATCAATCAATCAATAGTTTTCGAGTACGTATCGGTGTTCATATCCTAAATGTATTTCTTTTATTTTCTTTCTTTGTTCTTCCTTGGTTTTTAAGTCGTTTAAGAATATTTTTGATCTAACTAAATTTACTTTGGGTTCTATTACTCTACCTTTCTTGTTTATTATTTTACCAAAGTTTTTACCAAAGCGTTTTTAAGACCAAAAGGCATTCGTATAAATTCGTAATAACCGAATTCAACTGAAAATGGTGTTTTTTGTTGGTGTTTCGGATTCACTTCAATTTGGTGAAATCCTGATGCGAGATCTAATGTCGTAAAATATTAACATTTGCCTAATTTATCGAGAATATTTGTTATGTTTGGGATGGGGTACTTGTCGTCTATCGTTTTCTCATTAAGTTTACGATAATCTAACACCATTCTCCGTTTCATTTTCCCTGAGACGTCTGCCTTTTTAGATACTATCGGAACGGGAAATCGCTACTCCTAGGTGAATACGATTTTTTTTCTACCTCTTTCTTGTGTATGAAGAGGTAGCGATACGTTTTAGTAAACATTGGTTTGTTATCTGATAATTTTATGTTATGTTTAATTTTATTTGTGAAAGAGAGATCTTGATCTTCCCTCTGAAATATATGCTCATATGATCGGCCTAATTTCCTTATTGCTTTTTCTTCCTCTTAGTTGAGATGTTGGGTCCTAATTAATTCATATTATACTTTCTATGGATGATTTTCGTGTGTGCGTTCTACATATTTGTCTAATTTTCTTCTTTGTAGTGGTTTTTCTAAAAGAAATTGTTTGGTTTGTGGGAAATAATTTATTACTTCTGTAATGATGTAATTGTTTTTACTGTGGTAAATACCTTCTGGTATGAGTAATCCATTTGGTAATTGCGTCGGTCGTTATTACCGGTATTTGAATAGTGGTTTTACTTCTAGGTAGACTTGGCTATGTTGTTTGGATACAAAGCTGAATTTGTATTTAATTGTAAGTTGAGCATGTTTTGTAATTAATAGGGATTTAGATAAAAAAAGATCTGATGAAAAGATCGATTAATCAATCAAAGTATGTGTGAAATTTGAATATGAGGAAAGGCTCATCATTTTCGAGTTCCATTATAGGTATTGTAACTTCTTCATTTAACAAGGTGCTGTTAAACAAAGTTTTTATTTTTACTGGAGGTATTTAAATTTTTTGTTCTAGTAGAATGAACTCTGTGTTTATGAAGGATCTGTTAGCACCAGTGTCAATTAACATCTTTGCTTTTTGTGGTTTATTGTGATTGTGATAAAAGTTAATTGAATGCCTTTTAGATCAGAGCCACAATTATGTAACCCTATGTATCCAGCGTTGAGTGTGGTGTTGGGCAAAAATCCTGTTCCTCTTCGATTTTGACAATAGGATTTTCCTCATTAGTTGACTTTTTTCGTCTTCATTTACCTCGATGTTATGTATTTCTTCGGCTTGCCATCTGGGAGGTCCAGTGGGTTGGAATGTGTTATTTCTTGGTACCATTTGACCATAATATGTTGGTTGTTTATATTTGTCCATATTGGACGTCGTATCCAGTGCCATGGGTTTATCCATAATTGGTTTTTGTTGGGGTGGAAACGGTCTATATGAATGTAGTAAATATTTGGTCCTTGTTTTTGTACATTATTGAATGTAGGTTTCTGCGATACTGGTTTATAGGGTTTATGAGATACCGTTGAGGTGTATTCTGATAGTTGAATTTTGGTTTAAATGGAAGTACGGGTGGGTATTGAGGTTTATTTTGGTATCTCAATCCTGCTAAAGATTGTTCCTGAATACATATCTGTCTATCTTCAACCAAGTCTTTGGGTGTCATAGATCTATCATCTGATCTGATTAGTTCTTTTAGCCTGCTAACAAATATGTTTAAAGCCATTTTGTTATACCATTCAGCATAGTATAAATACATATAGTACTTCCATGCAAACTTCATCGGTGAAGTGTTAGATGGAGATACTGATATCGTTTTCGATTTTTGAAAATATTTTTGTATATAAATCCGCCCAAATATATGTTCGAATTAATACGCCCAAATGTCATCATAATTTTCTAACCGTTCATTGAATAGTTAAGTGTGTAAAATATAGACATATCCATAGATATTTGTTTATTTCGTTTCGGTTCAACCAACACTAAAACAATATTATTTATAAAAAATTTTATTTATGCACTGATGGTAAATTTTAATGTTGATGAAAATTCTTGGCAGTGCTATTTGATTAAATATGTACAACCCCATAGGGCCCCAGGGGCCTATTCTCGAATTTCACATCCATTTTCCACATGTGGACATCTGTCAAAGTTGTCAAAAAATGGTTCGAAAATTGTAATTCGTATATAAAACACATGCGGCATTGACATTTTCCTATATGGGGAATTTTTCCACATGCTTATACCCATTCGGAAATATTCCCTTAGTACCAAAAAAATTCAATTTTTATGAATTTTGACAGATGTCCACATGTGGAAAATGGATGTGGAATTCGAGAATAGGCCCCCAGGTTTTGACCTACTTAGCTCTTGTTTCAGTATTGGTATAAAAAGTAAAACTAAAAATCAAAATCAAAAATGTCTAGTATTGTTTTAATATTCTTACCTAGGCCGTGCCCGAATACTGTGATAATACCGTAATAAATAATAATTTGTGACATTTACTTGAGAAATATTCTCCTTCGCAGACATTTTTTATTTTTACTGCCCGAATTTAATAATAAGGCTGTGTTTCAAACGAATAAAAATCCGCATAAAAAGTTTAAAAGTTAAATTTTTGACAATTTATTCAAGGACCAGTTAAAAATTTCTAGCTTGTATTTTACTTTTCTCTACGCAAAATAAAAATAAAAAACGTACACGTTACAATTTTAACTAGTTCCATTTAAAACACCAAAGCGATTAAAAAGTAAGAAAAATTTAATATTTTTCACCACAGTTAACAAATGTAACTTTTTATCCGATTGAAACACAGCCTAATTTGTACGTGATAATTTTCTCGCCTATTTTTTTTTAATAAAATCAAATTGAAAATAATAATAAAAAATACGACTACATTATACTCCGCGGTTCCACAACCCGATTATTGGTGAAATATTATCCTGTAATGATGAGGAAACGAATAAATACGTAAGGATTTCTGGGGATTCGTTTCACGAAATCACAGATTTTTTACCACGCAAAACGCATGGATGGCAACGTTAGTTACAACTCATGGCTTTTTATGGCTTGCAAGTGGGACAAGGCATAGAATGGTGGGAGCTGTTAATATCAAATTATATTATTGTTAATACCCAAATTATATTTTATTTAATATTGTAAAAAATAATATGTTCTCACTATTGTTGATTGCTGTTGCTAATAAAATATTCAAATCACATTCAGTAGTAAAATATTTCACATGGATCTGTCAAAATGTATCATAGGGAACGACTGTAATAATTTGGATGAGTGTAATATTTAACAAGGTATTCAGGCACGGCCTAAATTAATGTTCGTGTAAAACAAACCAAAACAAGTTGTCGCTATAGTTTGAAGTATTTCTATAAAGGTATTTTGAAACTAGTTTCGTATGTATAAATTTTATTTACATTTTTAAATTATTAATATTAAAATAGTGTGTGTTTATAAAACTTATTTAAACAAAAACGGCACCAATGCCACAAGAACATTTTTTATTGTGCCACAGGGCAATCGCTGTAAAGTTTGGTTGAAGCATGGTTGTGTGTGTGACAAACTCCAAGAGTGTTCAAAATACTATATATTACATTTTGAGAAAAACACTTCTGTGTCAGTGAGATTAAAATAACTGGGTATACAAAAGTTTTGGAAAGAACGGCGCTTAATAAAATATTTAATAGTTTTGTTTGTAAATGTAAAGACAATTACATCGACGTTGCTTGTCAAAGATTAATAAATCTAAGACTTTATACAACTACCAAAGCTCCTATTTCAAAAAAACCTTTGCCGCCAACCATTACTTTTAACACAGAGTATTCTGAGGTTGAGCCAGTACTCTGAGTAGGGCTGACTCGCCACCACTCAAATTAAAATATGAAGCAGGGCCCCCAAAAACGTATCTAAGGAATTATGATGTTCCACAAGTTCCTTTAGCGTGTCCTATATCGCCCTCTCAGTTCCTCAGTCCACATCACCGAAGGAAGACCGAAACCAATCAAGAAAATGAGCAACTGAAAAAAATTTCGAGGTTCCTTTTAAACACTCCGCCTAAAAAAAAGCTCGCATCCGTGGATATTGTGGTAAAAAATTTTATTAGCAACTTACTTGAAGATCGGCCAGAAGTGAAAACATTTGTGTTTAAACAAATATTCCACAAAAAAAATTCGACATATACACAAACAGAGCAAAAGTAATTTCTAGGATTTTATTTTAAATCACCTGCTTTTTTAAGAATAAGGATTTGTATACCAAATTTTAAAAATATGATTTGTAATATTTCACATAAGTAGCTATTTTATTTTATTAATTTAAAATTAATTTTTTATTTTTATTTAAATAGCTGTGCAACCAGATAGGAAATACTTCATTTTGTGTAACGAGTGGGATATTGCTCGCTTCGATTATTTCGAAAATCACACAAGTTACACAAAATGATTATTCATAACGTTTCGTTACAAAGATTTTTTCTAATTTTTGTAAAAAAAACAGTAAATTATTGAATTTTGGCAAAAAAGTCTTAAAGTCGTAAAATTCCAAATTAATTTAATTTTTGTTTTTTTTGTTTTAAATCAAGTAGACACAAACTGGTGAATATTTCATCACGAGTTGTGAAATAAGGCAGTGATACGTGCAACGTGTTTCCATGTTGATTTGTTGAAATAGCTGTTACATTTTTAAGATCATGTAATTTTGCGTGAAAGGCAAAAAAATGTTCTGTATACAAAATTGAATAATGTTCAATTTTTGCCTTAATGCCGCATACTTGAAATCTACCAACAGTAACTTGGTAATTTCAAAGCAAAAGAACTTGACAAAAACGTCACGACAAAAAATTATAAACTTAAGAATTTTAGTGGAACCATTATTTTTCGATATTTGTTTTCAAACCAAACTTTCTTTACTTCTAATAAAATACACTTGAATATTTTAAACTATTTTACTGTGGCATAAAATAAAAAACTATTAAACTACAAATTGTTATTGTTTATGTGCAAAGCAAAATGGGGCTACATAATTCGCCAATCACAAAATGTTGACATTTTTTACCTTTTAGGAAAAAATACACTAGACAAATTTTTTCAAATTAACAAATAAATTGATACATCCGTTAAGCCTAGAGAAATAAAATTTAAATAAATAATAAAACTAAAAAGCCATTTACATATTTGTTAAGTTTGGATGCAAAATTACGAAGCTTCGTTAAATTTGTTAAGTGACGTTAATTTTTCGCTGGGCGAGAATACAGAAATGCTATCTACCCCATTTTTAAGATTTGTTAATTCTTAATTTTTAAGTTTATTAAGTGGTAACCAGCGAAAAATTATAAACTAATTAAGAATTAACAAAACTTACAAATGCGGTAGATAGCATTTCTGTATTCTCGCCTAGCGAAAAATTGACGTCACTTAAGAAATTTAACGAAGCTTCGTTAAATTAGATCTGTCAATTAAGAAAAATTAAGAATGAGAGATTTTGTGTCCAAACTTAAGAAATAAATAAAAAAAATAAATACATTTTTGATGCGGTAGGTGCAAAGATTTTTATTTCATGCGATTTTATTTATTTTCAATTCATGAATTTCATCAATTTAAATTTTACTTTTATAGGTTTTACTGTGGTATTACACTGTATATATTCTTCATTTCTTATCTAGTTATGAAAAATCTGCCGTTTCGCAACCTACTACAGTAACCATACGTTATATTAAAATGAAAACCAAATTATAGTATACTCAATACTCAGTCATATATTTTTTTTACTTAGGAATATCGACTATTTTGCGTTGGCATTCGCTAACAAGATTTGAAAGTGGAGTTTCCAAGAATATAATTAGTCTTTTAAAAAATAAATGTGACGGCATGATTGAAATAGACCAACGTTACATTCTGTGATGGATAAAATGTCAATAAAAAAAGAATTGGAATATAATTCAGCAGATGACCTAATCCATGGATACCAGGACCTTGGTGAACTTGGAAGGGGCAATTTGATTTCCGACAAAGTATTTGTATTTATGCTACGTGCACTCAACCGCAATTGGAAACAAGTAGTCGGTTATTACATGGGTTCACCAAAAGGCGACTAACGGAACAGAAACAGTTGTCAACAAAGTTCACAAAACCGGTTTGCAAATAGTTGGTATTAAAAATGGTCTAGGTAGTACAAACAGAAAAGCATTTTCAAGTTTAGAGAGCCATGGGCGAGGTTTGGTCCACGAAAAATATTTTGTTTTTACGACATCCCTCACCTTTTGAAAAGTGTTCAGAATTGTTTATATTCTGATAACATATTAACCAACGACTGCGAAAAGGCAATATTGTGGCAGATACTACAAACACTTTATTCAATGGAGCATAGATCAGTGAGAGTTTTACATGGCCTCACTCGTAAGCACATTTGCTCCGATATTTTTGAAAAACTTAAATTAATTTAAATAGTTATATAAGGAATATAATACAAGAAAAGGTACAAAAAAATGTATGTAACAGCTAAAGGAAGCTAACGCATACAAAAAACATACTAAGTTGCGATCGCAAACAATTATTTTCATAAATCCAATTTAAGTTAAAATTTAACAATGGTTAAGAAAAAACAAACAAACAAAGTTAAAAAAAATTAAAATTACATATATGTATGTGTATGCATAAACATATGTTTTGTTCCTAGATGTTAAATTATTATTAGTACTGCAAGTTGACAATGTAGATCTGCTCTCTAGTTTATTTAACAGGGGTTTTCAGTAACAAAGTTACTAAACAGTTTAATTGTGACAATTGCTCAATATTTGCGGCTATAATATACATATACAATATATACAAATAATTAAGAACGAAAAAATAAAGACCCATGTAACTGAAAATACGAAATCAGCTGCATATGGAAATTTGTGTCCTCCGTCGAATTCGAAGAATTCATCGAAAACATATTAAATACATTTAAAACAAAATATCTCAAATATGGGTTGCGAAGAAAATATTCTTGACAGACTTTTTACGAAGTTTATTCACGGGAAATATCCACATCGATTAAGTGATGCGGACACTGCTCGTATTACCAAATATATAATTGCTGAATTTATACGTCTTAGCTTAAAGCAAAAAAAATGATGAACTCAAGCAACCGAAAAGGCATCAAAATAAAATTTTTCAATTTAGAAGAAAACGAAAACTAAAATTCTACTAATATTTAACTTTTTTTTTGTTATTTTGAAATGGATTTCATTGTATTTACTTAAAATGTTTATGCTACCAAAACAAAATACAAAAGGTCAATGACCGTGTGAACCGCAAAAATAAAAATTATCTTTTCTCATTCCTAAACAATTTTTTGCTCAATAGAAATTACATACATATCTACATATTCAATTATTTATTAGAATATAAAAATAAAAATAATTAGTGAAAATTTTAAATAAAATAAAAAATTGAGTTGAAATTAAAAAATGACAAATTGATTTTTATTGCCATTTTGGTCAGTTTTAGGCAATGACCTTCAGTATTTAAAAAAAAAACAAAAATTATGTTTGAGTAGTACGTACAACAAAAATACACAATTAAAATGTGTATTTAAAAGGATGTGTATTGTGTAGTCGGCTATGAACATATGTTTATTCGTTACTAAGTGTTAGAGTAGGATAAAACTACACGTGAACAATTCGAATTTCTGTTGTATGTTAAATTAACCATACAAACATTTAGGCGATGGCCAAAGTTTGTATATTAATTTTATATGCGATCGACGCGACATCTGGAATTTCACCGATTAAATATTTTTTTTGTATGATGGTAGTACTATATGTATTTATACTATGCATTCAGCTTTGATTACTTTATTCGTTGCTTCATTTATTTTTGAACAATTTTTTAAAGAATTTATAGAACCTGAAATTTTAGCGAAATATTCTTCTATTTTGCCATTATCTTGTTGTATACTATGTACTCCTTGTATTAGTACTGTTTCGTTTCTTTTCTCCGCGAAGTGGGATGTCAGATTGTTTCTCATGTTTCTCAAGGCTTCACTATCTTTACTAGTTATTCTATTTCTAATTGCCCTATATATTGTGTTGGCGTAAACTAAGTCTGCGGGATCTGCTATTTCTAATATGTCTGCTATTTGTTGTATAAAATTATGTAGCCCTGTGGGTTCGCCCTTATATTCTGGTTCCCTAATCATTCTAGTGATTTGTATGGTTTTCTCCATTTTTTGTTTTTGATTTTCAGCAATTTTTTTTCCAAACTTTTTTTTTATTAACTAAGTTTTGATTTCTATCAAAAATTTCTAAGTCAGAGTCGCTATCGAGTTCTGATCCTGATTCTAGTTGATTTGCAATTTTTATGTTTTTAACTATTCTAGGTTTATTTATGGAAAAAGGTTCAGGAAGGATCTTTGTTATATACTGATTTATTTTTATATTTACCAAGAAATTATTGCGATGATCACGGGCTTGGAAATCACAATGATTTTAATTTATTTTTATTTCTTGCCTTTTTTATCACTGTTATGGTACTATCCCCAGTAGGAAAATTTATTAATTTTTATATTTATTATTTCGAATACCAAAGTACTTTGGGTAAGTCTATGGATATTCTTTTCAGGGAAAAAAAAAATGTTTATTATTAAATCTCAATGTGCTTTTGAGTTTTTTAATTAGTTTAGCACTATCTATCGATATTCTCTCGATTAAAATTCACTTAACACGTTTTTTATTTCACTGATTTCGCTTATTTTTTCTTTTAACTTTTGTATTATTATTATTTGTTGGTAGGTAGGAATTGAAATTAAAATTTCAGTTTACCGATCCAATATCAACTGGGCCAATTATGAATTTGATTGCTAAATTGTTATATTTTTTATTTGATATATTTATGAATCTTCATAAATATATTTATTTTTATTTATAATATTTTATTTTATTTTAACACTGGTTTATTTAATATTGAAAATTTATATAATAATAGTTGTTAGTAGTTTAAAGTATAATAACAAAGTAACACCGATTAGTTTATTTGTGCCCTTTATATATGGTTAGTTTGTTATGACTACGTGTATTGTGTTACGAATAACATATGGATGGTTTTATACTTTGTGCATAGTATGCATCTTGTGAGATAAGGTTTATTGCCTTATTTTCTATGCTGATCTCATCTTCTTTGTTCATTATTGTCTTGTTGTTACAATGTATGTTGAAGAGATAACGAAAAGTATGTTCATAGATTTGTGGTATTGGTTTGGATGATTCGGTTATGTTTGGCTGTAACCGTGATACATAACTCCGCACCCCGTCCTGCGATTTATACGGCCGCAGTCGAGGCTCACTTCGACTGTCACCGTATAACTTTCCGTGTCACTGGGACACAGTCGAGATTCACTTCGGTTGTCCCACTCTCACCCGGCCACAGTCATGACCGAGACTGGCATCAACACTAGCCACCGCCAAGACTCCTTTCTTGGCTGGCCACAAAGCTGACTCCAGACTGCAGAATTACTTTCTGGTCTGGCATGTCCCAGCTTTGCTCCTCCGACATGAACTTCACCTTCACTTGTGTCAATTCGGATATCTTAAGACAGCTCTATCCACGGCACTGCACACAGTGAAGGAAGATAAGAAGTACCCACCGATAATTGGTCGACGCCTCTTGCTCTCATCCTATCAGGTGTGGACTTTGACGAACATCCTCCTTCGCCGTTGCCTACCATGAAACAAGCATCAACCAACCGCACATCAACGGCCACATTCTTCCCCCTTTTCTACTGTCGCGATACATCGTCTCGATTAGTATTCTTACGAGATAATACATTTCAATCGAGCTATCGCCTCCACTGTCGACTGATCAAATACATATAGACAGACCGAAACTAACTATGTTTCGCGGCGAAGGAAAAATCACTTCCGCGGGAGTCCTGTAGCGGTTCACCTAATCACCACTATAATAGATGCACTCCACTCCACACTCTGGCCGGCATCTACAATATCTATTGTGCATCACAAACATTAATATTTTTATATAGAATGTTTCTGGTGCATTGGACATTAACTCAAACGATATTGTTTTCCTTTATTCTGTTACACAAAATTTTTTATACATTGTATCGTGGCCGTGTTCGTCAACAGAATGAAAATTATAACAAAGAAAAAACACGGTTGCCAGTTTTACAATAAAATATGCATTAAAAAGATTATTGTTCGATAACTCGCCTCAATTTAATTTATTTAGCACGATTTATCCGTAGGTTCAGTGAAAATCAAATTTTTTTGTAAACCTTTATTATTTATTTTAATTTTATAATTAATATTTAATTTTGTAGTTTGCTTCTTGCTCGAATCGATGTTAAAAAAAGTTAGACGATTTAAAATTTGTTTGCTGTCATCTGCAAACATTTGCTATACAAAATACAAATAGAATAATTGATGACAGAAAATTACAGAAAGAAATTACTGTCTGGTCAAATTATACAAAATAATTAATTGTTAGAATGACAACAAACAATGAAAATTATTATGTTACAATTAAATTAATTTATTATCAAAGTTAAGTGTTATAATAATTAGGTAAGTAAATAGAATTTATATAATACAAATGGTTAATCACTAAATGGAGTTTCCAATATTATTTCTTGCAGGTATCGACTTCAACAAAATATTGATGATGCCAGTGTATATTTGGATACTACAACAGCTGTTGGTTATGTTTTCTTTTCCCTTTTAGATTTCGTCATTAGTATTTACTGGAGTTTGGATCATTCCCAACAATTATGGTTTAATGTTGTCGCATTTCATTTTTGACACTGTTATACATTAAGAACTTAGTATAAAATTAATTGAAAATGAATTGATTCCGAACGGTATGGGTAAAGCGCTTAAGTATGCAAGGTATGCGCGAAGAAAAATAATTATTCTTTAATTAAAAGGGAAGTTAATGTTGAAAAGTGCGGACACTTAATGTTTATAGCTGTGAATATTTAAATTCTCTGTGAAGTTTTTTTTTGTTGTTTGGTTTGTTTATTGTTTTAAGTCATTATTGAATTTATTTCAGTTTTTCAGTTTATTTCGTGTTTTTTTTGAAGCTATATATTTATGGAGAAAAATACGTAAAATCACAAATTCTTTATAAGGGACCAGAAGTCATGTTTTAATTTTATGATTTTTATGTTTTGAATGTGTAGCACTAATTAAACAAAATATGTATGGAACATGATTTTTGTTATTGTTGTTTTTTAAGATTCATGGTTTCAAATATTTCAAAATTTCATGCACATGGTGTTGTATTTATTGCTTTAGAAAAAAAACTAATTGTACCAAAATTATAAAATTAGGTTCATTTTAAAGATAAATAAATATATATTAAGCTACCATCTTTCAATTCAGCTTTCTCAAACTGCTTAATTTAAATATTTTAATTAAAAGTTGTACCGATAGTAATAACGTTGTAGATGATAAGCAATCATTAGTTACCAAGACCAAGTTTAGTTCAGTTCGACTACTGCATGTGAATCTTCCAGTTTTCAACGGGAATCCCGCTGAGTGGCTAACTTTCAAAGACACGTTTCTGTCTGTGGTTCATAATCGGGAAGATATCGACGACATTGTGAAATTTACTTTGTTATTGGAGAATTTGATCGGGGATGCAAGGGATAGAATAGGCCACGTCACATTATCCGCTGCCGGTTAGCAGAGGGCATGTGCGGAATTAGTAAGCCAGCATGTTGATGCTCTGCTGAGTTTGCCAAAAGCTCCCAAAGATAATGCAGTAGAGCTTCGAAAGCTTCTCAATTCCTGTGTTTCACACGTCTCCTCACTAGAAGCATGCAACCAGTCCATAGATGGGCTTGGTGAACCGTTTATAATTAATATCGTAACCAAAAAATTGGATTCCAATTTGAGGAAAAATGGGAAAATGAGTTACGTTCAAATATTTTGCCAAAGTCGTTCCATCTAAAGGACTTTTTCATGAAGAGTTGTTGAGTTCTAGCATCAGTTGTATTACCAACTTCCATTGGTTTGACAAAGCCGTTGCCGCATAAACAATTTGGTAATTATAGTACATCTAAAAACCCACCTACACCGAATAAATTTAGAAAGAGAAAGTTTGTCTGTATTAAATCAATAAGATTCTTTCGGCTTTTTATAGACAAAATATATTAAAAATAATGACATTCACAACAATTTCGACTTGTTAATCAGAAAAAATGAAGAGGCCAATCATTTATAACTATATTTACTAGAAAAAGTAGAAATATCAAAATCCCACCCATACTTTAACCCGAGGTCAATACAAAGTGTATCGACTCCAAAAATGAAAACTTTCCTTGAGCTTTCTCTGTGGTTATTTTGTATATATTTTGTATATAAAAAGCCGAAAGAATTGTAACGTTGGCTGACGCCCCGTTGCAATTATTTTTGTTGTTTGTCCGATTGGATATTTGACCGTATGAGACCGGCGTTATTGGCTCAAATGTTGATTTAAGTTTAATCTACCGGAAAATAGATGGCAGCGATCACGGCGAGGAGATGATTGAATGACACGAGCCCGACGATTGAAAACTTTCTTTTGAATTCGAGCTTTGGTGGAGAGCGGACCTAAAGACAGGAAGTCATCAATAAAAATAAAAAAAAAATTTATCATCATCACATAGGTAATAAACACAACCAATTTTTATTTTTATTATTTTTGTGCGATGATATTGTCTATCACCGAGTCGTACACATCATAACCTCGAGATTGTACAGCTACACACGTATATGTATATATGTATGTATACAGAACAAAAAATTATTTAATGATTCTGTGATTATGAAATTAATGGTGGTAAATTGGTAATATTGTGTTGTGGCAACCGAAAACTGTGATTAGAACGGTGATCTGTGATAAGTGTTATTTGTTAGAAAATTGGTTGTTCAGTCTGAAAAAACAAGACATTCGATAGCAAGAAACTCCCAAGTGCAATTTATACTGAGTGAATCTATCGTCGAAAACGAACTGTCCGTGAAGTGCAAAACCAAACGAACACCTAAATTGAGCGTCTATAGTTCGATTATCATCAGGCGGTATGGCAGTTTATTAATTACACAAATCATGCGACAATTGGATATCGATCCACTTTTATCGAATCGTGAACCGCGTGTAAGTGACAAATCATCAACGTAATAACAATTGGCGCATCAACCTCATTGGATGTTCGGACGGCAGATTGGTGAAGGTTGGCGAAAATCGTCCCGAAACAACATAATCTGAAAACAGGGGTATCCTTTTTATAAATTAATTAGTTAAGAAATTAAATATCATTAAATTTCAAATTTTCTTATTCTTATTTATTACTAAATTTTTGATTTATTTATTTGGTATACGATAATTAAAGTGTGAACGATTCAGTAATTTTCTTCCGGCGGTCGCAGTTTCTCTTCTTGTTTTCTTTCATTACAGATGCGGTTTGGGGGATACGGCGAGCTCCTCGTGCCACCAGCCAACTACAACAAAATACATCGTTCGCTTATCTTTAAATTAATAATTATTTAAAATTTTTGTTTCTTCAATCGGAAGATCATGTTACCGAATCGGAATCTCAAGCGATTATCAAAATTAACCGAATCTTTTATCTATTGTTTGTATAACGTAAACTCATTTCATTTAATAAATATTTAATATTAAATGGTTAATTAAAATTGCTAATAAAAAAATTATTTGTAATTAACATTTGTAAAACCATAGAAGATATGTGTGTTTAAGTTCTTTAAGTTTCAGGAGATGTACTAGGTGAGGCGCGACATGATGGAAGCATGATTAATTCGTAGTGTATTAAGTGCAGCTTTCTAGCTTCTGGAAGGACACCACCAAAATCCCACCCCAGGTTGAGCCATAGCCGGCAAATTGCTGCAGGTGGTGACTCCAGAGGATTCTGTTAACCGAGGGAGAACGGACTAGACAAGGAATGAGGTTATTTTCACGAGCCCCCCGCGCTCTCAATTTACCAGTGGAAGCCCAAAGGAACATGTCCATCATGACACCGTTATTTACCCTGGTCACCCCCCTTGCGTTACAGTGGCGCCCAAACTAAAAATGGCAAGCAATCATTTCAACTCAGGTCAGTTTCTTATTATATTTTTGTGTTAGATTTTTTTTATGCGTGTTCAGTAGTATGGGTATTTATTACCTTGACTCTATTGGCATGATGCGTAGTGCATACGTGTATGTTAATCTATTATTTATTTAACTTTCACTATTTCTGTGTTATTATGTAATTTAAACTCATTTTTTTTTCTTTTCTCTCATCAGTTGAGTAATATTTAAGCGCTTCTTAAGATCTCGATATCGCTGTTCTATTTATGAATAGTTTGAATTTGAGGCATTGATAATGACGTGCTGAAAAATTACATCAGCTTCTGTTTTAGTATTGATAGAATCCTCTACGTCACATTGTGTTTTCTGGTTTACATAAGACTACACTGTGTGAGGAGATTCTTGTAATTTTTTTTTAGTAATCTATGAGCCTACAAGTACATCCGGACCATTGTAGATATTACTTGTTGGGTATTCAATAGTTACATTAGAGTTCAAATCATTTGTTCGCAATAGTTAGTATAAAAAAAAAAAAAAAAGGAAAAAAATCCTTAATTTTCACCATATTATATTACATGCTTCATCTATGACGTTCTCACTGGTGCATCTCCTGGACGTTTTTGTATTAATTTCTATTTATTTATCGGAAATTCGTTAATTTAATATTTATAAAATTTAATAGGTAAATCTTGAGTATTCGTTAAAGTTAAAAATTAGTCCTTCTTTATACTAAACTCAATTTTCGTGAAATCATGAATATTCATTTTTTGGAAAATGATGAATTCCAGGTAGAATTGGAAATTCGAGATATCCAATTCGCACCTCAGAGTTTAAATGTATTGACTTCAAGATTAGAAGATGAAAACAGGTTCCCCATTCTCACTCCAGATAAACCTCACAAAAATGCTATTCGCAACAGCTCGCATGAAATTAAACTTTGTCAATTAAAATTAAATCGTATTCAATCTGTGTTAGACTCAGATCTAGTGTCACATGAAGATCTCGAGAGACATCAGACTCGCATTATACACATTCAGAATCGTTTGAGAAGATTACAGAATGCTAACATCGATGTACTCGAAGTTAGTGAACTGCTAGAACGTATTAAATGCTTAAATGGAAGTTTAAGAGACGCGTTGTTTAGCGGCGGTCCTTTTCCTGTTAGTAATCCGAATAAAGCATCTCAACCACGTGGTTTGAAGGAACCCCAAGCTTCAGGTAGTGTTCAAGATAATGAACCCCGCGTTGATCACGCAAACCTTACGTTTTCCATTCCTAAGTTTGACCCGGTAATTGCACGAAACCCCGTAAATATTCAGCCCCACGTAAATCCTGTTGAGCATAATAATAATGGCAGCAATAATAACATCGACCCAGCTCAAGCTATGCAGCAGATGATTCTTAATTTCGGCAATTTGTTGAATAATTTTAATCAAAAGTTAAATGTAGATATCGCACCAAATCAAAATCGTAATCCTGGAAGAATTATTGATGACAGTACCCTAACTCGTACCATAACATCGTGGAACTTGAAATTTAAAGGTACAACGCCAGATGTACCAATCGAAAACTTTTTGTTTCGGGTGGAACATATGGCGAGGGCATCGAATATTCCACTAGACCGGTTAGTCGAGATAGCGTCGTGTTTCCTTTCTGATAATGCATTAGATTGGTATTGGACATTTCGTGAACGAAATGCTAACATGCATATTGGATGGGAACACTTAAAATATTACCTAGTCGATCGTTTTCAGACACCCTTCAATGAAAGGTATATCAAGCGTAGGTTAGAGCAAAGGAAACAACAATTCCCAAAAGAATCCTTCATTGAATTCCTAGATGATATTCAAAAGATAGCTTTACAATCAAAAACTCCGATTCCCGAAGTTGAAATCTTGTCCATATTAATTAACAATATGCGTCCCCGATTAAGAGAGAAATTTGTTGATAGAGAATTTCGTTCTATAAACCAACTTGCAATCGAATGCCGTAGAGTAGAACAATTATGGCAAGAGCTCGGAATTAATCCGGAAGCTAACTGGTCGGCTAAGGATCGTTATGTCCATGAATTGGAAAGTTTCGAATTCCAAAGGCCCGGTTATCCAACGACTAAATTCCGAACTCCGACTTTCGATACACACAATTCATCGGCCATTCCCTTTGTTAATACTAGCAAACATAGTCCTAATCGACTCATGAATATAACAGATGTGTCTACACAACCACCAAATAACGAAATGTTGTTGCAGGCATCTAACCCTAATCAAGCAAACTCAGTTTACCATAATGATTCTGAGCTATGTGCGATGAATAATTTCCCTAATCGTAATGGATCACATTTTTATAATCAAAATTCCCAAAAATTTCCATCAAATACTCGTATCTGTTGGAATTGTAAATTACCCGGTCATTATTTTCGACGATGCATAACTTCCCTTAGGAAATTTTGCTTAGCGTGTGGAAAAGAAAATACTTCCTTCGCTGAGTGTTCAAATTGTAATTCTCCAATGCCGGGAAACTTGTCAAGGAGGAATTGGATACCACGGGAGTCCAACCTTCCGAAATCCCCCATCCCGCACAAACCAATTATGTTCGAGGATGCAGCGTCCAATACAGATTACGAACTTCGAAACCGCATGAGCAAACCATAACCTCTACTTCCTCTAAGGTTAGTCCACTGAACAAACATAATTTTCATCGGTCGTGGTTGTATTTTAAAGGAAAACGTAGAATTCGGCGGCAAATTTGTTCTTCATTAATATCTACAGAACCAGATGGTAGACCTTATGTCACCATTGAAATTTTCAATCAACCCATTCGCGGTCTCCTAGATTCGGGAGCAAATATCAGTCTCCTAGGTAAGGATTATGAGAAACTATTATCTCTTGCAGGATTACGTTTCCATCACTGTCCTTCTACAATTTCTACTGCCAACGGTGCACAAGAACGCATACTAGGATATATTTTTGTCAAAATCCGTTTCAATAATAAGGAAAAATCACTTCGATTGTTCTTAGCACCTAATCTTTCTCAATCGCTGTATCTTGGTATCGATTTCTTTAATCTTTTCAACATGAAAATTCAAATTAACGAATTAGTTTCTGCTCCGCGACCCGATGAGTTGTTAGATAACCATTTATCGCTTCCTCCTGTTGATTCACTTATGCCAGATCTGTCACCACAACAGCGAAATGATCTTCAACAGATCATAGATATATTTCCTTCATCCGTCTATATGGGTCTGGGCCAAACAAACCTCTTGTGCCATAAGATAGAAACCGGACTAGCCAATCCTGTTAAACAACGATATTACGCGGTATCACCTGCGAAACAGGCTCAAATTTATCAGGAACTAGATCGAATGATTGGTCTAGGAGTGCTGGAAGAAAGTGAAAGTCCTTGGTGTTCCCCAGTTAATTTAGTAACTAAATCGAATGGCAAAGCGAGGTTGTGCCTAGACGCCCGAAGAGTAAACGAAGTGACTGTGAAAGATGCATACCCGTTACCGTTAATTGATGGAATACTGAGTCGTTTGGAGAATACAAACTTCATTTCCAGCCTGGATCTGAAGGACGCATTCTGGCAAATACCACTCGACAATGATGCAAAATGTAAAACTGCTTTTACGGTACCGGGTAGGCCGCTCTATCAGTTCACCGTGATGCCCTTCGGGCTCTACAACGCGCCACAGACTATGTGCAGATTGATGCACAGGGTGATTCCTCACGAGTATCATGATAGGATTTTCGTCTATTTAGACGACCTCCTTGTCACATCCAGCACTTTTGAGGAACATCTTGTGTTATTGAAGCTAGTAGCTCTGTGGTTGCGCCAGGCCAACCTCACAATTAACGTGGAGAAAAGTAGGTTTGTACTGAAGAAATTAAAATATTTAGGATATGTGATCGGTGGTGGCTGTATAAGCGTTGATCCAGATAAGATAAGTGCGATTCAAGATTTCCCAATTCCTAAAACCGTCAAACATTTACGTCGTTTCCTTGGAATGTGCGGTTGGTACCGCCGATTTATTTCAAGTTATTCGTCTATTTCAGCTCCACTTACAGATCTTTTAAAAACAAAGTGCAAATTAGCTTGGAACAACGAGGCACAAAAGGCTTTTGACATTTTAAAGGATCGTCTAACGTCGGCACCAGTCCTAGTACACCCGAATTATGACAAACCCTTCTTTATTCAAGTAGATGCTTCTTCTAGAGGCGTAGGCGGCGTACTTTTTCAGAAGATTGCCGATGCCGAGCACCCGATAGCATTTTACTCGAAGAAGCTCAACGGAGCACAGAGGAAGTACAGCGCAACTGAGCTGGAATGCTATGCAGCTGTTCTCTGCGTTAAGCATTTTCGTCACTATGTGGAGGGCTTCGAGTTCACCATAATAACCGATCATGCGAGCCTTCGTTGGCTAATGAGCATGTCCGATCTGTCTGGTCGCTTGGCCAGATGGAGCCTTAAGCTGCAGTCCTACAAGTTTAACATTGAGTATCGCAAAGGATCACTTAATGTGGTACCGGATGCGTTGTCACGCGCCTTTTGTGAAGCTTTACATAATGACGAGGACCACAGTTATGATAACAATTTTTGGGTAGATATGAATTCTCCAGCTTTTAATGAGGAAGAATATGTAAATATGATTCGAAAATATCAAGATATTACTAATACTGATTCCAATTTCAGAATTGAAGAGGGCAAACTATTGATTTCTCCGTCCTATGGCGTGCGATATGCAGATACGGATGTGCCCAATTGGAAATTGATAATTCCAAAAAGCTTGGTTCCAGCTATATTAGAAGCTGCACATGTACCTCCTTCATCTGGCCACATGGGGATCTTTAAGACATTGGAGAGAATCCGTCGGCATTACTTCTGGTTTGGTATGGCCGAAGATGTTCGTCAATCTATTAATAACTGTGCTCAATGCAAAATGTCTAAAGCGACCAATTATACCACACGTCCACCCATGGGTAGTTTCTCTTAGGTAACCCGTCCATTTCAAAAGATTTACATTGATTATCTAGGTCCATATCCTCGATCTCGAAATGGAAACACTTGTGTTCTTATAGTTTTGGACCATTATTCCAAATTTATACGACTCAAAGCATTTCGAGACGCCTCTACTTCAGCATTATGTGATTATCTTGAGAAGGAAATATTTTTATTATTCTCTGTCCCAGAATTCATACTTTCCGATAATGGAAGACAATTTCAGTCTAATCTGTTCGGCTATCTGCTCAAGCGATATGGTATTCAACATATTAAAACTCCATTTCACTCACCTCAGAGCAACGCCTCTGAACGAAGTAACCGAACAATTTTGCAGACCATCCGTTCTTATTTGGGAGAAAATCATATAAATTGGGACATCCACCTTGATCAAATAGCGTCAACTCTAAGAAACGTCATACATTTATCCACTAAGTATTCACCACACTACTTAGTCTACGGGCAACATATGATAACACACGGTTCGGACTACAACCTTCGACGACTGTTGGGATGTGAAAATGAACACGAAGTAGGCATAAACACACGATCTGCACGGTTGGACCTGATACATAATAATGTACTCAAACACTTAAGCGAAGCACACTTAAAATCTGAACGTTACTACAATATTCGAAGCAGACCAAGACAATTAAACGTGGGCCAAAAAGTATTTGTTCGTACGTATACACAAAGCTCTGCACTAAGGCAATTCTCAGCAAAGCTGGCTCCAAAATATATACCTGCAATCATCACTGCAAGGGTGGGAAATGTCGCCTTTACGTTACAAGATCCAACAGGTAAATTGTTGGGAACATATCATGCTAAGGATATACGCATTTAAATCGCGAACTTCTTTTCTGGTCGCGGTTTTGTTTGGCCCGGCTTATGAGACTTTCAGGGTGTGAGACGTCCCCACGATGTAACGTTGGCTGACGCCCCGTTGCAATTATTTTTGTTGTTTGTCCGATTGGATATTTGACCGTATGAGACCGGCGTTATTGGCTCAAATGTTGATTTAAGTTTAATCTACCGGAAAATAGATGGCAGCGATCACGGCGAGGAGATGATTGAATGACACGAGCCCGACGATTGAAAACTTTCTTTTGAATTCGAGCTTTGGTGGAGAGCGGACCTAAAGACAGGAAGTCATCAATAAAAATAAAAAAAAAATTTATCATCATCACATAGGTAATAAACACAACCAATTTTTATTTTTATTATTTTTGTGCGATGATATTGTCTATCACCGAGTCGTACACATCATAACCTCGAGATTGTACAGCTACACACGTATATGTATATATGTATGTATACAGAACAAAAAATTATTTAATGATTCTGTGATTATGAAATTAATGGTGGTAAATTGGTAATATTGTGTTGTGGCAACCGAAAACTGTGATTAGAACGGTGATCTGTGATAAGTGTTATTTGTTAGAAAATTGGTTGTTCAGTCTGAAAAAACAAGACATTCGATAGCAAGAAACTCCCAAGTGCAATTTATACTGAGTGAATCTATCGTCGAAAACGAACTGTCCGTGAAGTGCAAAACCAAACGAACACCTAAATTGAGCGTCTATAGTTCGATTATCATCAGGCGGTATGGCAGTTTATTAATTACACAAATCATGCGACAATTGGATATCGATCCACTTTTATCGAATCGTGAACCGCGTGTAAGTGACAAATCATCAACGTAATAACAATTGGCGCATCAACCTCATTGGATGTTCGGACGGCAGATTGGTGAAGGTTGGCGAAAATCGTCCCGAAACAACATAATCTGAAAACAGGGGTATCCTTTTTATAAATTAATTAGTTAAGAAATTAAATATCATTAAATTTCAAATTTTCTTATTCTTATTTATTACTAAATTTTTGATTTATTTATTTGGTATACGATAATTAAAGTGTGAACGATTCAGTAATTTTCTTCCGGCGGTCGCAGTTTCTCTTCTTGTTTTCTTTCATTACAGATGCGGTTTGGGGGATACGGCGAGCTCCTCGTGCCACCAGCCAACTACAACAAAATACATCGTTCGCTTATCTTTAAATTAATAATTATTTAAAATTTTTGTTTCTTCAATCGGAAGATCATGTTACCGAATCGGAATCTCAAGCGATTATCAAAATTAACCGAATCTTTTATCTATTGTTTGTATAACGTAAACTCATTTCATTTAATAAATATTTAATATTAAATGGTTAATTAAAATTGCTAATAAAAAAATTATTTGTAATTAACATTTGTAAAACCATAGAAGATATGTGTGTTTAAGTTCTTTAAGTTTCAGGAGATGTACTAGGTGAGGCGCGACATGATGGAAGCATGATTAATTCGTAGTGTATTAAGTGCAGCTTTCTAGCTTCTGGAAGGACACCACCAAAATCCCACCCCAGGTTGAGCCATAGCCGGCAAATTGCTGCAGGTGGTGACTCCAGAGGATTCTGTTAACCGAGGGAGAACGGACTAGACAAGGAATGAGGTTATTTTCACGAGCCCCCCGCGCTCTCAATTTACCAGTGGAAGCCCAAAGGAACATGTCCATCATGACACCGTTATTTACCCTGGTCACCCCCCTTGCGTTACAGAATCTTATTGATTTAATACAGACAAACTTTCTCTGGGCAATTTGTGTGGGCATAAAACACACAGAAATGAGAGTTTTCCTTGAGTTTTTGATTTTGTGAATTTTATAATTGGCTAATTCAATGCGTTCTTGCCTCATACGTAATGTATGAAGTTGGAATTTTATTTTTGTAGTTTGGTCGTAGCTACCACCTAATGAGTAGACCGAACTTTTTCTTTGTACGAACTTATCAGTACGAAACCAAACTACCACAGAGAAAGCTCAAGCAAAGTTTTCATTTTTTGGAGTCAATACACTTTGTATTGACCTCGGGTTAAGGTACGGGTGGGATTTTGATATTTCTACTTTTTCTGGTAGATATATTTATAAATGGTTGGCCTCTTCATTTTTTCTGATTAACATGTCGAAATTGTTGTGAATGTCATTATTTTTAATATATTTTGTCTATAAAAAGCCGAAAGAATCTTATCGAATAAATTTAAACCAAATGTCACTGCTACCTATTCCAACCAGCCATCCAGTCAAAGTCAACCAGGTAATCAAAAACTAAATAAGTCTTGTGTATTTTGCAATGCAAGTTTCCATCTATTCTATATTTGTCCAGAGTTTATTCGAATGTCAGTAGCAGATCGATATAGAAAAATAATAGAGTTGAGACTTTGTATTAATTGTTTAGGTGCTAACCACTTCAACAAGAACTGTCATAAAGTTGGTTGTAAGTTATGCTCGCAAAAACATAACACATTATTACACCGTGTACATGGTTCTATACAAGCCGAAGTAGATGATGCTGACCTTGCGACTAAAGAGCATGCACCTAACACGCAGTTAAATTATTGTAACCAGAACATTGTTCCTAAAAACAGGTTTTATTGTCAACCGCATTGATTCTCATTAGGGATAACAACAAAAATTATTCGGCTAATCAGATTAATTTTATTTCAATTGATTTTGCGAACAAACTGAATCTTAACAGAGAGTCGATCAATAATGTTTTAGTTTCTGGTTTAAACGAAGCCAAAACGAATGTAACCGAGTGTATGATTTTCATCATTCTTTGAGTTTTTTCATCGTACCGATAATTTTTAAAGCGTAACCTCAAAATGATATCGACATTTCACGTTGGATATTTAGTGGAGAATATATTGAACAAAATTTGTTCAGCTTTGTTACCACAGGGCAACAACCACGTGAGGTCGATAATTTAAATCAAATTCTCCAAAGGTTCTGGGAACTAGAATCCATGCCAGTTAGGAAGTTTTTATTAAAAGATGAAGCGTTTACACTTTAGCGAGATCCATTTTAGGGATGAAACTGGGCACTATACAGTTTTTATAACATTCAAGGCAAATTTAGATGAGATTGGTGGTTCTAAGGCACAGGTTCTTCGTAGATTTAACTGTTTGGAACGGAAGCTTTGTTCCAAACCAGAATTGAGGAAGCAGTATACTAATTTTATTGATGAATATAGGGATTTGGGCTACATGAAACTAGTTGATGAGGCTCTCGACATCGATGATTTTAAGTTATATTACATGCCACATCATCCGATTATAAAGCCAAGTAGCACAACAACGAAATTGCGCGTCGTTTTTGATGCCTCAGCCAAAACACTATCGAATTTTTCCCTAAATGATTTGATGTCTGTTGAGCCGACCGTACAACAGGATTTTTTTAGTATAGTTTGGAGATTTAGGAAGAATTCATATGTTTTTACCTCCGACATTTATAAAATGTATAAACGGATTAATATTGACCCGTCACAAACCGAGTTAACTACGATGACTCATGGTACTGCATCAGCCCCATATCTTGCCACCCGAGTTTTGAATCAGCTAGCATCTGATGAAAACCACAGTTTTCCGTTAGCCTCAGGTTCTATCCAAAATTTCTATGTTGACGATTTCCTTGGTGGTGCCAACTCGTTTGAGGATTCGATGGAATTACAACAACAGCTGATTGGTATGCTATCTCGTGATGGATTAAATTTACATAAGTAGTCATCCAATACAGATAAACAATTGGAGCCAATTCCTGAAAGTCAGAGGGAAGTTTTGACGCTAGATAATTCGAGTTGTCACGAAAGGCACTTGGTTTATTATGGAAGCCAAATGCTGAGCTATTTGTTTTCAATGCCATTCTAATAGAGAGTTATGGCCGTACTACCAAATGATCAGTTCTATCTGATATTGCAAAGGTTTTATGATCCTTTAGGGCTACTTTCACCAGTTTTATTTACTGCAAAAATACTCATACAATCACTTTGGAAATGTAAAACTGATTGGGATGAAGCTATTTCCTGGGAACTTCATCTTCATTTCCAAGATGTGTAGTCACAGAGAAACCTATTTTGCCCTTGGAGTTATGCGCTGCCTTGTTGCTTTCGAGACTTGTAACAACCGTATTGGAGTCAATGAAGATACATTTTGACGGTCATATTGAGGTCTGACTCCTTAACATTGCAATGGATTCAGATTTCACCACATAAACTATAAACATTCATCGCGAATCGCGTGAATGAAATCCAGGAATTGACGTGCAACTACACTTGGTGTCATGTTAGTTCAGAGAATAACCCCTCTGATTTAGTATCTCGAAGCTGCATGCCTAAACACGTAAAGCATGTAACGATGTGGTGGGAAGGACCACAATTTCTTCACATTCCTGAAAGTGATTCATCAAAGGATTCATATCAGCCCAACCATATCAATTTTGATAATCAGACTCTAGAATTAAAACAAGAATCTTTGAATTTTATTTCCATTTGAGCAAATATTTACATTTCTTTTGTAAATAGGTTCAGTTCGTTTCCATGGTTAGTTAGATCTACGTCATACGTACTACGATTTATTCACAATCTAAAGAATAAGTCTGATAGAAGAACGGGTCCGCCATCCGTTTCAGCGTTTGAAATCGCAATTTTGAAATTGGTTAAGATTGTACAACAATAAGAATTTCATTCCGACATAGTTCGAATTTCTGAGAATAAAGATTTGAATAAATAGAGTAACGTAAGATATTAAGCCCTATCTTAGACGAAAATAATCTGCTCCGAGTGGGTGGACGGTTGGAAAATTCTTCCTTAGTGTATTGCTTGTTTCAAAATAAAACCAATTATAAAGCAACAGATCATGGGAGACTAACCGTCGCAGAGAACAAACAATGGTAAGCCATTTAATACTACTGGAGTTGATTTATGTGGTCCATTTCAAATCAAAAATACGTGGTGTTTACGTGGCTTCATTCGTTTGCTTCGCAACCAAAGCGATCCATTTCGAGATTCTCTCAGATCTGGCAGCCGAGTGTTTTGTTGCATGTTTGAAAAGGTTCCTTTATAGATGAGGAAAGTGTGAAACAATCTGGTCCGACAATGCAACGAACTTTACGGGATCCAACAATGAGCTCAGGCGTCAACGTCAATTGTTTCAGACGGAGAATAATTCCAATGACATTATAGAGTTTTATGGTTCAGAGGGCATTAAATGGAAGTTTACCCTCCCAGGTATCCAAATTTTCCCTGAAATCCCTGAAACTTCATCTGCGAAGATTAGCTTCAGGAGTTATCCTATCCTATGAAGAACTGCATACACTTATAGTGCAAATAGAGGGAATTCTCAATTCTCGTCCTCTAACTGTCATGTCTTCTGATCCCTGTGATCCAGAATCGCTGACCCCAGCGCATTTTTGGACTGGTGGTCCTATTGTTGCCCTTGTCGAGCCTTTTTGTTTAAAAATTCCTTCCAACCGATTATCAAGTTGGAAAAGTGTTACACAGTTAGTCCAAGGGTTTTGGAAGCGCTTTAATACCGAGTATTTACATTCGCTTCAACAGTGTTGTAAATGGAGGGAAGCCAGTCAGAATTTAAAGATCAATGATATGGTGCTGGTGTTTGATGAGGGTCTTCCATCGGCTCATTGGAATTTGGGTCTGATAATTAATTTTTTCCCCGGTAGAGATAATAAGGTTAGAGTAGCTGAAGTAAAAACGAAGGCCGGAATTTTTAAAAGTGCCATATCTAAGTTGGCTAAACTTCCAGTTGATATTTAATTAACTACTTAACTGGTTTTAGTTTTATTTTGTAAAAGTATTAATTTTTTTGTTATTTAATTTCTTTAAATTTTAATATAGTTAAGATTACTCGTTTATTTTATATATCACAATTTAATAAATTGAAATGAAAAATATGTTTGATTTAAAAGCCGAGTCTTTCAAGGCAACCGGCATTCTCATACAATTATTTTTTTTTAATTATCAAAACAAAAAAAAATCATAAAATTAAAACATGACTTCCAAAAAAATGTGATTTGTCGTATTTTTCACTATATACATACCTATATATGATTAATTATAAAAAGTTATGGTTTCTTGCTTGTTTTATTTATGTGTTTAAAAAATGATTGAATAATTTCATTGTGGGGTCGGATCCAAAGGCCACGCTTTTCGGTATGCGATCATGCTGCGAGTACACCTAACAAAATTCACTGGTGATGATGATTGCAAACCCAGAAGCAGAGCTAACCGACGGGGGGCAGGGACCGTATTGTGGTAACAATAGAACAAAGTTAGCCAGCCGGTGAAACCTACATCCCATCCAATCTTATTTTCAATAAAATAATGTGGTAAATCTAGATCCGAATGAGCACCCATTAAACCATAAGACGATAATTCTCTGTACCCCTAATCTGGAGGCGAAGAAATTTATCTTTTGTGGAGTTTGCGAAATTTTTAAATAAACTATTAAATATCTGAAACATTTGGAATTTTAGAAATGAAAAATTTTTAAACTTTATAACAACTGCTATCTGCAACAGTAGTTGGAAATGGACCCTCAAAAGTGATATCCGAAATCGATTTTCTAAAGGTCTAATCACCGGTAGCATATTAGAAATTACATGAATTAATTAACATTCACAGAGCTGTGTGAATGTCGTGAAGAAGAAAAATTGTAGGAGAATTCATCTGTATTAATATGATTCGCTAGTACTTAACACACAGCACATTCTGTATATATGGAATGTAAATTGTGGTGTAGTCAGTCCAGTCGCCGCGGCCTGATGAGAAGATTGATTTATTCATAATCATAAGCTCATCAGTTCGAAACTAGATTGAATTCTCTTACAATTTTCGGAACATATTAAAATCATAAAAATCATTATTACTATAAGAAAAATGAAAAATTTTGTTCAGTTAAATAACGCTTAAAATAACTAAATGGTTTTTATTAAATGAATTTTACAGACCACTTATCCACGTTTTGTTCGATATAAGGGTGAACATGCCTGTGCTACATTTTCTTCAAGGGCATTTTTTTCAAAAACTATTAGTATTCGCTACCTGAAAAGAATGCAAATAAAAGTTCAATTAATTCCCTGTCGTATGGTTCATTTTAAATTAAAAGTTTTAGTTTTACAATTCCGTCATTAACTCGAGAAGTATAACATACTGGTCTACGAATTGTCTTGCTGAATTACACCAAGGTTTTCTTTCTTTAGAAGGTCTCTGGTGTTTCAGTAAAAATAAAAATAAAAACTTCGTTTGTCAGTAGTAGAATCTTCATTAATCTATAGCTATCCGATTTTTGGGCCCATAACCCTGACGATTGTCACACAAGCTGAAGTGCATTTTAATTTAGCAAATGGTGCTGCCGATGCAACAAAGCTTTTTCATGTCATTAGCAAATTTTTCCGTGAAGTGCATACAAAGTGTAAACATAAAATTCCCAAACGAGCAATACAAATCGGCACGCTTCATCAGCCGAACATTGTTTCGAAATATTAGTTGATGGAGAGTAACGGATTTTGCTTAGCTGTAACGCGTAAAACCAACCACAAAAATTACCATAAAATGAAATAAAAAGTGAAGGACAAGAGGAGGAATCAGTTTTAAGACTTCTATTTGTGTTAATTTCTGTAATTTGTATGCTAAAGGGAAGGCCTCAGCGTCTTGTCTTTGCAAGTTCCAGTTTAAGGCAAACAAGATTATGAACCGTTTGTCTTAAAATACGCGTTAGCCTGAACAGATTAGGCGTAAGTTCATACAATTCATTCTGTAACCTAATTCGCTAAGCCAACCCCGTTTTTATCGGTTTAGATTATTTTCGTACTTAACAAAAATTTCTTCGAATTGATAATATTCCGCCAATCATTTATTTACTGATTACAGGAAACGATTACTTGGCACTTTAGAAAATACTTTAATAATCAGAATCGGATATCGAATTCCTCGAAATACTTCTAAGTTGTTTTTGGATTGATAAGTATATCAGATACCTTTCCCTAATACCCCGTCCCCTAAGAGCTTTTAAACACTGTATCATAAACGTACAATATCAGAATACATACCTCGTCTCTACGTCGTTCTTTTAAGAATATTTATCATCCCATCTGTGTCAAGTTCATGACCGGTTCAGACCATGTAAAATGGAATTGTTGACACTGTGTAGAAAGAAAACATTTGCTATGAGCTTGGTGGAGGCCTGAAATTAATAGCGGTAAATCTGCTCAAAAAAATGATAATGTCGTAGTCGAAATGATGGCCCTGATACCATTGCATACTACTTGTAGAAAATACTAGATTTTCGGAAAAAAAAATAAAAGATTCTTTATCGGGACAAGGAAGAGCGAGAAGCATCTCTACACATTCGAGTATACGAAAAGGGTTGGTGGAGTCTTGCAATGGGGCCAGGTACGTTTGGTATTTAAATGAAGAAATATTACTTGGTTACATTAGTAATTAATATTATACAAGCTAATCCTGAAGCTAAGTCGAACGTCCAATTTAATAAATCCAATCCGTCCGCTGTGTATTAGTTTCAGCAACTCTTACAATAACCAGAAATCATTAAACTTTGCTAAGTAAAGTAAGTTCGAAGTAAGCTTCGACCAAATAATGAAATCACGAGCATCAGCGCCAATTCACACCGCAATCATGAGAAAGGTTTTACTCCGAATCGTGCCAATTATTTTTATGGAAGATCTGGTTGCCTGTCAAAATACACATTTTCGGAAGAAGGCTGTTCCGTTACTATGATTGATGAAGAAATCGTTAAAAATATGGGGCTAGAAGGCCCTGAGCAAAATTTACATTTATAGCGGATCTCCTATTAAAGTAACAGGGGGAATCGGATAGTAATTGCTACAATACTTGGACAGATATTGTTTGAATTTTATCATCATATCGCTACCAATGAAAACGTTGGAGCTACTCATTACATTGTCAATTATATTCAAATATTAGATGACGGTCTTTACCGCTAAGTTGACTAAACCAGGATCAAAAAAGGCGTTCAGCGAATTGGGGATAAGTACGTTGCTTGCTTCCTCTAGCGTTATGATCAGGTGGAACCGCCTCTTTATTACGTAAGGATCCAATCCTAGCTTGCGGTAAAACATTAGAAAAAGAATATGCCCGTAATTTGTCGCCAGAAGTGATGAATTAAGCGACATGGTGAACTTGGTATTTGCCAATGAATATTTGCCGTGACAAATCTGAATACACCAGACTAAACCTAAATTGTGTGGGATACTACAGCTAAGGTCAAATGGATTTGACTAAATCTTCTATCAAATAGATGTTATCAAACGAAAGATTTGTCACTCTAGTTCTTATTGTAATGCCTAGAGTCGATATTAAATTAGGAACGCCCGGTAGGTGTAGTTTTTGTAACTTTCGTCTGGAACACAGTGAGATGATGCAGTGGATAATATTATATTGGATAGTATGGGTCCCAAAATCATAATAGTATCATTTTTATAGCAGATGACTATTTTATGGGAGGTTATAGTTAAAAAAAAATTGCACCTCGTGAATACCTTATTGGTGGTTGGTCTAAATCCACGATCAATATCTAGAAACTGTTTTTGTCAAATAATTACAGTTCCTGGCCAACATTCAAATTAATTCTTGTTACCTAATGTTTTACAGCAACAATTGTAAATTGCCTAATATGTAGGCAAGCAACTGTTGAACAGTCCAAACATGATAAAATGAGCATTGAATGCAAATAAAACAAAATTATACAAAGTAATTCTAATTTATGGTAACCTGCGAGTAATCCGATAGTTACATAATTTTATTACAAATTGATTACTTTTTTAGATCGTCTGCATTCTGATGATTACATCCATTAACATCACAAAAATAACAATCGTGGCCTGTATAACACAAAAATCCGGCTTCATTACCACAAAGTCTATTTACAATCGGGGCATCGCCATACCCAACTCTAATCGTCATGATACAGTGAGTATTATGTACTGAATCACAAGGAGTGGCGGTCGTATTACCATAGAAACATTCTACATTAAAATCGGTTGGTGTTACGCTACATTGATGACAGTAAGAAACATAGGCGTCCACTATAAATATAAATCAAAATGTTTGACAAGCGAATTATAAGTTATTACGTAACCCGCGTTGTTAATATTAGCACTTACCAGGTATTAGGGAAAAGCAGACCAATGTTATGGCCAAAATCAGTTTTGTTGAAATCATGTTGTTTTAAGGTTTTGAAGAATTGTTAACTCTCTAGAAACTGCGCTCCACTAAAGTTTAATGCGTTGATTTTGTCAATAATTTTGTTTTATATACTTGTACCTACGGTGGAATACGCCCGAATGGATAACATTCCGACTCTAATCACAAATGCAGATAGATATAATGTTTTGCTTTATAATTGTTTCTTTATTCTTGATGAAGTTGCGTATTAACAAACAACCTAATTGACACGCATCGCGATTATTGCGATTTTATCTTTCCAAAACAGTTCCAAGAATTCGGCGTCCTATCTAAATTAACAAAACAAAAAAAAACTGGTGGTATCTGCATCAGTCTGGCAGATCGTGTTTCAACGATAGAAAGTCTTTCAACGAAGATTTTTTTGGTTTTGGAAAATTTTTGTGTTACAATGATGCCGCCGGTCGAAAATTCACACCAAGCAATCACTCGTTGTGGATGCATTGGCATCTGCATGGTTATGTTTGGATTTTCTGAGCCCTAAATGCGACAATTTTTTGCTTGTTGACATAGCCTTCGAGATGATTTTCCGGTAAAAATCTTCATTTTCTTCCAAACGTTCCATAGCACAATTAGCAAACCGAAAACGTTGTGGATCGTAATTTTGCTATAGCTCCTGCAATAATTGAACTTTGTATGCCTTCATATAAAGATCTTTATGCAAAATTCTCATCACAGAATTGCGTGTCACAGAATCCAGTTTCAAGAACTCGCAGTTTTGGGGTTTAATAAATCATTTTCAGCAGAATGATATTGTAGAATATGAGACATTGTTGAACATGGTGACGTTGGTGAAGATATTGCGCAACAAAATAAATTATTAAGAAGCTTTGTTGACGAGCAATCCAAAGAAAACTGGAAAAAAGGAAAATTCCATATTTAATCAGTTGCCGGATTTCCAAGTTACGTCAAATATTCCAAAGTGATGAAAAAATTGTTTTTCTCTTCAAATATTTAACTATCGAAAACAACTGTGGTCACAAGGTAAAATTGCTTAAGTCAAATTAGATAATTTTTCTAGAGTCATAGAAAAAGTAGAATATTAAATTCATTTTACCCTTTTGCCGAATAAAGCTACTACAGCTGGCGACCACAGCCTTTAGCCACAAGGCATTATCATTTAAGTCAAACTTAGTGAAGTTAGAAGAGAGCTAGAAAATGTTGAATATTCAAAATTATTTTTGTCTTACCACACAGACATGTTTCAATATGGGGAAAAATTGAATATTAGTATGCCAATAGAGATAACTCACATAGATAATGCAAACGAAATGTTTGTTTTGCTACTTAAGTGATGCTGGAAATCAAAGTGGTGCTTCTGCGCATATGACAGCAAATAGAACTACGGTTTGTAAGACAATTACGAGAATTAGTCAAAGCTTTTGAAAATTGGTAAATGAATTTAAGATTTTAACAGCTATCGAGGCGTTTGGATTTGGACATAATTATATCAATAATGGTTAGCCAAGTTTAAAAATACAAGCACATTTAGTGCAGTTTACAGGTTCTCCTTCTTTTCTTGGCAACCGTGGATGTGGAAGAGTTTCTCGTGTGCCTTTAGAAAAACAAAAACTGTTATTTGTTGCGCAGTTTTAGATGGAGAAGACGCAAGGGAGGACCGACAGCTACGAATTCGAGGCCAACAAAAAAGGGCTAAATATGAGACATTAAAATCTTTCCTGAATTGTCACAAAATGAGCATCAAATTTTGTTACATGATTAAAAAAAAATTAAATTGTCAGAAGAACTACCTTAGAAATAAGTTAAAACCTGTAGGTGTTACTAAATAATTTTCCGGTAAATGATAACAAGTATAAGGCAGCTATTACTTACTTTTAAGGGTCACATAAGTAGCGTGAAAATTTACCTATTTTGATTTGAACTCAGCATTCTATAATCTTGGTAATTTGAAACAAAACATAATGCAATAAACTTTACATGTTGAACGTCAAATATCAAAACTTTCGCTTTCGGTTGAATCCTTTTCTTGACCCTGTAAAAAGTCGATAATGCAGATTATGTTATTAACATTCCAGCCGAAAATAAACAATTTGGAGGTTGACAGCCAAAAGTAAATAGGATACATGGATTGCAATGAAAACCTTTGTAAATAGTCTTACGTGAAAAACTTTGTTTAACCTAGTCATGGAAAATAACGGAAAATCAGAAGGATTCAAAAAATTGGAAAGAAATCAGCCTTTAGAGTAATATGTCTGGAAATGGATTGCATTGATGTGATTTGTCAATAGCTACCGCAGGAAAATAATTCAGTTCAAGTTTCCCGTAAGAAATCTCGGAAAATTCGATTTTCAAAAAATCATTTGAAAATTTGTATAAAATCAGCCTCTAGCGTGTTATCTCTGGAGATGGATTGCACTGAAGTAACGTGTCAATAGCTACCGCAGAAAAAAAATTCAGTTTAAGTTGCCCGTGGAAAATCACAGAAAATTCGATTTTCCGAAAATCATTAGAAAATTTGTATAAAATCAGCCTTTAGAGTGTTATATCTGGAGATGGATTGCACTGAAGTGACGTGTTAATAGCTACCGCAGGAAAGAAATTCAGTTTAAGTTGCCCGTGGAAAATCACGGAAAATTCGATTTTCCGAAAATCATTAGAAAATTTGTATAAAATCAGCCTCTATAGTGTTATATCTGGAGATGGATTGAATTGATGTGACTTATCAATAGCTATCGTAGGAACAAAATTCAATTCAAGTTTCCCGTGGAAAATCTCGGAAAATTCGATAAAATTTGTATAAAATCAGCCTCTAGAGTGTTTTGTCTGGAATTGAATTGCATTGATGTGACTTGTCAAGAGCTATCGCAGGAAAAAAAATCAGTTTAAGGTTCCCGTGGGAAATCTCGGAAAATTCGATTTTCCCAAAATCATTATAAAATTTGTATAAAATCAGCCTCTAGAGTGTTATGTCTGGAGATGGATGGCATTGATGTGACTATTCAATAGCTATCGTAGGTAAAAATTCAGTTTAAGTTTCCCGTGGAAAATCTCGGAAAATTCGATTTTCCAGCAATCATTAGAAAATTTGTATAAAATCAGCCTCTAGATAGTGTTGTCTGGAGATGGATTGCATTGATGCGACTTGTCAATAGCTATCGCAGGAAAATTATTTAATTCAATTTTCCTGTTGGAAATCTCGGAAAATTTAATGTTTTGGAAAATCGAATTTTCCGAGATTTCCCACGGGAAACTTGAACTAAATTTTTTTCCTGCGATAGCTATTGACAAATCACATAAAAACGATTCAACTTTAGATATACACTCTAGCGGCTAATTTTATTCCAATTTTGTCGATTCTGTCGATTTTCCGGTATTTTCCACGATTAGGTTAATAAAGTTTTCAACGTAAGACTATTTACAAAAATTATTATTAAAATCCAGGTATTCTATTTACTTGCGGTTGATAACTGCTAAATTTTTTGTTTTCGGCTAGTAACATAATCTGCATTATCGACTTTTCACTTTCTACTTGGAACTTTCGGCTAACTTTAACAGTATCATTTGTTGAGATTCACAAAAATTACAAGCATGAAACCGCAATTACAAACATGAAACCGCGGAAGTATGAAACCGCAATTTTTTTATTAAAAATTGTACGTTTATCGTAAGATAAGTTAAGTGTATTTTATTCAAAGTATTACACAATATTAGTTATACATTTCTCCCATCTGATAAAGTATTTCCCAATTAAGTACTTCCAACGTTTCTTTGAGCAGTTTTGCTTTGTGTGATGGTACATTTCATCAAGCAAATTCACTTTGTGTTGCCTTTTATCATATTCTTGTAATTTTTTATACAAAGCTCGATTCAAATTGATTGAGGTTTTAGCAGCTCAAAATAAATCACACTCTTCTGATTTAATGAAATATAGAGCATTGCTTCCATCCGATACAATTTTGTCGGTGTCGATGATTGTCCTGGATCAACCCAAGACTTTTTGCGCTTTGGATTCTTAAAATAGATCCATTTTTCGTCGCCAGTCACAATTCGATGGAGAAATGATTTGGTTTTTCGATTTTCCTGTTGTTTTTCATTCAGTTTATGCGGAACATAACTCCAACAATGATTGCAATTAACTTTCTTCAAACTTTTTTGCTGGTATTCCACGTCGAAAGGTACATTGACAGGTGGCGCCATTTATTGGTAAATTTCGGTTTCACAAATACAGACCTGGTATTCGTTTTTCGAATAAACCTAATAATTTTGGACCTTCTAAAAAGAGATTTCTTAACCTATTCACAGTTCGTTTACTCAGATATTAGGAAATTTTTAAGTATTTGGTTTAAAGGAAGCAGTTACTTAGACTTTAAATATCCACTACTCCATCGAAAAATACATAAATTTTATTCACCTACTTACTAGTACAAACTAATAAAAACAGAAGTTGTAAAACCTTATAAACTTAACTTATAAAACATATAAAGGGCTGAAACCTCATTAGGTGATCCGAACTTCGGTCCTGAAAATTACCTCAACTCCCAAATCAATTCCTAATTGAACCTCTTAGCTCAATCTTTAACTCAACATGCAGGTCAATTTACAATTCATCCTCCAACTCAATCGTAACGCAATCCGCAACTCAACCCTCAACTCAACCATCAAATCAAATTTCAAATCGACCCTTAACCTAACCCCAAATCAACTATTAAATAATTCCACATGCCTAAATCGACCTCAAGTCAACTTAATTCGAACAAAATCTCAACCCTCTACTCCCCTCTACTCCGAAAATAATCCCTCACCGCACCCCTTACTCCAATTCAACTCTTCTTCAACTCAAACATTATTCAACCTTAACTCAACCCAACCCTAAACACAACCATAACCTTAACCCAACTCAACTTTTAACTCAACCCTCAACTCAAGCCTTATCTAAACGTTCAACTTAAACCCAAAATCGACACGGTTCGAAAACTACATGCGTATATGAACTCAACTTATTGTAATCTCCACCGCAACCACTTACTCAGCCCCCAAATAAATCCCTAGCTGAACTTCAACTCAACGCTCTACTCGGTAACTCACCCCTCAATTTAACGCCTAGCTAAAAATTACACGCGTACATCAACTTAACGCCCAACTCAACGTCTAACTCAATCCTCAAACCAACGCGACTCGAAAAGTTACATTCTTACATGAACTCAACTCAAAACAACTCAAGCTAACTGCCAACTCAACCCTTAACACAAATAAATTCCCAAATTTCGCGCTGACTCAACTGCAAACTAGATGCCTAACTCAATCCTCAAACCAGCATATATAATAAAGTATCTAGTATTCACGGTGTTACCAGCAAACGATATCGCGTGTTGTCATTTAACTTTGATTGGCATACCCCCAAAGAAGGCTTTAACAAATGCTACGTCAAATCATACCATCATAATCCTCACCAACATACCATCATACCTTCTTAAAAACATACTATGATAAGCATTTTTTCATTTACGTTTATTTAAGAATTTATTTCTGAACATCAAAGGGTGGGCTCAAGGTTCAGTAAATAAACGTAAATACATTTTATGTTTTTGTTGTTTCACGCGCGATTTTTTTCAAGCGTGTGTACAAAACTTTTCGAAAAGTTAGAAAATAATTTTTCGTTTTTTGGTCAATCAGCAGAAAAATTGTACAAAAACCTAGCCGATATTTTATTGAGGAGTATCAGTTTTTTGTTTAGATTGAAATAGTCGATTTTTGGGGATTCAAGTTGGGATTATTAGCAGAGTAGAATAAATATTAAAATTCAAGTCAAATTTGGAATTTCATTAAATTTTTTTTTTGGGTTAGCAATCAGAATCAGGTAAATATGACCACTCGTCCTTAGTAACACCAGGCCACCGACTGGTCGGAGGTCTGCTGACAGGTTAGCAAGAGGTAGCAAGGGAACATATGGTGTTAACCACCATACCCGCTTTTCTGTCGACAACGTCCGCCAGTCTTAACTACTAAACTAACACCGTTAGGGACCAATGCCCATTACAACCACGGCCACGGCAGTGGTCAGAGTTTAAACTATTCCTCTGTAAAGCTTATGGTAGCCATGCTATCCTAAGTTAAACAATTTTCTATTTATTGTTTTCATCGCTCCTTTCCGAGTTTCAATTGGCATCTCACGTTTTGGGTGCTTTAGCCCCACCAAAAAAAAAAAACACGAAATTTGAGCAATGTGCTCACAATCTGCTTTTCTTTAGGCACCTAACTAGATCTTATTTGTGTGGTACCTTACCTACATCAATCCTCTACCTGACTAAGCTGCAGGAATCATTCCTCCGGTATCAGCAAACAAGTAAGATAAATTCGATGTAATGAGTGGAAGCTGGCTGGCTTTCAGTCAAACGCTTCTCATTACAAACCCAGGTGAAACGTTAGTTTTCTGAGTTCGAAATTTTCAATTAGTATCCAAATTGATTCTGTGGCAATATAACATAACTACGTAAGCTGAGATAAGTGCTTATGTTGAACTCTATTCCAATCGATAGTATTTTCCGTTATTTCCTTACTCTCAATTTAGGTAATTTTTGGTATCGTAGCATGAAATAAGCGATATTTAGAACACACACAGTTTTACTAGTAATATCAGAAATAAGTTTACAATAGAATAATCACTTATCTCGAAATAAGTTACTTCGGTCTAAAAAGATCATAGTATTGAAATCCTCTCAAAAATGATCAATGATCAATAATTTGGTTGGTCCAAAATCACTTTTCTCGACGTTTTGAAAGTCCTTTAGTCTAAAAAAGCAAAAAAAAAAAAAAATGTCCGTCCGTCTGTCTGGATGTCTGTACCCATGGTATCTCGAGAACGGCTTGTTCGATTTAGAATTTTTTTTGTCAATCTGTTTCTATGGTCAAGGCCGAGATTTTAAAATCATTTGGAACCTATGCGTCAAGAGGGTCTGCATTTAAAATTATCAATAATTGTTTTAATTATTTAATTTTAAATATCCCACAATATAAATGACAGCACAAAAGAGCAGCGTGTGGAAGCATTTTACAAGAAACAGAAAAGAAGAAAAAGCAAACCAATTCAATGTAGAGATGGTTCAACGTCAGTTTTAAATAGGCACATTAAAACCGCACATAAAATTGAGAGTGATAACGAATCGTCAGAAAAGCCAGGACCATCGTAGAAAAAACCAACTACGAGTACTAATCAATCAATACTATCATTTACCAAGCGCAAAACGATGGACGAAATTATTTGCGATTGGCGGCTGGGGATGGACTTACTATTCAGCAAATTACTAGGTCTAAGTGTATTCGAGAAAGTTTGAGCTCTCGAGGGTTTGAGTCATCTAAATCAGAGAATACATTGCGCAGACTAAAGAATTGGAAATGAAACTGGAATTAAAAATAGAGAACGGAAAATATTCACTAAACTTTAAAGGTATAAAGTACAAATCGTACAAGTGAGGCTTTACATTAATTGCAAGAAACCATGATACTTGAGAAAAACATTTAATTTTGCCGGGTGAATTTGTGGTGTTGGCGATCCTAAACTATGAAGTGGCAGTTTCTGTTTTATTTTTAATTTATTAATTTGTTGTTAAACCACCTCGTCTTACACGATCTATTATGAATGAGCACCTGCTCAAAACAGATTGTGTAAGCATGGGGTTGGTCCGTGTAACGCAAAATTTATGTTGGTAAATAAATAAATAAATGGACCAGCACCAGAAGTCGGCGATACTTAAATGTAAATGTACACAATTCAAATCAAAAATATTTTAATTTAGGTCTTGTACGAATTTACGGAAGTTGTGATTCGGAGAAAACCAAGGAGTTATTAACCACAAAAACTTGAAGGCTCTGGTATACTTTGGTCAGATATCATAGCGACAACATGCGACGGTGCAAGTGTGCATCTTAAATTTGGCAGAGAATCTGGCTGTTTTAGTTCCAATCATTAGGAGAGAAACATCGAAAATGCATACCAATGCTGGTCCAAATAAAGGGGGTGATACCGACAATGAATCCAACATTGATTATTTTGAGGAAAGTAGCGACGAAGAAAACATAGAAATAGATTATAACGATGACAAACTTCACAATTGTATTGAAGTAACGCGAAGTATAGTTAAATTTTTTTAGAAATCACCCATGAGTAACACATGTTTACAAAATTATATAAAGAAAAAATTCAATAAAGAGCTGACATTAGTTCTAGATTGCAAGACTCGTTGGAATTCCATTTTTAATATGGTACAACGATTCTTAATCTTATTCGAATGTGTGAAACTTGCTTTGAAAGATCTTAATCATCTTAAGGAACTCTCATAAATTGACTTACGAGTAGATCTATTAAATGATTTTTCGAAATGCACTATCACCAATTAAATTAGCAGTTGAATCATTAGGACGGGAGGATTCCACTCTGATTACAGCAGGAACAGTAATTATTTTTATGTTTAACAAAAATTGAAAATTTGAATTCAAATATTGGATATTAAAACTGCTAGATGCGCTCAAAGTAAGAATTATAGATCGTATAAATGTCAGTTTAACGTCATTGATACATTATCTAAGAGACCCGTCTAGTTGGAACAAATACGCAGATACCCTTCCGTTTACGGAGGAAAATTGTTTAAACGCTTATTTAATGTTACATCAGCAACCGCCGATACTTTACCAATTGGATGTTGCGATGTTTTTGTCAATGACCGAAGAATTAAATTTGGCCATCAAAGCTGCCTCTCTGCAACAATCAAAATAAATCCTCTAAAGTGCTCATTTATTTAAAAAAGAGTGCGCAATGTTCGAGTTTTTAGGTGAAAGTATGAACCACTTAGAAAACCTGTATAGAGAAAACCCGGGTTTTAAAATTTCCGGGTCCGTAAACCCTAATCATGCCGTCGTACCAAGATAACATCACACCATCATAACATCGTACCATCAAACCATCGTATTGTCATACCCCCATACTTTTAAGCCATCGTACCTTCGCACCAACAACTACCGAACCGATCCTAACAACAGGATCTGTGGCCTCAAAACCAAGGGGTACAAAATTATATCCTCTAGTAAGCCTGGAAAGATCAGATCCTGTATTTTTGGGAAAAATAATGTTAATCTTTTCCTTCTCTCTCAATACAGCAATGGTGACACTACTGCAGTTAGCCTGTAAGTAGGCACTTGTAGATTCTGGCTAGTTTCAGCCTACATGGACCGGGAGAAGGAGGTTCCTCCGGATAATGTGGAGGAGCTGATCCATGAAGCGGGACAATCAAAGGTAGGTGTGGTACTGGGAGTTGATGCTAATGCGCATCACACTATCTGGGGAAGCACAGACTTTAATGAAAGAGGTGAGTCACTTTTTGATTATTTGATGAGTACTAACCTTTCAGTGTGTAATATTGGGCGGGAACCCACAATTATTACTAGTAACAGGCAGGAGGTTCTAGACGTAACCCTTACCCCAAATAATATTCTTCATATGGTTAAAAATTGGAGGGTGGATAAGAAACACTCCTTTTCTGATCATCGATATTTAACCTATAGCCTCGGTATTCACCCTGATACCCGGGAAGCCATCAGGAAGCCTAGAGGGACCAACTGGAGCTCTGGAGCCCCCGACGACCGTTGGGGAGCTGGAGGGCATGGTGGCTAGCGTTACTAGCGCATGCAACCGATCCTTTCGTGCTGCCTGCCCACTGGTTAAGCCTAGAGGTAGGCAAAAACCAGTATGGTGGTTCAGGGAACTGGAGACCTATCGTAAGGCTTGTAGGACAGGGAGGCTCAGGATTGGGACTCCTATAAGGAGAAACTCAGAATTTACAAGAAAGAATTAAGAAAGGCACAAAGGAGGCCTTGGAGAATCTTCTGTGATAAAATGAAAGAGGTATCCGAAACCTCCCGCCTTAGGAAGATTCTTTCCAAAAGTAAAGCTAGTCCCAGTTTTTTGATAAAACCGGACGGATCTTGGACAGCTTCTAGTGGAGAATCTCTGGAGCTTCTCTTCGAGACACACTTCCCAGGGAGCTTTGAAGACCAGTTGGTGCGTAGCACCAATCGTAATCAGGAAGCGATATCGTAACCAAGAAACGGATCCTATGGGCACTGAGGGGTTTTAAACCATTTAAATCGGCTGGCCCGGATCAAATTATACCAGCGGAACTTCAAAACAACTCAATAATTATTCTTCCTAACCTGTAAGCTATATTCAAAGGGTGTTTGAAGCTGGGCTATATGCCTAGGTACTGGACGGTGGTCAATGTGGTGTTTATACCGAAAGCGGGGAAAAGCACACATGTCTATCCTAAGGACCTAAGACCAATAACTCTATCATCCTTTCTTTTGAAAACCTTGGAAAGGTAGCTGGATGTATACATTAGAGATAAAATAAGTGCCAGAAAGTGGGCATCGTCTCAGCATGCATACATAAAGCGTCGATCTGTGGACACTGCTCTGCACGCCTTGAAGTGTACGATTGAGAAATCGATTAATTTGAAGTAATTCTGTTTGGTGGCCCTCCTGGATATAGAGGGCGCCTTTAATAATGTGAAAGCGGAGGCAATCAAGGAGGGATTGTCATTTTTGGAGGTGGACGTTCTTCTGAGAAGGTTAATCAATTATATGCTGGGAAGCAGGATTGTTAGCTCGAAGTTGGGGGACTCCACCATCAAGAGGCGAGTAACTAGGGAAACTCCGCAGGGGGTAGGTTCTGTCCCCTCTTCTCTGGAACATAGTGGTAAACGCGTTACTACTTGAATTGGAGAGTGAGGGTATTGAAGTTATCGCGTACGCAGATGACGTAGCTTTAGCTGTTACCGGGAAATTCCTGGGCACGATTGTAGACGTAATGCAGAATGCGCTTACCATCGTTACGAAATGGGCTGGCAAATGTGGATTTGGTATTAACCCGTCTAAGACAGAGCTGGTACTCTTCACTAAGAAATACAGAATCCCGGTAGTTGTCCCTCCTACCTTAAATGGTACGAGATTTGCTTTTACTGATAGAGCTAGATGTCTGGGCATTATCTTGGACAGTAAGCTGAGTTGGAAGCCCAACATGTTGGAGAGAATAAACAAAGCTACTATTGCTTTGTACTCCTGTAGGAACGCCATTGGTCATAGATGGGGTCTGAAGCCGGAGCTGGTACACTGGCTCTACACCGCTGTAGTGAGACCTGTACTCATGTACGGGGTGGGTGTTTGGTGGCCAGCTCTGGACAAGGTAACTTATAAAAGTAAGATTGAGAGGGTTCCAAAAACGGCCTTTATGCTTGTTAGCGGGGCATTGAGGTCGACACCGACAAGTGCCTTAGAGGTTATGTTGCACCTTCTTCCGGTCGACATTTTTGGCAAACAGATGGCGGCAAATACGGCTGTACGACTTGCAGCCGTCTCTCAGTGGAGGTGTCTTAGTACAGAACACTCTACTATCGTAAGATCGTTGAAGGATGAGCTGGCGAATCTTGACCACATTAAACCAACTCTACGCTTCGAGAAGCGATTTCGGGCCTCCTTCCCTTCAAGGAAATCCTGAAGCGATAGACCGTTATCGGAAACCGAAGCGTTGCAATTCTTCACAGATGGCTTCAAGCTAGACGGCAAAGTGGGAGCTGGAGTATTCTGTGACAAATTAAATGTAAACATTTCTATTCGTCTCTCTGATTACTGCAGCGTGTACCAAGCTGAAGTCGTAGCGGTTGGGGAGGTCATGACGTGGTTGAAGCATATTGTGGTATCCTGAGATGATATCGCAATCTATGTGGACAGAAAAGCGGCGATCCGGTCGCTAGAATCGGTGTTAATCTGGGTTCCAGGTCACTCGGGCGTCATGGGGAACTGCAGGGCGGATGAACTTGCTAGGCTTGGTTCGACTCTCCAGCTGCAACCGGAAAGGACAAATCTGGAAAGGCCTATCAGAGCGCTGAGACAAGCACTTTGGAAGCAGGCGCTATCCTCAGCGGGGGAAAGGTGGTCTAACACCTTCACTTGTAGAGTTGCAAGAAAAACTTGGCCGAAACTGAACTAGGGGTGCACTACGGCATTAAAATCCCTACGCAGACGTGAATTAAGAACGTTCGTAGGAATTCTCACGGGACACTGCCTTTTTGGAGAACATGCAAGAAGACTGGGTCTTGAGGCTAATGACTTCTGCAGAAGCTGCTTGTAGGAAGAGGAGGAAGAGACGTTGGTCCACTTCCTTTGCTCGTGTCCAGCATTGGCACTCAGAATGCATAAACACTTGGATAAGTTCAGGATGGACTGCCTCTCGGATTTCGAAAACATTAAAGTGCGGGACGTCTTACACTACATAAGTAGTTCGAAATGGTTCCAATAGGGGTAAGGGGAATATATTCTGTGGTATCACAATGAACCGTCATCGGTCTAAGTGTGCCTAAGCAGCCACTCCAACCTAACCTAACCTAACCTAATCTTCGCACCATCATATTTTCATACCATCATATCAACATATAGTAGTACATCATACCTTCGTACTATCATTCCGTCATACCATCATTCTGTTATACCTTCATACTATCAAAGTAAATGTAATGATTCACATAAATTTTTTTATTTACATTTTTTTTTATAAAATTTACCTAATATTTTCTTTGATAATGGATCTGAGTCCGAAATGATGTAGCCGATTGATTTAAATTGTTAAAGTAAATATTTGAAAAGAAAAATACATTGTTGGATCATTTAAAAAGTGGTGAGGGTTCCTCGTCTCAGAACAAAGTCTATTCGAATCAGTCCGGTAAAAAAGCTTTTAGTACGTGGATCGAACACAAGAACCAAAAAGTAATACAGAAAGCCATGCTATTAAACAGAATGCGGTTTGGACTTTTAATTAATTGCAAGCAGCCACATTATATTCGTTTTACAAAGTCTAAGTAAAATTAATATCCAAATAAAATCGAATTAGAAACTAACTTTTAGATTTTGCAGTTTCATAATTTTCAATTTCTAAGCAAACCAGAATTTGGTAACTTCTTTAAATTTTCGTTTTAAGTCTTGCTTACAATATAGAAAACACGAAAGATGGAAAGAGGCGTTCCAAAATATGAAAAATTTCAAAATAAGCGGCGTTCCAAAATAAGAAACTGGAGACAAATTTGTTCCACGCGGATAATATGTCACTTTGCTCACTATCTCACTAAATACCGTACATAATATTCTATTTATTCAATTAAATATGTTATTAACAATTTTAAACATCCAAACCAAATGGTCAAGTAAAAAAATTGTGAAATTATTTGGACCTTCTGGTTCATCCAAATTTTGATTATTACATCCGTTTTGAGAACATAAATAACATGTAGCAGGACCTGGGCATGACAATGTTCTTTCATTACCACACAATCTCATTACACTCGGAGGCGGATAGTCTCCAATATTACCAAAAACAATCATGATACAGTCAGTAAATGATCCAATCCCACAACTGGTCGAAGTTGTATTACCATAGAAACAATTGATATCGAAATTGTTTGGTATTGCATTGAAAGTGTTCTGTTTATGGATGCATATTTGGCAATCGGTGACGAACGCGGTCACTACAAAAATTAATCAAATAGTTTATGAAAACTAAGTTAGACAAAAATTAGTTCTAGATAAACACACTTACCAGGTACGAGGGCAGAATAGGCCAATATTAATCCAAAAATAATTCTGGTTGATATCATTGTTTATATTCTTTTGTAATTAGTTTTTGAACAATTTTTTACTCCCTATAACAATATACTTTGTTAGACAAAAGCTTAATGAGTCAATTTTAAGATATTGCCAAATATTTTCGAATTGATAACGTTATAATCAAAAAGTATATGCTATTACAGATAATTATATTCTAAGCATTGTAAATTAACTTGTGTGCCATAGGTGCACTCAAAATGTATCGGCTCTTTACGAATTGCCTTAGATGACCTTTCGACTAGAAAGTATCAGTTAGTAGGGATGATTAAGTCAGGCTAAAAATTTTATCACACTTAAGATAATCATATTCAATCAAGGTTGAATCTAGTAAGTTTCGATTCCAGGTAATTTTTTTTTTTTTGCTTTTAGCGTCACCGTACAACAGAAAAGAAAGGCGATAAGGAAGGTTTTATCACGAAATTCACGTGTTTTGGTGTTTAAATGATAAGATTAGGAATATTTGCTGTGCAACATTTTGTATTTACTTAATTCAATTGCCCCTATCTGTTACTGATTATAGATCACTGTTTTGTCTTTGTTTGGGGACTGTCATAATTTATTAATAAACATTAATATATTCAATTTATTGAGTTTTTTGAAATATATTCTAATTCTATATTTTTTTAATTAAATAGGTTTAATTAATTTTAAAGAAACTAGTGTTCAATTTATCTAGCTTATAGATTTGAACTGTTTGTTAATAATTTTGATACGGCAAAGTGAAAAAAGTTTGGCAAAAATTGGATTTGACGATTTGAAATACTGGGTTTCCGTTTTACATGGGACAGTATTTCGTCTTTATGGTATACTCTTATGTTGTTATCACCGATATTACAGGAATGATGTTTCTTATTATTGAAATCTTTGTCCCTGACAACAAGCACAGCTATCCGAAAAATATAAAGGGCTGAAACCTCATGAGGTCATCAAAATTTCGGTCTTGATTAATTTAAGTCCCAAATCAATCCCGAAATGAACCTCTTAAGTATATCTTCAGCTAAACCACCAACTTAATTTACAACTCAACCCTTATCACAAACGCAATACAATGCTAAATGCAATCAGCAAATTAATGGCCAACCCAGCCATCAAATCAATCACCAAATCAACAGTTAATCAACTTTCTAACTCCAAATCAACCCTTAGGTAATTCCCCAACCGAATAATTCACCTAACCCCAATGCAAGCTAACTAAATCCTATCCCTACTTCAACTCAACTTAGCTCGATACAAATCTCAACCCTCTGCTCAACTCCACACTTGTTGGCCACACTTCAGGCAAGTTCCAACCTACTTGACCATATTCCAGAACTTATCCAAAAATCATTTTAGAATCCCATTTCCAATGCACATGTCAAATTTCATCATAATCGGTTGAGAAATAGGCAAGTTCCACCATACTTGGCCATATTCCATAATTTCATCCAAAAACACTTTTAGAATCCCATTTCCACCGCGGATGTCAAATTTCACTAAAATCCGTTAAGAAATAGATAAGTTCCATCCTAATCGGCCATTCATATAATTTGCTAAAGGTTAAATTTGAAATGAAAAATGTTCAATCTGAGGTTGGAGATACTTACAGTGACCTTTCTTAAGTCTTAAACAATATTTGTGTACAGTTCGGTTTATATCGGTCAAGTCGTGTGAATTTGTTTAAATATCACACACTTATGCCGTACATACAGTACATAAAAATACTCACTTACGAGTATAATGATTGCTGAACTGCTCACTAAACACTAATCCAACCCCAACTCAACCAAAATTCAACTCGCAAACGGCCCCCAACTCAACTCTCAACCCAACCGCTAACTCTCTTTCAATTCAATTGGAAAATTTTATGGACAAGCCGTTCTCGAGATACCATCGGTACAGATCAGTAGACATACAGACGTCCAGACAAGACGAGAAGTTTATTTATTTTTTTGGAGTTTTCAGACTAAGGGACTTTCAAAACGTCGAGAAAAGTGGTTTTGAACCAACAAAATTTTTGCTCATTTCTGACGGAATTTCAATACTTTGGTTTTTTTAGACCGAAGTAATTAAACCATTTAAAGTTCAATCGACACTTTTTCCAAAAAAGAAAGAAACCTTCTTCAAATTCAAATAAGACAATTTCAAAACAAACGAAACTTAAAAAAAAGGGTTTTGTTGAATACGGTCTGTCTATCAATTGACTTTGGCATTTTTATCAACATATTTGTCTTATAATTTTGCAGTCACTTTAACCGAAAGTATTGGACCCATAAAATTCAAAATTTCACCATAACACTTACAAAATGAAACTGTCTGAAATAATGATGAATGATGGATGGATGATATGAAATTGAGGGGCTCAGGGTATTATTGAACTATTATGACCTATCTGGCCGAAGTAGTTTGTGGGTTACTTCAGGTGACCAATACTTAGATGTCATTGACCCGGATTTTTGACCTGCTTCCAGCTAGGGTGACCTACTTCCGGCTGTGACGTAATCGTTTACACATTTATGGATGGGACGTAATCGTTTTCATAGTTTTTTAGCAAACGTCCAGGGTAAATTTTCAACACATCTACTTATGTATGTTTGACCTACAATCAGGTCAAACATAAGTACTCGTAGGTATGTAGTATACCTACTTTTTGACGTTGAAAAAAAATTGACAGAGAGCTAAAAAAAAATTGGCAAAGGAATTATGAAGATATTGTTGTTGTTGTGTTGTTGTCGCTATAACATTTTGGCGGAGAGTGAAAACGTCATATTCGAGAAATGATTTTTGATTTTAAAAACTTGTCCGAGAAATTATTAATCCGTAATTTAATTGTATTCAGGAAAAATATTTTTATAAACGTTGTGATCTAGTTTTTGTATAGAAATTAAAAATGGAATCGTAATGTCATAAACGTTGGGATTTAAGTTTAAATCTTGACTGAGAAATTACGAATCATAACGTAATTTCATATGGGTTATATGTTCAATAAAACTAAATATTTACGATAAAGGGATGTTATTTGAATCAGTTTTGTATTATTTTGAGTCCATGATAAAATATTACAGACACATTTAATATTGGATTCTACATAGTTCAAAAACCAGTAAAATGTTTACAATAATAACCCAAAAGTTATGAGTCATGAAACGATTTTTCGACGCATTCGGATAGCTAATAATCCGGAAGTTGTCTAGTAAAAACATGTATGAAATCGTAGTGGGCGTAGCAATTAGATGGGGCAAAATATGAAAAAAGATATATCAAAGTACTACGTTGCTGGATGTAAAGCGCTCAAATTGGGTTCCGGATCGCAGCGACATCCCGCGTACCCATGATAGTTACCGAAGCCGTTAGCCTCTACAATTTAAAGTTAAATTAGGAGATGTCATTTCTCTTTTTTCGAGCGTAATTAAAATTGGAAATATTTTTACAGAAAGTGGAATTAAATTCGGAATTTTTTTTTACATTACGCGTATACATATTGTATGTATAAATAGCCTTATCCATACAAATATATAACTTTTCAATATCAGTCAATTTTTCGTTATAATTTTTTTTTAAATTTTGTGCCTATATGTTTAGGCTTGCGAATAAATTAAGTGAGTTAGATGTTTTTTTTATCATTATAAAATCAAAGTATATGAGATATTATTATACTTACGGAAACCTTATAATCAGGCTTAGGATTTTTAGCTTCTAAAAAATTAAAAATGTGCTCCTAAAACATGTAACTAAAATTGCAAAATATGTTGTAAAATACTGTTTTGCTGTGTTCATATTTTGAAAAGAAAACCAAAACTAGACCCTATCTTAAAAGGATTTCAATTCAGTCATTAACAAAAAAGTATCAAGTTTTTGGCTATGAAGTTGGATAAAGTAGCTCTCTTGGGCTACGAAGTGCTGGAAAAGTAGTCCAACAATTATTCCACATCCATACACTTAAAAATTTGGACTGGTAAGCGCCACTTATTTAAAAAAACACCATAACGGTTGAGACTAAACGATTCACGCTATTAAAGCAAGTTTTAAACTAAGAAAAACTAAATTACGCTCATATTTTTGCTCAAATCAAATTGTAATTCAAACAGTTATGAATTCATATTCACATCGTGCTGACACTAAATAATTTTATTGTTTTATTAATTTTTACTAATCGCGAATATCAAACATACACTTCACGAATCATTTTAAAATGAAACCTGAACTTGAACTGTAAATTTTGTATTGTTACGTTTTTGCCTTGTCAATTAAGGTTCGTATAATCACCAACGAATTTATTTATTTCACAAGAATTATTACAACACAATTTATTAATAAAAATTCACAAAATCACATTATATAAATTATTCTCAAATTTTACTATACACTTATAATTTTTATTTCCATTAAATCACTTTTTAAATTACTTTTAATTTCCTTTATAATCTTCACAATATTGTTTACCAAATACTACAATTCGATTTTGTTCGCCTTTTTATATACACAAACCAAACTTCAAGAAAGCTCATGACTTTTCCAGTACTAATAGTGTAGAAACATTTAGAACTGTTTTATCATGGAAAATTCCATTTAGTACAGTAAAACATTGAGCTATTAATTTTACTTATTCTATCACACCCTAGGTGTCACCCTCATAGTATTTTAAATTTCACTCAAAATTATAACTCAATTCCTACTTCAATTTTGTCAAATCTAATTTGGAACTTAGCCTACTTGTATTCTTCTACTTGATAGTATAAAATATTACCCTCGTGACAAATATTCTAAATTGCATAAGGCATATCCGCCAAACCGTTATTTCCTAGAGAACTTCAAGCTACTTTGTAGGGAGTCCACAATATTACCTAGCGATGCCAATAAATCTTATTATTCTAGCCAAATATACATCAATTCAAGCAATTCCAAACAAATGTGGAGTTTATTTAATCAAATCTTGACCAATAATTCTGCGAGGTAAAAGCAGTTTAATAAGTTCTTTGCTACTATCGGAGTCATGTTATAAGACAAGGAATTGCACCAGTAAATACTGAAGTTATTAGCAATACTATAAATAACTAAAATCATTAGCCTCATCTGGTTATGATTACATTAAAGCCAATAAGGTCAATTAGCAACATAATTGATACCTCTCATTTAATGATATCTCTCTCATATCATACGCCTTTGCATTACCTTGGTTCGTGTAAAATGATAAAGGATTACCTTACTGCTAACAATGCCCACAAAATGGATGGAAAGCCAACATTACATTCTTTACAACGAAAAAGGTAAACAGATTGGTTAAAAGGAATTTCTTCGGATAAGGATATCCGCCGTGCTGCATGACAAAGGCCTGCCTAATGAAAATATGTGTTCACTGTATTTATAGTACTGCGGAAATACGGAGTGGTAAAGATGGGGAGACCGCATGCTTTTGTTTCAATGAAACCGCAAATTCCAATCAAATGGAAGTTTATAATTTATGAAGATTATATGCAGTTGAGCTTATGCGAAAAATTAAAGTGTTCGTCTTTCAAAGATTCGGAAACATTACCTGGTGCTTTTCTACAGATCGAAAATGTAAAAGATAATTTCCGGTCGTGTAGCAAAAGGCTGTGAAACTAGGCTTAATTAAGTTGGTGGATAAAATAACCGGAATTACCAACCAAGCTGCATTTATTATAAAACCTCCGGCTGAGCATAACGTGCGGTTATAGGAACTGAAACACCGAAGTCGGAGCAATTGGAAGGTGTATCACATGCCCCATACCATTCATTAGCGTTGTACTGGTAAAAATACATCAGCAGCATTCTAAAATTGAAAATGATGATGTAGGGATTAACAAAATGTCAAACATCAAACGCCAAACCTCTTTCATCGAATATTTTTAATATGCTCGTTCAAGCCAAAGTTTTGGTCATGTTACCCCCAGGTACTTTACCTTCTTTACTACTTCAACCCGTTTCCCGTCAACATTGATATTCTACCCTTTTTTTAAGTTTGTTTGAATAATTTTGATGTGGATAGAAAAACATTACCTGGGTCTTTGTAGCATTTATCCTGATTTTTCATGTCTCATAGTAGCTAGTCAGAACATCGAAATATTTTTTGGATTCTGCGGTGTTCACTCATTTATGGACACTGGTACTCGCTTTAGTTAGAGCAGAAAATCGCTGTGTCGTCGGCGTATATTATAGAAGTTTAACCTCCTTATCCTTGGTGATTGATATGTCTGCTTTGAATAGTTTGTACAGAAATGGTCCCAGAACTGAGCACTGAGGTGTATGTCCGAGTTAGCATCTTTGATGGAAACAAAGAATGTTCTGTCTGATAGGTATGAATAAACAAATTAAATTAGGCACGGGGTAGGTCAAATTTGATAAGTTTGTAAATCAATCCCTCGTGCCCTACCGTGTCAAAGGCCTTTTTTATGTCTAAAAATCCCGCAGCTGATATTTGTTTTTTTTTTTTTTGGAGAATTTTAAATGTTCGAAAATCCTTTTAAGGGCATCCGTCGTGGATTTTTTGGGGATGAAAGCCGCGAACTCTTCTATTGGAATTTTAAGCGTGGTATATTCTCTGAGCTTAGCAAACTTAGGGGCCTACTATTTTTAGGAGTGAATTGGTTCCTGGTTTTGGAAAGACGACTATTTTTGAAATTTTCCATGGGTTAGGGAAGTAGCCTGTTGCTAATACTGCGTTAATTATCTTTACCAGTAGCTTGACACCTGAATGTAAGAGATTTTCAATCGCTTTGTTGGTAATACCATCCACCCTTGGATATTTTCTGTTTTCTAGTTTAGCGATAATCCCTCTGACCTCTTCACAGCTACATTTTCAATATTCTCAGTTCTCTCGGCATGTTTTGTTTTGAAGTAATAAGTAAGTACTAATAACTTTCTACGACCTGTCTAATTTCTTGATCTGGATCAGAGACATTTCTTTCCTTAACAACACTCTGAAATATTCCGCCAACTTGCACGCTATGTGGTCGGGATCAATGATTGGTCCGTCTGTATCTTCCAGAGATATGGTTTTCTCCTTCGACTAGTCCTTAATCCTTTTCTGCATTGGAACCCGTTTCTTTCTTCTTCGGTTCCCATGTTATTCGGTAATGGCAACAACCCCTAATTGCCAGCACATTCTCTATTTGGATTTCCAGTAGTAGGCTTATAGTGAAGCATGAAAGCTGAGTTTTGGTGTTATTTTCTGTATTTGTTTTATACATAGGACATATTCCTTAAATGGTGACTCCATTTTTCGCTAGGTCTCTCTTGATTTCATTAATGGACGTGTCGTAGTTGACACCTTTCATGAATAGCGTTATTCCTCATTTCTTTTTTTTCGTGTGTATGTAGAAAACTGTTGGTTGTCTTTTTTGAGCATCTCCTTTATTGACTGTGATTGAAACATTTCTTGAGGTGACGTTTAGCATGGCCTCAGGATACTTATCATAAATTCCCTTCTCTAGCTCGGATACCTTTTCCTTTGAGAAGTCTTTTAAAGTCATGGGCGGTGGATTTAGCAATATTGCTATTGCTTGAATTATCCAGTATGGATGAAGCTGTCGACTGAATTTACTCAACGCCGCGTTAATTTTGTTTATGTATCTGATGAGCTTTTCGTCTATAAACGGTGTTTTTGATCAGCTTTTGTGCATGATATTTTTAAATATTTTACACCGTTTATTTTAAAAAACAACAACAACAAAAACTATTTTCCATAAATGTTCTGTTTAACTAGTGTTTCACAGGCAAAACATATATATATATATATATATATATATATATATATATATATATATATATATATATATATATATATATATATATATATATATATATATATATATATATATATATATATATATATATATATATATATATATATATATATATATATATATATATATATATATATATATATATATACATATATAATAGCGCTGGCGCTAGCCCTTATAAACTTACAAATACCTTAACATAGTTAAACATTTCAAATAAATTCAAAATAAAATCCTGTATTCTTACCTTATCTACAAATTCCAGATTTAGTCGTTGTTCTACAGTGGCATTATCACTTTTTAACAGACGAATCTGAAATAGAAAAACCAATATTTTGCATTATTATAAGTAAGGTAAACAATATTGTCCATGGTCTTTCAATAAAATTTAATTTAACAGATGTTTATTTGCAGAAGGCCGACATTTTCCGAATATAGTATTAAGGGTTCATTACTGTAATGTATGATACGAGTTCATGCCGTAACCCCCATTTTGCGCTAGAGGCAAAATTAAGGATTTGGTAGTAAACAATTTGGGAAATCGAGGGGATCCCAAATAAAAATCTCAAAATCTAAAACTTTTAAATTCCACAAGTTAAAAATTAAAAAAATTGAAATCCCTAAAAGTCAATAACATAAAAATGAACCAAAACTGTTTAAAAATAGAAAACCCAAAAACATTAAAAAAATAAAAATCTGAATTTCTAAAACTCCAAAAATTTAATCAAAACACGTCAAACCCAAAATCCTAAAATTCTAAAATCTAAAATTCAATGAGTCTAGAAACAAAATATAAACACTTAAAAATCTTAAAATCGTCTAAAAACCCAAAAAAAAATCAAAGAGTCAAATTTTTAGATATACTATATAGGTTTTACATTTTTAGGATGTTTTAACGGTTTTTTAAATTCTGGAAACTCAACTCTAACGCCTTTCAAATTTTATATTATGTTTCTTAGCGGTTTCAGTATCGATTATCAGTTTAATCGATTTTGCCGTCATGATTCTAGAGCGTGTTAATTATCGCGTTGGTGGAATTTTCTTGACCTGTGATAGTTACACCACGACGCGTAAATGCCCCAGAAAAACAAGAAAAATGCCCCAAGAAGTTGGGATCTATTTGCAGGGAGCCACCCGAATTCTCGGCAATAAAAATTTGCAAAAAAAACCTCGAAAAACACAAGGTGAAGTTCGCTTTGTACAATAGAGTATGGACCCTACCTCCCCCATACCACAGCTTTGAAATTCTAACATTCATAGAAATTGTAACATTTTTCAATATTTGTGCTTTTCATTAATTACTCATGTACTAAAATAGAGAATTCTCCAAAGCCGCTTAGGATTTGACTCTTCGCGCGAGGATGACAGGAGAAGGTCTGAAAAATTTCACAAAAAATTTACATTTATAATAATATTTACGTTTGTGTTTCACATACTAAAACAAAAAAACTCCCCAAAGCCGCTTAACATGTGTTTCTTCTGCGCCAAGATGACAAGAAATTATGTAGCTTCCTTTTCTTTTCGTATTGTAGTTTAGGCACGTTATTTTACATTTTTTGGGATTTTTTTGGGGAGATTTTCACTGTTGGGAATATGATGGTATCTCTAAAATTATTGATGTTTTGGGAGATTGGAGGTTTTCAGATTTTTTGGCAGATTTTTGGATTTTAATGTATTAGGAATTTGAGGTTCTTGAGTTTCAGTCTACAAATCTCTAAACATTTAAAAACCTGAAAACTTATAAATTTGTTTTAGCATTTTAGGTTTTTATTCTTTTTGATTTTAAAGTTTCAGATTTTTCGATTTTTGGAAAAAATCTCTAAGCCACAAAAATTTGCAAATTTAACCATTCCATCTAATAATCTTAAAGGCCTAAAAACGAGAGAGTTTAGAACCTAAAACCTTAGAAACTAAAAGCCATCAAACTTAAAAGTCTTCTATACAAATCTGGATATCTGTATAACCTGAAAACCATAACAGCTAAAACTCAAACAATCAAAAAACAAAGGAAAATCTGGAACCCTCGAAATCTTTAAAATCCTGAAAAAACCACAGGCCCTGAAAATGTTCATCTAAAAATCAAACAATTTAAAAATCAAAGGATCACTGATTTTTTTTGAAATTTTTAACCTTGACCTTTCCGATTTCAATTTTTTTGTTGTAGTCGTGTTCCTTAGAAGAAAGATACCTTTTATTATTTTTTTTTTTACGTTTGGTTGTCCTGTTATTTGACCTTTTAATTTTGACAGTTTTCAAATTTTAATTTTTGGCATGGTAGTTTCTTCGGTTCTAAGAGGAGTATTTTCCAAAACGATAAAATTTTGGAAAGGTAATAATTCATCCTAAACTTCATCATAACTTATTTGTGAAAAGTACCGTTATTTAAGGAGTTATGAACAGATAAATCTGTGTTTATATTTCTGTCGCTAGAGAGTATAGCTACCAAAATATCGAAAAACATAACCCAGCATTTGATAGATAATAGTTCAAACTTTCAAACAAGTGTTAAGTCGTGTTTTGGGGAGGGGACCTAGTTTAGCCTCCAGATAACTTCAAAGTTGAAAAATGTAATTTTGATCATTATTTTAACATTACAATTTGTGTTAAAGGACTAGATAACACTACCAGTGGTATTTTCAGTTCTGAATTTCACAGACTACATATCTCTGGTGGGAATACTGCAAACACAGTTCTTATTCTTCCGTTAGATGGCTTAAAAATTATAATAAATTTATTTTTACGCGTGTTGGAAAATCTCCAGCTAGTATAGCAGCTTAAATGTTTAATTAATATTGAGACCACTAAGAATACACTGAGAATATATTACAGTAATGGAGGGTTGGCATTACTTGATGTAATAATCCAGGGTTCGAGTATTTACAACTGTTTTAAGCTTAGAAAGCTAATTTTACATTTGTAAAATTATTTTTTACATTTTAAAATTTTACCTTTACACCAGCTAATATTTAATTGAATAACTTTTGATATCACTCGACAAAATAAATTGTTATTCTGATTAATTATACAAACACATTTGTACATTATGTGTTCCTGGTCTTCCTGCTAATATACATTCGTTTGGTCGAAGTTCTGCCTATTTAGAGAATCCTATGGATTCAGCTGGATGTTTTTCTAAAAAAGTGTTATAAACCTCAGATAAACTGCGTAAAACAAATAGTTTCTGGTTATGAATTCAAGCACCATTTGCATTACGCAAACTAATGTAATCATTATTCTCAGGAAGCTGTCGGCTGATATCTGTACATTTGTAGAACTCCTCGACTAAATGAATTGTTTCGATAGAAATCCTCGGTCTCATTTCCCTTGGGCCTGGTAAGCTACCATATCCATTCTGTTCAGCTGAATTTTTTGCTTTTAGTACAATTGTGTAGCTTTGAATTGATTCATATTTCTGACTGTTGATTTATCCTCTGGTAACAAATATAATGAGAATACGCGAATCTCATATTTTGCCTCGCGCTTGTATCTACAATATTGCTTGGAGGAACGGCCTCATCATCATCAAAATCTGGCTGATTTATAACTTCAATATAGCAAATCTTGGGAACTGGAATTCCCAGAATATTTTCACAAGTAACCTTTATTATATGATTTTAATACGAGTATGTTCCGAAGATTGTAAGAGAATTCAATCCAGTTTCGAACTGATGAGCTTATGATTATGAAAAAATCAATCTTCTCATCAGGCCGCGGCGACTGGACTGATTATACCACAATTTACATTCTATATATACAGAATGTGCTGTGCATTTAAGTATTAGCGAATCATAACTAATACAGATGAACTCTCTTACAATTTTTCTTCTTCACAATATTCACACAGCTCTATTTCTGTGTACGCTAATTTTTACTTTTTATTAATTTTTTGTTGAATATTAATTAATTCATGTAATCTCTAATATGCTACCGGTGGTTAGATTATTTTAATTGTGTTTCGATTAACACGAGAAGTATATTAGTATTTACGAACAGTAATTCAACGAAACCGACTAATAGACGTAATTCTATTTATTTTAATTATATGAAGAAGAAAAATTGTAAGAGAGTTCATCTGTATTAGTTATGATTCGCTAAAACTTAAATGCACAGCAATCAGTCCAGTCGCCGCAGCCTGATGAGAAGATTGATTTTTTCATAATCATAAGCTCATCAGTTCGAAACTGGATTGAATTCTATTACAATCTTCGGAACATACTCGTATTAAAATCATATAATTAAAATAACCCTGTTGTACGACTGAGCGCTCCAAGAGCGATCAATGATCAATCACGGTGATGCTCTCTTATACCTCACCGTGATCATCACTTTATACCATATTTCGTAAAAATAGCACGGAAAAAATGCGAACATTGTAATTTACTACATGAAAAACAAATTAAAGATAGCCGAAGGTTTCTTTTTTTTTTTGCTTTATACTTCTGTTTCATGTTTTAACGTGCCATCTCAAGCAAAATTTCTCGATTGCTCACGCAAAGTACAACTGGGAAATAGAATTACGTCTAATAGTCGGTTTCGTTGAATTACTGTTCGTAAATACTAATATACTTCTCGTGACACACCCACACAAGCTTCTGATAATTGTCCTTGTAATGCTATTTCAATAATTTCTGATGGTAGTGATATTCTCTCTGACTGTCCTGGAGAGATATCAGATGATGCAGATGATGTTGCATAAATCGGTAGATTTGGTGAAATTTGCATTTCTTTCAAATCATAAAGTTTTCGGCTGCACTCGTACAAACTATTTCGCTAGTTATTTTGCGGTTTAAGAAATGTTTAGCATTTTCAGCTAACTTAACACAACAGCGATGTAGTTTTATACTGCCACCTGGGAAGTGACATTTGAATAATATTTCTGTAGACTAGGCATCCCCGGTAGTTTGCAGAGTAGTTTTCGGCTCAGTTGCTGCATTTGCAACTATTGGTTAGATGTAGTTCACCGCATACAACGCATACGGATATCAACTTGCAATAAGTTCTTGAGTGACCATATTCTTGGCAGTTTAAACACTGAATTGGTCCGGACATTTTATTTAGTTCTTCAACAGTTAAGCATCTATGCACGAGGTACTTTAATTTATTATATTGGATGTATTTCTCATTTTTTCAAAGTGCTTTCGGATGGAACCAGCTCAACTGTAACCATTGGTTGTGGTTGCTTCAAGTGGTTCATGATCCTATATACATTCTGTATTTTAAATCCATCTTCAATAAGCGGGGCCTGGATTTCGGTTGCCTTAACTTGGACATCGATGCCTTTAATAACCACTGAAAGACACTTTGAAGACTTTTCTGTTTTACAGCAATATATCGATCGATGTCAGTTTGTATCATATGTACATAACGTCTAGTGCTCTCTATAAGGCTAGTATCGCTGCTGCGCTTTCCAAGGTGTATATTCGTCGTGTCACTTACCACTTCTTGCTCCGTATTCAATACTGAATCTCAGCGACTGCGAGCCCGCTTGCATACTCCCGAGAGACGCCGGTACTGGGTTCCCTGCACCGTAAAAGTTTCCTCCTCTTTGCGAAACATGGTGGTTTTTTGATCAGGGTGTCCTTCCCTTAGCATTTTATACCTAGTGCCAGGTAGAAAAAATCGGCCGCCTCTAATATGAGGAAGAGACGCTGTTTGAAGCCGCACCTCCTTGTGCGTCTGCTAACAGACGCTTCTGCTAGTTTTGTTCCGCGGGTGGTATTTTATTTCCCACTTACCCCCCGGCAAGTCGGTGAGGGCATTCCCTTATCCGCGACCTAGGGATGTGCCCGATGGGAGATCCAGCAACTCCACACGGAAATACTAAACCTAATGAGAAAACATTGACCCTGTCATTTGTTTTGGTGATTCATCTAATGTCTACTTAGTATGATTCATCGAGTACCTGTGTGACCTGCGTTATTAAGTTAATCGTTATACTAAAGTTTTAAAGAGTACCTGTACATGTTTTATGGTCTGAGTTGTAAAGTTTATTAACCTGTCTACCCACAAAAAATAAAATAAATAAATTTGACTGTATGGATGGATATACATATTACTGTCAGTTATGTGTACTAGTCAAATAAGTAGTGGTACACATTTTTCCACTCGTTAGTCACAATTTGACAGTGTTATTGAAAGTGAAACTTATTATTAAGTGGTGCGAGTTCCGAGTAATGTTAAGAGAATATGGTCAAGCCACGGTGTTGTAATCCTTTTAACTTGAAAAATCACAAAAACCTTCGAAATAAATCTAGAGCATCTATCTCATCATTAAACCCGCCAATTCATCTGCCCAATGGTGACTGGGCTAGAAGTGACGAGGAAAAAGCTAAAGTCTTCGCTGATCATATTGGAGGTGTTTTCACTCCCAACCCTGGATTATCGGTGGTTCAAACAGATGTAGCAATCGTACCTGAGAGGAAATTCAAGATAAAGAGGCCACTAGTAAAGTTTATTATTGCTCACCAAACTCAATTAAAGAAAGCCCCTGGGTATGATCAAATTACAGAAGAAATACTTAAAAAATTGCCTGAGTAGTTCGACTAGCTCAAATATTCAATTCAATCTATGAATTGAAATTGGCAAGGATCCTACTATGGACTCATCATATAGACCAATAAGCCTATTGCCAACCATCTCGAAAGTCTTCGAAAATGCAATTATCGGAAAAATTATACCGAAACTCCGAAACATCATCCCTAATCATCAATTTGGTTTTAGAGCCAAACAAGTGCACCGAATAGGTACAGAAATAAGATCAGCACACGAGAAAAAGAAATACTACTCGGCAGTTTTCTTCGATGTTGCTCAAGCATTCGATAAAGTTTCTCACAAGGGTTTACTTTATAAAATTAATATTAAATAGCCAGAAGTTTACCAACTTATGAAGTCATATTGGTCGAATCGCAGATATTATGTCAAACACAATACCTCTAAATCGGGCGAGAAAAACGCCCTAGCAGGAGTACCACAAGGCAGTCTGCTTGGCCCAACCTTATATTTAATTTTCACTTCTGATCAACCAACATCTTCGCAAATCATAACGTCTATTTTCGCTGATGAGATAGCAATCTTATGTACTCATAAAAATCCACAAACAGCATCCGAAATCCTGCAACTACATATAAATGACATTGAAATGTGGCTGAAAAAATGGAGGATACAGGTCAATGAAGAAAATCGAATACAAATCCCTCAGGCAAACGAAGCAAAATACCTAGGCGTTCATCTAGACCGACGATTAACCTGGCAAAAACATATTGAAATCAAACGAGGTAAATATTCAATCGTTGATCTAGAATACAAGCTTCTCCTGTATAACACAATGATTGGTACGGATTGGTTTTACCTGTCTCACTTGACATTTTAATTTTTGATACAAAAATGTTTGCAAATTTTGGAAAAGGAAGATTTAATTTCTTTTTAAATTAAAATAGAAATGAATAATATTTACTAATGTTTATTCAATTTATTTAATTAACTTAATAATACGAAAATAAACAGCGATTTTTAGTTATTAATATTTACACTGTAAGAAATAAATGGCGCCACTTTGACTGAGCCAGCTAAAACCTATGCTAGCCTGATTAAACCTATCTGGTCGTATGGCTGTCAATTATGGCAATCAACTTCAAATTCAAATATTGACATTGTTCAAAGAGTACAGTCAAAAATTCTCAGAATCATTACAGGGGCACCCTGGTTCGCAAAAAAAAACAAAAATATATATAAGGACCTTAGCATCCTAACTGTCAAAGACGAATTACTAACTATGCGGATTAACTATGCAGGGAAACTATCATCTCATCCGAATATGCATTCGAGAAATTTAAAAGATATACTTTTGTCGCCACGATTAAAGACGAAAACGATGGCTGTGGCATCATAAATTATTAATTATTGATAGCATGTAAATTCTGCACGTAAAAAAAAAGGTTTAGCATTAAAATCTGGCCAGTAATGTAAGGGGGCGTAACTACACTGTTAGTTGTACACCTTATCATTTCCAGTAATTTAAAAAAATTTCTAATATTTTTTTGCTTTACTATGAACAACTACTAAAAATCTATTTATTATAATTTTGAAACAACTGCCGAAACTTGCACTGATTTTAATGCACTGAAATTAATGCATTTCTCACTTTAGAATTCAAGCGCAGGTATAAAAATCAATTTCTTGCAAATTTTTAAGTCATCTAACGGAAGAAACCTATGTTTGCAGTATTCCCACTAGAGATATGTAGTCTGTCAAATTCAGAACTGAAAATTCCACTGAGAGCGTTATATACTCATTCAACACAAATTGTAATGTAAAAAAAAAATGATCAAAATTACATTTTGCAAATTTAAAGTTACCTAGCGGCTAAACTAGGCCACCACAAAACAAGATTGAACACTTGTTTGAAATGTCGAACTATTATTTATCAAATGACATATCACGTTTTTCGACATTTTGGTGGCTATGCCTTATGCCGACAAAAATATAAACACAGATTTATCTATCCATAACTCTTTAGATAACGGTACTTTTTCAAAAATAAGTTATCATAAAATTTAAGATGACTTAGTATCTTTCCAAAATGTTATCGTTTTGGAAAATACTCCTCTTAGAACGGAAGATACCAACATTTATATAGGACTCAAAAATTAGAATTTGAAAAAGTGTCAAAATTAAAAAGTCAAATAACGGGACAACCAAACGTCAAAAAAAGAAAAAGTAACGATCTTCTTATTTTCAATAAGGAACACGATTAAAACAAAAAAAATAGAAATCGGAGAGATCAAGGTTGTGCCCGATTTAAAATACTGTTACGTTTTTGCCTTGTCACTCAAGGTTCGTATCACTGGATTGTGAATAATACAAAATCAATTTAACTTATCTCCAACGAATTTATTTATTTCACAAAATTTATTGCAACACAGTTTATCAATAAAAATTCACAAAAACACTTTATATAAATTATTCTCAAATTTTACTGTTCATTTATAATTTTTATTTCGCATTACAACACTTTTTAAATCACATTTTAGTTACTTTCACACTGTCGCTTTCCAAATACTACTAGTAATCTTACAAGTTTACTCTATCGCATTCCAAATACTAATAATCCAATTCGATCTTGTTCGCCTTTTTATATACACAAACCAAGCTTCTCGAAAGTTCATGACTTTTCCAGTACTAATAGTGTAAAAATATTTAGAACTGTTTTATCATGGAAAATTCCATTTAGTACAGTAAAACATTGAGCTATTAGTTTAACTTATTTTATCACACGCTAGGTGTGAAAAAAAATTTCAAAACTTTAAAATATTGTTACGATGACACCTAGGGTGTAATAGAATAAGTTGAATTAATAGCTCAATGTTTTACTGTACTAAAATGAAATTTTCCTTGATAAAACTGTTCTAAATGTTTCTGGACTATTCTTACTGGAAAAGTCATGAAATTTCTAGATGTTTGATTTGTGTATATAAAAAGTCGAACGAAGTCGAATTGGAATCATTAGTTTTTGGTAAGCGAAAATATAAGGATTAAGAAGGAATTAAAAAGTGATTTAAAGAGTTTTTTAGTACAATCTAAAAATTATAATTGATCAGTAAAACTGTGCGAATATTAAAGTAAATGATTTTGTGAATTTTCGTTAGTAAATTGTGTTGTAATAATTTTTGTGTGACGTAATAAATTGAATTATTTTGTTTTATTCACAATCCAGTGATACGAACCTTGATTGACAAGGCAAAAACGTAACAATATTAAAGATTTGAAAGAGTTTATCAAACCTAAAAATCTTTAAAGCTCAATTTCCGAAAAAATGTTAAAGCTTCAAAAAAAAAAAATTTGTAAATCTAAAAATGAATTGATTTCGTAGTCGACCGCGAGTCCTCAGCGATTTGTCTCAGATTAGTAAGGACCAGAATCTTTTTTCATCTTAATATTCGGTTATCTCTTTCTGGGAGAAAGGCAAAATTTATCATTAGGGCAACACCCGGGCAATTCAACAGGTACTATCAGGAGAGTGTGGAAGACAACGCCACTAAATTCGTCTTCATTAATGTGTGACTTATAAAAGGCACTGCTTAACTAATTATTTTTTAAACCACTACCCCAAATCCCTCTAAAAATGAAAAAAAAAAAAATTCTCATCACTCTTTCAGAAATTTATATAGAGAACAAACATGCACTACAGTTAAGACAACAAATTTATTATAGTTTCCAAAAGAAAATTCAATAAGTCTTTGTGATTTTTCTTAATCTTTGTACATTTTTTTTCTGTTTTCAATAATTTTTAACTTTTTAAAACTTTTACAAAACTTTTCTAAGAACAAACAAAACAAAAATCTTGAAAACTATTATATAGAGATATAACCAAGACCTAACCAAACGATTTATTGTTTTTAAAGGATGCACAATGTTTAGTGAAGTAAAACACTAAGAAAAGCTATAAAAGCAGAAAAGATTCTTGGAAAAACTGTTCTTATTACATACATACATATACAAAATCAACAGTAAAACTACATACAGTATATATATGATACATTGGAGTCAGAATATAAAATACACAAACACATACAAACAGCCGAAAATGTAAATTTATGTGCTTTTATTTAAAATGTGAAGTGAAAAAGTTTATTTTCCCTCATCCTGATTGGAAAATTTATTATTCGATTACATTTTTTATTTTGTTATTTATTTTCTTTATTCAATATGTGTGTGTGTGTGTGTCTACATATGTATGTTATGTTGAGGTCGAACGGCTATATATAGTGTGAGATGAATGAAAAGGTAAGATATCGGTCAATCTTCTATTATACACTCGGACGTATATACACATAAGAAATAAGTTATTTATGTAGTACAAATGTACAGAACAACGAGTATAACAAGAAGGATTTCAATTAGCTGTATATACGTAGTTAGATTCAATTACGATTCTTCAGCTTACAGAATATTATATTCAATCATGTTTTTTGAGTTCGCATATTTGAAATGAAATCAAATTATTTGAAAGCTTTTTGTTAACCAATTTTCTTTTATGTGTTTATAGTGTGCATGAAAATCGATTTGAAAGAATAAGAATTATTTCGGGTAATTGAATGGAATTTTTTTTGATTACATATAACATTTCATGGGGAAAGCTGGCGCACATGACACAAGTTCAAAATTCGCAATATTAAATCAAGAGAGAAAAGCGTTATTTGTTTAGTTCCCAATCGCATTTAAAATGATTTTTGGGGTAAATATACCATATACGTTTCAATCCATCTGTGCGCGCACCAAATATTTTATTTAAACAACCCTCCTGAAATGTAAATATGTGTAGAAGTATGCGTGGATAAATTATTCATGAATTTTTGATTATTATAAAACAGAGCAAAACTATTATAAAGCTCATACATGGTATACGTATTGCTTATATAAATTTTTGACAATTGAAAAACAGATGTAACTTCACATATTAATACAAAATTTGTTACACACAATTAAGTTTAATCTAAAAGTTGTATGTATAATACCAAAAATTAATTAAAATTAAAATAATTGTGTTTCCTTTTAGACATGAACATGAAAACATAACATTCGACAGATGATAACACAAATAATAACATTGTGTTATGTACGAATAGCTCTACATATAGTGTATTACATACAGCAGCACTAATGATGACATTCAATACAGTAAATGTATAATTTGCGTACAGTACACAATAGTGCAAAAATAATTTTTCATGTGGTAATTGAATATTTTAAATAATATAAAGCGCAGACAATGAAAAAAAAAAAATATTCAGAGCTTTTCAAAGCATAATTAGTACCACAAGTATAGTATAGTGTATTCAAGCCCGTATACTATATACAAATAACAATAGAGTCTAATAATCATTATGGATTCTATTGTATTACGGTCTGTTAGTCCTGACTTTACGAACATGAATAAATCTTGTGTATACATAATAATATTCTGTTGAATAATTATTGTAATCAAGTTTTATGTTTAGAGCATTTTACAGGACATTAATTATGTTTTGTTAATGATCTGTTTACAACCTTATGCTTTATTATGAAAATTTGGTATTGTTTTGATGTAAAAAATGTTAGCAAAAAATTAGCCTGTAATTAAAGAAAATATCAGTTTTAATAGTTTACCGCATTTAGCAGGACAAACAATTACAATTCATGATGGCTATAAAAGCGATGGAGGCATAATAACGCGTACTGTATTTTAAAAGTTTGAAAGCGAATGACGAAAAATGTTAATAAATATAAATTAATGGCTATTTGTTTGTAGCTCCTTTCTAACTTATGATCCCATAAAGCTTTGTACATATTTTTAGGTCTAAATTACGCAAATACAAAATATTATTAGATTGCTACTTTGGAAAATAATGTTCAACCTTAAAAATTTCAATTATTTCACAATTCGATAGATTTGACAACAACAATTTATGTTTGAAAAATGCTAGACTATAAGACTAAATTACTTAACATAGTTAATGATTTTATGATTTAGCTTGTTTTAAAGTTATTAGCCCAAAAAGCTGTTTACACATTTTAGGTATAAAATATTAAAATTTGACCAAACTTGGCACGACAATGTTGCTCAACCATGAAAAGTTCAAGTATTTTAATGTTTCCTTTTTTTTAATCCTTTTGGTGGTTTATTAAACAGTTTGATGCAATATATTGGTGTTTTGAAAAAATGGTAGAATATTTACGCGATTTAATTAATATGATCATTTAAACGTTGTACTGTTTTTGCTTTTTTTTAACCTTACAAGCCCAAAAAGCTTTTTAGATCCATTTAGGTTTAAAATATGAAAATATAACCAAACAAGGCACGAAAACATTGCGTAACCACCATCGTTTATGATTTTGACAACAACAACACAGGCTGCTGGTTTGATGAATAATTTGGAAATGGTAGAACATCAGATTGAAATACCTAATAAGTTACTTATGATTGTTGTTCGAAATTTGATAGATTTGTTTAGAACAACAATCATATTGGAAAATGACAAATTTCAGGTATTTCAGAAGTGATGCAGAATCGAAATACTTAACATATTACTTAAGCCGGTATAATCGTTATTTGTTTGCTTAAACTTGTTAGCCCAAAAAGTTCATTTCGAAGTTTTAGGCCTAAAATATGGAAATATAATCAAAAATTGCATGAATATGTTGCTGACTTACCAAAAAAAAACGTCAGGAAATATCAAATAGTAATTATCAATAAAAATTAATTTTTTTATTGAATCTATAGTAACAATCATGAAATTTAAACGCAAATTGGCACAATATTTCCACATGTCAAAATTTATTGTAAGTGATATGAAATAATCAAAAATTGCACAAATATTTTGCTTAATCCCAAAAAAATTTAAGTATTTGAAAATTTAATAGACCTAACCACAAAAACTCCATTTTATGATTTAGACAACAACAACAGCAAATCCTACTGGTCCAATGAAGAAAACTTTCATGCAAAATGGGTATTGTGGAAAAATGCCAGAAAATGAAATCGGATTAATTATCAAGATGGCAACGTAGAGTAAAAGAAATCGCTACGGACTTTCAATCATAAGTAGGAGTGCTATTCGGAACGGATCAGGTGAATTAAAAATATACATTTAAACCGCCCTCGTAGTGTGGCGGAAATATTTCTCGTCGCTTTTAAATAGACAGGCACCACCTTCCGAGTAGGCAGCTTTCTTATACTATATCTACAATATCTACGTTGAGATGACACCACCACCTCCTCCATTATGAAGTGCAGAATATGATATCACAGATGAAAATTTACAAAATGCTTAAATATGGCGCCCATTATTTGACCTATTGCATGTCAGCTGTATGTTTAGTCTAGAGAAGACGTCGAAAAAAGAGTGGAAGACGATTGTTATCTGACCACTTCATAAAATAAATGAGAGATGGGGTCAGATGTAACAACTACAACGGTGTAGATTTGCTGAAAATATGCTATAACTTTTTGGCCAATCTAGTCAACTAGATGACGGGAGAACTGCTATAAAGGAACGACGGTGCACAATCTACTCATCGATTGAAAACAATGATCTCAACTTTAGCAATCGAAACATATAATCATAGTTTACATTTTTGTCCCAGAATTTTTGGGAAAAGTGATTTTCAATAAAAATAAATTTGTTTTATTAAATCTGTAGTAACAACCAGGCGATTTAAACGCAAATGGCACAATATTTGCAAATGTCAAAATTTCTTGCAAGTGATAAGAACCTTAGCAAACAATATATTGTATATTATCATAGTTTACATTTTTGACCCAGAATTTTTGAAAAAAGTTTTTTTTAATCTGTAGTAACAACTAGGTGATTGATTTTAACGCAAATTGTTATTGCAATTATTATTCTAAATGATATAAACCTTAGCAATCAAAACATTTTATCATAGTTTACATTTTTGGCCCAGAATTTTTGGGAAATATCAAATGGTTATTTTCAATAAAAATTACATTTGTTTAATTAATCAGTGGTAACAACCAGGCGATATAAACGCAAATTGGCACAATATTTGCAGATGTCAAAATTCAATCTAAGTAATATAAACCTTAGCAATCAAAACATTTTATCATAGTTTACATTTTTGCACAAAATTTTTGGGAAATATCAAATAGTGATTTTCAATAAAAATTACATTTTTTTATTAAATCTGTAGTAACAATCAGGCGATTTAAACGCAAATTGGCACAATATTTGTAAATGTCAAGATTTATTGCAAGTGATAAAAACCTTAGCAAACAAAACATTTTATCATAGTTTACATTTTTAACCCAGCATTTTTGAAAAAAGTTATTTTCAATAAAAATTTTTTTTATTAAATCTGTAGTAACAACTAGGTGATTTAAAATTTATTCTTAGTGATCTCAACCTTAGCAATCGAAACATATAATCATAGTTTACATTTTTGGCTCAGAATTTTTGCGAAATATCAAATAGTGATTTTCAATAAAAAATAAATTTGTTTTATTAAATCTGTAGTAACAACCAGGTGATTTAAACGTAAATTGGCACAATATTTGCAAATGTCAAAATTTATTGCAAGTGATCGCAACCTCAGCAAACAAAACATATTATCATAGTTTACATTTTTGGCCCAGAATTTTTGAGGATAGTTATTTTCAATAAAAATATTTTTTTATTTTTATTAAATCTGTAGTAACAACCAGGTGATTTAAACGCAAATTAGCACAATATTAGCAAATGTCAAAGTTTTATTGCAAGTGATATGAACCTTAGCAAACAATACATATTATCATAGTTAACATTTTTGGCCCAGAATTTTTGGGAAATATCAAAGAGTGATTTTCAATAAAAATTACATTTTTTATTAAATCTGTAGTAACAACTAGACGATTTAAACGCAAATTGGCACAATATTTGCAAATGTCAACATTTCTTGCAAGTGATAAGAACCTTAGCAAACAATATATTGTATATTATCATAGTTTACATTTTTGACCCAGAATATTTTAAAAAAGTTTTTTTTAATCTGTAGTAACAACTAGGTGATTTGAACGCAAATTGGCACAATATTTGCATATGTTAAAATTTATTCTAAATGATATGAACCTTAGCAATCAAAACATTTTATCATAGTTTACATTTTTGGCCCAGATTTTATGGAAATATCAAATAGTGATTTTCAATAAAAATTACATTTTTTATTAAATTTGTAGTAAAAACCAGGCGATATAAACGCAAATTGGCACAATATTTGCAAATGTCAAAGTTTATTCTAAGTGAGTTGAACCTTAGCAATCAAAACATTTTATCATAGTTTACATTTTTAGCCAAGAATTTTTGGGAAAATTTATTTTCAATAAAAATAAATTTGTTTTATTAAATCTGTAGTAACAACCAGGTAATTTAAACGCAAATTGGCACAATATTTGCAAATGTCAAAATTTATTGCAAGTAATCGCAACCTCAGCAAACAAAACATATTATCATAGTTTATATTTTTGGCCCAGAATTTTTGGGAAATATCAAAGAGTGATTTTCAATAAAAATTAAATTTATTTATAAAATCTGTGATAACAACAAGGCGATATAAACGCAAATTGGCACAATATTTGAAAATGTCATAATTTATTGCAAGTAATCGCAACCTCAGCAAACAATACATATTATCACAGTTTACATTTTTAGCCCAGAATTTTTGAGGAAAGTTATTTTCAATAAAAATATTTTTTTTTATCTAATCTTTAGTAACAACTAGGCTATTTAAACGGAAATTGGGACAATATTTGCAAATGTCAAAATTTATTACAATTGATATAAACCTTATCAAACAATACATATTATCATAGTTTACATTTTTGGCCCAGAATTTTTGCGAAATATCAAATAGTGATTTTCAATAAAAATTACATTTTTTATTAAATTTGTAGTATTAACTAGGCGATTTAAATGCAAATTCCACAATATTTGCAAATGTCAAAATTTATTGCAAGTGATATGCACCTTAGCAATCAAAACATTTTATCAAAGTTTAGATTTTTGACCCAGAATTTTTGAGAAAAGTGATTTTCATTAAAAATAAATTTTTTTTATCCAATCTGTAGTAACAACTAGGCGATTCAAATGGAAATTGGCACAATATTAGCAAATGTCTAAATTTCTTGTAAGTGACAGGAATCACAGCAAATAATATATATTATCATAGTTTACAATTTTTATAATTAATATTATTTCGTATAATCACAAAACACCAACAGTTTTCACTTACTTAAAAATAAAAAAAACCAAAATTTTATTTTTATTTATTTAAAATTACAACTAGTTTCGATCTTGTAAAGATCATCTACAGGTAATTTTTTGCAATAAATTACCTGTAGATGATCAATTGCAAAAAATTACCTGTAGATGATCTTTACAAGATCGAAACTAGTTGTAATTTTAAATAAATAAAAATAAAATTTTGGTTTTTTTTATTTTTAAGTAAGTGAAAACTGTTGGTGTTTTGTGATTATACGAAATAATATTAATTATAAAAAGATCACTTACGTCACTCCGCATCAAAAAAAAAAATTTTTTTTTTTTAAAAAATGTTTAATATTACAATTTTTGCCAAGAATTTTTGAAAATTTATTTTCAATAAAAATAAATTTGTTTTATTAAATCTTTAGTAACAACCAGGTGATTTAAACGCAAATTGGCACAAAATTTGCAAACGCCAAAATTTATTGCAAGTGATATGAACCTTAGCAAACAATACATATTATCATAGTTTATATTTTTGGCCCAGAATTTTTGGGAAAAGTTATTTTCAATAAAAATATTTTTTTTTTATTAAATCTGTTTAAACAGCTAGGTGATTTAAACGCAAATTGGCACAATATTTGTAAATGTAAAAATTTATTGCAAGTGATAAGAACCTTAGTAAACAATATATATTATCATAGTTTACAATTTTTCTCCCAGAATTTTTGGGAAAGAGATTTTCTATAGAAATAATTTTGTTTTATTAAATCTTTAAACCAGGCGAATTAAATGCAAATTGGAACAATATTTGCAAATGTCAAAATTTATTCTAAGTGATATGAACCTTAGCAATCAAAACATTTTATCATAGTTTACATTTTTAGCCCAGAATTTTTGGGAAAAATGATTTTCAATAAAAATAATTTTTTTACAATATTAAATCTGTAGTAACAACCAGGCGATTTAAACGGAAATTGACACAATATTTGCAAAGGTCAACATTCATTCCAAGTGATCTTAATCTTAGCAAACAATAAATATTATCATAGTTTACGTTTTTGCCCAGAATTTTTGGGAGAAGTTATTTTCAATAAAAATATTTTTTTTTACAATATTAAATCTGTAGTAACATCTAAACGATTTAAACGGAAATTGGCCCAATATTTGCAAATGTCAAAATTTATTCTAAGTGATAAGAACTTTAGAAAATAATATATATAATCATAGTTTACATTTTTGGCCCAAAATTTTTGGGAAAATTTATTTTCAAAAAAAAAATTTTTTTTTTACTATATTAAATCTGTAGTAACAACCAGGCGATTTATACGCAAATTGGCACAATATTTGCAAATGTCAAAATTTATTGCAAGTGATAAGAATCTTAGCAAACATTATATATCATCATAGTTTACATTTTTGGCCCAGAATTCTTGAAATTTTTTTTTCAATTAAAATAAATTTGTTTTATTAAATCTGTAGTAACATCCAGGTGATTTAAACGCAAATTGGCCCAATATTTGAAATGTCAAAATAAGTGATATGAACCTTAGCGAACAATATATATTATCATAGTTTACATTTTTGGCCCAGAATTTTTGAGAAAAGTAATTTTCAATAAAAATCTTTTTTTTACAATATTAAATCTGTAGTAACAACCAGGCGATTTAAACGGAAATTGGCACAATATTTGCAAATGTCATTATTTATTGCAAGTAATAAGAATCTTAGCAAACATTATATATCATCATTGTTTACATTTTTGGCCCAGAATTTTTGGGAAAAATGATTTCCAATAAAACTAATTTTTTTTTATTAAATCTGTAGTAACAACTAGGCGATTTAAACGCGAATTGGTACAATATTTGCAAATGTCAAAATTTATTGCAAGTGAAAGAACCTTAACAAACAATATATATTATCATAGTTTACATTTTTGGCCCAGAATTTTTGGGAAAAGTTATTTTCAATAAAATTAAATTTTTTTTTTATTAAATCTGTAGTAACAACTAGGCGATTTAGAGGCAAATTGGCACAATATTTGTAAATGTCAAAATTTATTGCAAGTGATATGAACCTTAGCAAACAATATATATTATCATAGTTTAAAATTTTTCTGCCAGAATTTTTGGGAAAGTGATTTTCTATAAAAAAAATTTTTTTTATTAATTCTTTAAACCAGGCGAATTAAATGCAAATTGGCACAATATTTGCAAATGTCAAAATTTATTCTTTGTTATATGAACCTTAGTAATCAAACTAAGTTATCATAGTTTACATTTTTAGCCCAGAATTTTTGGGAAAAGTGATTTTCAATAAAAATATTTTTTTTTGTATCTAATATTTAGTAACAACTAGGCGATTTAAACGGAAATTGGCACAATATTTGCAAATGTCAAAATTTATTGCAAGTGAAAAGAACCTTGGCAAACTATGTATTATCATAGTTTAGATTTTTGGCCCAGAATTTTTGGGAAATATCAAAGAGTTGTTTTCAATAAAAATTACATTTTTTTATTAAATCTATAGTAACAACCAGGCGATTTAAACGGAAATTGGCACAATATTTGCAAATGTCAAAATTTATTGCAAGATATATGAACCTTAGCAAACAATACATATTATCATAGTTTACATTTTTAGCCCAGAATTTTTGCGAATAGTTATTTTCAAGCGAAATTGTAGTAACAACCAGTTGATTTAAACGCAAATTACCATAATATTTGCAAATTTCAATATTTATTCTAAGTGATCTCAACGTTATCAATCGAAACATATTATCAAAGTTTATATTTTTGGCTTAGAATTCGCTGCACCCTGCACGCAAACATTATTGCCCATCAATCAAAGTATCATTTAAATCCTAATGATATAATTTGCTATTTGTCAATTTCGAAATATTCGATTCATACAAACTGCCTCAGCGATTCCCAGTTTTGTTTTTACTTTTTGTACGTAGTCGCAAAATTTAAAATCTTTAATTTCAAACAATTCATATTTGAAAATAGATATTCAGCTTTCGAAAAAAAAAACATATTTGTTCCCACAGTCTAAGAAAAGTTTTATTTTTTTAATTGAAAGTTTACTTTTATTAATGAGTTTTATTAAGAAATGAAGATTTTATTTCCTCTTCTTATCATTTCGTTCTATATATTCGTAACGTAACAAAAAAAAAAAAAAAAAAAAAAAAAATTAAAAAACTCGATATAACACAGTTTTTCCGGGTTGGGGGACGAAACAAATGAAATATCTAATTTCTTATTGCTTCGATGAATTTTCCACTCTATTTAATAAAATAAGATATAAAATATATTAATTAAATAAATAAATAGTAATTGTGTAGAACAGAAGTACAGAAATTTTAAGACTATGGGTATACATAAAATACGAAGAGATAATATAAAATAATTATGATTTATGTAATTTGAGTTCAGAGTAATATACTCCGTTCACATAATACTAAACAACATTGTTTATGGTTGTGCGCTCGGTCGCGGGCAACTTTTTTTTTGTCTTTTATTTAATAACGCTAATTTAATTCACATTTCAACAATCTAGTAATAACAGTATAATACAATAATATAATAAATAAATTAATAATAAGTAACAGTAAAAATGTTATTTCCAGCAAAACAGGCATGAACAATTTCGCATAACAAAAAAGTTTTTCGGTCAATAAAAAGCTTTCAAAATTTTTTATTAAAAAAAAGCAAAAAATTCGTTACAATTTTTTTATTACCGTTGTTATTATAAGATTGTGTTGCTTGTTGTACTGTTGTATTATATATCCGTATTATATATATATTCGTCCTCAAGTCTTGTTATTCAAATGAAGATTTAATAAGAATACATAGCACAAAAATAAATTCGTTCTTACTACGAGAGTGATATGTATGTATGTTTGTATATACGTATTTTTGTTGTTAAGTAGTTTTTTATGTAGATAGCCCCACTTTTAAATTCAAAGAACCATATGCCCTCAAATTTAGATTTTTACGAATATAAAATCTAATTACCCCACTCGAATGATGTAAAGTGGGTTGTTAGATTTCATTTCTACATTTTTTTTTCTTTTTTGTTAGATGAAAATTCAATTGAATATTTTTTCTTATGGTTTCTAGGATCATTGATGCTATTAAGGTCAAATTTTATTTATGATTATTAAATTGTATATTAAATTTGTGTATGTTAAATTTTGAAAATGGTTTCCGTCTAATGGAATTAATTTTTATTGTTAGCAATTTATTTGGTTCTTTACTTGGGTAGACTAATTTTTGAATTTTTTTTTTTGTTTGTTAAAGTTGAGATGTAGCTTCTCAATTACGATTATCATTTTGACCAATATACCATTATATGGTTTAACATGTAAACCACTCGTTGGGATATAAAATTCATACAGGTAAATTTAAAAAAGTTCATTAATTAATATTAAGCAATCTCTAAGAAAGCTTTCAGTTAGACATCGATGAATCGAACTCAAACTATAAATGGAGTTTAATTTACACCTAAAAATTAGGCTATTTTTTAAGTTTTGGTAGCAAGCAAATTACGGAGCGGATAATATGCGTTGTACTAACAGTTTAACAATATTACATAAATGAATTTTAACATCTGATGGTAAGAATTATAGTCAGTGCATATGTAAATGCAAGCACAGCTTTAGTGAAAGTCAAAGATTCTCTTGAAAACTTCCATCTTTGCAAGGCTATGCTCGATTGACCTTGATCGGATCGCGATCTTAATCTTAGATCGTATGTCATTGGTATGAACTACCGAGCGATTTGAATTTTCAATGGATGAAGCAAACAAGAATTCCTCGATTTATAAATCATCTTTTACGAAGAACTAGTCGATTATCACGAATTTGCAGATGCTAGTCAAATTGCATATACCGCCATTATTTTATGTAGAATCCAAAAATCAAAACAAATAATTAAAGTATCACTAGTGACTGCTAAATCCATAGTGGCCCTACTAAAGCCAATATCCATCCCAAGGCTAGAGTTATGTACTGTTCAATACCTCAGTGAATTATTAATCAAGATGACGCAGATGAATTTTCCGTTCCAAAAAGACAGTTGTTTATTTGGACCGATTCAATGGTCATGCACAGCTACCGTAGTAAATAAGCAACCACAAAACCACAGAAACTACGCATCTACCAAATGTAATCTAGCTGATTTAGCATCGAGAAGGTTGGGACGATAACGTTTAATACTAGATAGTAAAATGTGGCGGCCTAATCATGATATTGTGGATAGTTTTGCAATCCCGTGAGACGAGGCGAAATTCGTTAAAATGTTGAATGTAAAAGCGAACAAAATGTATCTGAAAATTTGTTGACAAAGACAAATAATTATTCAAAACTATTACGAATGGTAGAATATGCACTAAGATTTATAAAACGTGCCAGGCAGAAACAAATCTCCAACCATTACTCAATTGCTGCGGAAGGACTGGATGAATCTGAAATTTTCATTGTTAAATAAATGCATTCCATGGACATTTCTAAATCAAGCAATCTAACAAATATTTGCCCTTTTGCTGACACAGATGGTATTCTACGAATAGAGGTCAGATTGCAAAATTCCGAACTGTCTTTTAATGAACGACACCCTATAGTCTTACCCAATGAACATATTCTGAGCAAAATTATAATAACGTCTGTGCACATTTTACAACATTCCTATTACGGCCACGATATTGTTTTGTCAATCAATCAGGAAAAGATGGCAGCAGAATCACCAGTACGAGTTTCGCACGCCCGACTATTTAGTATCGTGGTAATAGATTATGCAGGTGCTATTATGGTAGCTATAACAAAATGCAGAGTTGCAAGGTTAATAAAGGCGTACGTGGCGATTTTTGTTGGTTACTGCACAAAGGCGATCCACCTTGTGCATGTGTCGAATTATACAGTAGACGTGTTTATTATAGCTTTGAAACTATGTAGAATGTAAATTATATGCAGCATGAAAAAGGAAATTATCTAATACTACGATGAAATTAAAAAGACAGTGATGAATGTAACATTTATTGAGAAAATACTGAAATATTGGGTAAATAATCGTACCAACTTATATTTAAATCCTAGAGTAGCACCAAATTATGGCGGGTTGTTTGAAGTGGTTTCAAAGATGGTTGATTCGACCAAATCAACCAGCCGAATGAATCTCACTGCTAAGAAGACATCTAAGCTATACTATATATGTGAAATTGAGGCGATCTTAAATTCTCGCCCTTTATGCCAGGCATATATTGATGAACGTACATTTTTACAAATAACACCAGAATATCGATTTTGGTCGCAAATTGAGGATTGGGTATTTATAACTTTGTATGTGTATGTACACGCTGCATAAGATACATTTTGGTATTGTGTGCCATCAAATATTTTTATTGTATTCGTGTATTTTTTCATAATGGTAAGTATCAAAAATAAATGAAGTGAGTGAATTCGGTTCGAATTCTTCGTGCATATCACGATATGCACGAAAATATAACATATTTCGCCTTGAGTAATTTTGCTCTTTCTTGTAACAGGAGAAATTCGTATTTTTGTATATATTGTTGTTGCAACCGAAGGGTTGGTGGTTTGGTTACAAAGTATACCTAAATAAAAAAAATTCTCGTAATCATGGTATAAATAAATGCTGCCGCCAAAAACAATTACTATACACTATCTTCCTCAGGAATATCGTTCATTGACCGCCCTAGGATGAATTGCGCCGGGGTAACCTTACTGCAACCACTCTCATCTGACACGTCTGCTTACAAGGGTTTTGAATTAATTGAATCTGATTTGATCTTGCAAATTCCTGTAGTAGTAACATGGTGTTGCCAATAAAGCATTTCATGTTAGCTTTACTGAAGCTTCCCACAGTCCTCCCTGTCTCAAGAGACAGTAGATTGAGTTGCAAAGGCCAAGATGCGGAAAAACCCGATTAGATTTTGCTTTGTTAAATTACATCCACCGTCATAATGTACACTGCATAGTCTTTGTTGCAGCACACGAATAGATAGAAATACGTTTTCGACATACAGCAACTTGTATACTAAATGGTCCGCAAAACTCCGTTCGACATTTACAAATGCGTGCGAATAAATATTTGCAACGAATGTATATTTGTACTGTTTTCATCCATTTGGCCAGCTATCTTCATTCAAAGAGATATACAAGAAATTATTTCACCACAACGTGTAAGCCTTTGGTTGTTGGGCATGTAAGCCGCGAGATACAGGATTTTCCTTGGACCGCACATGTCTCCAGTAATCTCGCTTATAATTGTCCGGTTGACAACGTAAATTTTCTAGTTTTTAGGGTGAGTTGCGATCAAGTCTAATATCAGTTTTGAGCTGGTCCACAATGTAATCTGTTCAGTAGGTACACAAATGGTTAATTCCAAAAATTTCATCATTAGACTTAGCAATAGTGCCACTTGCAACTACCAACGCTAAAGACTTATCTGTTTTATTGAGGTGACCCTACTTTTTGCCATTATGATTTGTGATGTGGTACCTGACTCATTTAACGTGACTCAATAAATGACTGCCGCGTAAGCACCATTACTAGAATCACTGGAACAGCGCAATCTTATATTATAACTGGTACTCTGATGAAGATTATTTCTAATAAGGATTATTTCTGATTAGATTATTTTGTCGCTCTTTAACGATGCAAGTTCAACATCAAAAGAAAATGTGTCGATGGTAGAGTTCCATTTTAGTCCTAGTATTTTACTGTTTTCATCTTCGCTAATTTGTTTTGTGTCAAGTGCGATGAATGGATGGTCACTGTACCAATTTTTGCCACATTACCGAATTGCTCATATTCCTGCATAAAATTGTAGTACCCGTTTTTGCACTTTACATGCTTCTGAAACCGACGTTTCTTTGACTTGACAGTCATTCCACAGTGTTTTTCATCAGTTAAGCTAACTAGATATCTGTTGATTGATTCATTTTTAACTTTTTTAAGAAGGGATTTGAGACTGTTACATACAGTTTAAAGAATTGTTTTGTTCTCCGGCGTGCGATTAATTTGCCAGGTTTTACTTGCGCGTCGTTTTTCTCTTACCAACTCCCTAACTTCCATTGAGTAGGATGTGTTAAGCGTATTCTTATTTTGTTTAATGGGGTGCTTACCAACGCAGCATAGTGAATTATTTCATTGAGTTGTTCCAGTTCGTCTTCCAACTGGCGAGAATTTCTTATCGGTACCTGTCGATTGATTTTTCCCTCTAACAATTAGAGATCTACTTTGTAGAGTAACTTCAACTGTTGATTTAGGAGTTCTGTTTGATCAGAAATTAACTTTTGCGTTACATATAGATAAAATAATATTAAAGTCCAATTCTATGTTAGGTTTTATTTTTAGAATGACAAAGGATTTTATGGATGCATTTTCGTGTGTTAGTCTATATACTTCTTTAGTAAGATCTCACCTTGAATATGCTGTAGTGGTTTGGTATCAGTGTTGTGCACGTAAATTACATTGCGTAATTTACACTATTATTTACGTGTAAATAATTGTATTTTTTACCTGAAATTTTTTACGTTACAAAGTAAAAAATTGTAAATAATTAGCGACATCTGTGCGAAATGTGACATTTAAATGAAAAGAGCAGAATTAAAAAATTGTATGTCTATATTACAACCATTTCACAGCTCTATCTATTGAAATTAATTTAAATGTAGATTGTACTATGTGTTTTAAATAAAATGTTTAAAATATGCTGACCAAAGGCATTTTATTTAACAAAAAACAGAATAATTTATTATGTTTTTTATGTATTAAAATTGTATCTATTCGAAAATGTTATTAAAAAAATAATTTCTCTATTTACATACATGGTTCAAATAATTATAATTTATTCTGCGCCATCTCACACGTAGGTATCATACTATTTGATTTATAAAATTTGACTGTGTATGTTTTACTTTTAACTTTCACCACCGCAATTATGTTAGATTGTCAAAAAAAATTATTTTGTAAAATATTAAAACTAGTAATCGATTCCTAATGCCTATAAATATATGGCCACCATTTTGCAATTGGTATTCTAACAGCTACGTTCTCGAAAACGATAAGTAATTTAATTGGATCACGCATCATTCTTTATCAAGGCTCAACTTTGTTACAATAATATCATGGCAGGGGCAGCGAAATGCAATCATAACTGTGGTAACCAGTTGATTTTTGGTACGGTTCTTTGAAAGCAATGGCACAAATTAATTCGGTCACAAAGAGCGTGTACCGAATTTCAATATTATAACGTATCCCGTTCCGATTATACGGCTGGCTATATATTCCAGTAGTATTTAGTATGAGAAAATAAACGTTTCTTCTACAACTTCCCGTGTTTGTTACCCGATTGAAGTGAAATTTAGTATGCAAGTTGATATTGGCCCACAAATAGCGGGTACAAAATTTCAATTTTATAACGTATCCCGTTCCGATTATACGGCTGTCTATATATTCCCGTAGTATTTAGTATGAGAAAATAAACGTTTCTTCTACAACTTCCCGTGTTTGTTAACCGATTGAAGTAAAATTTAGTATGCAAGTTTATATTGGTCCACAAATAGCGTGTATTGAATAACAATATTATAACGTATTCCGTTCCGATTATACGGCTGTCTATATATTCCCATAGTGTTTAGTATGAGAAAATAAACGTTTCTTCTACAACTTCCCGTGTTTCTTAACCGATTGAAGTGAAATTTAGTATGCAAGTTTATATTGGTCCACAAATAGCGTGTACCGAATTTCAATATTATAACGTATCCCGTTCCGATTATACGGCTGTCTATATATTCCCGTAGTGTTTAGTATGAGAAAATAAACGTTTCTTCTACAACTTCCCTTGTTTGTTAACCGATTGAAGTGAATTTTAGTATGCAAGTTGATACTGGCCCACAAATAGCGGGTACTGAATTTCAATATTATAACGTATCCCGTTCCGATTATACGGCTGTCTATATATTCCCGTAGTGTTTAGTATGGGAAACTTCCCGCGTTTTTAAACCGATTGAAGTGAAATTTAGTATGCAAGTTTATATTGGCCCACAAATAGCGTGTACCGAATTTCAATATTATAACGTATCCCGTTCCGATTATACGGCTGTCTATATATTCCCGTAGTGTTTAGTATGAGAAAATAAACGTTTCTTCTACCACTTCCCGTGTTTCTTAACCGATTGAAGTGAAACTTAGTATGCAAGTTGATATTGGCCCACAATTTCGGAAATTTTAAATATCCCGTTCCGATTATACGGCTGTCTATATATTCCCGTAGTGTTTAGTTTGAAAAAATAAACGTTTCTTCTACAACTTCCCGTGTTTGTTAACCGATTGAAATGAAACTTACTATGCAAGTTGATATTCGCCCACAAATAGCGTCTACCGAATTTCAATAATATAACGTATCCCGTTCCGATTATACGGCTGTCTAAATATTCCCGTAGTATTTAGTATGGGCAAATAAACGTTTCTTCTACAACTTTCCGCGTTTTTAAACCGATTGAAGTGAAACTTAGTATGCAAGTTTATATTGGCCCACAAATAGCGTGTACCGAATTTCAATATTATACCGTATCCCGTTCCGATTATACGGCTGTCTAAATATTCCGGTAGTATTTAGTATGGGAAAATAAACGTTTCTTTTACAACTTTCCGCGTTTCTTAACCGATTGAAGTGAAATTTAGCATGCAAGTTTATATTGGCCCACAAATAGCGTGTACCGAATTTCAATATTATAACGTATCCCGTTGTAGAAGAAAAGTTGTAGAAGAAACGTTTATTTTCTCGTACTAAACACTACGGGAATATATATCCAGCCGTATAATCGGAACGGGATACGTTATAATATTGAAATTCAGTACAAGCTATTTGTGGGCCAATATAAACTTGCCTACTAAATTTCACTTCAAGCGGTTGAGTTCTTGCCAATATACACAAAAATTGCGGCGGGTTTAGTAAACAGCAATTGCACTCTTAAAAATATTTTTTGATTTATTTGCTAAAACTAACCACAGATGGCATTGCGATAAATTCTAACGTGAATATATACATACCTACTACAAAAATTATTATCTGGTAAAGCATAATTAACGAATCAAATCATTAATCAATGATTTTATGTGCATATTTCTATTAAAGGAATCTTATTTTTGATTTGAAAAATGATAAAAATGGAATTGTACACGAATATGCCCAACAGTGGTGAAATTAGTTTAATCAATGTGACTGATTATTCATGTTGGTTTGTTGAACATATGCAATATTCATTATGATAATTTAATTAATTAATAATTATAAATTTTGCAATGTTATTTTATTTTGATTACATGATGATTGATTATATTAATTTTCGTTAAAATCTATTAAAATTTTTAGAGCGGTTTGAGTATGTGAGTGGTACTAGTATTTCTTAATTATTTTAGTTGGCATCACTTTTAATATTTTTTACATTTATTACAATATTTTACATTAATTACAATTTTTACCTTATTTTACAATTTTTTACGTTGTGTATGTAAAAAATGATTTTTTACGCGTAATTGCACAACACTGTTTGGTATCCTCATCAGGATGTGCATATTGCAAGATTGGAGTCTATTCAAAAACGTTTTACTATCTATATGGCCAGGAAGCTTGGTCATTTATCTGATCGTCATCTACCTATGTGGGAACAGGTGCGAAGTCTCTCATCGTATGTGATTCGGTGTGAGTGCCTTCACATTGATACGTTGGTTAAACGCCGAAAAATTGCATCTGCCTTGTTTGTTAGTGATTCTCTTAGTGGCCGTATTAAGTGTCCTGAACTCATTTCTGCTTGGAGCATTTATGTACCTACCAGAAGCTTGCGCCCAAGGGAATTTTTGTTTGTTGACTTTCATAGAACGAAATATGGTTCCAATGAGCCAACCAAGTCAATGGCTAGAATTTTTAATGAATTTTACCATTTATTTAATTTTGAGAGATCCAGAGTGTATTTTCGGAAGGCAATTAGAAATTGCAATATTTAATCTCATTTTACGTTTTTAAAGTTTTCGTTTTTTCAGGTAATGTTCCGTATTGTTAGTATTCCTTTTATTTATTTTTAATCTATAATAATTCTTTTTTTACTATTCATTAAGTTTTTAACTGTAGAATAGATGTAAATAAATAAATAAATAAAATAAATAAATTCATGAAAGAGATCCCATAGTTCGAAGAAGTTAATTAAGTATTAGTGAATGAAGTTCTGAGATATAACTCTTGCTACATAAAAGTCTATTAGGTCCGGTATGTTAACTTCGTCACTGGGCCAGTATTTTGGGGAACTACTAGAGTAAAATTCAAATTTTGATGTCTGCCTTGCTTGAAACAATTCTTTACCCTTTGACGTCGTAAGTCTAGATCCCCAATATGTGTTTTTCGCATTAAAGTTACCTCCATTAATAAATTCACGTCGTAGCGAGTTAAATAGTTTAATGTAGTCCTCCCATTTCAAGTTATGCCGGGGAGGACAGTATATTGCAGAGACAGTAATCTGTCTGTGTTTAATGTGAATTCTTATACAGTAGTGACTTGCGTTGCTTCTTCTTTGATTTTTGTTTCTACGTGGTGTTTTGAATCTTCTTTTATTAGTAATACCGAACCACCCCTTGCTCTTTCCGCTGGATGAATGGAATGATATAAGTTATAACCCCGGATTTTAACAAATGAAGATTTAACAAAATGGCTTTCGGATATTAGGAAAATGTCGATTTTTTCTGCATTTAAAAATATTTCTATTTCTGGAATATGTTGCATAAGCTCATTCGCATTCCAGATTGCTTTTCTGAAAGTTGTGTTCTCACTTAACATTTTTTGTCGGATTGCGTTGTGGGAGTTGCATTTTCTTCAGTTGATCAAATATCATATTGTTCAGATTACTTTGGTCATCTAACCGCTTTTAATAGCTTCGATACTATTCATAATGTTTTGCATAATTCGGTTATTTTCAAAGCCCATATATTTGTGGATTTTGATCCATCTGATTTGAAGTTTGAATTCTTCGATTTTTTGAAGTGGTTTAGCAACCCCACATCCTCTAGCTGGCATTTCTGCTGGCACTTCTCTCCCTATTATACATACCTGGGTAATATGTTTACCTGAGAATTTTACACATCTCGGATCGCGGCTGCAATATTTTTTGGTGTGATTGAATCCCTGACATTTCTTGCATTGGGGTATGCGGGTAGTGAAGAATTCATGTAAAGAATTCCTTTTATACCATAAATGTTTTGAACATTCTTTTGGTTATCAAATACCAGCATTAAAAAAGGGAGTCTCCGTTTACTGAAAGTTTGGTTTCCTTCCTGATTTTCTGTTCTTTCTTTTTTAACAATATTCACAGCATCTAGCATTTAAAGATATTTTTTTTGTAAGTCTTCGATTATTTCTTTGGTTGAGCAAGTGTGATGCAAACCTCTTGCCATAACTTTTATAGATCGAGCCTGTTTATCCTCTCGAACTTTAGGTTCAATACTTGTAGTTCCAGTAACATCTAATTGTTCAGCCTCAGGCGACGATTGAGCTTTTCTTTTCTTACTCTTCCTGGACGGTTTTTTTCTTCTTTAGGATCGAATCCGCCTCCCTCTCTAATTCATCCTCATCAGTGAAATAGTTGAATTTCTCTGGTTCAATACAAGTTTTGAGTCCCGATTCATTTCTAGAAGTTCATTTTCTCACTTTAGATACTCGATTTCTTCGCTTAACTTGGCAAATGATTGCTTTTACTGAATCCAGTTTCTCGCAATGTAAAATTTAAACAGAGCGCTAAAAAAAAAAATAAAACAATGCAAGAAGAAGGGATTTGCTGATTTATAGTATCCTGATTTTTAAAAAGTCGAATGTTCTATGAAATGTTTGAAAATAATCAAGCAATCTAAATGCGCGTTGGCACCAATTTTACAGGTTACGAAGCCTATCTTGCCTATTGTTCCTTTGTTTACGTTAAGTTGGCATTTATTACTTTGGTTGGTTTTTTGTTTCTTTTCGTTTTAGATTTCTTGTAATCCGGTTCGGTTTGGATGAAGCGTTCTTATATTTATTTGTAAGTATTGCGCTTCAATCACGTCGCGTCTTGTTTACACTCGAGTATAATGTCGTTTAACAACCCCAATATAGTTTTATAATCTATGTTAGTCGATAGGTCTTTATTAAATGTAGCTAGTTTCAACGTGCAAAGTTTAGTCCCAAATATTGACGAGATTCGTCACATTTTTAATGGTGCTGCAGTGGACATTCTTTGTTTCTCTAAGATATTTTTAAATCCGAATATCCTTAATTTAGCTTTGGCTATCAAAGGTATAGAGCGGGACCTCCCCTTAATTATGGTGGTTTATGTATGTTTGTAGGAGATCACATTAAGGCTAGATTAGTTACCATACCTTCTGCCATTTCAGAATTGTTAGTATCGGATTTATAGTTTTTATTTGTCAATGTTTTCATTAATGGTCGTAAAATCTTAGTCGGTACCATCTATAACCCACCAAAAACTAGTAAGAGATCGTATGCCCAATTTAAAAAATCACTTATAGACTTAGAAAGTTTATTTAGTTATTTCTCTTGTAGATTCGATGAAATGTATATATCAGGTGACTTTAATTTCGATATACTCCAAAATTCCGGCTTCCCTCGGGATTATGTGAATCTGTTAAATAGTCTTATTTTATCCGTACACAATACTGTGGCACCAACGTTTTCTTGTCCAACCGCTAGAGGGGCCTCTTATTCCCTTATTGATCATATCATCTCTTTTACTAATAATTCTATTATTGTTTTTTCAATCAGTTGTCTCTCGGTATGGTATCCCATTATGATCTTTTAGTTTTTCCTGTAAACTCTTACTTTCCACCTAAAGCTAAGAGTTTTAGTTTTAGAGATTTTTCTAGTATAGATAATTCCCGCCTTTACCTAGTTGGTAACTCAGTTCCTTGGGAGGATATTTTTTGTCTTAGTTCTGCAACTAGCCAAATATAATTTTTCAACTCATATATTAGTTTTGTGTTTAATAGTTGCGTTTCGCTTAAAAAGGTTACTTGCAAAGCAAAATCTCCGCCTTGGTTGTCTCAGGAAATTTCGAATGCCATAAATATTAGAGTTAGTAAATATCGTGTATGGAAAAGGTGTCCTAATAGTCAATCTCATTTAGATTACAAGCAGGCTCGTAACAGAGTTGTAGGGTTAATTCGAATTGCTAAACGTAATTTTTTCAAGAACAAGTTAGACTCCTCTCTTCCTCCCAAGGTTTTCCGGCGTAATGTTCGTAATTTATGCCTAGGCAGATGCAAGATTAGTTCAAGTGAGGATTTCAAACCCAATGAAATTAATAGTTATTTTTGCTCTAGTCTGAACTCGGACAGTAGTTCCGTCGATTTGTTCTCTAACGCGTCCTCTAATTCGTTTTCGTTTTCAAATATTTCTCTCGAGGATTTACAATCTGCTATTTGGAAGGTTAAATCGGAATATTCTGGTCTGGATAACGTCAATTTAAAATTCGTTAAGGTAGTTTCCCCTTTCGTCTCAAAATACTTGTTACATATCTTCAATTTTATTCTCACGGCCTCTTCTTATCCAGATCAGTGGAAGCTAAGTAAAATATTCCCGATCCCAAAGATCAGTAATCCTTTAGAGCTATCCCATTTTCGGCCAATTAGTATTTTAAGTTCTCTCTCTAAGGCTTTCGAGATTGTTGTTAAAAATCAAATTCAATCGCATTTACATAGGAATAGTTTAATTAGTTGCTTCCAATCTGGGTTTAGAAAATTTCATAGCACTTCAACTGCGTTATTGAATGTGTGTGATGATATTGGGCGTAATATGAATAATAGGGAATTAACTTCTTTAACTTTGTTAGATTTTTCTAAGGCCTTTGATTCTATTAATCACAAAATCCTTTTTAATAAACTCTTATCTCAGTTTAGATTTTCGCTTTCTGCTGCCAAATTGATATTTAACTATCTTTCTAATCGTTCTCAGGCAGTTTTTTTCGACAATTCCTTGTCTGATTTCCTTCCTGTAATTTCCGGCGTGCCTCAGGGTTCAGTGCTGGGTCCTCTATTATTTTCTATGTACATAAATGACATAGAATCCTCCATTCAACATTGTTAATTTCATATGTTCGCTGATGACGTTCAAATTTATAAAAATAGTCGTATAGATCAGGATTCTATTGTTAGGAAGATTTCTCTGATAAATGAAGATTTAAGTAATATCGTTAGCTGGTCGGTCTCTAACAGGCTCGTTTTAAACGCGAATAAATCTCAGTCGATTATAATTTATAAAAAACCGTTAGATACCTCGTCCTTTCCTGGTATTTTTCTGTAGGGTTCGCTAATTGAATATTCAAATACTGTTAGGGATTTAGGCTTAGTTATTAATAAAACTCTTACTTGGAGTGGCCATTTAGTTACTATTAGTAAGAGGGTCTTTGGCATGCTTAGTTGTTTGTATAAAGTGGTTGGATTTTCTGATAGTCAGTTTAGGAAAAAATTGTTTTTGTCTTATCTTCTTCCTCATTTTATTTACCGTGATAAAGTTTTATTCGGTATGCTTCAGGAAATTATGAATGTTCTCCAAAGATGTTTCAATGCTTGTACCAGGTTTATTTTTGGTATTAAGAAGTTCGATCATATTTCTGCCTACTCTAGCCTTGTTTTAGAATGTAGTTTATCTATTTTTGACGAATTTCGCGTTTGTCTTTTTATTTTGAAACTTCTCAAAGCTAACGAGCCTTGTTATATATTTAGGAAATTAATGTTTAGTAGGTTTCATTCCTCCAACTTCCGCCTAATTCCGGCTAAAAATTGTTGTAGGTCGCTAAACGCGTCATTTTATGTTAAGGGAGTTTCCCTTTGGAATTCAATTCCATTGGAAATTAAGAGATTAGGATCGGCAAAATTATTTAGGTCAAAATTTTTGGAGTGGCGTGATTGGTGGGCAATACGTAGTTTTTTAATTTATTTTTATTAACTTTGTTATTTTTGTTAATTTTTGATATTATTTCACCTCGTGCTGTACATTTTATTGTAAATGAGCTACTGCTCAAAATAGAATGTGTAAGCACGAGGTGGAAATTGTTTGAAAAAATTTAAGAGGTTTTTATGCCTAATGGAAGCAACTTCTTTTTTCTTTTTTTGTTTCGATTGCTTTGTTTCCATGTGTGCTGTTCCTTTTAATACTAAATTATTTATAAAATACTATAAATAAATAAAAATATCTTTAGACACTAGGAGCACAGGCAGACATTCAGACCAAGGGACGGACATTCTTTTTTTTGCTTTTTCGAACTCGGGAACTTTCAAATCGTCGAGAAAATGGGTTTTTAGTCATCAGTTTTGACCAGCATTTTTGGTCATTTTTGACCGGATTTCATTAACTGACTTGATCCTTTTAGACCAATGTTAATTAATAACAATATAAATCGGCTTTATTTTACACATAGTTAGAGCACAGTTTTAGACTTGTTTTTACAAATTCATTAAATATTATCTAATCGATCGAAGTTTTTTGGTGAAAATTACACGCAAGGGTTCCACGTGGCAGTGTGCTGGCATTATGCATAATACAAATAATACCTGCTATCAAACTAAGTAAATTTTCAACATTTGCGAATGATACAACAATTTCAGCTTCGCATCAAAATCGCGCGATTTCACCAAAAAGATCTGTAAGCACATTTATGTACTTAAATTCAACGCATACAACAATCATAAATCGGTGCACATTACATTCACATTGCGAAACTTTTCAGTCGAAATTTTCAAGAATAAAGCGTTTTACAAAATTGGACCGGTATGAAGTATTTCACGAAAAGTGAAGCTACACAAATTAACGAAAAATGTAAGTGTATTGAAAAAGTGTTGGCTTACATAAAAAGTGTAAATAACTAGTAGAACCACGTATGGGCTGATATTAAAAAATTATTGGGCGAAAAGACTTGGACATGTTCGGCGAATTTTTGAAGATTGTGAAAAATTATAAGTCTGTTGAAATTGCTATTCATTATGGCCATTTACCAAAATCTCAGAGATGTTACCAGGTGTGGGCTTATATTTCCATAAAGTGGAGGTGGTCAAGCTATCCGAAATAATTTTTTTTTTCATTGTAATAAAAAGGGTTGGGCATGTTCGACGCTATTTTGAAAATTGTGAAAATCGCTTAAAATGTTGAAACCTGATGCTACACTACGGGCCATTTACCAAAATCGTGGAGATTTGGCCACGTATGGCTATATTGGTTAAAAAGGGCATACGTTGAGGAATTTAATTCACTAATTCACATTTAGATTGGTTGATAAAATTAGATTAGGTCTTGATAGTGATAGTTATAGTGATAGTGATTGCTTTATTGATTCTGCGGTATACAGAACTTTAGATGCTAATGAATAAGACGAATTAGTCGAAAGTTTTAAATAAAAAATAAAAATTACAAATTATAATATTGATGTAAGTAGAAAATATTACGGCGTTAGTAAATACATTCAAAATACCTGATTCGATAAAAGATTTACCTGGATATAAGGAAAATCGTCACACATTGTATGATTTCATAGACAATGTGGGTGAAATTATCACGGAATATGAAAAAATTGTAGGAGCAGGTAATATAACTGTTATTTTTAAAAGAGTCATCCGTAACAAAGTCACGGGAGAGGCCGACGAAGTATTGACGATGTATGGGACACCTATGTGTTGGACCTCAATTTGTGAAAACTTAATAACCCACTATGCAGATAAGAGAAATGAGACTAGTCTCATTCGCGATCTACATATGATACACCAATGTGGAGATATATTGGAAAAATATTTTTCAAGAATTATAGATATTCAGTCCACCATATTCTCACACATAAGGTTAAACGAAGACGACGAAAATGTTAGCGAAGCAAGAGAACAGTTGTATCGTGAGATGTGCTTATCCACATTTCTCGCTGGTCTGAAGGAACCCATCGGTTCAATGATCAGGGCATGGCAGCCTAAAACAATAAATGAGGCATTCTCATTATGCATGACAGAACAGAACAAGCATTATCTTAAAAATAAAACGTTGACACATGTTCCTGCAGTAACTGATAACCCTTTCCTAACCTTGTTAGACAACCATATATCAACCAACAACCCCGATTGCAAATGACGCATTTCGACAAACCACAAAATTATTATTTTAATCAAAGATCTTTCCAAAATTCACAACAATTTCCACAACCTAGACCAAATTATCAACAAAATCAAAATTATAAACCATTCCAAAGACCACCACCCAAATTACCATACAATAAAATTGAATCAATGGACACCATATCAAACCAAACTAAATTTAGTCAACCTACACGGTTCAATAATTTAAACTTTGGTTATAATTAACCTCAACAACAACACTCTTTTCAACTCACTGGCCCAAAATTCAAAAGCGAAGAACTGTTTAATATAGAAAATGACAACTTGCATTTTCACCATGATCAGAAAGTAAATAACGATCAAAATTACTTTCCAAATTTAGATTATGCGATTGAAGAGGAACCTCAAACCGAAATTCCTAATCCGGATGAGAATTACTACGAGGTAGATAACTCGAGGGATATTACCGGAAATTTATTAAGGACTTTGCAGATTTGACAAAGCCCATGACAGAATGCCTTCAGAAAGACAAAAAGATTACTATGAATCCTGAGTATGTAAATTGTTTTGAGAAATGTAAAACCTTGCTATGCCAGAACCCCATTCTTCAATATCCGGATTTCTCTAAACTATTTGTGTTAACAACAGAAGCAAGTAACGTTGCACTTGGTCCCCTACTTTCCCAAGGTGCAATTGGTTTGAACAGGCCAATCTGCTATGCAAACAGGACATTGACTAAAACAGCAATTAAATTTTACAACCCTACTAAGTATATTACTTACCTTCCTTTTTGGTCCCGTTTGTATCATAAGAAAAGATTAAGCAATAATCATGTCGAAAACTATTTTTCAACTGTGAAACGAAGAACCAGGCATAGTTTAACATTAGGAAAGTTACCCATTAAAGTTTTACGATTTAATAAATAAATGTATAAGCGAAATGAATTTGTATACGATAGGTTCTCACTAAATATCCCTAAAATATATTTCAAAACCTACAAAAATAAATTAAAATGATAATAGCCGAAGAGGAAAAAACATGTAAAAACTAATTTTAGTCAGCATATGATAAAATCATTAAATACGATGACACCACCTGAAGCACGGAGTAGTTTAGGTCGCATAAAAATGTAACAGAGCCTTGCACTAAACGTGCTACTAAATTAATTTTAAATCAAGAAAGCTCGACCATGGCATTTTTACAAAATGGAAGTGTCACCGGCGAAAATTATTTTTATACGTGTGCTTTCGATGCGTTTACATGCTGTATTTTAAATTTAAATAACTTCGATGCAGGGACAGTATATAACGATTTTTCAAAATGAATTAAAAAAGCTTTGCGATCTAATCAAATTTATACAGCAACAAAATTTTGATTTTCCTGTTTAACAAAATTATATATGGTTTAAAGCGAGATTGCTTTTCAAACATCACCACCGTATCAAATTTTATTCTTGATACATACACTTTTAGTAGTATTCAATTTGTTCAAAGTTGTGATTCTTGCAATAATACAACAATAGATTTTATGAAATATATACCGGTTAATCCATTTAAGTTCGAAGAAATGGGATTGGAGAACTTGGCAAGTTGCTTAGAAGAAAATGACCTCATTTGCTCTCTTTGTAAAAATAGTTCAGCCGCTCAAAATATGTTCGCGAATAATACGATATTTATTTATATTGAACCACTACAACATCCAACTAAACAAATTGAAATCACAAAAGTTTCCACGAAAATAAATATTTTTAGGAATGCATTTAAGATTAAATCCTTTGTAAATTACATATCAAATGGTGCTCATTAGGTATGTTATTGCTATAAAAATCAACATTTGGACGTTTGTGATGACCTAAATGAATTAATCATGCAAAAGAGGATATCTAAATTTACTAAAGTAATTCCCCATTTGCTAGCAAATGAAAGTATTAAAAATTAAATCCATCATTCGACATATTTATATATAAACAAAACAAATATAAACAAAAGGACTGAGGATTAATTAGCCCCTGGTATGCCCATTAAATATAATGTTGCCCCAATCCAAAATATCTTTAGTTTAGGCACACCACAAAAATGCAAGACAAAGGCCATATTTCGGCCACTTGCAACATACCGATCATCGTGAAAATAGTATAATATTTAGCCCCTTGTATGTCCATTTTAAAACCATATAGCCCCAATCCGAGAGATTTTGAGTTTTCGCGCACCATAATAAAAAATGAAAATACTGTGATTTATTTTTAATACTGGTAATTATGAATTTTTTGTTTTAAACCAATTTGGTTTATAGGAGTACATAACTAAAATATTTTATGTTCAATTTGGGCTGGGATAACTTCACACATGAGTATTTGTTGCATAATTTTATTAGTATTGCCTGATTAAATGTTTTTATTTTCTGGGATAAAATCCTGGGCTAACTTCTTCTTCAACCATACAACGATATCATTATCAACGACATCCATAGGAACAAATAATATTAACAACGCTACAAAACTGGACAATCCACAATAATAAAAAGATAGAAATATTACATTCAGCCACAGAAAGCCACTCATTTCAGAGGAATATCTTCATCAGTAGCATCATCATATTAACCATAATCAGTTTATTATATTTTTCAGTAAAAAGATGGCTCAACAAAAAACCCGAAAAGGAGATTCACATAGAAGTGGCAATACCAAAACTAGACACTAAATCACCTGCTGTCCTTAAACGAACGTTAAGGACACCGCTTAGGGAGGAGGAGTTACGTCCGTTGACCTTCACGACGAAAATCACAACAAAGCAACCATCACCATAATTTCATCAAGGTACGATAATATGTGTGTTATGTCTTAGACATAAAATTTCTTTTTAAAATAAAAAATTGATAAACAGAAATATGAATAATCGATAAATCCGATTACTCTTCTTTCATTAATTATAAGATTAACAAGAGTAGTAGGTAGTTTTGTAGTTGTTGCAAACTATAAAGATATATATCATAAGTAAAATATAAAAATTTAGAATTATTGTAACTAGCGTTGAGTAACGACCAAAAAATAAATTTATTGTAAACCATAAAAGTGAAACTGTTTTATTTCTACACTACTGCCAGTTTCGAGTTTATAATTCGCGCAAGCCAATGTGATCCATTTCACTTATGACTGAGGGCCCCTTTATACAGGGGCCACCTTTCATTTCTAAGAGAAACGAAACGTCTGGGGTTTGACAATAGTCAGTTGGTTTTGTTGCTCCTTCAGGTCGTATAGGTAATAATTAATAATTAAAAACGCCCTTGTTCCATACGAAATTCGTTGATTTGTTAACTTTCAAAAATGTTTTATAACACCCTTGTATATTGGCTTGTATTAAAATGGCACTGATTGATTGGAATTCCTCAATATATTCCGTTTACAAATTTTATAGCCTTAATATTAGGCAATTTCTGAGATTTGTCTTTGCCGAATGGGTATACCCGGTCGGTGTGCAACCACAAAATATAATAAATAACTCATAAATGTTGCTTGGATTTCATAATTAATTTCTGTTGTCTTTAATATTTAGAAAAAATTAGTATCGCTGGATTAACTTTATACTTAGCACTAACTTCCATTGTAAATGAAACCAGGTCGTCGAATTGCTCCTATATATTTTCACGTTTGACATATGCTATAAAATGACATCAAAGAGACGAGACTGTTGAAAATGAATAAGACCTTTCAAAAAATAATCGTCTCCAGAGAGTTTTATTATTTGGCTTATATCTTGAAGTGATATATTATAATTATTGTTATTTGGCTGCACATCAGCTATAATAATGCCATAATTGCTGAAATAATTTTTTGTTCTGACTCCATGACATGTTGAACAGTTTGAGCGGCTAAAATCTATAGCATTTTGTAATTTGATTAATGAATTTTGATTAAAGCTGAAAATATTTGCGATTTGTATGAGTGTCGTTTTCACAGTGACGTGTTTCTGTTCATGGAGAAGACAAAGAATTTTCTAAAACGAACGGTACAGGCTGCATTTAACTTAATGACATTTTTTTTCGCGAATTATCGATCTACTTTTCTGGTACATATTTAACATCAATTAAGACCTTTCTTGATAAAGATCATTTAGGTCTTTATAATTTGCTAGAAATTTTATAAATTTGAAAAAGGTATTGTTGGAAAATTGTATTAAACCTTTGAAGAATTCTATATCAGAATACAAACGAAGGAATATTTTTGCGGTTGGATCGAAAGCACTAGTATTTGATATCTCTATCACATGTTCGTCGTTGTCTATGAAAGTAAATCCATTTTGTAGAACATGCAGTTCGTCAGTAGCATTATCTGGTAACATCTCTGAAATTTTGGTAAATGGTCATAGTGTAGTATCAGGTTTCGACATTTTATGTGATTTTAACTATTTTCAAAATAGCGTCGAACATGCCCAACCCTTTTTTATTTTAATAAGAAAAAATGTTTCGAATAGCTTTACCTGTCCACTTTATGGAAATATCCCCCCGTACCTGGTTCTACTTCTTTATTACACTTTTTTATGTAGGCCTACGCTTTTTCAGTACACTTAAACTTTTCGTTAGTTTGTGTAGCTACACTTTGTGTGAAATACTTCACACGCAGGTAAAAATCTCAATAATTTAGTTAAGCAACTAACTTCATGGCTAGACTGAGCTTGCTGCTATATTCCCTGAAACTTGTTCCTCGCACACTACACAATAAACACTCTAAATCGGAGTTTGTTGATAACAAATTTGTTACACAAGCCTAATGAGCTTTTGTCATTCTTGTGAAAGTAATATTTTTGAAAGAATGTCGATTTCAAAAGAACTAACCACAATATTGTATTTATGGACCAAGAATCCACCAACTTCCACACTTTTATATTTCTCAACATATTTTACATTAACATTTACATAAAGCTTCCAAAAAAAAAAATTATCATTCACATCGTTACTCTGCTAGCACATCACAACATAATTTCTAACTTTTCTGTATATCTAAATATTTTGTATGAATGATAAGAATGCCCAGCTTCTGCACACTTTAAGTGTACACAGGGTATAATTTCTTGTTTATCATATTAGAATTTTGTCAGGGTAAACAGAGAGTATACGAAGCATAAAAAAAAAAAAAAAAAAAAAATTAAATAGAGTCATAAATAATAACAAAAATAAGAAAACTTTACAACATATGTGCTTAAAGTTGAATTACATGAATTTCTTATAGCTTTTATGTACATTCGGTTTTTTTCCTACTCCTGTTATTGCTGTTGTACATATACAGCATATTTATTTACAAAATACCAAAAAACGAAATAAAAAGAAGACATTTAACAAGATAGATGTTGTTTTATGGTTTGTTAAGATGAATTAAATGAAAATTTAAATTGTTTTAAGATTTATTTAATTTAACTAAGTATAAAAAATAAAAAAAATATTTTGATTTATATTAAAATGGTACAGAAGTAAAATTTTTTTTGTTGCTTCAATTTTCTAAGAATTCGTTCGTTTTCGTTTTGCTTCCAGGTATAGCAACAACAAAAACAAAAAACAGATTTTTTTTTCCGTTAGGTCTGTAACCGTTAAGTAATTAATTTTAACAGGACGATGTACTTGTAAATTTCTTGGAATTATATTGCTGTTGTTTTTTGTTACCTGTTCGCGCGCTAACACTTGCTAACTTGCTATAACACATTTATGTTGTACATGGATATTGATTGTGTTTGGCCAATCCGATTATTTTTTGAATTGCGGGGAAAGATTGAAATCTTTTACAATACTGTTATATGTGTGTGCGTTTGGTATATGTGTATGTACAGGAATAAAAAAAATATTCTGTATCCACTTATAACATACCGATCCCTAAAGGATGGTGTAATTATTTTCTCGCAAACTATTTCAATTACACTTTATATGATTACAAACAACGCGATATGAGGCTAACAATAATGATATAACCTGATTTTAAATCGCTAAAACAGCATTGGAATATACATATTGATATCAAATAGAGAAAACATGGTCGATATTTTTGATTTGAATTTATTAGAGTATGAAATGAAATGAGTTCTAGTATACAGAGTTGTTGTTGTCATACTTTTATTTTTAATTTTATATAAATCGTTAGCAATATGCGGTATATTGATTGGGGACTGGCTTGTTATTTAATATAAATTGTTAATTATTTTTGATTGAAATATTTGTGGGATAATATTGGTAGATATGGATAATGGTTTTTGGTGGCAATGAACACCTTGTTCGATTAAAATATTTATAGCCATTGGAATTTGAAACAATGTAGCAACCACAAAATAATATGGGATTTGGATGATTACATCCACTATTACTCGTATATACATAAATTGAGTAGTTAAGCCATAGTGAAGTTATATGTCGAGTAAGGTAAAGGTTTTTTTTTTTTGGAAAAAGGCTAAAGCCTCAAAAAGCTTTTAAATATAGAACTTCAACAAAGAAAGATACGTCAGAATGACGTTTAGATATTCTCACAGAATATGTCTTTGCCGTTTCCATGTACTTGTTAATTCATAGCTGAGAAAGCACAATGAAGATAAATCCAAATTTTGGTAAGCTCTGTAGATTGGTTGGTGCTGATAAACAAAAATCTAATAGGTATTATATTATTTGTGGATATGAGTGGATGTATGTGTGCGTATATGTATCGGTATGCTCTAGCTCAGCACTACAAGTCCAAAAGAGGTATATAGTTCAGTAAATCCAGATTTGACAATTTTTTACATTCTCAACAATATTGGACTGCTTTTTTAGGTTGAAGATGATTCCTGTGAAATCTGATAGCCTTCTCGGAAGTTAAAATTTTTTTGATTGACGATTAACCGAACCTAAGGCGTCTTATTGCTGGCTTGTCTTTAAATGCTCCTATTGCGGACACTGCGTGTCCCAGGAGAATACCTAAAGGGAAGCAGAAACCGGTATCGTGGTCCAGGGAGCTAGGAATCCTACGTTCAGGGTATAGGAAAGCATTCAATAGAGCAAAGGGCTCTAGGGAAGCTCAGGACTGGTACTCCTATAAGGAGCACCTTAAAAAGTGGGCCAGCAAATGTGGGCTGGGTATAAATCGATCCAAAACAGAGCTGGTACTCTTCACCAAGAAATATAAAATTCCGGTAGTCGCCCCTCCTACCTTAAATGGCACGGCACTGGCCTTTACTGATAAGGCAAGATTTCTGGGCATAATCTTGGACAGTAGGCTAAATTGGATGCCCAATATTTTAGAGAGGGTAAAGAAGTCTACCATAGCTCTGTACTCATGTAGGAATGCCGCCGGAAGGAGATGGGGTCTAAAACCAGAGCTGGTACACTGGCTTTTCACCGCTGTAGTCAGACCGATTCTGATGTACGGGGTGAGTGTGTGGTGGCCAGCACTAGACAAGAAAACTTATAAGAATAAGATAGAGAATGTGCAGAGAACGGCCTGCTTGCTTATAAGCGGGGCACTGAGGACAACCCCTACACCTGCTCTGGAGGCTATGTTCTACCTTCTTCCTGTCGACATCTTTGGTAAGCAGAGAGCGGTAACTACGGCTGCACGACTCTCTGCCGTGGGTGAGTGGAAATGTCTTCAGACGAGCCACTCGACGATTGGCAGGTCGCTAAAGGCAGATGTGGTGAATAGTGACTACACAACACCGGTTGTTTGCTTTGAAATGGGTATCCGGACTGTTGTACCCTCAAGGGAATCATGGGGGAACAGGTCAATAGCAGAAACTGGTTGTATACAATTTTACACTGGCGGCTCCAAGCTAGAGGGCAAAGTCGGAGCAGGAGTCTTTTGTGACAAATTAAATGTGAATTTATCCGTTCGTCTTCCTGATCACTGCAGTGTGTACCAGGCGGAGGTGGTAGCAATTGAGTAAGCGCTGACTTGGTTGAGGCATAATGTCATATCCACAAGGGATATAAAAATATATGTGGACTTGAGGTGCCGTGGTGGCTTTGAGGTGCCGCTCATCTCTTAACGAGATGAGTGAGCAGTTCAATATCCAGATAGTCTGGGTCCCCGGTCACTCGGACGTACGGGGGAACTGCAGGGCGGACGAACTGGCAAGGCAAGGTACAACTCTCCAATTGAAACCGGAAAGGGCAAATCTGGGGTGGCCCATAGCGGCGATTTTTAGGGCGCTTGGTGCGATAGCCTCGGCACAGAAGGGGTGGACTAACACCATAACATGCAATGTAGCGCGGCAAGTCTGGCCGAAACTGGACTTGGAGCGCTCCAAGACGCTACTATCACTTGGCAGACCTTACTTAGGTATAGTCGTAGGGGTACTCACAGGACACTGCCTCATTGGGGAGCATGCGAGGAGGCTTGGGTCAATGACAAATGACTTCTGTAGAAGCTGCATGGATGGGCAAGTATAGTTTGGACGGCCTTATGGATCTCAAGAACTGCAATGTGTGAGATATCTTACGCTACGTAAGTAGCTCAAATTGGTTCCAGTAAAGGTGGAAGAGGAGTAGGATCCCTCGGTATCACAACGAGGATCCCTCGGTATGTAACAACATTTAGATGTTTTGCTCGCTTCCTTTCTGAAACGTTCAATGTCAAAGATGCACCTCACACTGGTCAACCAATCACTGAAAAAGTCGATGAAATCTTACAAAAAATTAAAGAAAAGCGAAACACAAGCTGAACATAAAAGAAGCGTAATGTTTGAGTGTTCCATGAATTGTTGATGAAAAATTTGATTAATTGAATCTCCATCAGCGAGACGCTACTAAAATGCAACGAAATCGACCCATTTTTAAAGCAAATCATTACTGGTCATGAAAAATTAGTGAAATACGAGAATGTCCTTCGAAAAAGATCACGGTTTAAAAAAGGTGAACCACGATAAACGATTTCAAAACCGGTATTGACGCCCCGTAAGGTTATGCTGTGTCTATGGTGGGACTGGAAGGGAATCGTCCATTATGTGGATTTGAGCCTAGTCAAACGATTGATCCTAATCTCTACTGTCCGCAATTTACCAGATTGCAGGTTCAATTTGGCCAATTGTATTTGAGTGCATACGTGGAGACAAAGCGTTGTTTTTTGGTCAAATGCATCTTTAATAAAATCATACTTGTTACAAACGTTAATAATTATAATATTTACCATTACTATCTATGGTCCTTTGACATCTATCTGTCAGTTGATGGATACCCTCGCGACAGAGAACCACTGTCCTTCCGTCAGCCAAGTAAGAGTACATCAGTCTTAACAAACAGTATAGTCGGAAGGGGTGAAATCAGTAGAATACGCCACATGCGGAAGAACTTCTCGGCCCAAATTTAAGATGACTTCCCTGGTTGCTTTTGAGTTTGAGCAGGTTCAAGAAGTTTGTAGTAGATGATTCCTTCCCAAACTCACCAGACACACAATAACACTTTTTTGACATCAATATTAGATGGAATGGGTGGAGATGCTTTGCAATGGATGGAGATGACCTGAATCAACCCATGTTTTTCTTAGTTTAGGTCTATCGTATATAGAAAGGGTTTTCATCAAGTAAAGCTTGAAATTTTCATCTTCAAACTATTTTTCAGGACCTGGATGTGGATTGTCCTCAAGGCTACAATTTCCATCACGAAATTTCGTAAATCACGTTCTTACAGTTTAAGCACCAATAGAATTATCTCTACAAGCCGAATTATCGTTTCGGTAGCTTCTCGTAGACTTCTCATTCAACAATCTCATGATAAATGGCCAAGCGGAGATTCAACAGGCAATTCAATGACTTGTTACATACGCACTATCTTAGCTAGCAGCCTATAGGCCTTTGTCTCGACCGTTCGACGATCGCCTGGATAAAAGGTGGCGATTTTTTCCCTCCTTGTATTACTTTCCGACAGTCTCTTGAAATATGACCCAACTTGTCACATTCCCAACAGCTAAGCCCGCCGCTTCCGAATTTTGGTACCATCCGCTCAATGTTCCGGTTGGTGTTTAAATTCGCTTAACGCCTAAACAATGACGGTCTGGTAATATTCTGCACGGTCTCGTTGTTTAACGCAAAACCAACAGTTTCAGCAAAAGTTACCTTAGGTAACAACATAACCGCTTTGCGTAACTCTGATGTTAAATGTAATTTAACCCTCCGAGAAATACTCATGGTCAATTTGAACCTGACCTCAAATTTGAACATTTATTTGGAAATTGGCGGGCCTATCTATTTCTTAATGAGTTTTAGAGAAATTTGACATCCGCGATGGAAATAAGATTCTAAAATGAATTTTAGATGAAGTTCTGGAATTTGGCCAATGAAAATGGAACTTATAGGCTCTTTCTTAACCGGTTTCTGTGAAATTTGACATGTGCTGTGGAAAGGGGATTCTAAAATGATTTTTGGCTAAAGTTCTGGAATTAGGCCAAGCAGGATGGAACTTGGTTATTCATCATAATCGGATGGAACTTGGTTGGACTCAACAAGCGATTTAAAACCATCTCAAGGCCATGGGTATGGTGCATAAACAAGGAAATTGGGTTTCATATGAACTCAGTGAGCTATTCCAGCCTAACGAAACCATCACTGGAATTCATTATTAACAACAATTGATCAATTAAGCCGAGTATTAAAACTCAAACGCCCACAATAAGCTAAATGATATGACAAAGTGACAATTTAGCACAACAACGTTCGGCCACATCTTGCAAAAATCGTCAAGGAAACTTTGGAGGCGCTCCAATGGGATGTCCTACCCACCCGCCGTATTCACCAGACATTGATCCTTCCGACTACCACTTGTTCCAGTCAATGACTCATGGTCTGGCCGAGCAGCACTTTACTGCTTACAAAGAAGACAAAAATTGGGTCGATTCTTAGATCGCTTCAAAAGACGAGGAATTTTTGTCGACGCGGAATCCATATGCTGCCTGAAATGGGGAAAAAATCATAACTAACGATGGTCAATACTTTGAATAAAATTCATTGTACTAATTTCTCTGAATAAAGCTTAATGGTAATAAATATTTACTATAAGTGATGCTTCTCCTTCAAAATCAAAGGTGTGTAAGACGGCTTCCGAATTTCAAATTGGTCGTAAAAGGCTTTAAGATGATCCTTGTTCTGGACGTCCAAAACTGTTTCTACCGATGAAATGATTGACTCTGTAAATGATATGATTTTGGAAGACAGATGGCTGACTAATTTAGAAATTGCTGAGCCTATATGTATCTTAACTGAACGGTTGTTCAGTTAAGATACATGTAGTAGGAGTCCTACTTTCCTACGTTCCTACTTTTTTTTTTGGGTTGACCACTATGCACCTAAATTACGACAGAAACTGCAGAGTGGAATAAGCCCCTTACGTCGTCTCCGAAATAGCAAAAGTGGTCAAAATCGGCAAAGAAGGATGAAAAAAATCATAAAGCAATCACAAAGGTGTTCTTGCAATGGCCAAATTGAAGGAATTACAACACATATTCCTTGAACATCTAACTTATTCATCAGATTTGGCCCCCCTCTGACTTCCATCTATTCTCAAACCTTAAAAGATTTCTCCGTGAAAAGCATTTTTCATCGAACGCCCAGGTTACAGATATCGCAAAGAAGCATTTTGAAGATTTATTTAGTATTTTGAATATCCCTAACTATTAGGGCTTGCCCATTCCCGGACCTTTTACATTTCCGGGAAACAGGATTGTGATTTTCAGATTTCCGGGAATTTCCGCGATTCGGGAAAAGACAAGTTTTTTATCCTGTACCTCATTATGCATGTAAAATTAAAATTGAAAAAATTTTAAATCGTAGGTCGAAAATAATTTAAAAAAATGTGATGTACTGATTTAATCACTCAATGGGGCGATTCCGTTCTCCCGTTATGGGAATTCTACCGGCGGAAAATTGAAACTTAAACTTAGAACTTGATTGATTTTATACTTAACATATTGAAAATAGTTGGCGGAGCAGAATGCGCCCAAAGAGCCGTCGTCGTTTAAAAATTTTGCCTTCAACTTAACACCTTACTTTTCCTTGTGCCAGGGTTTTGGATACAAACATTTTGCCATAGTTTGGTTTAATTCTGTGATAGACGATGTACGTCCAGCTCTTCATTTGACTGAAGGAGGAGCCTTGAAATTGGATTTTGCATTCCCGGGAAATTTCCACAGCATTCAGGCTTGGGTCCCTAGAATTCCACCCCGGGAATTCTTGAGACGCAAGCCATACTAAAGATGCGTCAAACTACTTCATAGTAAGCTCTTTCCAGATTCTTTGCTCCATATTGGGATTTGTTTGATTCTATTCTTCAGAAGCATGTTTTACGTTTCGATTACCAAACCGTATAATTTTTTAAGAATTTTAATTTGTCTGTCTGTAATCAGTTGATTTTTCGGTATTTTTATAGACAAATATATTAATTGTTCATGGAAATCCCAATATTTTTGATTTGGTAAATCAGAATCTCCATGGGTTTTTGATATTTGATGTAGTGAATAATAATTCGCTACGTCAGTACGTTCTGGCCAAATACTTAATGTAAATGGCTAGAGTGGAGTTTTTTGTAGTTTGGTCGTAGCTGCCTGATGAGTAGACCAACTTTTCAGTACGAAACCAAACTACCAACATAAGGAAGTCATGGAGAGTTTTCATTTTGCAGAGTAATACATTGGTAAAACTATTTGGGCCTTCAGCCAAAATTACGGGGAGGGGGGAAGATATTTCTACTTTTTTCAGTAGATATGTTATGAGCGATTGGGCTCTGTATTTTTCTGATTTACAAAATCGAAAATATTGGGATTGCCATGAACAATTAATATATTTGTCTATAAAAAATGCCGAAAAATCAACCGTATAATTATGCCAGACATGACATAAGAAAAAAAATATTTTGAACAAATCACGCGAAGAGAGGGTCTCTGTTGATTTTATTGGTCCCTCTCGCTGACTTAAAATATTGTGACTCAATGTTTGTGATTTCTTCATCTGTAGCACTTTCGTCAGATTCATCTTTTAAATGAAAATGAATAGAAATGCTTGGATCTGCAAAAACGCGTTTAATAAATCAGACTCATCAGCGTTCTAAAAAGTTAGAGATAAAAAATACACCAGAAATCTATTGTTAGCAATATCAATATCTTTACCCGAGGAATTTCAAGTTGAGCTGGACGGTCAGCTGAATTATCTCCATCGGAATCTTCATACGTTACGAACTATAAATTCACAAAAAACAACGAAACACAGTTTATTACCGACTAAATTCCGCTCTTGGAACTTCTTTTCTATCAGCCATTTATATAGAGAGAGAGCTCAATTTAATTAGTTTGCGTCACAAATCTTAATCGAAAAACTTAAATTTTACACACAAACTGAACATGAACAACACTTTCCATCAAACATAAAATCAAAAAAAATCGATATTTTCGATAATTTTTTTCTTCTTCGCTGATCAAAAAATTAATTTATCTACTAGGTTCACCAAGTGGTCTATGTTCCGTCATATGTTACGAAAACGTGTGAAAAATTTTAGCGCGATCAATTCAAAGTTTATGAACAATCTTTGGCACCGAAAAAACACCCCGCTGCTTTTTACTTCGTTTATCTGCGCTCAGCTCTCGGAGTAGAATGACAGGGAGTCTCAGAAAATGGCTCTATTTACAAGAACGTTGAGTTTTGGCCTAAGTCATGCAATTTTTCATATTCTACACATATTAACCCTTATCCGAGCGTTGGGAGAAATGTCAGCAATTTTGCCCTATAATTTTTTTACTATTAGGTTCGGCACCTCTATAAAATTTGGAGGATTTAAATACCAAGACAACACATTATTCGAAATATGGGTGAAATTTCACCCAAGGATCACATGTGTAAATTTTTTTGAGGATTGTATGAGGGTTAAAGTAACTTTTAAGAAGTTCAAGAACAAAGTATTGAATTCCTGTTAAAAATTACCAAAACTTTCGTTTCAAAATTTGGAAAACTCCCTGAGTCTAAAAAATCAGTGTCTGTACAACTGGGAAACTTTTTTTCCAGTTTGAAAACAGAATCATATTGACACTCTTAAATTTTGCTCTTAAACATTCATCTCTGAAAATTTGACACACACTGAACGACAGAATATAAATGATTTAAACTTATGTCAAACAAACACCAATGACTAAGCTAGATATATGTAGAATGGCGGGGGAATTGAATGCGTTCAAGTATGTTCTTTAAACCAAACAACTTCAGTGCTATATTTCTACTTATACACCTAAATTTAATTTACCAGTAAATAGCACCTCAAGTTCAAATTTAGGTTTAGAAAATGTATTGCTATACATAGCATCTATCCGGCGCAAATAAAAAACGCACTAACGATAAACAAAAGTAATAACGCTTCTCTCTTGAATGGGATCGGTACGTAATTCTGTTTTAAAAAATTCTGTTGTTTCGAAATTTTAGTTTCTTGAAAAATTCTGCTTTGAAAAATTCCGTTTTGCAAAATTCTGTTTCATGAAATTCTGTTTTACAAATTTATGTATTTTTAAACATAATTTTTGTCATTAACTTATCCATCAATTATCTACGCAGATAAAATTCTTACTGTTCGGTGGTATGTCCATTGTTATGGAGTATGATTTTGAATGGTGTGCTTAGACTTCGCATACCTGAGGAAGCGGCGGGCGTTGCGGCCATCAACAGCCAAATTTAAGAGCGAAGCATAAAATATCGGTAACGAGGCCATAGACTTTATCCAGCAGTGGTTATCTAAGATAGGACTGCTGTTAGCCGAGCACAGACGGAGGGAGTATTAATCTCGATCAGAAAAAGGTGGGAAACCATTGCCTTCCAGGTGGGTAATTCTAAGATCAGGTATAGGGAATGCGCTAAGATTAATTCTTGTATTTCGCTCAGTAATTGTTCTTGCGGCATATGTCGTAGGGAGAATGTGACCAATTGATCTGCTGGCAAACAGGCGACACAAGCTACTCCGATCCTAACCAACGGCCAGAGCGAATCGCAATCTGAATAGCAACAACGTTAGAACGAATGAATGATGGACATTCCACCTCATATTTATGATAGATACTTGGTTTATCTACGAATAAGGTGAAATTAACTTCTATCTGACCAAACTGCTAATCGGACATGGATATTTCCACTCAAACCGGTTCGGACGCGTCGATATGCCCGAATGCCCGGAATATGAAGGTGAGAATCAGAATATATTCTTCTGCCCTTGATTCGAGGAAGCTAGACAGAAACTCTCAAGTGATTTTAGGTAGCGACCGACCACAGGGAATATCATCTTACGTTTGGTGGCTAAATGAGTACTGCTTAATGAAATAAGTTAAAGCAGGTCCGATCAAACCCCATCTCCCAAAGTAATATCAAACGGTTTTTTAGAGGGGGGGGGGGGTGGTCGGGGGAGGGGTGAAGGGAGGGCGAGGACAAATGGCGCACACACATACACACACACACACACACACACACACACACACACACACACACACACACACACACACACACACACACACACACACACAACCCGTGGGGAGTTGCAAGTAATCTATAGGGCAAGTCGCCAGGTGGCGGATAGGGGGATGCTCTCACTGGTACACTGGCGGGTAAGTGGGAAATAAAATACCACTCGTGGACCAACATTTGCAGGAAGCGTCTATTCACCAGGAGGTGCGGCTTCAAAGAGCGTCTGGTCGCTGAATTCTTACCTGGCAGTAGGTATAAAATGCTAAGGGAAGGACACCCTGATCCAAACCCAACATGTTTCACGATGGGGGAAAAATTATTACGGTGCAGGGAGTCGGAAACCCAGTACCGGCGGAATTGTTGAGTAAGCAAGCGGGCTCAACACCGTCGAGATAAAGCAACCGCAATGCCTCAGCAGTTGGGAACTTGGCTGTTGCTGCAGATAGAACTACAAGTTTTACTACTATCCCAATGGCGAACCTTAATCCGTTGTTGGTCTTTTAAAATCCACATTCCGGCAAACAACTCTCAGAGCTAGGGGCGGTGTTGACGTCGATGTGCAAACGGAGGACGCTATCCAGGACGAAACGGCTAGAGAAATGAACTAGGGTACCCCAGCCAGTAAGAAGAAGAGGCAATATTGTCTTTCACCTATTGATACAGCTGATAGCCCTTAGAGAACGGGAAAGAAGCTAAAGAAAATGCAGATTGCAAAGCCCGGGGAGACCAAGAGAGCCGAAGCATGGTTGCATCTTCTGCACTGGGCACAAACAAAAGATCTGAAGAGATTCGTGGGAAGCAAGTAGCAAGAGTGTCGGAAATAGTGTGGCCCGTGTCCATAAAACCGAAAAGGGTTATCTATTGTTGAAAATACAGAAGTCGGCGTGCGGTAGTGCTAACCTTGATACGATGCGCGGTAAAATTGAGACGTACCTTGACGGTAAACTAGAGGTGTCAACTCTTGCCGATCCCGCTGAGATTACACTGGAGATATGGGATATTGACGGGATAACAACAAAGGAAGAAGTCTTTAACGCAATAGCTATGGACTTCGATGACGGGAAAATCCTCGATGAGAATATCGTGACTAGTCTTAAACCTGCGCACTGAGGTACGCAGATAGCGGTTATTAAAATACCAACGGCTATAGCTCGTAAAATGGCTGATGTTGGCAGAATCCGTATTGGCTGGGTTAGGTGCTATATACGTGAAGTAGTTAGCCCAGTGAGATGCTTTAAATGCTGGAGGTCAGGTCACAGAGCGGCCACATGCAAGAGCGAAGTCGACCTATCAAACCTTTTCTTTAGGTGCTGCAGAGCCGGCCACAAGGCAAAAGATTGTGAACGGGAACCGCAGTGTGCATTCTGCCGTACAGGGGATGGAGAAGCTATCAGTACTTACATCACCGGTAGGGGTATTTGTCCAGCACGACGGATGGTGATAGGAGACAACCGTAGAAGATGAAGCTACTTCAGCTAAACTCAAATCACTGTGAGGCTGCCCAGGACCTCCTATGGCAGACTATACACGAATTGAAGCCAGACGTCGCAATACTATGTGAACAGTACAAAAATTTGGATGATGCGGCATGGGTGAGTGACCATTGTGGCAAGTTTCTTCGGATATGTTCGAGCAAAAATTAATGGAATACATATCTTCAGTTGTTATGCCCCTCTAAATAAGCCAAGCGAGCAATTCATCCACTTCTTAGATTGCTTGGTTCTGGATGCAAGGGATCATAGTCCCACAGTAATTTCGGGAGACTTCAGTGCGTGGGCTACGGAGTGGGGTAGCGCTCAAACAAATAGAAGAGGTCAATCCCTTCTGGAGGCTTTTTCAGTTCTGAATTTTGTCCTGTGCAACACCGGCTCCGCATATATATTCAGCAGGGGTAATGCTGGTTCTATTATGGACCTAACGTTTGTTAGTAATTCTCTCTGGAGGAAAGGAATAACTTGGGAGGTTTGCGACTTTTACACGCACAGTGACCACCAAGCCGTCCTGTGTGAACTCCATGGAATAACCCCAAGTAATAGTATAAAAATTGCGGGATGGAAGACAAACGCTTTCGATGAGGACATCTTCAGGTTTATGCGCCGTGACTCTAACCTAACGGATACCGCTAACACAAAGGCATCCCAGTTAGTTGGCAGCAACACCAATGCATGTAACGCTACAATGCCTAAAAGAAGGTTAAACCCTAGTCGCTCACCGGCCTACTAGTGGAATGAGGAAAATGCATTGCTCCGGCGAAAGTGCAATTGTGCCAGGCGCGTTTCCTAGCGAGGTAGAAACACCAGCTCCTTTTTCGGTTTACAACAAATAAACAGGGAAGCACGGGGTTTGCTGAAGGAGGCCATTAAACAAAGCAAGCGACGATGCTTGAAGTACCTCTGTGATGAGGCTAACAATGACCCATGGGGTAGGCCATACAAGATGGTAATGTCCAAGCTTAAACATGCAAGAAGTGCAGCACCAACATGTCCTATTTTGATGGATAAAATAGTATCTTTCTTGTTTCCTCGCAAACCAGTGACTATTCACTCGATTGATGAACTAATATCCAGCTCTAGGAGAATTTCCAACAAGAAAACGCCAGGACCGGACTATATACCAAATGTTGCCTTAAAGGCTGCGATTCTAGGAAAACCCGAAAAGTTCCTGGAGGTGTATAACTCTTGCCTAAAAGAAGGAACATTCCCAGATGTTTCAAAGAAACAGATGCTGATACTGATTCCAAAAGGCAAAATACATTCGAAAGAGCCTTGATAATTTCGCCCAATCTGTCTGTTAGATGGAGCGGGGAAATTTCTTGAAATGCTGCTCGGTAATCGGTTAGAAGAAGCTATCGTATCATCTGGAGACCTTGCCCATAACCAATATGGGTTCCGCAAAGCGCGCTCAACTATTGATGCTATTCAGCTCGTTACCAGCCTGGCAGAAGAAGCTATTAGCGGCAGCAGATGGGAAGGAGGCCGTAAAAAATACTGCGCTGTTGTTACGCTAGATATTAAAAATGCGTTTAATACAGCAAAATGGGAACATATTATGAACCGCTCGATATCAGGAATGTGCCTTGTTACATCAAGCGGATAATCTCAGGCTATTTTAAAAACCGCACTTTACAGTACCGCACGAATGAAGGGTGCAAGGAGTACACAGTTACATGCGGGTCCCCCAGGGATCTGTACTCGGTCCAATGCTTTGGAACATTATGTATGACGATGTTTGACACTCCAGGTCCCTAAGGAGGCGACGGTAGTTCGGTTTGCCGATGATATCGCCATCGTAGCAGTTTCAAAGTACAAGGAAGAGCTGGAAAACATCTGTAGGGATACGGTGGATATAATCCAACAATGGCTTGACACAGTTGGGTTGCAACTAGTGGAACAAAAAACGGAAGCGGTGCTTATAACTAGCAGAAAGGTGTTGGAAACAATTTCCATTAGAATCGGAGCACATACTATTTTCTCGCAACCCTCGATAAGGTACCTAGAGGTACAAATCGATGCAAGGTTGTTATTCAAGGAGCACATAAAGTATGTCAGTGAGAAATCAGCCAGAGCTAGCAAGGCTCTCTCTCGTATAACGCCGAATGTCGGCGGGCCAAGCCAAGGACGACGAAGATTATTAGTCGGTGTAGTAACATCTATAATGCTCTATGCGTCCCCTACATGGGCTCAAGTGGTGCAGGTGCCATCCTATCGTCGTGATTCCAACTCCGCATATCGCAGCTGCGCACTTAGAGTGATTAGTGCGTTCAGAACCCTTTTGTACGAAGCAGCCTGCGTCATTGCGGGAATGTGTCCAATTGATCTGCTGACAGCGGAACGGCAAAAGTCATACAATAATAGCCATGGAGGAACACCGGAATGACCAATGGTGCAAGCGAACAACATTCTTATCGATTGGGGGATGCGCGCATGGCGAGGTTGATTTTTACCTAGCACAGCTCTTAACAGGACACGGATGTTTTCAATCATACCTTAATCGTTTTGGGCATGATGACTCACAGTATTGTCCATCCTATAGAGATTTCGCAGAAGATGCTGAATACGTGTTTTTTGTATGCGCACGGTTCCAGAGAAATAGAGAAGTGCTTGCTGGAGTCCTCGATCAATTTGATATTACTCCAGAGAACATAGTTAAAGTGATGCTAGCGTCCCCAGAAGCATGGAGTGCTGTAGCAAATTTTGCAACAACAAAGATTAAGGAGTTGCGACGGTTGGAATGCCAAAGTCGCCAAGCAAGGTAACTCGCACCCTTCAGTTGCGTAGGAGATGTGATCATACAGTTAGTACAGACTCCTTCCCGTTCGAAGTAATACCTAGCGGTCGTTCCGGGGGGAAAATATGCAGGAGGTGGTTTTAGTGAGTAGGAGTCTCACACCGTTGTGGTGGATAGCTACGTTATCCCCTACATCGTTCATGATGGATTTCCACCTTCCTTAAATAAAATAAAAAAAATAAAAATACTCACACACACAAGCACACCCACATAAGCACACACACATAAGCACACACACACCCACACACACACCCACACACACACACACACACCCACACACACACACACACACTTAAACACACAACCACATACACAAATACACACCCAAACAAGCGCACACACACATACGACACAAAAATAAACACACATATACGAAAACAGACACACTTGTACACATACACACACATCATGAAACCTAAGGTTTTAGAATTCTTCAAAAAATTAATTCCACAATTATTTTTTTTGCGGCAAAAAAATTAATTGTAGAATTCATTTTTTGTAGAATTATGTGAAACAGAATTTTGCCAAACAGAATTTTGTAAAACAGAATTTTGTGAAACAGAATTATATAAAACCGAATTTCGTACCCAACCCCTCTTGAATGAATTGCACTTAATACTGTTAAAGTTAGCCGAAAGTTGCCAGCCGAAAGAGAAAAGTCGATAATGCAGATTGTACTAGTCCAGATAAAAGTAAATCCATGGTAATGCAGATTGTGTAATCTCAGCCGAAAGTTTCCCGTCGAAAGTAAAAAGTCGATAATGCAGATTATGCTAGTAAAATTCCAGCCGAAAATAAAAAAATTAGTAGTTATCAGCCGAAAGTGAAAGGACACATGGATTTAAATAAAAAATTTTTGTAAATAGTCTTACGTCGAAAACTTTGTTTATCCTAATCGTGGAAAATATCGGAAAATCAGAAGAATTCACAAAATTGGAATCAAATCAGCCTCTAGAGTGTTATATCTGGAGATGGATTGCATTTATGTGAATTGTCAATAGCTACTCGTATTGCAGTAAAAAAATTCAGTTTAAGTTTTCCGTGGGAAATCACGGAAAATTCGGTTTTCCAAAAATCACTAGAAAACTTGTATATAACATCAGCCTCTAAAGTGTTATATCTGGAGTAGGATTGCATTGATGTAACTTGTCAATAGCTATCGCAGGAAAAAAATTAAATTTAAGTTTCCGTGGGAAATCTCGGAAAATTCGATTTTCCAAAAATCATTAAAAAATTTGAATATAACATCAGCCTCTAAAGTGTTATATCATTGATGTGACTTGTCAATAGCTAGTGCTATTAGCAATATACATCAATGCAATCCATCTCCAGACATAGCACTCTAAGGGCTGATTTTCTACGGAAAACCGAATTTTTTGAGATTTCTCCACGGGAAACCTAAACTGAATATTTTCCTGCAATAGCTATTGACAAGTCACATCAATGCAATCCATCTCCAAACATAACACTCTAGAAGCTGATTTTATACAAATTTTCTAATGATTTTTGGAAAATCGAATTTTCCGCGATTTCCCACGGAAAACTTGAACAGAATTTTTTTCCTGCGGTAGCTATTGAAAAGTCAGATCAATGCAATCCATCTCCAAACATAAAAGTCTAGATGCTGATTTTATACAAATTTTCAACTTATTTTTGGAAAACCAAATTTTCCGAGATTTGGCACAGGAAACTTAAACTAAATTTTTTTATGCAATAGCTATTGACAAATCACATAAAAACGATTTGCTGATTTTACTCCAATTTTGTGAATTCTTCTGATTTTTCGATATTTTCCCTCTAAGTTAAACAAAGTTTTTCACGTAACACTATTTACAAAAGTTTTTATTGCAATCCATGTATCCTATTTGCTTTGGCTGTCAACCAACAAATTCTTTATTATCGGTGGGCATATCAATAACATAATCTGCATTATCGACTTTTTACTTTCGGCTGGAAACTTTCGGCTAACTTTAACAGGGTTTTCACTTACGCAATTATAAAATTTTGAACAATTTTTGTTTTTTCTTTCCCACCCGTTCATTTAAAAATATGACATATTTAGAACATCTCATTTTATGCATTAGCTGCATTTTTTTTGCTCCCAAGTTACTTGGTGCGAACAACAATAAAAATTGTTTCTGAAGTAGGCACAAAATAAAATGTAAACGATTATTATCGGAACACACCGGTATTCGTTTTACCGTCGGAACTATTAAACTAACTATCTGTAGGCTGAAAATGAATCGAATAATTAGTGTAGTCTGGCGGCTCCACCAAAATAATCTAGCCTAACTTGGTCTATCCGAATGCTTACAATACAAGTGAGGCCGAACAGCTGTCACTTTTGGAACGCGAAACAAACCTTAGTTTCAGAGGCGCAGAGGCGTGGTTGTTTCTTTCGCAATAAAATAAAACCAAAACCAAAAAATTGCCGCACAAGCCCATTTTTCTACAAGCAAATTTTATATAGACAGTCTCAAATATTACCTTTATCTGTGTTATTTGACGGCGAATCGTTTTTCAATCAGCTGCTACACGCCCAGAGGATATTTTAAAATTTTTCTGAGATTAAAGCCTGGAGCCACTTAAATACATTCCTAATAAACTGTACCAGTTTATTAGATAAATTTCGGGCAAAAGAAAGAGTAAAATCCTGTATTCAGTTGAAAGTTTTTCTCTAGTTTGATCCGTAACCTAAAGAAACTCTAAAAATTAAATTTTAAATTAATTAACAAATTGTTTTGTTTCCAAAACCTTTCTAAATCTGATCTATATCTCTGTAAACGCAAATTAAATTAAGCTTGAGTAATGAATCACTAGCAAATTTTCACAGAATTTTCAAAATTGCACTCACACAGTTCACTATCTCTTTATGTAAACAAATTATCTCGATTTTTCTTAATTTATACACAAAATAAATTATCCTTTTGTTGTTATTGTAAATCAGATTTGCTTCTTAAAAGTGTTATGGAGAAGAAATCTGTATACAACCTGTGTGCAATATTCATATAACAGTAGATTTATAAAAATATAAAAATTTAATTTAAAATTTTATAGTTTATATGCTTTGCTCAGCTCACACCGATACGCTTTAGTATATTATAAGGATATGAAAAACTACTTTATCATAGTTTAAAAGCTTTTTTGTTGCTGGATCTGATATGAACACAAATTTTTCTTAATTTTTATGCATTTTAGTACTTTTTGGATATGTACATAAAAAATTGATAGCAAATTTTGGTAATATGTTATATGTATGTATGTACATAAGATAACAATGCTATTCTTATCTTATGTATGTACATATTTTATGTGTGTACCTATGTTATTTATGTAATATGTATATATGCAACGATAATTGAGATTTTACTTTTTTGGAACTACATACGAGTATGTATGTATATTGGAATGTAAACAAAATATGTTAATTTAACCTAAATATTTGATATGGTTTTTACATACATCGAATTCTATTGTTAAAACCAATTGAAATTAATTGAAAAAATTCTTGTGTTTGTTAAATTATCTCTAATTAATTAGATATATGTTTTACAATATATAACCACAAAAAAAAAACTTGTAAAGTGTATAATACACAATCAGCATAATATAGAAATAAATTGTTAATTTAATTAAACCCGTTTAACTCAGTCGTTAAAAAAAAGCTTTACATTATGAAATTCAGGTAACAAATTTAATTGATTCATATTCGCTGTGTTTATGGTTCTGTGAATAATTTAATTACCATGACGCGTGTTGCAGTTCGTTAAATTTCAACAATTTTGACTTTTTTTTAGATTTATTTAAATATGATTAAAAAAACTTTAGAAATGTGTATTCATATACTGCATTTTTGGTGGTTGTTGCTGTTGGTAATCACCACCAACACCCAAATTTTTAGTACTTTTTATGTGGTAACACTATTGTACAGTGTGTCAATAATATATTTCAGATTGTAAACGTCTTGATTGGTCCTTGGATCCACAAAAAATTAATCAGCACCTTATGTTACTTCATTACCTATCCCAAAATTTTTAAATATTAGAAATGCTCAATGCTTGGGAAAATTAATTGTGGTCGATTTGATCTCCAAAAATCAATGCTATAATCTCTAAAGCTCATGAGATAACCAATTGAATTTTGTGATAACGTAGTTTTCTTATTTTGATTTTTTAGAATAAGTTGAATCGCAGGGTCATAATACATTTTGGAATTCGTTTTGGATTGTATTGTTGCATACGATTTTTGCATCTTCTATTTTAAGTCTACAAGATGCAGTGGCCAGAGTTATATACACCAATAGGGTGGGTATAAAATGAAAAATATAGATTAGGTATCATTCCGAGGACGGGGCGTGATATTGTGAACGAACATTGAATATCTAATCCACGAATTCCAATCCATTCGGTTGTTGTTGACAAAATGCCGCAAATATTCAAGGAGTGTTCGGTCTGAACGTTCCTATGTTCCGTTAATTCCTAACAATATTGTTAGGGAAAAATAACAACAAAACTGCTATGAAAGGTAATTATTTTTTTCCAAAATTTGAAAATCTACTAATCGCAGTATGATTTTAATAAATACTCCTGACATAATCTATAAAAGTCACAGTAAATTAATTCCCAATTCCTTGGGTAAACCAAAATATTGGCACTGGTCTTCGTACCTAACTAATAGTTTCTAGCGAATTAGATCAAGCTCCAAATAAGGTATGTGCTTTCCTATTAATATATATACTCGTACATACATACCATATATGAGTAATTTCATTTTTGGGCAGCAGTGACTGAACTTCTTGATTTTTGATTTGTTTAGTTTTTGGTGTCCGTATAATAGTTAAAAAAATAAAAATAACATATTTTTAATTTTTTTGATATAGGGTGTGTATTGCGCACAGGATGGTCCCAAAGTTTGGCAAAAATAGTGAAAAATGCCATTTGCCATCATTATGAATTAAAAACTTAATCGATTTTAAATTATTTTTTTTGTATTAATTAAAGTGAATATCGAAATTATAAATTATTATAAAATTATAATCAAAATTATATTGTTTTGATCCGATATATAACGGTAAAATATTAAATGAGATATTAAACTAAATATAGCGTAACGCCTGCAACTGTTGGCACTGTATAATTTCGATGCAGTTATTGGCACTACCGACTACCATAGCATTTTCGTCTCTTTTAATAAGTCCTAATTATGTTTTATCAATGTGTTATGTAGTGTAAATTTATTTATTTTTTCTTACTGTCAAACAAAAAAAGTAGTTAATAGGTTTAATTTCCTCTAACATTTCATTGCGAAAACATCACGCGTAGAAACGTCTCGTAAAGTAGTAAAAAAATAGCGTATTTCGTTAAGGAGGCCAGAAATGTAAGTACTAGTTTTATATAGATACAGCAGTGTAATTGAACTTTTTTATACAATTAATATTCTTAAATATGATAAAATTAATTAAAATGAGTTGTTTTTCGTTATTTGTTTATGTTAAACATTAAAAAAATATTGTGCCAATAACTAGTTCCAATAAAGTCAAATTTTAATTATTGACACTAGGATGCCAATAATTGGTTAATAAGAAACTACAATTATTGGTACGTGCCAATTATTATACCTTAATCATGTGCCAATAATTGTAATTATTCTTTTTTGTTATTATACTCGTAGATTTTTAATTCTGTAATTTAAAAATGCTAAGAAAAACAGACACATTTGATGAAGACCAGGTTCAAAAGGCATTAGGTGAAATTAGAAACGGCCAAATTAGTAAAAAGGCGGCAGCCAAAAAATATATTGTGCCTAGATCAACGCTTCAATTTCGATTAGGGTCGCATTTTTCTAAAGCTCGACCAGGCCCACCAACAATCCTAACCGAAGAAGAAGAGCAACGCATTGTTGAATGGATAAAAATTTCCCAACAAAAAGGATTCCCGAAGCGAAACGAGGATGTTCTTACAGCAGTAAAAGAATTTTTAGAAGATACTGATAGACCTCATCCATTTGGTGAGAACAAAATGCCAGGAAAGGGTTGGTTTAAGGCTTTTTTAAAATGACATCCGTCTCTATCGCTTCGATCTACTGATCCTGTTTCGGCAGCAAGTGCTACAGTTGCTGCTTCAGATATTTATTCATGGTTCGATACAATAGAAACATTTTTAAAAGATCTCGACTATTATGGTATATTAGAAGATCCAACACGAATTTTTACCGGAGACGAGACGAATTTTCTTTTATGTCCTAAAACTAAAAACGTTTTAGCAGCGAAAGGCTCTCGAAATGTTTACGAAATCGACAAAGGATTGGCCAAAGCAAATTTAACGGTCATGTTTACCTTTTCTGCTGCCGGAATATCAACCCCTCCCATGATAATCTACCCATATAAAAGAATACCACAAGAAATTCGTAAATCGTTGCCTAAAGGATGGGGAATTTGAATCAGTGACAACGGGTGGATGACAAAACAAGTGTTTTACGAGTATATATTAAAGGTTTTGCATCCGTATTTAGTGCAGCTGGGCACTAAATTTCCCGTTATATATTTTGTTGACGGGCACTCAACCCATCTAACGTTACCTGTTAGTGAGCTGTATGTGAAACTGCAAATTATTTTAGTAGCATTATATCGAAATGCTACTAGAATATTACAGCCCGCTGATGTGGCAGCATTCAAACCGTTGAAAATGTCTTGGAATCGGAAAGTTTTACAATGGCGACGTAATAATCCTAGTGCCGCCTCTTTAACTAAAGAAAAATTTGCACCATTATTATATGATGTTGTGGAAAGTACTGTGGGTAAGGAGACTTCAGAAGGGCTTCAAGGCATGTGGCCTCTTTCCATTCAACAAATTTGCAATTAATTTATCGAAATGCTTAGTAAGATCATCGTCTTAATCTACATATGGCAGTCGACTAAATCCATTTCAATCCGATTTCAAACGCTGTGTGAAGCAATCGGTGATAACAAAATTCAACTATTCGAAAGCCTCGACCGAGGTGAACTTCAAAAAGATAGCTTCAACGAAGATTTCGTAATTTTATATGTTTTATATAACAAGTTTAAAGGAAAATTAAATCTAAGTGTTTCAGATAAATCAACACAAACGCACGTTGAATATCAGAATATAGAAACCTCAGAAATCAGTGCCATCAGACATCAGTGCCATCGACGAATTTTTTATAATTTAAGATCCGCCAAGTACGGTAAATGACGAAATTATAAATTTTTTAATTCACTTACGTAATTTAATAACATGTTCATTCTGCCCTTTGCATTGGACCGCAATTTCTCGATGTGCGATTATACGTTTTTCAAGCAACGCATACGGCGTTTAATATTTAAATTCGATTCTTAACGAATTAAATTAAAATTTGGTTCTGATTTATAATAAAATTAATGTCCCCACCAATTTATTAAATACTTAAATTTTTCGCACACGAATTCAACAACAAAATCATTAATGTACCCCAATCGTCGTATCAACGTGCGTCGACAACATCTCCTAATAAATTTCTTAATTCATTCATGACAAATGATTTAATTTATTATCCCAACCTATATAATGATATATGTCATGCATACCATATTCCATATTTCAATTTCTACTCAAGCACATCACAAACACACCCAAAAATATAAAAGTCACCGTGTATATTGATACAAATTACATTAAGCATATCACAAATTCAAAATCAATCAATTTTGTCAAATCCTGTATAAATACAAGTATTCACACCAATGCAAATAACATACAAAGCGCACACGGCAAATACGAGAAAAAGCTTTCATAAACTTACAATCACGATTTTTCACCAAACAACAACCAAAAAAAAATAATAATAATAAGAAAAGCTAAAAATTAACTTTTGATGACAAAATGTAAGCACAGAAAAAAAAAAAACGAAAATCGAATAATCGAAAGCATGAAATAAAAAATCAATCTTTGATTTAATTCTCACGTTTATTGAAGATTTTCTTCTTCTTCTACTAATCTTTGGCTTTTTTATATTTTTGCTTTTCTTTTCGTTACTTTACCTTCGTGTTGTTTGCTTTAAAGCTTTCAAGCTAAATTCGCAGTGTCACATATACATACTTACATGTATTATGTATTGTGGTGCACACGTTTAATATTTACTAAAACACATACTCGTATACAAACATGTATAGGTATGTAGGTATATAAACAATCACATATAGAGTTTCAGGTAATATATTATGTTGAAGGTGAATAAAAGGTGATTGCTTTTCTTTTATAAATTCCGCGTAGTTATCTCTGATTGTTTTGTTTTCCTGCGAGAAAGGTACACAGACACATACTCGAGTAAACATTTTTCAAGTTTTTTGAAAAATCAAATAATTTTCTTTGTATTGTTGTTCTGAATAAATTTGATTGTGTGTGTGTGTGTGTGTTATTTTCCAAAAAAAAAAAAAATGATTTTAATATTATTTTGATAATATTTCGGTTAACTTTTTCTTTGTGAGCTTCTCAAATACACACATACATACATACCTACAGACGTATATAAGTTCTTGAATTTTTTTTTTATTTTTTGGGAAAATTTAGACATATTTTGAAAATGGATAGGAATACAAACAGGTATTAGTTGTATATGAACAGGTTTTCGGGGGTTTTTCCACGATAAAATAAGAAGAATTCAATTTTCATGTGTGCGAGATAACATTTAAAATCAAAGTTCGGTATAAATTTTTTTTTTTAAACTTTTACGAACGGAAAACTTTTGATTCATTTTTTTTTCTCTTTCATGGTATTTTAAGGGCGGATGGTTCTTTGAAATATTTTAAACTATAAACATTAATAAATATTTATTTATGCGTAAATCTGTTTTTGAAATGCTATAAATAATACAATCGCACTAAAGAAAACGGTGATTAGGTGTGCGGTGAGTTTTTATTAAACGAATGATAAAATATGTTGGTTGTGAAGTTTTGAGATTTGTAAATCGGAAGTTCAACTTAATTTAATTTATGGTCATTTTAAAATAGGCCTTCAGAACAAACTGGATTTAACTTTTTATAAAAAGTTAAATGAGCGCGATTAAAAGAGCGCTCCTCCTAGTCGGTCATACAACAAAGACAGTCTTATAAGTAAATTAAGATAATTTTAACATAGAATTATGGAGGTTCAAATTTTTGAAGAAATCAATAAGTTTAAAGAAACGTAGGAAATATTTCTGAAATTTATAAATATTTTGACCTTACCGAAATAATCGGAAATCAGAAGGTGAGTAATTTAGATTCCTAAAATTGAAACCGATGAGAGCTCCATCTTCTCTCAAATAAACAGAGCTTTTAAAATTTCAAAAAACTAACAAATTGGAAGATTTCGCCGAATTTTAAGAAATTTTTAGAATTATAAAAAGCTTAATCAACACATAGATCAAAATTTCAATAATTTTATAAATGTAAATTTGCAAAAATTCCAAAATTTAATTAATTTTACAAGCCTAAGAATTTTAAATGTGTTTAGTTTTAAAAACTTTAAACATTTCAGTGGCGGTCACGAGACTAAATGTTTTAAGAATTAGATAAAATTCAAGAAAATTAAAAAACAACATTTTTAAACAGTTCAAAATGCTAAGAATTTGAATAACTTCCAAAATTTCAAAAAATTTCCAAAATTTCAACAATAATTCGAGTGATGATTAATGGTTTCTGGAGACCATTGACCTTAATTAATTAATTTCATAGCAAGAAGAGAAACATCAGAAAAGGTCTTGAACAAAAGCAAGATCAAAATGGGATTGGTTTTGTGTCGGGTGAAAGAAAAAACGAAAGTTGTGCACTGCTTCCCGTGCCAAGGGTACGGCCATGTAACATTCGGCTGCAAGGAGGCCAGACAGATCAAAAATATGCTGCTTGTGCGGGGAAAGAAAACCACCTGACGAAGCAGTATAAAAGTGAGGTGTCCGTCGTTCTGTAAGGTACTGGGAAAAACGAAAAGTTGATAAAGTTCCTGCAGGTTAATCTATAGGGAGTCCTGATAATATACCAACGGAGATAATCGGCGAGGTGATAGTAGTATGTCAATTGATTTTTTCGACTTTTTATAGACAAATATATTAATTGTTCTTGACAATTAATTTTTGAAGAGTAATGCATTGGTATAACTCTTGGCCAGTAGATATGTTATGAGGGATTGGCCTCTTTATTTTTCTGATTTATATATTTGTCTATAAAAAAGACGAACAAATCAATAGATTTACAGACAGACAAATTAAATTCTTAATCTATTTAAGAGTATGGCCAGAACTTTGATTGGAAACTTGTAAGGTATGTCTCTACAAAGGAATTTTCATAACACATAATGGAAGAAACAGAACACACACACACACAGGCCAGAAGAAGAAGTCAAAGATCGGCAAGAAGCTTCGAATATGAGGAGCTAAATCGAGAGTAAATAATGCTGAGGAATCTGCTTGGTGATGAAATAAAGAGAAGCAAAAGGGAGAATTTCAAACAGCTGTGTGACGCGGCAGACGCAAGCCCTTGGGGCAGCGCTTAGTGAGTAGTCATGTCCAGAATAAAGGTGTCCAAAGATGCTGCAAAAGATCATCAAGACTCTTTTCCCGCAGCACCTTCCAAAACCTGGTAATCGAGTGGACCATCATACGAAGGAATATATGGAGAAAATACTGGAAGTGACGGTAGAAGAGACATTGAACGCGTGCGGCAAAGTGGATGTAAACAAGGCCCCTGGTCCAGATCTAGTACCCAACAAAGCGCTCAAAGTAGCTATACGAAGTAACCCTAACCTCTTAGTCCATATAGCGCAGTCCTGCCTAGAGGAAGGAGTGTTTCCTAGGATATGGAAAAGGCAGAGATTGGTACTCTTGCCAAAAGCAGGAAAACCACCAGGTGAACCATCCTCATATCGCCCAATCTGCCTCCTCGATACAGGAGGGAAAATACTGGTGCGCATTTTTCAGAATAGGTTGCTCCCGATTATAGAAGGAGATGGAGGTGTCTCGTCTCAACAATTCGGATTTCGCAAGACTAGATCCACATTGGATGCCATTAATGCAGTGGTATCTAAGGCCAAAGATTAAACAGTACTGTGCGGGTGCCAGACTCGACGTTAAAAACGCATTCAATACAGCTAACTGGGCCCACATTATGGATTTCCTACGAAAGTTGAATGTTCCGGCCTACCTCTTGAAGACACTAGATATCTACTTCGAGGATAGAGTGTTAGAGTACGACACTGAGGATGGTCCCATGGAATACAACATAACAGCTGGAGTTCCACAAGGTTCCGTTTAGTGCCCAATCTTGTGGTACATTATGTATCACAACGTACTAAAGTTACGAATTCCAGATGGAGCAGAATTGATAGGGTTTGCCGATGACATCGCGATAGTGGTATCTGCAAAGCACCTGGATGAAATTGAAATGATCACTAACGAGGCGATTGCAATAGTGAGGGACTGGCTGGAATCCATTGGCCTGGAACTGGCGGAGCACAAAACAGAAGCAGTGCTGATTAGTAGCCGTAAACAACGGGAAACGGTATCATTTAAGGTTGGGAACAACGTCATAAAGTCCAAAGAAGCGGTAAAATATTTGGGCATTATGCTTGATGACAGATTAAACTTCAAGAGTCACATAGGTTATACATGCGGAAAAGCATCGAGGGTGTACTCGGCGCTCTCCAATATGCTACCAAATGTTGGTGGCCCAAGAAGCAGTAAAAGTCTTCTTCTGTCCAGAGTGGAAAACTCAGTGCTACTGTACGGGGCTCCGATCTGGTCAGAGGCACTGGAGGTAAAATGAAACAGAAGAAGGCTGGCGCAAGTCTATAGGCTAAGCACCCTTAGGGTCATCAGTGCATATAGAACCACCTCAGAAGAAGCAGCATGCGTCATAGCCGGAATGATACCGATTTACATCATGGCGGAGGAGGCGAAAAGAATATATGAGGCTAAGAAACGCAGTTCTTCAGTCGGTCAGGCTATCCAAAAGACAGAAAGAGCCAAATCCGTGCAAAGTTGGCAGGAACGTTGGGATAATGCGGCAAAAGGACGTTGGACACACAGATTGATTCCGAATATCAAACCCTGGATGAATCGCAAACACGGAGAGGTGAATTACCATTTAATCAAATTCCTAACGGGACACGGGTCCGAACGGACCTAAGCTATCTGCATCGTTTTGAGCATTATGGCACTCCTCTCTGTCCAACGTGCAATAATGTAGAAAACCAGGAACACGTATTATTCGGGTGTCCGCGATTTGAGACCGAGAGAATGGACCTGTGTATTACCATAAACACAAACTTAGGTCCAGACAACAAAGTGGATGAAACGCTGAAATCACAGCAAATATTGGATGCCTGCTGAGCTACCATAACTAAGGTGCAAAAGGAGCTAAGGCAGTTAGAAGCGGCTAGAAACGTGTGAGTAGAAATACTAAGACCGCCCCCCGAAGTAATACTTTGCGGTGGTTCCGGGGGCAATAACGGTCCGGCGAGAGGAGGCGGTTTTAGTGGGTAAAAATCCCTCACGGAAGTAAGCACGCTTACCATGTCTTTTGAAGATTTCCCCTCCTCAAAAAAAAAAAAACACACACACACACACGCGCGCCCACACAAACACACACCCACAGACACACACACACACCCGAGGCTAGCTCAGCTATAAATCCCAGTACCGGCGGCTTTAGGGAGTGGGCAATTAGGCTCCTAGCCGTCGAAATCCAGCGACGGCAATACTACACCAGTGGCAAACTTGGCTGGTGTAGTAGCTGCACTACAAGAGGGTGGAACAAGACATGACAGAAAGTCTGCTTCAGGTCCAATATTCGATGCGTTTAAAAATAGCAATAACCTAGCGCGTTCACCAGACAGAAGTGTGCGGTCAGTATTGATGCCTACTGAGGTAGGAAAAGAGGTCCCAGAAAGTGATATGATCCGATTGGGGAACAACATCACCGAACTTCTTAATTTCCTTAAAGGGAAAAATAATGTGCAACATGAAATAAAGTAGCTAGCAAATGTGATACAATCCTTGTATATATTGGCAGCGGCTACAGCTACAAATACGAGTGAGACCATATTCCAAACGGCGCCAACTTCAGCAGCAGCTATAATAGCTACGTCCAACGATAATGGTTCTACTGTAAATCTCTGCGAGACGCCTACGGCTACTAGAGGGAAAAGGAAAAGGTCTTCGCCCCAGTCGGATGATAAAAGTAAAGCAGGGACAGCCAAGAGGCATTAGTGGCTTGATACTAAACAGCCTGGGTCTAGTCGGCCTGCAGATACAGTAAGAAAAACGGACAAGTCGATGAATTCTGAATGGGTAGAAGTCAAGGAGAAGAAGGAAAAGCGCGTTAGGGTTCACAAAAGGCGCCCTAGAACAGATGCATTGGTTATCAAACGGAAAGGTGCCCTTTCGTACGCAGACATGTTAAAGAAGGTAAAAGGCGAACCATCCTTAAAGAACCTAGGCGATAACGTAGCTCGGATCCGAAGAACGAAAAATGGAGGGCTCCTTCTGAAACTTAAGGCAACTTGCGACCCTCAGTCGGCACCATTCCAAACAGCGGTTGCAGAGGTGTTAGGTCCAGCTGCTGATGTAAGAACACTAATGCAAAAAGATGAAACGCTAATTGACATTAGAAACCTGGATGAAATAACTTCTGGAGAAGAAGTTTGCAGTGCCTTGAATAGCCAGTTTGGACTATCAGTTACAGCAGTTAAATCGATAAGACCGACTTTTGGCAAGACTCAAACGGCTGTAGTGAACCTTCCAACAGACGCGGCTATGAAATTGATAAAGGCTGGTAGAGTGAAGATAGGTTGGGTAAACTGTCGAATAAGAGAAAAACCGCGCTCTCTCAGATGCTTTAAATTTCAAGAGTACGGGCACTGGAGCCGTTCGTGTCAAAGTGACAGGGACTGCCTTAAAGTATGCTTTAGAAGTGGGCAAGGCGATCACTTTGCAAAAAACTGCACTAACGATCCACATTGTGGTATCTGTCAGAGCCAGGAAGTACTAGACAGGAATCATATAGCCGGCAGTAGGAGGTGCTCAGCTTATCAGAAAGGCTCCCTACAACATATGATAAAATAAAGTTTCTCCAAATAAATCTCAACCACTGCGAAGCAGCACAGGATTTTCTGCTTCAAACTGTGCGCGAAAAAAGTATAGACGTTGCCATCATATGCGAACAATATCGGAACCTGGATGATACCATGTGGACGAAGGATACCACAAACAAAGCTGCAATCTGGGCTTGCAGGACTCTTGCTTTTCAGGAGAAGTCGGACAGAACAGTGGCTCACTTTGTAAGAGCTTAAGTGAATGGCATATATATCTATATCTGCTATGTACCGCCGAGTGCTGCGTTAGAAGATTTTGAAAGGTTTTTGCTCCACTTGGTAAATGATGCCCAAGGACACAGTCCTCTCATTATTGCTGGCGATTTTAACGCTTGAGCCACTGAATGGGGTAGCCTCGAGACAAATGCTAAAGGAAGAGCTCTATTAGATGCCTTCTCATTATTAGACATCATCCTGCTAAACGAAGGAACGCATTTACTTATTGCAGAGGTAGCCTAGAGTCAATTATTGATTTGTTAGTAGCTCATTGGCAAGATCTGTATTCGCGTGGAAGGTTAGTGATGATTATACCCAAAGCGATCATCAGGCCATTGTATTTAAAATCGACCACCCATACGGTTGTACAAATCTAGGTGCTTCGGCCAGAACCATTGTTTGGAAAGCCAGTATGTTTGATGGAGAGACTTTCATCTACTTGTTAGGTGATACTGTAATGTTGGGTACAGCTATTGAAAAGGCCACAACACACCAAAGCCTGCGATGGAGCCATGCCTAGAAGAAGTGCTAGTAATCGCCTCCCAGCAATCTATTGGTGGAACGACGAAATAGCTCACCTTAGGAATAAATGCCACCATGCAAGAAGAGTATGTCAACGGGCATGGGGCACAAGCTCATATTCTCTACTGCAACAGCAGTATCGTGAAGTTAGGAGAGAATTTAAACGCTCTGTTGAGGCAAGTAAAACAAATTGTTCAAGGGAGCTTTGTAACGAAGTGGATAATGACCCCTGGGGTAGAACTTATAAGATAGTCATAGCAAAACTGAAAGGCTATCGTGCACCGCCGCCTTCGTACCCAGATATGATGCGGAGAATTGTCACCACTTTGTTTCCACAACAAGGGGATGGGATACAGAATGCTGAATTGGAATCCTCTCTGGAAGTCACTCCACCAGTAACTATGCAGGAACTCCTGTTGGCTAGTTGCAGGGTTAAGAATGACAAGGCACCAGGCCCATATGCTGTACCAAACATAGCCCTTAAAGCGGCAATCCGTGCGAAACCAGAGGTCTTTGTTGATGTGTATAACTCATGCTTGCAAGAAGCAGTTTTTCCAAATATCTGGAATACTCAACAATTAGGGCTAATCCCGAAAGCGAAAAAACGACCTGATGAACCGTCTGCTTATCGCCCAATCTGTCTACTTGACACTGCCGGAAAAGTGTTAGGAAGGATTATCTGCGACAGTTAGGAGATGGCAGTAGGAAGAGCAGGAGATCTCGCTGAACATCAATACGGCTTCCGAAAGGCACGTTCAACGATCGACGCCATCAATTTTGTGGTAAATATAGCTAGAGAGGCTATTGATGGCAAAAGATGGAAAAGGGGCTCAAAAAAATACTTTATTGTGACCCTGGATGTAAAAAATGCATTTAACACGGCAAGATGGAGTTGTATTCAAAATGCACTCCACAGATTGGGGATTCCAGCATACCTCAGGAAGTTGGTGGCAGATTATTTCCGTAACAGATTTCTGAACTTCAATACAGATGACGGAATTAAAGAATAAGGTGTAACTAGTGGTGTCCCACAAGGGTCTGTATTAGGTCCAACTCTTTGGAATATTATTTACGATGACGTTTTGAGAATTAGACTGCCCATCGAATCTAAGGTTTTTGGGTTTGCCGATGACATAGCGGTAGTGGTCTTTGCCAAACACACGGAGGAGATAGTGCGGATCTGTAATGAAGTTATATCGACTATCCATCAAGGGCTGTCGTCAGTAGGCTTGCAGTTAGCGGAACACAAGACGGAAGCGGTACTTATTTCAAGCCGTAAACAGAGAGAAGTAATAACAATCAGGGCCGGCGCTAGTGATATCGTCTCTCAAGCTTCCATCAAATACCTTGGTGTCATAATCGATTCGAAATTGTCGTTCAAAGAACACATCGTCTATGCTAGTAATAAGGCGTCCAAAGTAAACGCGACTATCCAGAGGATAATGCCAAACATAGGCGGGCCGCGGCATAGTCGGCGACTACTGTTGGCATCCGTATCAAGATCAAGTTTGCTCTACGGAGCCCCTGTTTGGGCTGACGCATTGATATTGAAATCATACCATCATGAGATGTCCAAAGTACATCGGACATAGGCCCTAAGAGTGGCTTGTGCATTCCGAACAGTTTCTAACGAGGCTGTGTGTATTATTGCTGGTCTGCCCCCAATTGCACTATTGGCAAATGAGCGGCACAGAATGTATGGAGGGGGTAACATAACATCCGAGCTGAGAAAATCAGAAAGAGCTGAAACAGTAGCCCAGTGGCAACACCAATGAGATGTTACGGAAAAGGGACGATGGACGCATCGTCTCATCACGTCCATTAGCAAGTGGATAAACCGGTGACATGGTGAGATAGACTACTACTTAATCCAGTTTTTATCTGACCATGGATGCTTCAGATCATACTTTTAAAGATTCAAACTAGAGGAATGCCCGTTCTGTCCGGCCTGTCAGAGCACTACCAGAAGACGCAGAGCATGTATTCTTTTACTGTCCGCGCTTCAGCGAGGTAAGACAGGAGCTCATAAGTATCCTTGGCACGTTTCCGACAGCTGAAAATATTGTTGATGTTATGCTTACATCCGAATTGCTATAGGATGCGGTTCAGCATTTGGCTGTGATCATTATGAGTGAGCTGCGTCGTTTTGAGCGGATAAGAAATGGCTTCAACACATAGAGAAAGAGCCGAGTAGGCTATTCCTACTTCGAGAGGGGAGGGAGGACTGGATGATGAGTGCAGTTTTGGAACCAGGAGGTTTAAACTTCTTCACTGATGGTTCAAAATGGGACGGGTAAGTCGGGGCTGGAGTGTTATGCGAGGAACTATGGTTAAATCTCTCCTTTCATCTCCCCAACTACTGTAGCATTTTTCAAGCTGAAGTAACTGCCATAAAGGAAGTCGTAGACTGGTTGAGGTATTTTGTAATATCAGTTTGTGATATTCGCATATAAATGGACAGTCAGGCTGCCAATAAAGCGCTTCAATCACACCTCCTCATGTCGAAAGTAGTCCAGAACTGTCAATCATCTCTTAACGAGATGGCAGATCAGTTCAACATCCACATTTTACGGGTGCCAGGACATTTCATAAGTACAGGGAATATAAACGCCGATGAACTGGCTCGACGTGGTACAACGGACCACTTCTCAGGAAGCAGAAAGGATATTGAAATGACGACGACACTTGCCCTCGTCGGGCACGAAACAGACTAAAGTTTCTAGGGGCACCCTTCTTCAATGGCCTGACGGACCTCTGTAGGATGGACGTCAGGAGTATCCAGCGCTTTGTTAAAAGCTCAAAATGGTTCCAATGAGTTAGAGGAAACAATTATTAGTGGTATGGCTACGGACCATTTTTGTGTCTATGCTTGGTCCTAGTGGACCGCCACCCAAACCTAACTTAACCTAGTGGAAAATCAACAAATCTAATGTTTTTTTAATTTTCAAGTCCGTATTCAACGGTGCAAAAAGTAAATTAAACTCAAAATATAAAATCTGTGAATGTATGAGCGAGAAATTTAAGCTTGTCAATAAAGATACTACTTCTACAAAATTTGTGTCTATTGATAAACATGAAACAGAATTTCAGATAGCAAAACTTCTTTGTTAAATTCCGCCTAAATATGTTGCAAAATATGTTGGCAATCTCGAACCTGTATTAATGGCAAGCATGAACTCAACTCACAATCGTGGCTCTAATCTGGGCCCTCAGATGATAAAGCAACCGTTCTACTTACTCTACATAGATCGATACAAGTTCTAATCGAGCCGTAGGTAACGGTTTCTGTTCAATTAATGTCCATTCATTCGTTATAGTCGAGTTAGTGTGGGATTCGACCTCAGACTCCAAAACTTCTAAATAAATTTTGATGAACCTTTTTGTAATCGGTTTTCATTGAGATTTCGCTGGTTTTTTATTAATTTTTTGTAATGACAATATCCTGAACATTTGAAGTCCAATTGGTTCTCAATTTTTACAAGTTTCTGTAGTTATAAGAGAACAATGGAGCTTTATAATCTTTTAAACATCAAAAGTTGAGTCATGAAAGCTTTTAAACTTAGAAATATTTTCACATCTAAAATCCAAAATTTTATTCGCCAATCCAGTTCATTTAGGAATAAATTATTGTGTATAGAAGCTTTACAAATGATTTTATTGATTGTTACAATAAGGCATATTCAAATAGCATTTATTAAAAAAATTAAATATAAATTAAATCATTTTAAGAGAGGCTCATATAATCAAGCTTTCAATCTCAACCAAATTTAATAATTTAGAATATAAATTAAAATTTTGTTGCGTGCTTTTCCACATGGCGCAATATATCAATCCGCCTGTTACACGTCATTGTATATAACTACATAAAAGGAATAAACTTTCCTAACCCTCTTTACAAAAAAAATAAAAAATCCTTTAAGATGTTTTAGATTAGAATCGACATTCCTAACAATTAAAAAAAAAAAAAAAAAAACAAATATCAATGTATATTATCTAGGCCCCATTAAATCCATCTTTTTTTGCTAAGCTTGTTGAATACCTTTTATGTTGCTAAATACTGACAGTAACACAAGTAAATGTCGGACGGAAACAAAACACAAAAAAAAAAAATGTAAATCGCTAAACGAATAGCTAAAGTAATCTAATAAAATAACCTTAATTAAAAGAGAAAAGTTAAATTAAATTTAAAAAAAAAAATAAAACGGAAAAAGGCGAACAGAACAAAATAAAAAGAAGTAACCAAACGAAGATGTTTCCCTTTTTTTTTTTTTTTTTGATGTGTTAAATCTTCATCCCCCACCGGATAAAAGCAAAAAAAAAGATGTGCCAATTTAAAAATGTATATCAACTCGGAAGAAATATACGTATGTACACACATTTACACATTCACATTCACACACACAAAAGAAATATAAATACAACGATAATTCGGGGGGTCATGGTTACATACTTGGATTTTAGTATAAGACAACCACAGAGGAATTAATACGAAAAATATTTTGTTCAAAGCAATTCGATTTTTGTTTGATCTTTTTTTTTTTTTGTTGGTTTTTCCATTATTATGTCGAGCTTTTTATTTAAATATATAAATTTTTTGCGTTCCGTTTGATGAACTTTTAAATCGAAACCAGTACAAAAACAAAATGTTTATGACGTGCTTTTTCTTAGATTTTAGAAAAGAAAATTAATAAGAGCTTCTTGGTTTTTTTTTTGGTGCGTATTTTAAGCAAATCGCTTTTTGGTATTTCGTGTATACGTTTTTAACCAAAGCTTTTTTGTTACATATTAAAATCATACTTTGTTATTTTTATGGAAAGAAAATTAAATGAAATTCATTTTCGCTTATTTAATTTTTTATTTTTTTAATTTAAAATAAAATAAATAACAACGGTATTTTTTATATTTTTATATATTTTTACATTGTGCTTTGGTTTTTTTTTGTGCACTGCGATGAAGAAAATTTTCTTAAAATGTAACGAATTTAATGTGCTGTGGTTGGAGCGCACTTTAATGCGGTGTATTGTATATGCTAAACTTTGGTACTCGTTTTCTTCACGTCCTCGCTATAATTTTGTGTTTCGTTTCTTGTTTGCATAAATTTCAATTTTTTTTTTGTATATTTTCTTCTACATAATTTTCAATTTAAATATTTTCTTCAACTATGTATGTACCTATATACGCAGGCTAGGTAGCAACTTATTTACTTTATATGTATCGGAGCACCTCTTGTGAATGAAAATAGAATTAATAAAAATGGCAAAATTGATATTCCTGCTTATGTACAATTTAAAAATATTATACCTGACTTTTTTTTATTTATTATTATTTTGCTTTTTTTTTTTTTTTTTTTTTTTTTTTTGGTGAACACAAACAAAATAAGAAATTTATGCGAATGAACTAATTTTCTTTACCCAGGGCAATTCGGAGCATTTTCTTTTTGAAAATTTAATTTTATTCGTACTATACACACAGAATCATTTTGCCATCGCATCGAAATGCGAAATGTATATCAAAAACATTTTTTGTTTTAAATGTTGTTTGTATCTTAGCTATGTATATTGTACATATACTATATATGCAAAAGTCCCAGAGGTGATTTACAAATATGAATGTTAATTTACGTGAAAGGTAAGGTTGATGTTCTTTTCTTTTACTCCAGATGTAGCCTAAAATGGTGGTAGCTATTTTTTTTTCGAAGGGCAACCAAAATAAAGTCGCATATTCGTAAATCTTAAATTTTTAATTTTATAAATTGATACACAAATTGTCAACCACTTAATGCTTTGGGAATGAGAAATATTGAGTTGTGCTTCCTAACTGCTGAGAAACAATCATCGAATATAAACCATATTAAAAAAGCAATAATTTGTCTGCATTAATTAATACGCGGCCCGGCCAACAAACCCTTGGTATAAATAACATAAAAGAAGGATAGAAAAGATTGATAAATTGTTATTAGCCTCGTTTTTTTATTAGCTCCGGTAGCAAGCTATCGGGAGCCCATGGGAAATTTCTATTGAATTTCTATTAAGTTTTGCTATTATAGACATGTGTCGCTAGTAAATAAAAAACAAATTTTTCCTAACTTTAGCAGTATATATATATATATATATATATATATATATATATATATATATATATATATATATATATATATATATATATATATATAAATAAATATATATTTATATATATATATATATATATATATATATATATATATATATATATATATATATATATTTATATATATATATATATATATATATATATATATATATATATATATATATATATATATATGAGGTAGGGAAGCACTTGACATAAGGTAGTCTCGAGCTTGATCCCATTCGCTAAAAAACAATTGATTAATTATAACACAACAATTAGGATTGCAGACCAGTGCCCGAATTCCGGTTCGATGACAAATGACAATGAGAAATGATTTGATTTTTTACTTCAACTAGTCGGTTGCATTTTTATTTAGAGTAGGCAAAATCAAAAATAAAGTTATTTCTCATTCTCATTTGTCATTGAACCGGAATTCGGGTGCAGAGCACTATTCTTTTTTCTTCCCGAATTTTTTTAGACTATTTTTTTATTAGTTTTTAGTAAATCGACGTTGTTTAGCAATCGACAAAGTACGCTTTGGAAAAATAATACCTAGACAGTCTAAAAAAGTCAGAATATTGCCACAGGGGGCTATTTGTTAATTGAATTCGATATTTTGTATTGGATTCTTATTTAAAATGGATCAGTTTCAGTTCTTTGTTATTTATATCAGAACCTTGTACATCGAATACTTCGAATCTTGAGTCGAATACATTATTGTAAAAATTGTGTACTCCGCAAACAAGTTCCTGCATGCTTAAAAAACAAACAATGTCTATGTGAAAAATATTTTGCAATAATTTGAAAATCGTTTAGCAACTTTGTACTTTCGATAAATTATACACACACATGCACACAATATATTCATAACTCGAAACAACGAATACAATCAACTTTGTTTTTACCGAACACCTATCAGTGGAACGAAACTTTTAGTGTAACGAATTTAGTTTTGCAACGAATTTTCATCCGCAAAAATGGAAGTTTTATTATAAGGAAATGTCCTGTGTACTAACCAAATGAGTAAGGAAAGGAGCATTCTTCCATCGAGGCGAATTTTAACTCTAAGATAAAGTTAAATAAATTAAGTTTGGGCGGTCCTGAGTGAGGAAGTAAAATTTGCAAGCCATCCGACACCAACCTTGGAAATTACCATCACTTGACGTCGTGGAAATCTATCATTGCAAACTTCTGCTAGTGCCTACATTTTGTTTATGTTTGTGACTATCCAAAAACTAAATCTTATAAAATTTAAAAGTAATGACTACCAGTCAACAAAAATCAGATTAGGATATTATGTTCGATAATTACAGTCTAGTTCAGACATTTTTGGTTTCTCCGGAATGGGAAATATTTTTTATAAGCCATGTGAAGCCTCGGGAATTCATATATTCGAAGACATTTAATATGAGGTTAAATAAACGGAGTCCAAAGACAAGCATGAATGATAGAGATTCATCATTATTTGATAAGCTTTCCATTTAGCGGAGAATACTCGGAATGGCAGTCATTCTATGACCTTTATATTCTTGACAACACGTCACCAAAAGTTTCAATATCTGAACGGTTTACTGTGGTTTCTGAGCTAACCTTCGGAAACTACTAAATACTTCACATTGTGGGAGGAAGCTGAGCAACGGGATTCTTGACTTATTATTATGCTACTCAATAAAGTCATGCGATTTACAAAAGACGTGCGATGTAGATTTTCCAACTATTGACGATTTTTTGAAATTCATATAGGCAAAAAATCAGATGCTTTGGAATCCCATAACTCAGAAAGTAGAAGGACTGGTCCAAATTCTAATGGTAAACTTTTACGATCTTTTACGAATATCAGAATATTTAACTGATCTCAATATTGACAAAAGTTGAGAGCCATTTTGGGAATTGGATGAGATTCCAGAGCCATCAAAATACACATATTTTCTCAAATAGAAGAGGATGATGAAGTCTATTTTGTTGTTAATACCACAAGATATGTCAACGGAAGATTCGTTTTGAAGTTGCCGTTTGAGGGACCCAAGCCGACCCTAGGAACATCGCTCAATTTAACAATTAACAGATTGCGCGTCAAGGAGAGAAAATTTGTCAAATAACCAAGAATATCAAAAGATATATAAATCGTTCATGCAGGAATATAGTATATTGATCTCGGACGTTTGGTGAAAGTTAGTACAGAAAGGGTGACCCAAGATACTTGTGTATTTTTACCACGTCACGGTGTTTTAAAAGAAAATAGCATTAGCACAAGGTTAATATTAGTATTCGACACACCAGCCAAAACCGGATCGACTGAATGGTTGAATCAACAACACAATCAAGTATCTTCGAAATAATTTTGCGGTTTCGGGAACATGCCTGTCTCCCGAGTTCAGATATTGTCAAGATGTACATGCAAATTTTATTGAATTCTGAAGATCGGGAAAACTAATGTACGCACAAAACCTGGTTTCTTATGGTATCGCCTCTGGCCTGTTCTTAGCAATAAGGGTTATAAACGAACTAGCCAAACTAAACCAAAATACATACCCGGCAGCCACAACTTTACTTAACGCTAACTGTATGTTGAAGACCTGATGACTAGAACCAACGATTTGATGGAAGCAATAACTGTGAAAGATGATATAACTAAAACAATGAAGGCTGTGGGAATGCACTTAAGTGACTGATTCGCTCAAGTGAGCGATGTGGAAAAACGGAAAAAATTGATTGAATTTCAAAACAGTGAATTATTCAAAACAATGAACTTAAAAGATTTATTTTTCTTGGGAACAAACGCGCAGGTTAAATTTCTGGGTCATACCAATATCGACCATTGAAAGTTACCAGAGTTCAACAGTGAGTTATCATGAAAACTTTACATTTTCATAAATTTAACTCATTGTAATTCTAAATATTATTTACCATCTACATCGAAAGCATCAAAAAGAGGTAGCATAGCAGTTATACAGTAGAATGAAAGAAGTTAGTTTTATCTACATCCCTTTAATTTAATGTACATAACGAAATACGATACACAAAACTAAAGATGCATGAAATTTTAAAGATCATGTTAATGAAGCATATTAGGATTTTGAGTTAGAATTAAAGGGAATCAGTGCTTCCCTTGCTTCCAAAACGCTACGCCCTTGATATATATATATATATATATATATATATATATATATATATATATATATATATATATATATATATATATATACATCTATATATATATATATATATATATATATATATATATATATATATATATATATATATATATATATATATATATATATATATATATATATATATATATATATATATATATATATATATATATGTATATATCAGTGGCGTTTTCTGGTTTTCGGAGGTAGAGAAGCACTTGACATGCAGTAACTCCAATACAATTCGCTAAAAAATTCTAAGTATCATTCTCATCGTAAAAACGCAAGCAATTTCCTGCATGCTCAAAAAACAAACCACAAGAATTTTTTTTTGCAATAATATGAAAATCTTTTCGCAACTTTGTACTTTCGATAAATCAGGCACACAAAATATTTAAAAAAAAACGAATACAATGGAATCTATTTTTAACGAACTCCAACCAGCTTAACGTAATTTTTAGGATTTCGAATTTAGTTTCGCAACGAATTTTCATTCGTTAATTCGACAATGACAGTTCTCTTTGCGGTAATGTATTTATTTGAATTGCGTGAAGTTAGCTAAACTAAAACTAATCTGAGAAATACGAATATTTTTACAAGTTAAAAAAAAATCAATCTAACTAATCTAAAAAAAAACAAGAATCAGCAAAAAAAAATTGATCAGATCGATCTGAGCTGAGTTAGTACTCAGATTAATCAGATTGATTAGGTCAGAAATAAGAAACACAGCATAAATCTATTATATTACATACAGAAGATCAAAAAGAGACAGAGTGCTAGTTACACAAACACAGTAGAATGATAGAAGTTATTTTTGTTTATGCTGTGTTTCTTATTTCCGATCTAATTGATCTGATCGATCTGAGTACTAAAAAGCTAAATAAAAACATAGATCGATCAGGGACTAGATTCTGATCATTTGACAAATGACAATTTTTTGTGACTGTACTAAAATGTTAACTGCTTTATATTATCATTTCGCAGAAGTTAATATTTTAGTACATATCACAAAAAATTGTCATTTGTCATTTGTCACTTGATCTCTACTACAAAAATACATAACGAAATACAATAAACAAAACTAATGATGCTTCCCGTTGGAATGTTATTAAATACATATTAAATACCAATTACATAATATTCAATTACATAATTCCCATATGTTTTTTTTCACATATAAATACAACACATACAGAATATATCAATATCTCATTCGAAGTTGTGAATTATTACTCGCTCTTATACGTTTTCGTATATTTCCTTTTTCTGATATCTTTGTACATACGTATTAGGGAACGATCAGGGGTGCGATTATGTATCTCTCGTATTACGAATTACGAGATTCGAGAACTGGAAATAGATTGCCAAATTTTTTTAAAAATAATCTTTTTAATCATTACGAGTTGTCTGTAGCACTTAAAAAGGTGTACGAGTAGAACAAACAGTAGAACAACAAGTCGCAATTACGAGAACTCGTAATGTCTTGCACATGATCGCGTTTTGTCGCAATAACTCGTAACTCGAAACTCGTAATGCTTACATAATCGCAACCCAGATGGTTAAAGAATGTAAAGCAATCGAGAAAACCAGTAAATAGAAACTATGTGATTTCGATGCAGTGTAATATTTCATAGAGAAATAATCAAATATTATTGTAGTTCCCTTGTGGAATTTTATTTTATTTTAGGCTTTAATATAGATAGAATATGAATTTATTTGCTATTATTATTTTAAATTATTATTTTAAATTTATAGCGGAGAAATAGATTTTTTTTATAGACAACGATTTTGTTCGTTGAAGAGACAGTGCGAAAATTTTAAAGATCATGTTAAATAAGCATATTAGCATTTTGAGTTAGAATTAAAGGGAGTCAGTGCTTCCCTTGCTTCCAAAGACGCTACACCAGCGTATATATATATATATATATATATATATATATATTTATATATATATATATATATATATATATATATATATATATATATATATATATATATATATATATATATACATATATATATATATATATATATATATATATATATATATATATATATATATATATATATATATATATATATATATACTAAATACATATATATACTATATACATATATACATATGTATATACCGGAGTGAAGTTTCTAACGTTAATTTAAAGTGTAATTGCCACTAAAAATAGTGTAAGAAATAAGTGGTAGAAAAAGTGTTAAAAAAATTTACTAACGTCAAAAAATGTAGCTACACAAAAAAGCGTTAAATGAGAAATTAAAAAAACTATTTTCTCGTATTTCGATTTAAAATTAATAATGCAAAAAGTTTATACAAAATTGCCAATACTAACCAAATTTGGAATTAATCAAAATGATATATAGTATATCAATTAATTAAATAAACCATTAAAAAGTTTTGAATACTAAAATGATTTGGAGGCGGTACTACACTAAGTCAAATAATAAAAATCTCATAGATGTGCTCATGTACTGACTATATACAACGGATCGGGAATATAATGAGCTGGCAGGGAGTCCATATGCCATTCACTTATGATGGGTTGGGCTCGAATGACAAATTTTCATAAATTAAGAAATTTGCCCAAAAATGATTTGAAAGCGGTACTACACTAAGTGAATTAATATTGGCTATTACCGTTTTCAGTTTTAATTTGTTGCTTTACATTTAAATAAATATTATTGTATCTGGTAAAATAAAGGCTGCTACTAAAGATTGATTTACTAAAAAATGAAATTTTTTGTTAATTGACTTAGTGTAATAGTACCGCTTTCAAATCATTTTGGGCAAATTTCTTAATTTTTGAAAATTTGTCATTCGAGCCCAACCCATCATAAGTGAATGGCATATGCACTCCTAGCCAGCTCATTATATTCCCGATCCGTTGTATATAGTGGGTACATGAGCACATCTCTGAGATTTTTGTTAATTGACTTAGTGTAGTACCGCTTTCAAATCATTTTTGGGCAAATTTCTTAATTTTTGAAAATTTGTCATTCGAGCTCAACCCATCATAAGTGAATGGCAGATGCACTCCTTGCTAGCTCATTATATTCCCGATTCGTTGTATATAGTCAGTACATGAGCACATCTATGAGATTTTTGTTATTTGACTTAGTGTAGTACCGCCTCCAAATCAGTTTGGGAAAATTAATTCTCCTTTGAAAATTTGTCCTTCGAGCCCAACTTATCATTCGAGCCCAACCCATCATATTCTAACCAGCTTATTATATTCTCAGTCTGTGGAATATAGCCCCTACATAAGCATATCTATTAAATTTGTGTTATTTGATTTAATGCGGCACTTTCGCCCTCATTTTAGTATTCAAAACCTTTTAATGGTTTATTTAATTAATTGATATACTATATAACGTTTTGATTAATTCCAAATTTGGTTAGTATTGGCAATTTTGTATAAACTTTTTGCATTATTAATTTTAAATCGAAATACGAGAAAATAGTTTTTTTAATTTCTCATTTAACGCTTTTTTGTGTAGCTACATTTTTTAACGTTAGTAACTTTTTTTAACACTTTTTCTACCACTTATTTCTTACACTATTTTTAGTGGCAATATACATATATATATATATATATATATAAATGCATATATATATATATATATATATATATATATATATATATATATATATATATATATATATATATATATACATATATATATATAAATATATATATATATATATATATATATATATATATATATATATATATATATATATATATATATATATATATATATATATATATATATCCTCCCCGACAAAACAAAGAAAATTTAAGTATTTCTTGAAAGAAAAAAATAGTATTGCGTTTTAGTTTATGATTATAGTCTAGTTGGTACACTATGGTAGGCTCTTCATTTCACGTGATAAAAGATCTATATTTGATTGGTTAATTTTTTAAATAACGCAACTGGAATATAAAATTGTTTAAAACAATGCGACAAAACAAAGAGAATCTCAGTTCTCTTTGAATTTTATTTACGGTAAGTTGTGTTTTTTTTTATTCTTTTTAAAATATATTTACATCTATAGATAGTCACTGCAATATGCAATTTCCAGAAAAAATGAAAACGTTTTCTACGATTTGTACGAACATATTTGTCCAAAGTGGACAAAATAAACGAACTTCAGCGGGAAAATTGGTCAGCAGCTGATATTTCCAAAGCACTAGGCAGGGAATTGTCAACCATTTTTCGATATCTCAAGCAACAGTTTGAAGAAAATTACGAGAAACCGAAAGTTGGAAGAAATAGTGCTATCACTCCAAAGGTTAAACTGCTCATATTAAGATCTTCTTCTAATTCTATAAAGTCTGCTGCAGCGATAAAGTGGGATTTGAAATTATATGTATCAGTAAGGAGCGTTCAAAGGTTTCTAAGGTCAGCTGAGCATATACAACGGGAAAAAAATCAAAAGAATACCTGCTTTGAAACACCACCATAAATTAGCACGACTTGACTGGGCACAAAAGCATATGTCTTGGACAGATAAATGGGACAAGTTCATTTTCTCTGATGAGAAAAAATTTAATTTAGATGGCTCCGACGGCTTCGACTTTTATTATCACGACCTAAGAAAGCAGCAATTATATGTGTCAAAGCGCCAAATGGGAGGTGGAACCGTAATGGTTTGGGCCGCCATTTCAAAGTCAGGTGCCATTGATTTAGTATTCATTAGTGGTCGACAGAATAGCACTAAATATGTTAAGTTACTAAACACACAATTCATCAAAATTAGAGAGGTTTTGGAATCCGACAATTTCTTTTTCAGCAGGATAACGCTGCAATTCACACTGCACACATAGTAAAATCAATATTTAAAACGGAAAATGTAGAGTTGATGCGGCAAGCAATTTCGCCTGCTATGAATATAATTCAAGACATATAGGGATACCTTTGCCGAAAAGTATATCCAGAAGGCAAACAGTATGAAAGCGTAGAAGAGCTTATAAGCGATGATAAGAGAATCGAAAAAAATTCCAATATTGTTCATCAAAAAATTATATGATTCTCTGCCGCGAAGAATATTTGCCATACTAAAAAAACTGCCATATTTGAATTCATAAAAATATTTTCTCTTTGTTTTGTCGCATGAAATAATACATTTTTAAGGAAACTGATTTTTTTTTAAAAATTTTACTGATACATATATATTTTCTTTGGATGTAACTTATATGAAATATAATTAGTTTAATTTAGCAGAAATCTAAATTTTAAAAAAATAACTTTAAAAAAAGTTATAACGATAATATCAATTTTCTCTTTGTTTTGTCGGGGAGGATATATATATATATATATATATATATATATATATATATATATATATATATATATATATATATATATATTTATATATATATATATATATATATATATATATATATATATATATATATATATATATATATATATATATATATATATATATATATATATATATATATATATATATATATATATATATATATATATATATATATATATAGGCTGCATCCTAGAGTTATTCAGAAACCTCTGTAAACTGTCCGTGAATTTATACCAATCTTCTTGGTTATTATTGCACAACTTCGCGAGTATCACTGTAATAAAGGAAAGTGAAATTCCTTCTAAATTACAATATTCGACAAACTAAGCTGAACGAAAAACTCCTCCTTTGTCCGCTATTATATTTCTAGGGTTTCCAAACAAGGCTTGCTGTTGCTTTAACTTCTGTATGACCTCCGTAGCATTAGTAGTTTTCGTTGGGTATAGATCCAAACGAACTTTGAAAACGCAACGATTATGTAGAGAATATAGCGATACTGCTTCTTCGTTGCCGATAAGCCACCCAAGTGATCTAAACGATATGTTCCTAGCGTTCTGCCTCCTTTTGGATTTTGGTTCAGTAAACCCTCTTGCTTCCCCATTTTATGCTCCACAATAATACACCTGATGCAGTTATTTATACAACTGAACGGATTTTAAGTTTTAGATTTGGGTCCTCTGTCCTCTGTCTTCTTCACCGCAAAGTGCCCTTGCTCGTGATACATCTTAATTATTTCACCTTGCATTCTCCTTGGGACGACCATTAAACAAAAAATCATTGTTAGTAAAGTATTCTTCATACATACTTAGTTTAAGAAGTTGAAAAATTGGTTTAGGATCTGGGCCTTCTTTTTGTGATGCTTTAATTCGAGGTGTGACGGCATCAACAATGGGTAGAACAATTGGTTGTCTGCTAAGCGCATCCATGCTAGGGCGATGCTCTAACCTAAAGTTAAATTCTTCCATTAAATTAGCCCATCCTGCTATTCTCGAACTAAGTTCATTCCGCTCCATTGTTCCCTTGAACGCTGCGCAATCAGTAATAATTTTGTAGTTTTTTCAATGCAGCTACAATTACAAGTACTTCCAGCTCTTAGCTGCTGTAGTTTTCCTAGCTCTTCGAAGTTTTATTGCTATAGAAAAATATTGGGTGCATACTGCCATCTTCGTCAGATCTTTGCAGCAATATGGCACCAACTCCACACTTGCTAGCATCAATATGCAGTTCGATCTCGGCCAAAATAGATTTTATCTTTGGAATGCCATCTTTTCCTCCATCCCAAATTGAAATTCGACGTCTTTCCTTAGCATATCCGTCAATGGTCTATAGCTATAGTTGCGTAATTCTCCACAAAATCTCTAAAATAGCTTGATAGACCTAGAAATTGTTGAATTTTCTTCACCGTGTTCGGCTCGGGAAATTTACTAATTGAAATTGTTTTTTGCGTTGATGGTTTGATCTGCCTGCTTTCTACTTCATATCCTAAATACTCAATTTTCAATCTTTCCATAGCTTCTGTTATAGTTTTTGGATAGTATCAACAAGTCATCTATGTAGATACGACACAATTCATGAAACATCCTGTTTATGAATCGCATAGATGCCGATGGACTGTTGCATAAACCGAAGGGTGCTCTCAGAAACTCATACTGCCCGAGCGGTGTTATAAACGATGTATATTTAACCGAATCATTGGCTATAGGCACGTGGAAAAATATGTTCCGAAACGTCTCCCAACTGGTCTATTTGATGCTCGATAAGCAGCAGTGGAAATTTATCTCGTACCACGATGCTATTCAGCCTTCGATAGTCTACACAAAGACGTTTTGAATCATATTTTTAGTTCACCAAATCTATGGGACCCGTATACACAAATTGGCTGTGTATTATCACCCCTTCATTCAGCCATTCATCTATTTCATGTTTAACAATCTCCGTTTCGAGTGGTGAGAGCCGTCACGGTTTCTCAATATGCATTTTTATGTTTGGATTTTGCGTTCTCTTCTCTGGATTGTAGTTTACTTCCAATAATCGAATGCTATCTGCCACATCAAAGCAATTCTCAATATGAGGGTTAAAATAGAACGGCTAAAGAAAAACACGAGGGTAATACCTCAATACAAAAAATGACAAGGTTTCAAACACACGCAAAAGTATTGCAGACGGGAGCCAATATGCATAAAATGTGCTGGAAAACACAACGCGAAAGAGTGTACAGAAAGTAGAAACACCCCTGCAAAGTATATAAACTGTACGGGGCATCATCCTGCAAATTATAGAGGCGATGAAGTAGCCAAAGAACTTCGAAGACTAAGAAACAAAAAGCATCAGATTCCTCAAAATCCTAAGGTTACCAGAGAGAAACCAACTAAAACCCAAACGGAACCAAAACCACCAGGTATAGGTACAGAGCGGAAAAGTTATTCACAAATTGTACAGCAATCATCTAATGCTATGAATGATAACCCCCTTGAAAGGATATGTTGAAGCATAGAAGCCATAAATATACGGCTAGCAAAGCAAGAACGTGGTCTAGAAGCTTTATGTAAGCATCTAGATATGCATCAAACCATGAACGAGGCAACAGCTCTCATATAATAAAATGAGCAAAACATTAACAATTGTCACTTGGAACGCGAACGGACTAGCGCAGCATGTTCCAGAGTTAGAAATCTATGTCTAAATTTAGAAAAAATAGATATATGCCTGTTCACAAAGGAGGAAAACCCAGAGAAGGATCAACAGTAGGTAATAGTGAAAAAGAGTCTCAAACTCTATGAAGAACCTAGTATCGAAGAAGAAAGTATGTAAGTTAAAACCATAAAAGTTGAAACTAACAATAATAATAAATACAGTATTTCCTCTATCTACTGCCCTCCACGATATAATCTAAACAAAGAAGATTATAATATACTCTTTGGATCACTAGGATTCAATTTTATTATTGGTGGTGACTTTAATGCAAAAAACACCTATTGGGGATCAAGACTTACAACCCATAAAGGATAAGAGCTATTCGAAGCCGGACGAATAAATAACTGCGAGTTCCACTCTGGAGGTAAACCAACATACTGGCCTGCTGATATAAATAAAATACCAGATCTCATTGATTTCTATGTAACGAAAGGGATCTTCGAGGATTAAATGTGCATCGAAAACAGCGAGGAGATATATTCCAATCATATACCTGTTATAATGACTCTCAGCACAATGATCATTAATAAGGATAACCTGCCTAAATTAACAAATAATAGAACTAACTGGGGCCTATTCAAGTACTTAAATGGTCTCACCGAACATAAAGATACTGATTTCCTCTCTTTGGAAAGCAACAAAGGGATTAAAAAGAACCAAAATGCATGTGCCGCCTATTAAAAATGGTGAAGGGACCTGGGCCAAAAGCGACAAGCAAAAAGCTATTTTATTTGCGGCTCACTTGGAAGATACCTTTCAACCGTTACCTAGGCAAACAGCAGATGAAAACATAATAACAGTTAGCAAAATTGATGAATCTAATATTCTATGTGTAACATTACAGGAATTAAAAGATGAGATCAAGTGTAATTTGAACGCAAAAAAAGCTCCAGGATATGATTTAATTACTGGACAAGTCGTAAAAGCCATTCCGAGAAGGGACTACGAAAATTGGTTCAAATTATCAATGCTGTCTTCAGATTAAAATATGTCCCACGACAATGGAATGTTGCTGAAGTAATTATGATCCCCAAACCAGGCAAACCAGCGAACGATAAAAAGTCGTACAGACCGATTTCACTACTTCCTGCAATTTCAAAATTATTTGAAAAATTACTGCTCAAGAGACTCAAGCCAATAATAGAAGAGAGAAATTTGATTCCACCACACCAATTTGGATTTAGAGAAAATTACTCTACGATAGAACAAGTTCACAGAATAACGGATATAATCGAACCGAGCATCTTCTTAGATGTAGCACAAGCTTTCGACAAAGTTTGGCACCAAGGACTTGAATTTAAATTGCATCGAGATCTATCTAAGCAGTTCTATCAAATTATTACATCTAATATCGCAGACCGACATTTTCGTGTAAAATTTAACGGAGAGTACTCTGAACTAAAGAGTACATCCTGTACACCAGAGATATGCCAAATACAGAAGGTTCCACCTTAGCAACATTTGCAGACGATATAGCTATTCTGGCAACTGGAAAGTGTATATCAGAACCAACGACCAAACTTCAAAAAAGCAATCGACAGAGTGAGTAGTTGGACAAAGAAATGGCGCTTTAGCCTAGAACATGTTAAAAAGAAAAACGCAGCATGTTGAGAATGCATGGAAAGAGCATGTTAAAAAGAAAAAAAGAAGAACTGAACATCAAATATAGGAAAATGTACTGGCTAATAGGTAGAAACTCTGAGCTTACAATACATACCAAACTGCTATTATATCAGCAAATACTTAAACCAGTATGGACCTACGGTATTCAACTTTGGGGTTGTACCAAGAAGACAAATGTACAAATGATTCAATGTTTTCAAAACAAAGTGCTGCGTGGCATTGTAAACGCACCGTGGTACATTAGAAATGATAACCTCCATAGGGACTTAAACATGGAATATGTAAGTGAAGAAATACAAAATCATGCGAAGAAACACATTCAGCGGATATCTCGTTACCAAAATGCAGACATACGAAGTTTGTTGGATACCACCAATGCAGTAACAAGACTTCAAAGGCAGAAACCTTTGGAATTGGGCAGTTGTATTTAATTAGGATAGAGAAAAATAATTACTATGTAAATTCAAACGGGACTAACCATTGGGCTACTGCCCGTCAAATGTGAATCTTCATTTAATGGGTGAACCAGCGAGTCAGTAACAACTTTAAGTAAGAACGCGATATACAGAAAGTGCATGTTACTGACCAGCGAATCTTTAAGAACTTTTCGTTCAGTTCAGCCGTCACTTAAGAGAGCGAAAATTAACGCGCAAACTGAAGGATATGTCAGAATACATCAAAATTTTCAAAGCATACTTTTCTTAAAAATAATAAATTTTGCTATTCACATTAGAATTTTAATACTGTATTTGTCAGTGTTTACGGATTCGGTGGCCGATATGTCAAATATTCTGTAAGGAAATAATTTCGTCAAATTCTTTAAGGATTCTTACTGATTCGCTGGTTAGCCCTTAAGAAAGATAAATTACTAAATGATTTGTAAATCAGTTGTAATATTAAATAAAAAAAAAACGAACATTAATATGGTCTATGTTCAGCGGAAGTTCTCCATGCTATATCACCATTGAAACGTTTTCCGGAATGAGTTTTCTCATAGTAATTCCAGTCGGCGTTAACACAGTCACCGTTGGATTTATTAAATCTCTACCCAATAAAAAGTCAACTGGCAATATTCCATCAGGAACTATGTGAATTGTCGTATCGGGACCCCCCACCATGGAATATTGTGCACTCCTCGCTAAATTCGCAAATGCCCGTTCCAATGAATTTTTTTATGTGACATTAAGCTAATCTTGCTTCCGGTATATCAACTAGTGCACAAAGTTCCTTTCCATTCAACATTACACTTTTGACAGCTTTACATGAACAATCATCCTGATTATCTATTGAACTTTACTTCCACACTCCGTTGAAAGATGACCAAATGCTTGGCATTTGAAAAATTTTGGCCATCAGATTTTTTCGCGCAGTCTTTTCCTTGATGCCCGGTTTCACCACAGTTGTAACATCTTGGCATGCTTCGGAATCTATTTGACTATTTGCTATCAATTGGGTTTGTTGTTACTCTCTTGATTGGTGCTTTTATCTTAATTTTTTTGTTTGAAATCATTCATAGCGTAGTTGATTCATATAAAACCGCCTTAGTAATCGATCAACCCAATAATCGATTATCAAAGCATCTTCCAAGTTGCCGGTTTGACCTAGTTCACGCATAGCGATTAAATATTTTTAGAAAGATTCATCTTTCTTTTTCTTCCTCTCTGCCATGCGCATATGAATCACTCACAAGTTATAGCAAGCTATCGGGAGCACATGGGAAATATATATTGAAAGTTTTGCTATTATAGACATGTGTCGCTAGTAAGCAAAAAAACTAAAATTGTATCTAACTTCATGCAGTTGTATGACATTTCTGCAAAATAAATCATCGGGAGATTGTTGAGGAATACGTTAAAGTAGAAGCTACAAAAAGATTTTTATATGCTGGAAAACAAACGGATAATCGAGATGCATCATTGTTGGAAGGTGACGAAGATGAATATAAATAATATGTTGATGAAGTGGACATGCCTGGTACAAAAGTCGCTTCAAAACAAAGAATTACCCAGAAAACCAGAAATCGTATAACGAGTAGATAAATCCATTACATATTAAGTTGTATCATTCCCTTATATGACTTGGTCAAAAGAGAAACTGTGAAAATATCAGCGTTTTCCAGATTTTTTATGACCAAAATTGACCGATTTATTCGACTTTAATTTGCTCACGTACAATTCTACTATATGATTTAATTTTAGGACGTGATCATAACAGTAAATCACAAAAACGTCAACATATACCAAAATGAGACATTTATAAAAGAGTCCAATAAGAATCATGGAAAGTTCAGTACGGCATTGTTAAAATGACTTGAAATTGTGATTGTGATCAATTGATGATTGAAAAAAGACAGAACACAAAGAAAGATTTATCTATAAATATTCAATCTATAAGAATGGGCAGTTAGTACCGCCTACTGACCTACCCGGCTTTGTGATAATAGATTCACTATCGAAGCTTGAACAATTCGAGAGTAATCTAAATGATTTAAGCTTATTTACAAGTTTGGTAAGTAAAATCAGTTTAGGCATAGAAAAGCTTACGTTCTTTTAAAGTTAATTTTCACAACAGTAATTTATATTTCATAATAAACATATTTCGATTTTTTATTCTTTAAGTTTAATCGACTGAAACAATTCAATGGCCAATGCAATGGTAGTGGGCGAACGGTATGTTATGGTATTGAGATTGCTCTTGGACCGGAACGGGACGCCAAATGGCGAAATATAAATTTGACGACAAAAGCAACGTGATTCAATTATTTTGCGATGTTGTTTTGGCAGCAGATCCCACATTTTCGATTTCACAGTGTGAATAATTTTTAAAAAAGCAGCTACGAAATTCTACAGCACGACTAAGCTTTTAGATTGACACAACGGTTACGTGGTATGACTCAAACCACACACAATGATACTTGACGATACTCAGCACGTAATCAATTGTGATATTTGTTTCATAATTATTGATCATGAATCATTTTATAAAAATTAATAACTTTTCTTCTAGGTCAAGTAGTATTTATACTTCACCCAGCACAATATTTATCACATGCTCGTCAGATATGTAACATTTTTTTACTTAAACGGTTAACAACATAATAATATTTAAATATTTTTTTATTTTTAATAGAACATCAAATGATTTGCAAGACGAAATCGCTCCGGAAACGGCCCAAGCCAATTCGCTTCCCTTCCAAAAAGCCAGAACGTCTATACCTCTAACACCGCGATGTATCTCTTGAGGCAATTTAATTTTTAACAACTTCTCATTAATAAGTTGTAGTGTTTTTGAATCCCACTTTGTGCCATATCCTAAACTGCCGTCTTTAAATCCCACTAAATAACGTTTTACAATCCCCGTATGAAAAATGGGTAATGGATTTCCTACGATTATATCTTTAATCATGTCTAGTGATGTAATTGGCAATAACGGCGACGTAATTGGTTTCATTTCTGTTCCGAAAATTGGACCATCGGGTGGTTTTGTTTTATAGTTATTATGTTGTAAGCCGTATATTCTTGATTGAAAGCCTTCGTCTGTTCTAGAAGGACCGTTTTGACCGATTGTGAAACACTGTTGTATTTGAGGCATGTGAAAACTCTCTAACTGCGGTGCATTTTAAACATCCATGTTTTGATTTAAAATATGATGTTCCTTTTATAAAAGACCGAGGCTTCATTTTCCCAACTATTTTCTTGCTCATTCAACCTGTTTTGCACTTTTGTGTTAAATGCTGAGAATTTTTTTAAAGCTATTTTACGGAAACGTCTTTGGAAATTTCTATTATTTTTTAATTTTTTCCAACTTGAAGGATTGTTTATTCATACTAAATTAAACACTTTTATGACCCTTTTGTGATTTATAATCCGCTTAAGTTTTATTTCGAACACATATTGAGTTGTTTAACTTAATAAATGTGATCGAAATGTATAATCACAAAAAAATCATAAAGTTCCATATATAGTACCAATGTATTCAATGATTGACCGTTCAAATTTATGGTTAAAAAATGACCTCTCATTTATTCTAAGTCATAGTATTAATCAATTTACGACTTTTTAAAGCTTCACATCAAATAGAATACCAATATATGATTTCTTATGGCTTAGTGTTCAACAAAACGGTCAATGATTATGACTAAATAGTTAACAAAATGACCAATTTGTGACCTGCGTTTGACCAAATGGTTAATGTAAGACCGAAATGAGAGTAAATAAAAAAATTAATATGACTCAAGGTTTACTGAGTACTGTACGTATTCTACGTATATGTGAAGACACAGCTTAATATCTCAGAAATTTGGACCCCAACTCGGCATATTATGATCCAAAAACACGTTCTGGATGAGGGATAATTCTAATCCAAAATCACATCCTAAAGAGTACATATGTTTGCTAAGCTTAGAATTAAATAAATAAATTCATTTTATTATTTTAGAGTTGAGTTCTAAAGCAGAACTATTTGCTTGGAAAGCGTATGGTAAAATATTGGGCAATGGACAAGAGAAACAAATCATTAGAAGCCGATATGAAAAAGACGTATATTTGAATAATCACTGAAGATGTGTATTGGAAATTATTTAATATCTGAAAACTTACCCAAATATAAATTTATGCTTCTTAAAATTTATCTATCTTCCATGATTTCCATTTTTTTTTATTTTTAGAGATATTACGACTGAGTCTTGTACCCATTTAGTAATTTACATTGCATAATAAAGTTTTTGATTAGTAGGCACAATCAAGTGATTATCTCCCGTTTCGTGTAACTCCTCCTCAGATTTTTCGCCACGGTAAGTCTACTGACCTCATGGTCGCGATAAGTTCAAAAGTTTGGTTCTTTGCAGCCTTCTTGTTGGTGTGGTATTCAGCATATAGCGTATGTCCAGATTTTCATGCTGGTGCAGACGTTGTAGGTGTTTTGTTGCCTGATTCTTGATTTCATCCGTGACAAGCTCGATCTTTAGATCTCAATGGAGGTTGTCGTTTCGAATGTACTACGGTGCATTAACAATACATCGCAGGATTTTATTTTGAGCTGTTTGTATGATTTTGTTATTTGTCCTCTTGGCACAACCCCAAAGTTGACTACCATATGTCCATACAGGTTTCAGAATTTGTTTGTATAACAGCAGTTTGTTATGAATCGCCAGTTCAGATTGTCTCCCTAGGAGCCAATGCATTTTTCTAAATTTTATGTTTAGTTCTTCTCTCTTCTTTTTATGTGTTCCTTCCATCTAAGTTTAGCATCTAAAGTCATGCCAATATATTTAGCAGTGTTCGCATGCGGTACTACTATCGAGTTTATCATTATTGGTATACTAGTATGATTAACTTTTAGGTTTGTAAAGTTTACTTGGATTGATTTTGCTTCATTTAATTTAATTCGCTATTTCTTTGTCCAATTACATATCAGGTTAGTAGCCTTCTGTAATTTACTAGTGGAGTCATTGATGTTTTTTGCTGTTGAAAGTATAGTCGTGTCATCGGCAAAAGTCGCCATTGTTGCTTCTGTAATTGGTATATCTATAGTATACAGGAGACAAAGGATTGGCCCAAGAACACTTCCTTGAGGAACTCCTGCTATTATCCTTTTTAGTTGGGAGTTTTCATTCTCATACTTTACTCGGAACTGGCTCTCTGATATGTATGATTTTAGAATTTGAAAAAATTGCTCCGGAAGATCTCGGTGAAGTTTGAATTCTAACCCCTGGTGCCATACTTTGTCAAATGCTTGCGCTACATCAAGGAATATAGTTGAGCATATTTGTTTGCTTTCTAATGGTTTCTCGATTACATCAGTAATTCGATGTATTTGTTCTATCGTAGAATGTTTTTCAATTATTCCAAACTGATGTGAGGGTCCTTTCTTCGATAATGGGTTTTAATCTTTTAAGAAGAACCTTTTCAAATAGCTTCGATAATGTTGGTAGCAGAGAAATTGGCCTATATGAAGCTTTATCGTTCGGAGGTTTGTTAGGCTTAAGTATCATAATTACTTCTGCAACTTTCCATTGTCTTGGTACATATCTTAGTCGAAATGCTGCATTGATTATATGCACTAGTTTCCTCAACGCTTTCACCGGTAACACTTTTATTATCTGCCTTATACGCATTCAGATTATTCTTGATTTCCCATTTTAATTCTTTCAATGTTATAGGTGTAATTTTTATTTCATCCTGTTTATTTATCGGGGTAATATTTTCCTCTGTTTGTTTTGGGTAAGGTTGGAATGTGTCTTCAAGGTGATTTGCAAACAAATCTGTTTTTGGTTAGCATTTCGAGCCCAATTTTCTTAATTTTTTTTTGAAGGAACCTGAAGTTTGGGTCTTTTAATATTCTTTGTTGCTTTCCATAATGAATAATCAATATCTTTTTGCCCAGTTAGAGTGCTGAGGTATTTATTAACTGACTGATTTTTAATGTCTTTTATTAGATATTTTAATTTGTTACACAAATGATTAAATACCCTCATATTTTCCGGGTTTCGATATTTTTGCCAATTCTTCCGTGCTTTCCTTTTATTTTTAAGAAGTTCTCTCACTTCCTCTGGATAGCTAACATTGCGCTTCATTTCCTGATTGTTATTAGGAGTGCTTTCCCACGCAACACTTTGGATATTATGGATGAGCTTATCTAGTTCGTCTTCTGTATTGGGTTCTGCAGATTAATTCTTTCTGTTAACCGTGTTTGGAAGAGATCCCAATTGGTTTTGAACCTCGTTAATTTCGGGTTGCTCTCTTTCATAATAATTGTTTGGCTAAGTATCATAATTACTGGTGAATGATCTGATAATAGACTTTCACTGTTCTCTATATGGATATAATTATCTGAAATCCCTCTCGTAATAAAGAAGTCTATAAGATCTGGAGTCTTAGTGATATCCGAGGGCCAATAGGTTGGTGTACCGCCGGAGTGAAAATAGCATTTTAGTTGTTTGCCTGCTGCGAACAGTTATTTTCCTTTAGCGGTCGTTAACCGTGATTCCCAATGGGTATTTTTTGCATTATAGTCACCTCCAATTAAAAAGACACTTCCTAGTATTTTGAGAAGATTAGTATAATCTACTTGTTTGAGATTGTATCTTGGGGGGGCAAAAGATTGTTGAGATACTGCAGGTTTTAGTATTGTTTAATTGTATTTTGATTGTTGTGACTTGCATGGAAAGCTTCTCAACTTTAAGTTCTTCGTTATGCTTTATATAATCTTTTATGAGGATAGCTGATCCACCTCTAGCTTTGTTCTCTGGATATAATGCATGGTAGTAATTATATCCTTTAATTTTACAGCATGAAGTTTTGGTGAAATGGGTTTCTGATATAAGACATATATCTATATAATGCATGTTTAAATATATATCTAGTTCTTGAATGTGATGCAATAGCCCATTTGCATTCCAGGTTACAATTCGTAGTGTTTTATTCATTTATTTGGTTTATGACTCGATTTTATATAATTTATATTTTGATACATTCGATGAAGGTTTTCTTCTACTCTTTTATTGAAACTAGTTTGTGATTTCATTCCTTCAAGTGCGTTCTGCAGGCTCATTTCCTGCAAAGTAAGTCTTTTGTTGAGGTTCTCTAGATTTCTCAGTATGTCCTGTAAAACGAGATCCACTTTAGTCTGTTTCTGCTCTGTTTGCTGAACTATTTGAGCATAAGTAACGTTTTCATTTACTCGCTCTCTTTGTAAGTTAACATTAGGAGTCAACAATTTTGGCTCCGTGTTTTATTTTGATAGTTTGTACATTTCTTGATATAACTGGTTTACGTATTTCATCTCTCATTTTTTGCAGTTCTATACTGCAACTTCGCATCCTCTGTAATTGGCTGGATGCTGGCTATTACAGTTGATACACTTCGGTGTTGTATTTCGGGTAATTATGCGTAATTTCCTGCATGTTTTCCTGCACATTTAACACTTCTTGCTTCTCGATGGCAGTATTTTTTTTATGATTATAATCTTGGCAGTTTTTACATTGCGGAATTTGTCGAGTAACCTTTCTCGGTGTTTCTATTTTAACTCTGAGGTTAAGGATAACCTTAATATTATAAATATTTTCGATTTTTTCTTGGTTGTCGAAGGTTAGCATGAAATTCAGATTTCCAGTGAGGCTAATTTATTTTATTCAAAGATTCAGTTTTATTAAATCACAATTTGTATACTCTTTCGAACATAACTTACAAACATTACTCGTTTGCTTGCTGTATGCTGTTCGTTAAACAACCTCAACATGTTACATAACCGCAAGTTAAAATTTTGTATCCGCTGCGGCAGAATTTTTTATGACATTTAATACTAATAATTTAAGAAATGGATACTATACATACTCAAAAAACGAAAAATGGCCGAAATGGATACAATTTATTCAAAGTGTGCGGCAAAATCATTGGCTTTGGTAGCTCACGTTTTTGACCTGAGAAAATTTTCATAAAGAGATAGGTATTTAGGTCTTTTGTGTTTAACTAAAAGTGACTCTCTCAATTTTTGGTATTATCTTAAATCTATTGGTACAGAATGGGCCTATCTAGAATCGGATAACGCCGCAGTTTTACAGTTAAAACACAATTTTTCGTGAAACCTTTTTATATTTTTATGAAATAAATAGGATCAAAACAGAGCGATTATAATATCCGGAGTCATTTATTGGCAATATTAATTTGTCGAATTATGTATAATTAATTTCAACCAAACACGATTTGGAAAATAAATCATCGACTCTATTTCTCCGCACATAGCTATAATTTTGAACCAAAAAATCAAAAAGTTATATATTTTCATTAGTGGTGTAATATAAAACTATAGTTTGCTTACAAATATTTTTCCTTCCTCTTACCCTTATCAATATTATATTATTCATAAGCTTTTTCCACTGTGTGTTCGCTATATTATGATATTTTGAAAATTTCAATTTTTTCACGGAATACATATTTTCAATACGATAAGCTTATTATTATTTAAATAGTGCGTGTGTATAATATAAATTTTATATGTTGATAGTAAACAAGTAAATTTGTTACTCTTTATAATATACCTACGTAAGCTTCTAATCTATCCAATAAACTCGAATTGCAAATAAGTTGTCGTATATACAAAACGAGCAACACTACTCATACAATATTCATTCACACGCACAATATGAAAAACCAAATTAACTTTGAAAGGAAAAACCAACTTTAAATAAATAAATAAATTTGTAATATTTGTGATCTCTGTAACAATCGCATTAAAGATTTTCGGTTGCGTGAATACGAGTGCGCGCGTACTCAACAAAGGTACAACAAATTTTGTTGTATCCGCTAAAGTATTTGTTCACCTTATTTTATTACGTTTACGTAGGTACGACTTTTGAATGTGTTTTGCCGCGTTACGCCATAACCGTATAAAGTCAACCGAATTGTGTTGTGTTGTACATAAAAAACAAACAAAAAATTGTAAAGTACAAAATTTTATTTCCACCATTTTCATGACAAAACCAAATGTATACATAACACACAAAAAATATAATGCCTATTGTTACTATATGTATGAATGTATCACACGGTGCCTAAGTAGGGGGTCCTGTATTGTGTATTGTTAGGTGCACACAATAAAATTATGGGGGCGAGCAAATAAAATAAAACTTGCATGAAAAACTCTAATAATATAATCAGCTAAACTATATAATTGTGACAAGTACAATTTATACGAATATAGTGAGACATATAAAATAAATTACACACAGAAAAATAAGCTTTAAATAATGGTAACATACGTCCATCCACTTGTACGCAGATATAATCCTATTTGTATGTTGTTCCCTTGTTGTATCGTTCATCAGCACCAACTAACAAAAAACATTTATTGTTTAGAATTTAGATAAACATTTCCTATAGATACATATATCTGTATATGTAAAGAACACAAAATGATAAAATATAAAAATATGAGCTTTAAGCTTTTTTCTACACCAAGAGATAGAGGTAATTTTGATTGACTGTTTTTATATTTTTTTGTTTCTTTCTCATCTTCCTCGAAACTGAAGTGGAATTAATCGATAAAGCTGTATATGTATGTACACATACATGGATACACGATCAGAATCTATAAATCATAATAAATTGATAAATATATTCGATTATCTTCTATTCACGTAATTCAATTGCGAGTATGAAATAATTAAGCTTTCTGTGTTAATAATTTTATACGATGATCTGAGGGAATCAAAATTAATTTTGATGGGTTGTGATTTTTATTTTTATACTGAGATAATAATTTAATTAAAAAATTACAAAGTCATTGGTGATATATCAATTTTGGTTAAATTTAGAATTGAGATTAATCACCGTGGTGTATTTTAATGTCAACACAAGTGAAAATCACAAGTGTAGCTTTAAATTTAGAAAGATCTTAATTTACATTTTGTTGGCTTATAAAAATGTTTAGTGTAAATTTCTCAAATTCGTTTGCGCCGTCTTCCTAGAACTGTAGTTTAGACAAATCGAGGAATTAGTTATAGTAAAAGGAACCAATACTGACGAGAACAGATTCAATTTAGTGGTAGCTCAAATACCGCTGCTTATCATAGCGTCTGTAGCAATCATAGTTCATACCCTCTAATGAAGTTATTCAACGGCGATTTATGTAAGAGAAAGGGAAAACTAAAACTCTGCTTAAATCAACTGATATAAAAGACTTGACGCCATCTGACTTTTACAGACCTATTGAAGAGAAAGCTGGTGTAGCTTTTAAAAAGCTCCTTGGTTAGGTTGACTTCAGGATCTTCGAAACAATCAAAGTCTGTGTGAAGGTCAATAGGCTAAATCCAACCTGGAAAATAACCTCGTCTCAAGCACTTTTAGATGTCTTTAAACAAAATTACGTTTTCTGTAATGTCTACTACTTGTAGTTCTCGCAAGTGTCGTCAGCTTGACTATATCACCCAATTTACAACTGACATAAGGTACGTCAAAGTGAATAATTTGTTCCGACCGTATGAAGTTTAAATGACCGCTATTTGTAATATAGTTCTCGATCTAGACACATTAGACCATACAAAGATAGCCAAAACACCCTGTTAAAGTTAGCCGAAAGTTTCCAGCCGAAAGTAAAAAGTCGATAATGCAGATTATATTATTGACATACCAGCCAAAAATAAATCAGCTTCTAAAGTGTTATGTCTGAATATGGATTGCATTGATGTGTCTTGTCAATAGCTATCGCAGGAAAAAAAATTCAGTTCAAGTTTTTTGCAAAATTTTTGGAAAATCGAATTTTCCGAGATTACCCACGGGAAACTTGAACAGAATTTTTTCATTCGATAGCTATATTGACAAATCACATAAACACGATTCAACTGCAGATATACACTCTAGAGGCTGTTTTTATTCCAATTTTGTGGATTCTTCTGATTTTCCGATATTTTCTACGAATAGGTTAAGCAAAGTTTTACACGTAAAACTATTTACATAAATTTTTCTTTAAATCCAAGTATCCTAGTTACTTTCGGCTGATAGCTACAAATTTTTTTATTTTCAGCTGGAATGTTAATCTCATAATCTGCATTATCGACTTTTTATTTTCGGTTGCAATAGGATTTCGGTTGATTGTACATATTTGGGTGAAACGTCAACCAACGTAAAACGTCCTTACATTCCTAACGAAATGGGCCGAAGTATTTTTGAAATGCTTTCGTTGCCAGAAGTCGAAGGTTAATCGAGACACACGTTCAGAACATGGTTATTTCAATTTTCCTTCTTGCAGGTTTGAACATATTCATCTTGATCTTGTCAAACCATTACCTCCATCAAATGAAAATACTACATCCTTACGATAATCGACAGATTTACACGCCAGCCAAAAGCATTACATCCGGCTGATATGAGAGCTTGTACTGAAGTTAGAGCTGTTGTCAACCAGTACATTTCGAGATTTGGTATGGCTGTCAATTTAAAAGCAATCTTTTTAAAGAACTTAAGAAAGTGTTGGGTTCTCATAGAAAACGAACAATGATATATCACTTACGGGCAAATAGTATATGGCAGCACGTCTTGCGTGTTGCTGCATTCTCTTTGGAATATGAACTTCGATCAAAATTGATTACCATATGAAGGGCCATTTTTAGTTAAGCGAATTTGCCGCAAATGTTTCTAGTTGATTATAAAGTACTTCGACTGATTACTACTGGCGTACCTAACGGACTAAATAAAATATATGCCTTTGGCATCGCGAATAATGACAGACGAAAGGCCTTGCTGAGATAACATAACAATTATGCCATAGAAAACGAATGGCATCATTGGAAAGCGTCTTGGAAAATGGATCCAAAAATGACTTTTGGGTGAATTTTTGGAATATAGCCAATTAGGATGGATCTTGGCTATTCCTTAGCCGATTACGAAGAAATTTGATATGTGCATTGAAAATGGGGATTCTAAAATAAATTTTGGACAAACTTCTTAAATATGGCCAATTATAACGTAAAATGGTATTTTTTCACAGATTTTCGATCTGCTTCCCAGTAGATAAACAGCTGCCTAGTTTATTAAAACTTCAACAGACAATAGCTTTTATGATATTGCATGTTGATGTTTTTATGAATCTGGCAGCAAGTGAGGTTTCTCATATTGACATATTTATAATACATGTGGCAAATTCAATCACAATCAGAGGAAAATAAGGAAAAGTGGGTGACAGAACGCGCGGCTTGAGTGCAACTATTAAGGGTAGTGTGTAACTGAAAAAAAAAAAAATATTTCGGGCTAGTTGTTTGTCAAGCGTAACTAGCACGTAAGTACAACGACTGGTATACGCAGTTTGTATAAAAAGATCGGAAATTCGTTGCTTAAATCTTGCTTGAACCCCATTAAATTGGCCATAGCCGGTAACGCCATCCCAACTAAGGTCCAATTTAAAATAAGATCAGCAGAAAGTGACATCGGCTTCAGTAAAAAAATTAGCAGACAATTTTTCAGAAGTATTAGCATTAACATTACTTTCTGTGGGTTGTCGACAAGAAGTTAGATCATTCATCCTCACAAATAAAAACGGCATCACATTATCAGACTGATATCCAATTCTGATATCCGATAAATTCAATACGTTAGCATATCTCAAAGCCGATATACAATAAACTTCCTTTTCTACGAAGTGAGCCAGGTATATGAGTTTCTACAAATTTCCTTTGGCTTAAAGAACACATAAACGGATGATCAGCGATGTCATAAAACAATTGTTCGGTGAATTATGCTATAGATAACATCACCAGCTTTGGGGAGAAATGCAAAGAAACAGGCAAGAAGCACTTATTCCGACGTATTCGACAGAGGTCCTCCAAATTTGTGAAATTTTTTCACATCTTCATTTTTTCGTATCGGGCATATAAGACAGAACTATAATGAATGTTTTCGAAGAGCCAAGAACAATGAACAACGACATAAGTCCGAATCGAATGTTAGAATGTAACCGAATGGGTCACAAAATCGATCAACGCTTTGTTAGATAAAAAAAAAATAAAAGAGAACGTAAAATTCTTGAATAAGATACAAAAAAAAAATACAAATTATATGTCGGTCCCACAAGAGTCGACTATAACTATAGCGTCTCCCTATTGTAAATTGTTCCAATGAATTAGAATAAAGTACTACAGGCTTTGTCGAGCAAATTCAAAATAATATATTTACTGCTTCAAATCAAAACTCGATTGCTAACAACAAATACCTTAATTGGAATTTTATCATTTCGATGTGCCCAAATCTAACCTTTCTGCTCGAAACAGCGGCAGACGTAAGCATTGCTAAGAAAAGCATGCTTAAACCAGACACAATAATTTACATGAAACCTTTGCTGAATGCGATGCTTTGATTATACTTCCAAATTTTAAAGAAACTCCTACTTACAAATCATAGATAATTCATCCCCAATGAATTGTTCTAGTATTTTAGGTCAAACTTTTTTTAATAAATTCAATTGCACTATAGATTATTTAAAATACATTGTAAATATTCCATTTCCATATGAAACTGTTTCGCTAAAATTACAATACGGTATGAATATTTATTGTAACGAATCTTTACAAATTCCTCCTCGTTCTGAGCAGACCACATCTTTGAAAATCGATAACGAAAGGATAACGACATTTTAAGGTTCAAATTAAATTTAAATCATTTTAACAATGAAGGATATGCATCAAATGTCTCAATTATATTTCATATATCTGGCGATACACTAACCGCTACTGATATAGCGTCACACGTAAAATCCAAACTTCATCCAATTTAGTACCAAATCATGTTCGACAGTATCGTTAACCACAAACGATAAAAAATGAAATTCAGAAACAATTCAATGAATTATTGGAAAGCAAAATAATAGAAAATAGCAATAGTCCTTATGGAACTTCCCATTATTGGCGGTAATAAAAAAATCGAACTCTTTTGAAAAATATGGTGAATAATAGTCGACTTCTGCAAGTTAAACGAAGTCAAACTTAACGATGTATTTCCTATGCTTGAGTATGCAAAGTATTTTTCAACGTCCCCTTTCCCATGGCTTTTAAACGTATGGAGACGGCTTTTCGTGACACATTCAATTGATCCGCGAATTGTTTTTGCGTTTGAGGGTCATCCTCATTCAACAATGCCAGCAATTCACCGTCTTCAATTTTTTTTTCGTGGTCTTCCACGTTCTTCGTTTCTCACGTCAAAATCACTACTTTTTAATTTATTAAAAAGCAGTTAACTGTAGCAGTTTTATTCAAATGATAACAAAAAATCAATGATGTCTGCAAATCGTAATATGTAGGCACAAAACGTGACATTTTTAATACGTAAAAAACATGCGTAATTGTTGAAACTTGTGTGATTATGAATTGAATGTTGTTGACAGATGTCAAAAGAAAATAATGGCGCCGATGACGCGGTTTGTCGAAAGGTGCATTAGCAGGTGGCGCCATTTATTGGTAAATTCCGTTTCATATATAAACACCTGGTAAGTAAATTAATTCATATGATCCAACTATACAGTGTGTTTAAATTAATTTTCGCTTACTCTCTAGCAACCACTGTAAACGACGAATCATAGAAACAACAAAATAAAAATTGAGTATGAAGCCAAAACGATGGTTGGTACATTGGTTGGTAGTATAGTGTAATAGTAATGATAGCTTAATAGTTGAAAAAGACAAAAAAAATTACGCTGCACATGGTTACCATACTCAAGTTAGTAGTTTAACAAGAAAATATTAAGGGCTTAAACCTTATAAGGTTATCAGAACTTTAGTCCTCAGAAATTCAACTCCCAAATCAATCCCGAAATGAACCTCCAAGTCAATCTGCACCTTAAACTTCAACTCAATTTACAACTCAACCTCTATCTCAATCGCAACACAATCATAAATGCAATCACCAAATTAGCCGTGAACTCAGCCATTAATTTAATGGCTAAATTAACCCTGAATCAACTTTCAAATGAACCCTTAACTTAACTCCAAATCAACCCTTACATACCGACATACGTACCGCTGTACCATCATAACCTTAAACTATCATTTCATCATAGCATTATTCCATTATATCAAGATGCCATCATGACACTATACCTTTAAACCATCATAAAATCGTACCATTGTACCAAAAAGACATCGAACTATCTCACCATCACACCATGATGTATATCTTACCATCATTCCACCACACCTTCGTACCATCATACTATCATATCATCATAAAATCATACCATCGTACCATCATACAATCATACAACATACCATCTTACCCTATACCATCGTACCATCGTACCGTCCATATAATCATACCAGTATACCGTCATACCATCATATCCTCCTACGATCACACCATCATTCTAGAATAAATAGTGTCATACCATCTTACGTTGTATCATATATATGTACAATCATACCATTACACCATCATAGAATAATATCAATCCATCACACCACAATATCATCATAACACCACAGAATCACACTATCATATATTCCACCTTACCATGATACCATCATACCATCGCACCATCATAGCTTCATACCATTATACCATCTTACCAACATATCATCATAGCATTATACCATTATACAGGTTTTGCACTTCAAATTGATCCTAAAATGATCTTGAAATATGGCTTCAATAATGTTCTCTATTTAGGTTTCTGTGAATCATGCAGCTGTTGAGGTTTCTTTAAGACAGCCTAAACATACTGTTTCAATTATTGCTAAACGATCAAAATTATCTCTGTAATAATATTCAAATTCCAATAGAAACTTTTCTTGCCAATCCTTCGCTTTAAACTTTGGGTTATGATTTCTGAGTATTTGCTGTCAGAGCGGTAAGTTTGGCCTTGTTTAGAAAAATATAGTGTGTAGCAGACATGCAGTGTTGAAACTAATAACAGTAGTGCAGAGTTTTGGAATTAGAAATATTATTTTAAATCGTCTTTCACAATCTCGAATTTCATTATATTCGATTAAGCAATAGCATAGTTCCGTCCTACTTGGCCATATTCCAGAACTTTATCTAAAAATTATTTTAAAATCGCACATGTAAAATTCCATTAAAATCCATTAAAAAATGGACAAGTTCTATCCTAACTGGTGATATATCCGAATTTCTTCTACTGTCTACGTATCGAACTTCATCATAATCGGTTGAGAAATAGCCAAGTTACTTGGCCATATTCCAGAACTTGATTTAAAAATCTTTTTTAAACCCCATTTCCAATGCACATGTAAAATTTGATCATAATCGGTTGAGAAATAGACAAGTTCCATCATACTTGGACATTTTGCAGAATTTCATTAAAAAAATCATTTTAGAGTCCCATTTCCAATGCACAAGCCGAATTTCATCATAATCGGTTGAGAAATAGGCAAGTTCCATCGTACTTGGCCATATTCCAGCACTTCTTCCAAAAAATCGTTTTAGAATCACATTTCCAATGCAAAAGCCGAATTTTATCTTATTTGGTGGAGAAATAGGCAAGTTCCCTCTTACTTGCCCAACTTAACTTCAACCCAACCCGAAAATTGACCCCTAACTTAAACTTCAACTCTGCGCAAAACTAAATGCCCAACTCAATTTCAAACCAGCATACATAACAAATTGGTAAATATTTCAATAACCAGATGTTTTGGACAATTCGTATGGTAGGTACTCGACCCTCTTGACGTACATGTTCCAAAAGCTTTTAAAATCTCCGCCTTGACTATAGAAACAGAATGGCGAAAAAAAAATTCTAAATCGGACAAGCCGTTCTCGAGATAACATCGGTACGGACTCACAAACATCCAGAGATCTAGACATCCAGACATCCAGACATCTAGACGTACAGACAGACAGATGGACATTTTTTTTGTTTTGCTTTTTTAAACTCAGGGACTTTCAAAAGGTCGAGCGAATTCTCACCAAATTTTTGGTCATTTTTGATTTCAATACTTTAGTCTTTTTAGACCGAAGTAATAATAATAAAGGCTGTAAGAAAACCAATCATCGAAAGACTATTTTGCGTAAGTTCAATGTTTGTCCTATATAGATAAGAGCACATGTAATGATTGGCGTTATTCTGCAGCAATTAATGGGCCACCTTGAAACCCTGCAAAATGGTGAACTAAGGGATCTTTAGGATCTAAATACCTGAATAATGGATCTTGGACAAACCTGATCATTTACCTAGGGATTTCCTTCTTAATTGACCATTATTTTTCATTGTTTTCGATGTCAAGTCTACTTAATCTCGCAACAAAAAAAAACACGACTTTAATAAAATTAAATCCAAAATTGATTCTATTGCGTTGAGCTCAAAAACTTAACTAATTCGAAATCGTCCGATCTCGATTGTTAATTGTTTAGATTACTATCCTTCCTTCCTCTAGTTTTTGCAATAAAACAAAAAAAAAACACAGATGTATGCATGCAGGAGAGTTGAATCCGCTCCGACGCTCTTTATATCCACAACCCAGGAGATGAGAAGGATGCAAAGAAGGAATTTCTAAACATTTGGAACGATCGTAATACCGAACGTTATAAAGATTAAAAATATTCCTGTAGAAATAACATAAAAATATGTTTATCCACGATTAACTTACTACAAATCCAATTTTCATCGTTTAATGTGTGTACCTGGAATTAAAAAAAAAATAATTATAACATAATTTCCAATTAATTCTTAATTAATATAAATATTCATTCAAAATAACCATGCTTAATCCTTTCGCAAACAAAATAAAAACCCACAACTCTTAATCCACCTTTACAACGATTTTAACTAAACCAAAAAAATGACAAAAATTATTTTAAAGCCCGCATCCATTAAACATGGCTTTTAAATATTTCCGCTACTTTTATTTTTATAGACCCAAACACTTCTTTCTTTTCTGTTTTTTTTTCAATACAATTTAAAAGCTTTTTCCGTACTTTTTTCACGAGATTAACATTTTTAGGTGCTTCAGCCGAAAATGCTTCATAAAAAACAAATATAAATAATCGTAAACGTAACAATAATTTTATTGTCTAATGTGAAATGACTATAAAAAAGGCAAAAAATGCCATCCTGAACCAGCAGTGAATGAATGATGAGGATGAAATAATTTTTTTGTTAGCACCACTTTGAGATGAAAAGCATAATACTGGTAATGCGCCCGATAGTGCGATAAAAAAAAAAAGTTTTTTATTTTTTTTTTTTAATATATACGTTGATGACATAAAAAAGCTCGTAAATATTTTTTTGTATGTATGTGTGTGTGTGCTTTATGACACAAAAATTACAATAATTTCCGCTCATGTGTGTGTGTGTGTGTGTTTGTGTGAATTGTTATAAAATTACAACACCTTAGTAAAAAAAAAAAAAGACATCAGATGTGGGCACTGTGACACAAAATTTGATTGAATCGGCATATTATCCAAGTTTTATGAGAGCGATAGATAGTCATATAGATAAGCAAACAAAACATGGCACACAAAAACAACAAAAAAAAAGTATGTTTTATAACCTTGCAGGTAATACGAGTACACAACTATAATCCAATTATGGAAAAAGCTTTTTTCGATACGATTTTGTTGCCAAAATTCTAATATTTGTTCTAGTACAGTGAAATCACCTTACAAGAATTTTATTCTGTCGAGAAAAGTTATCTTCTTTTAAAACATAATAAATAAATTTTCTTGTCACATTTCAATTTCCTCCGGATGCACATAAAACCATTATAGATTTCGTTATATTCTATGTGTACTTTGAAAGCTTTTTTTTTGTTTCTTTTTAATTTTATTTGTTATTTAATTTTTTTTTTTATATATTATTTCGAGTTGAAAAACTTTTATTTTTATTGTTATTATTTTGGAATTTCACCAAAATGATTTTTATACACGTATACCATTTTCACACATATACCATGTGTTTATATATAGAAAAATACACTGTACATTGATATACATATATGTATATATCTACATGTATGAGAAAATGACTTTAATTGGAATTTGCCCAAGAATACAAAATAAAATTAAAGTTTACACAACATAATATACATAGAACTGACAACAACAAACGTTTAGTTATTATAATTGTAATTTACGTTTATTATCATTATTATTACTATTGTTGTTTTGTTTGTTTTTGTACAGCAGAGAGACTCGGCAAAAAATTACTTAGAATAAATATTAAATTTGAAACATAACGAGACGAACATAACAACAATACTACATACAAATTTGTTCGTTTAACAATGGTGAAGAATTTTAGATGAGCCAGAAGCTATGTGATGAAGAGCTTTGTTGCGATTTTTTTTCACGATAAAGCTGCATAATTTCGATATTTTAATGGGAAATTAGTTTCCCGTTAAATCAAGCGCATTCATTGACTCAAAAAAAAATGCAAATATTTTACAAGCTTATCAAAGTGGTTTTTTTTACTAAGGAAATTGATTGTCTTGTTTCAATGATTTGGTATCCGATGGAAAAAAAATTTTGGATTTATTTTGAACTCTATGTGAAGAAACTCCAAGTACAGTCAACCATAAGATAATTTAGAGGGCAAATTGCCATATACATAGAAGCAATGAACTCTAAAATATTTAATTTTTTAAATGTTAAGTCTGTCATTCCAAAATACGTATATGTTGTATCAAAATGAAAGCAAATTTTAATAAATTATTTGAAAAGCTTAACCCTTTCGGTCATGATTTAATTCTAGCAGTGATAAAAAATCCTACTGTACATTTTTTTGTTGTATTAGACGTCACAATGCCGATTCTGAAAAAAAAAAATTTTTGTTTGAGCCAGTAGGGCAGGATTAGGACATGTGCTCAAATGAGAACAAATCGGTTCAAATGTTACAAAAAAAAGAAAAAAAAATTCTTAAAAATAAAATATTTATTTCAATTCAATGATAGTTACATAAATAATTCGTTATCACAAATGAAAATAATATTATAAAACTAAAAAATAATTATAATGTAAAATTATAAAATAATAATTATAATAAATAAATTAATAATTTCAATTCAGTCTTTCGGGAATTATTAAGGAATGGGAACTTTGGTTTGGCGAAGTTATATTGAATTATATTTCTTCTTCGTCTTTTCTGTGGAAGTTGTAAAAGCAATTATTGTCTTTACTAAAACAAAGATGCACATTACATTTGCAACAATAAACTCTACTCTTTCCTGTACATTTTGAATATTTACAGCGACTTACTGACTCACTCCGCAGTGGAAGATGCCGTGTGTCATCATATCGGATTTCGTCAATAGGCCGAATTTCTGTTCTAGTTTTTTTTGAAGGTTCGCTGTGGCAAGAATTATTGTTAGATTTAGATAATGGTCTTCCTCTTTTTCGGGTAATGCTCTGATTAATAGTAGTCAAACAGTGTGACAAATAAAGCCAAAAATTAAGTAAATCCATAAAATCTTTCGAAGGAGTGCCGATATGTTTATGGGCTATTTTATATTCAATCCAGCTTGATACAACTGCAAAATCAATAAAATGCGCGATCACCCGTAATGTCCATTTTCTTGATTTATGAAAAAAGCGATAGTAACTTAAAAGTTGATCAAACAAATCGACTCCACCCATTCGCATATTATAAATTTTAACGATTTGTGGTTGTTTTATTTGAACGTATATTGATTTCAGTTTATCGTATCGTCGTACCATTGCTTCTTCTCCGATTCCAACAAAATTTGAAGCTAAATAAACTGCTTTGTTGTCTTGCCACTTGATCACACTCACTTTTCCATCTTTGCTTGTTATTTGGTCTGAAGATCCACGTCCTTGCTTTTTCAAAGTTTTGTCATCGATGTGAGGCGGGTTCCGAAATCTATTGACACGAACCGTACCAATAGCGTTTATCTGAAGTTGAGTCAAACAATCAAATAATTGGTAGGAGCTAAAATAATTATCGAAACATAAGACATGCCCCGTAGTTTTGATCCTCTCAGCTAGTTGTAAAACGATTGCCGCTCCATATCCAAACCGCTGCACAGAAACTTTGTTTAATTCGGTTGTTGAGCCTTGATAAATTATAAAATCGTAAGGTAATCCGCTCTTACCGCATAATAAAAATACCTGAAATTGAAATAAAATATTAAATTTAAATGATATTTAGGTAAAAGTACCAAATATGCTATACATACCTTAATACCCCAAGGACAGGGTTTCCCTTTAATGTACTGTTTTATACTTAGATGGCCTTTAAATGGAATAATTTGTTCATCCACGGAAATATTCTCTTCGACAGTATGCTCTGCGCATCAATTAATTAACGGTCGAGTTTTGAAAAACTTGTCTTGATTATCATCGGGTACATATAAATTATTTACGAAATGAATCGTATTACGAAGTTGGGAAAACCGCTCGTGTGACATAGCTTGTATAACTGTTTGAATAGATATGTATTTATTAAAATACATATGAATTCGTGGCATTTTTAGAGTATCCATTAAAATTTGAATACCAACAAATTTTAATAATTCGTTTGATGTCGTTGGCCGAAAATTAGCTACATTTTGTTGCTGAGCATAAAGATTGGTAAAGAAAGCCATACTTGAAAACATCTCTTGAGGAATGTATTTCATAAAAATGACATATGGAGAGGTTACCAATTCATCTTCGGAGAGCTCATGTTCAAATAAAAAACGGGTTGGCTCGATATTCCTTCTCGTCCATGCAATTTTCGATTTATCGGTTGTTTGAAATTTTCGGCTTTCATCAATAAATTCAAACTGAATATTATCGTCAATAACAATTTCAGCGCTTTCGCCGGTCCCAATTGCTAATAGCGTAGCATTTTCCTTTGACAATTCTTCCTCCTCATTGGAACATTCTGCTACAACTGCACCTTGCATCATTATTTCATCGAATAAATCGCTCGGTTTTTCTTTATTTACGTTGACTAAATCATTTTCGTTCTTTTCGTTAAGGATATCCTCCAAATAGTTCCTGGTAACAGAAACCTCTTCGTCCTCAGATAAATCAAGTTCAGAATCACTTGCATTTATCAAAAGAGCAACTTCGTCTAGTGTAAGTTTGGCTTTCTTATTTTTAGCCAATATTCGCTTAAGTGCTTCTTTATCACTCATTTCTATATAATTATAAAATTATGTTAGCATAAAATTACAACAGTTCAGTATTAATGTCTACAAATAAGAACAAATTTATTAATGTATTTATTTGTACACACAACCTTTGAATCAAAATGTATTCATTTGAGAACACACAATTACAGCAAGATTTAGTCAATTAAAATAATAAATAAACTTACTTACTACTTGGTTTACGCAAATTAAACACTTTAAATTTATAATAATATTTTTTTAAATTATTTTAACCGTTTTTTAGTACTAAAAAACAATATTTTATTTGGAGCAAAAACGACATGCAACAATCACCTAACCTCTATGAATACAAACTGTCATTATTACTAATATTACCACAATAGTTCTGTATAAAAACGAGGTAAAACATACTAAAAACAATACTGATCAAAATACACTGAAAAAGCAAACGGTGTTGGGAAAATTCTAAGAACTACACTGTTTGCAGTGTTGTGCAATTACGCGTAAAAAATAATTTTTTACATACATTACATAAAAAATTGTAAAATACGGTAAAAATTGTAATTAATGTAAAATATTGTAATAAATGTAAAAAATATTAAAAGTGATGCCATCTAAAAGAATTAAGAAATACTAGTACCACTCACATACTCAAACCTCTCTAAAAATTTTCAATCGATTTTAACGAAAATTATAATCAAAATAAAATAACATTGCAAAATTTATTATTTCTTTAATAGAAATATGCACATAAAATCATTGATTAATGATTTGATTAGTTAACTATGCTTTACCAGGTAATAATTTTGGTAGTAGGTAGGTATATATTCACACTAGAATTTATCGCAATACATCTGTGGTTGGTTTTAGCAAATAAATCAAAAAATATAAGAGTGCAATTGCTGTTTACTAAACCCGCCGCAATTTTTATGAATATTGACAGGAATTCGCCCGCTTCTGCTCAAAAGTATTTCGGATAATGAAAATTATTTCACAGAAATACGGGCATTATATTATGTTCGCCGCATGACATAAATATCTTGTGCAATCGTACGATTGCAATTGATTCGTGCATTTTTGCTTGATTTAACCGGATACATGATTTCCTAGAATCATTAAACTGCATAAAATACATAATCATTATTACTGACACTCTAACAGTGACAGTAAATAAGAAACGATGTAGCAGTGATAATATGGATGGAAGTGATTGTGATTGGAATTGGAATTACCTATTGTACATGAATAAAAATATTGTGCCGAAAGAGAATTTAAATCGAAAGGATCATACTCCCAAAAAGAATCCACAAATAGCGTGTGCCGAATTTCAATATTATAACGTATCCCGTTCCGATTATACGGCTGGCTATATATTCCCATAGTGTTTAGTATGAGAAAATAAACGTTTCTTCTACAAATTTTCTTCTACAACGCGATACGATTTAATATTGAAATTCGGTACACGCTATTTGAGGGCCAATATAAACTTGCATACTAAATTTCACTTCAATCGGTTAAGAAACACGGAAAGTTGTAGAAGAAACGTTTATTTTCTCATACTAAACACTACGGGAATATATAGCCAGCCGTATAATCGGAACGGGATACGTTAATAATATTGAAATTCGGTACACGCTATTTGTGACCGAATTAATTTGTACGATTGCTTTCAAAGAACCGTACCAAAAACCAACTGATCACCACAGTTATGATTGCATTTCGCTGCCCCTGCCATGATATTATTGTAACAAAGTTGAGCCTTGATAAAGAATGATGCGTGATCCAATTAAATTACTTATCGTTTTCGAGAACGTAGCTATTAGAATACCAATTGCAAAATGGTGGCCATATATTTATAGGCATTAGGAATCGATTTCTTCTGACAAGCTCGCTTGGACTTGGAGTAGTTGCCGTAATTAATACCAACTGTGAATGCTATAGGTAGATAGTTTTAATATTTTACAAAATAAATTTTTTTGACAATCTAACATAATTGCGGTGGTGAAAGTTAAAAGTAAAACATACACAGTCAAATTTTATAAATCAAATATTATGGTACCTACGTATGAGATGGCGCAGAATAAATTATAATTATTTGAACCATGTATGTAAATAGAGAAATTACTTTTTTAATAACATTTTCGAATAGATACAATTTTAATACATAAAAAACAGAATAAATTATTCTGTTTTTTGTTAAATAAAATGCGTTTGGTCAGCATATTTTAAACATTTTATTTAAAACACATAGTAAAACCTACATTCAAATTAATTTCAATAGATAGAGCTGTGAAATGGTTGTAATATCGACAGAAAATTTTGTAATTCTGCTCTTTTCATTTAAATGTCACATTTCGCACAGATGTCGCTAATTATTTACAATTTTTTCTTTGTAACGTAAAAAATTTCAGGTAAAAAATACAATTATTTACACGTAAATAATAGTGTAAATTACGCAATGTAATTTACGTGCACAACACTGACTGTTTGTAAAATGAGGTATACAAATGAGTACATCATGACCCAAAGGGTTAAGGAAATTTATTATAATTGGAACTGGAAGCGATTTATTTCGATGTACTTTAAATAAGAAAGCATTGTTCTTAACAAATATAGATCGATTTTATTATATTAAGGTGAGCATGTGAAATGTTTCCCATCTTAAAGGTATTTTCATTTTAAAATTAGTTAATTTGAGAGTGGTATCTGATTTTTAAATCAACATTAAAGTATCCAGGGGAATTGTCGGATTTGTTTAAATTCTTTACTCATGTTTGTAGAAAGAAACAACAAAACTTAAAGCTTATTTGAAGTATATAAATTGTACTTAGCTCGTAAATACGTATTGAATTATTTTTTTGTAAAATTCGACTGTCATAAATAAATACTTGCATAAATGTAAATGACGGTCGATAATAATAGCCGCATTTCTTGACGTTTGATCTGATCCGGATCAGATCATGTCTCATGAAACGACACAAAAATGCGTAAAACAAACAAACACCAAAATTCAATTTTTTTGTCTCGTTTCGTTTTGAATGCCTCTTCATACTCGTACTATATTCATCATATTCTTTGTCTTTACAAAATATTGTTCAACTACAAAATATTGTTCAAGTACTTTTAGATCACCATTTGTGATCCAAAACGAATGTTGGATCAAATGTTGTTGTTGCTTCACATGTAAATTTTGATCTGATCCGGATCACTATGCGTCAAGAAATGCAGCTAATGTTGATTAAAATTTGACATTCAAAGTTATTGTATAACGAGATAATCTGTATCATCGATCTCGTTATCATAATTGTATAACGATCGATTATACTGTCATCTACCATCTAGTAGCTAACTAATTTATTTCAGCTTATTGCTTAAACGATAATTGCCGAAAGTACCAATCCAACGCCATAATAAGCCACGTTTATCGTTCGTTCCGCGGCAAAAGGTAGCTTAACGCGAATGGAAAATTTCATTATTTACAATGCCAACAAAATGGACGAAACTTTCATTGATGACCTGAAGGTTCGTTTAGATACCGTTCAGGGTTTCCGAAAACAATTTTAAAAAATAGGCGCAACAATTTATGCGATTGATCCCGAAATTGAGTCCCAAATAGACGAGTTTGAGTCAAAATATTATTTAGTGACGCAAAAGCTCAATAAATGGATACGTACATTAAACGAAAATGTGCATAATGCTTGAAGATTTGACGAAACCATATTGAATGCTACTCAACAGCAATCCGCAGAGATAAAATTAAAAAAGTTAATCATACCCAAAATAGCCTAGCTTTTATGACTTATACAATACCTCAATACATAGTAAAGATTATCCAGCAGTTCAAAAATTTCAATATTTGAAAAGCTTGTTAATTTGGGAGGCAGCGCAATTAATTAGATACTTCACTGTCACAGAGGCGAACTATTACGAAGATGGAAACCAGAGACAATTGGTTGATCTATATTTTGATTAAGAAGTTAGACCAGGAAACGAAGATGTTTTGGATACAAGAATCCACAGCTTCAGAATACCCAACTACAAAGGAGTTCTTTCATTTTCTGAATAAAAGGTGTGACGCGTTAGAGTCCATGTCGTCCTACACTAGAGCCAAGCCGGTGTCTACTAGGGCGTTAGTCACTGAAGCAACCGAACCAAAAAGAGCAACATAGAGCTGTCCCATATGCCAGGATGAAACACATTTACTTTTCGAGTGTAAGCGGTTTACAAAAATCTCACTAGCCAGCAGAAAGAGAGTTATATCAGACGAAAAGCGCTGCTACGTTTGTTTGCATGAGGACGGCACCCATGTAAATGCATCTAGCCATGTTACATCATTCCAAGAAAGTTCGGTGTAATATAAAGCATCAACCAGCAAGGAAGGCGAAACTGAAATAAAAGTCTACCAAACAAGTATGCTATGCAAGTTATTTTACCAACCACCATAGTTCGAGTGAAGATCGTAAGCGGTGAATTTAAACTATGCCGTGTACGTCTGGAGTCAGCGTTGCAAGTTATACATCATCACGAACGCTTGTGTGCAAAGATTGGGATTGATGATTTGGGACAGGCTAATTAAGGGACGAACAAAAGGAGTTACTCAGTTAGAAATCGGACCGAGATCATATACGGAGCCGGGATTGGAAGTGCAAGCCTATGTAGTACCAAAGATCACAACGTTGGAACCAGCATCCAAAATAGGTTGCGTAGAACTCGATAAGTTTAAATCCATGAATCTTGCTGATCCGAGTTCTTACAAAAATGGCAATATTGATCTATTGTTGGGCGTTGAGGTGTTCTTCGCGATAATAGAAAACGGGCAACTTAGGCAGTCACCGCGCCTGGTAGCACAAAAAACAAAGTTTGGTTGGGTAATTGGTGGGCAGGTCTCTAAGGATAAATGCAAAAGAGCGATGTGGTTAATTTTAACGTCACAATGGAGGTAGATAACACGTTACGCAGGTTTTGGGAGATTGAGAGTATTCCAGCGATCAACGATCTCACAGAGTAAGAAAAATACTGCGAAGAGTGGTTTGGAAAAACAACCCAAAGAAGTGAAGATGGAAAATTCGTGGCAAAATTACTGATCAACAGCAAATTATCGAGCCCTGTGTCCAACTATTTCATGGCGAGGCAAAGGTTTAAGGCGATAGAGAATAAATGTATACGAAATCCTGAATTATTGGGATAGTTGTCTCCGATAACAACAAGGATCAAAATACTCTTTCATAGTTTATGATCGCGAGACTTAAAGTGGGATGATCAATTACCAGACAACAAGGATGTAGCTGGTGGATCGCGCTTCGCAACGAACTAAAGGGAATGGATAAATTGACTATTAATAGACGGTTGCAATTTAGTGATGAAATTGAGCTGCACGACTTTTCCGATGCCAGTAGAGCTGCTGGCTCGAGCTTTCTCGAGTCGAAAAGATCGAGCTTTTGGGATCAATTTTAGGGTTAGTAGTTCGATATTTTTGCTTGAAATACGCGATCTTTTTATTTTCGACCAACTTTGAAAAAGTACGTCTAAGAATACGAAAAGTGTGTCCGTGTGTAACATTTTTTTCGAACTTCGAAAATTTGATTTCAGATTCGGATTCCTCACACCCAAGTTACTATTAAAAGTATTATTAAAAAGTTTGTAACTCCTACCATTCAAAAGATAAAGAGAATTTTCTTAATAAAGAGAGACAATTTACGTTATAGAATTAAAATTTTGGGATCAAAAACGCTTGTACTCTAAAAAGATCGAAAGCTCGAGCTTTGCAAAATAACTTAAAATCAGCAGCTCTAGATGCCAGTGAATTGGTATACAGTGGAGTGGTTTATGCTAAGATACGTAATTCAGTTTATTTAATTGCAGGAAAAACCAAAGTTTCACCAATTCGGTAGTTAAGCTTACCCAGGTTAGAGTTGTTGGAAGCAGTTTTATTGATCGAGCTGGCCAATACTACTCAAGCTTTGTGGACGCACATAAAAATAACGCATACGTTGTTATGGTTCGATAGCAAGATCGTGCTAGATTGGTTGTCATTACACCAGAGGAAATAGAATGCTCTCTTGGCCAACCGAATTTCCATAATTGAAGATTAATTCCCACGTAAATTCTGGCGACATGTACCATCGAAATATAATACAGCAAATTGTACGTCACGAGGTATAACAGTGGATGAATTTATTAAGGAAGATTGTATATGGTGGAACGATCCAGACTGGCTGCAGTTAAAAGAAGAATGGTGACCAGAGCAGAGATAATGCTGTCAAACCGAAGTAGAGAAGAAAAATAGAAAAACCTGGACGTATTATTGACTACTGCTAATAGCTTCTTCGCCGATTTACTGAAGTGATACAGCTGGTACGAAAAATTGAAGAGGATACTGGCGTACATAAAACGTTACATAAACCATCTCAAATGGAGAAAGATCAAAGAGAGAGAACTAATAACCGAAACAAAATTGTAAAAATCGAACCTACCCAGAGCAGTTCCTTAATACAAGAAGAAATCCTGTGTGCGAAAATAACCATTATTAGGTATGTCCAACGCCAGTATTTTACTGCATAGTTGAAATGTTTGGAGAAAAATCAAAAAGTGCCGAGGAAGAGTTTGCTCAAGGCGTTGAATCCGTTCCTGGATAAAGATGGCATTATTAGAGTAGGGGGGGGGGCGAATAGTCAACTCGACGGCTAACTACAATACCAAGTATCCATCAGTTTTGGCAAGTTGCTCATCAATATCAAAATCCATTATGTTGGATTATCCCATTAAATTATTACATGCAGGGTGTGGCCTGTTGGTGAGTTTTCACCGTGAAAGGAAGACGTCGTATGAGCAGAGATATTGAGGATCAAGGAAATAGTTAGGCGATTCCAAGAACAAAGCGGTCGGGATCCTGAAAACTCGAAGACCATATAGAAGCTCAAGTCCAAAATGTCAAAAAGCGTGGATCAACAAAAATCCGAAGTAAGCCAGAGGCCTTTCGAATACTGGACGAAGAAGGCAGAAGCTTGCCAAGCATATGATCAAGCCACCAAAAAGACCGCTGCATACTGTAAAATACGTTTTGGGATATTCCACAAAAATTGCTCAACCAACCGCAGGTATGAGGACATAAATAATGGCAAATGGAACTATGACCAATGCACCGTTATCATCATCAAAGCGAAAGTGGTAAATAAAAACAAACAACGCTGTGGTAGGTCTATATAGTCGACGCATTCAAAGAAGAAGACGTTACCAATTGAGACAAGGGACATTTCGACCAAGTCCGTGTCGTCTAGGATCAGTACGCGAGATCAGCTGAAGCTACTCGATGAGGAGAGTAAGATGGATGAGCGAGAGTTCGAAACAGAAAAAGGATTGTATGCGAGACAAAAGGAGATAATGCGATAACGGCGTGACTTATTGAGCAATTGAAGCCATTGCGGCACAATATATCTTCGGCGTCCTTAAGAGAGAAACGAACCAGCACCGAGAACATGGTAGACAAGCATGCTTATCAGGTATATTTAGAGCCAGTACAAGCACCAGAGATACGTCAGCTACTAGCCATGACCATATAGGTGGATGATGTTTCGCACCATATATTTGATCCATCGCTGTCTTCGCTATGACCAAACACTACAGAACAACAACTCCTAGACAGCATTGTGGCCGGTACTCCATTCACAGTATGGAGTTCCAGTTTCACTAAAAGTCTATTGCAAGCACGGATGGTGACTCTGAAGGACTTCCAGCAGGTCTCAGGTGATTCCAAATACTAGCCACAGTTTATAACACCCTTAATATCTACGGAACAGTGCGGTTTCACCGAAGAAGAAAATATGACAGGACTGAGCAAGTGCCTAAAGGGGGATACCTGTAACGCCGTTAGTATGGACTTGCTTATGCCTACCTACTGCTATATGAGTAAATTGAGGATGCTCTGCGGACGCCCGGAATAACTTTTCAATTCTGCTATGGATCAGATAAAGCAAAGCCCTCCCGTAAAGCTCATTCGAATGAAAACCATCGTAGCATTTTCAACGAGGGTTAAAGCGTTTTACGAAATCGTAAAGACGGCCAAAATGCACGATTACCTGAAAAACCCTAGTATTATTCCCGATGGTGGATAAGCTGGCGGCGATGTTAAAGATGGAATGGGCCGTCACAGAAGACTGACGGAACTTGAAAGCCCTGTAGTTGATATAGAAGTATTCAACGTATGGCTGCGAGGAAATTCTGAAATGACTAGTTGTTTGTCCATAGCCATCCGGTAGGAGCAGTTCCACCAATATATTTAAATCGAAAGAGCCAAAGCGAAAGAATTCCACGGAGCTCACGGGACCATTACACTGAAGAGCAGTGCCAACAGTACAACAAGAGAAAGAAGCTGCCGAATATGCAAATCACTTGATTACTTGCCAAGCAAATGCCGGGAGTTTACATCATTACTGGTCGTCAGGCGCTGGAATATATTGTACCGAAGAAAACTTTGCGTATGCTGTTTCGGAAACCATTAGCTTCGCGTTTGCTCAATTTAATCAAAATAGTAGAGGGTTTCAACTAACCACTCAATATGCTATTACAATCGCATTAAAGATGATGAACTTTATATTAATAGAACCGAAGCCTATAGGATCAAGCTCTTCAGAACGAAATAACAATGCGCAATCGACGAGCAAAGCCGCCGTTGTTACAAACACCGGAAAGACAACATAAACCAAAACTCTGACTACTATTCAACAGCGAATCCACATTCACTGTCGCACAAAATTATATGCATATTATCAGATAGTGCCGGTGGCCTTGTAGAAAAAAGCAGGACGTATAGTGTCTACATATGCATTTCTAGATGGTGGATCCACAGCAACACTTGCAGAACGCGATCTAGCAGGCGAATTATATCTCGAAAGGGTGCCTGAAAAACTAGTACTTAAGTGGACAAGCGACGTCACTCGGGACGAGGAGCACAGCTGCAATGTGAGGTTGCAGTTTACTGGGCAAGATCTTGGCAAACGATATGAGCTCCAGGAGGTCAGGACGACGGAGCAGCTATGCTCCCCAATGCAATCAATCGAACGAAAAGTACTAGAGAAGTTCAGCCATTTAACAAACTTTGATATTGCGACATATACGGAGGTAAAACCACGTATTTTGATATGTTTGGATCAGTTTCAGCTGTTAGTTCCGCAAAATACAGTTAGTAGATCATTGGGGGATCCAGTAGCGATGCGAGAGTATGTGGAAAGTTTTTTCGCCATGGAATCCCACGTAGACGCTAGAGCAAGAAAAGTACTTGCGGAGACGGGGCGAAGAACTAATGTAGGCCGGTACGAAGCTGTAATGACTTAAAGTTTCCACAGCCAAGACAGATCTGTCAGATTCCTGAGCTTCGAACGTAATCTTTCGAAGGATCTGGAAGTGGCCGAAAATGTCAATGCACAGATCATCGAGTATAAGGAGATGGGTTGGCTGAAGAATCTATCCGTTAAAGAAGCACAAACGCAAGGAGGAAGATTGTGGTATTGGCCCATTTTTGCGGTAATAAACCCTAACAAGCCTGGTAAGACGAGATTCGGGTGGAATGTCGCGGCAACAGTCAACGGAATCTCATTCATCTCAAATCTGCTGGCTGATCCTGCTCTATTGGCAAACCTCGTAGCCGTGCTGTTTAAATTTCGTGAACTCAAGTATGCTATCAGTGGCGACATACGGAAACTGTTTCACCAGATTGGGATAAAGCGGGACACCAAGACGTCTGTAGAGCGATCGACTACAAGAGGAAGTCTCCACGTATCAGATACGACTGTAATGATGTTTGTAGCATCCTGTTCGCCATCTATAACCCAGTATGGCAAGAATCTGAATGCAGAGAGGTATCGAGAACAGAAACCACGAGAGTATGAAGCAATCAAACGGAAGTCACACACTAAACGATCTATATGCATCAAGAAGGGGGTTTCGATCTGCGAATTTGTACCTCCAATTAGCCTAGGGTATTGGAATTAATAAACCGCATTCAAACTGAAACCGAAAGGATGTTGGTCGACAGCGGCAGCAACACCAAAGTCCTCGGAATGTTTTGGTGTACGACGGATGACACACTTCGGTTCCATATTAATATGCAGCAAGATTCTTTATTTTGCAAGGCAAGTTAGTCCTCAAGACCTCAGATCAGATGAGGAAGTGGTATAACTGCCAAAATGCTATTTCTCCAACCCTGAGGCCTGCACGGATCCATTACATACGTTTTTGAACACGAGTGTACACGCGGCAGCAGCACTCGTACGTAGTTAAACAAAGAGATGAGGTACAGGAGGTAGCGTTTGTCACGTAAAAAACGAAGATTGCGCCCAAGAAAATGATCTTAATTCCACGGATGGAGTTGCAGGCGGCAGTACTTGTAACCCAACTCGATAATTCAGTAAAGAAACAATACGCGATAACTGTCACCAAGAGTATATATTGGTCAGACAGTCGCAACGTATTATATTGGATTCGTTCACCACGATCATTTAAACCTTTTGTGGCCCACCGCATTTGGGAAATCCTGGAGATGACAAACTACCACGGCTGGGTTCATGTATGAATATCGCCATCACACCGAAACCAGACGAGCTACCACCCTACTTCGAGCGGTTTTCGAACCTTAATAAATTAATCATAACGCAAGTCTGGGTGCTGCGGTTCTTCCACCGTTAAAAACAGTTGAGCAGAATATCGCTGAACGAATTAGACGATGGTTTAACGTACCTAATCCGAAGCGTGCAACACGAAGCTTTCCACAACGAGGTAAAAGCGCTGAGAGAAGGTCATAAACTGCAGAGCAACAGCTTCTATCATCAGGCTGAGGAGCAATGAGACTTTTCCGCAGCCCAAATGTCTTGGCCCAAGAAGTATAAAAACACAAAGTATAGTTGACAGCCAATAATTTACATAATTGGAAACCGTAGTAGCTGAAATTAGGCATACGGTTTTGTCTTCTTTTTAGATTTTGAGTTTTGTGAACAAAAATTTGATAGGAGAAGTCTGACGAAGAAAAGTAAGTAGAAAATTGTAACGGGCGAAAATTAATTAAAGTTTCAATGTTGACCATCAAGTAGTTTGAGTTTCATTTTATTTATTGAAAGTTAGTTAGTTCGTTGCCAAAGGCTTACATTTTCTTCAATAAATGTATATCTACAGAACTTCTGAAATTGTTAATTTATGGTCATGCGCCACAACCTATATATTCGAGAAATCTTTATTTTATTTATTTTGTGTTGAATCAAATTAAGCCGCAGGCTCTCCTCCTGGTGGTGCCCTTCCGTCAATTTCTTTAAATTTCAACAATATCTGTGGTTTCCCCGAAAGCGGATGCGAAATAGCCATATATCCAGTTTTATCCAATTGCTAGCTGGCAATGGTTTTGGTTAGAACTTGGACGGTATCTGATCGCTTTCGAACCTCTAGCATTCGTTCTTGATTAATGAAAACACCTTTCGGCAATGCTTATCTTGTGATGCCTATTAATTTTATTCTAATGAAAGCACATGTTTATAACGGTCCGTGATTATGTGAGTGTGTGTATAGCTCTAGAATTACCTCGGTTAATGTCATATGGAATCTGTCACATAGATACCCAATAAACTGAGAGATATCAACAACGTTCCATTTTTAGCATTAGCCATACTTAGGACGACTTAATGCAAATAAGGACAAAGTTCACGTAAATTTGATAACAACCTTTTAATTTTATGTATAAGCCCAATCATTCGCTTAACCAGCGAATCAGCAAGACACTTTAAAGAATTTGACGAAATTATTGTCATAGTCTCTGAACCCATTACATTACTTAACAAATGCAGCAGTAAAATTCTACCCTTAATTTTCGCTCTGTTAAATAAAGCTATTTAATGAAACTTAAATTAATCAACACGTCTGGTCAGCTTGCATTACCAGACAAAACTAATTGCGTCCTTGAGCGTATATCTGAGTATAGTACTAAAGCTTTTGTATATTTATTTGACGCTGGAAACACACAACCGATGGTCCCACCAACAAAATGAGAATTGCTTTTTTCTCTTTGAGGTACAAAGTTGTCTGTTTATAGTCGATGTGCTCATTGCAAATTACATCCAGAAAATCTTTAATCCACAATAAGTTCCTTAAATTCCATAAATCCTATCAATTCTGTAAATTCGATAAATTCTAATTTTAATTTTTTAAGCTTAGAAACTAACGCAGCAGTTCAATCACAAGAGACACGAGCTGAACGAAATCAACAACGACAATTGGAACGGAGACAAGCGCGCCAGTTCATAGTTAACAGACGCAGATTAATATTTATGAATATGTTGTTACAGGAGCCGAAACAAACAAGAAAGTGAGCTTAATGGATTTGTATGGGTATCGTGTGATGATTCGACGCGATCCGGGCAACGTCATTCTGCGATGTCATGCGCTGTGTCAACACAACAATTCATGGTCGACATTCATGGTCGACATGTACGCGAATGTAGAGAGCGAACGACACCGCCGAAATTGGTAACTCTATCATTCTATCATCATCGTACGTAGGCAGTCCACGTCATATGCAAGAATTTAAAGGCGAGGATTACCTCATGCACACATTTTGGTTTGGTTAGTCGACAAAATACGCCCTGAGGAAATCGATAGTGTAATTTCCGCGGGAATTCCAGATCCATCTTCTGATCAACTTCTGTTCAATATTGTTACCACAAACATGATTCATGGCCCATGCGGTGATCTGAATCGTTTATCGCCTTGCATGGCAGATGGAAAATGTACAAAGCGTATTCCTAAAGATTTCACCAACGACACGATTACAAATGTCGACGAATATCCAATAAATTGTCGAAGAAATACTAATAATGGCGGACAATCATTTACACTAAATATCAACAACGCAGACATTGATATTGACAATCGTTGGGTGGTACCATATTCGCTTCTGCTGAGCAAAACATTCAATGCTCATACTAATGTTGAGTTCTGCAGTTCAGTGAAGAGCATCAAATACAGTTGCAAGTATGTGAATAAAAGTAGTGATATGGCTGTGTTTCAAATGCAAAATACCGATGTGAATGCTCCTCGATTGAATGACAACGGCGAAATAATGCGCTACCGCATTGGCCGATACATCAGCTCCAATGAAGCTATCTGGCGTATTTTTGGTTTCCAAATTCATAAACGGGACCCAGCAGTTATACATTTAGCCGTCCGTCTTGTAAACTCCAGCGCTTATTTTCCACCAATGAGAAAGCAATTGAGCGTGCCATAAATCCACCAACAACTACACTCACAGAATTTTTCGAATTGTGTAATCGTGTGCATACTTTCGGTGTTTTTGCACGAACACTACTCATTCCGAAGTACCACGCTATTTCACATGAAATCAATCAAAAAAATGTATGCCCCGCAAGCAAGGCACACAAACTGATGCCCCGGCCTATTCAAATCAAACACCTTGCGCCGAGTATATACAATCATTCCAAGGCATTAATGTTAATGTCACCGGCCCATTGTCATTTCAAGATATACGCAAAGTGAATGGACACCAGTATCCAACATATTAAGATGCATGCCTTGCCCTCGGCTCGCTCGAAAACGACAATCACTGGGACGATATGCTTGCTGAAGCGATTACATTCAGCGACGCTATGTACAATGAAGCATTGATTGCCATCGACGATCTTTGGGTAGTCATTGCCAATTTGCCACGCCAAATTGAAGAGCATCTGATACTGCAGAAATGGCAGCGATTGCTACTCGCAATGTCCCACTATGCTGGCATTATGCTGTCAGTTTCGGCGGGGCAAGGTGGATTTTTTTTTTTAGATGGACCAGGTGGAACTGGCAAAACATTTCTCATTTCGCTAATTCTCGCCGAAATACGATCAAATAATGGCATCGCATTCGCCGTTGCATTATCTGGCATTGCAGCAAATTTATTGGATAGTGGCAGAACAGCCCATTCAGCATTTAAGTTGCCACTGAATATTCAAAATAACCCAGACGCAGTGTGCAACATAAAAAAACAATCGTCCATGGATGGCCACAGTACTGAAACAATGCAAACTTATCATCTGTAATGAATGCACTATGGCACACAAACATTCTCTTGAGGCGTTGAACGGAACACTCAAAGATATAAAAAACAACGACAAACTATTCGGCGGCACTCTGTTACTCCTTTCAGGAGATTTCAGACAAACACTTCCCGTCATTCCATGTTCAACGTATGTACGCTAATGAGGTCAACGCTTTCTTGAAATCATCGCCGCTAAGGCGTAATATTGAAAAAGTTAAGCTTAAAATAAACATGCGCGTCCAAATGCTACAAAATCTATTCGCTGACACATTCTCGAACCAATTGTTAGATATTGCCGATGGAAAAGTTGCTGTTTATGAAAATACTGGATGTATAAAATTGCCCAATGATTTCTGCACAATCGTTGGTTCGCAAAATGCTCTCATTGACCGCATATTTCCCGATGTACGCACACAATACATAAATCATGCGTGGCTGGCAGAAAGAGCCATTTTGGCAGCAAAAAATGTGGACGTCCACGATTTAAACTTCAAAATACAGCAGTCGTTGCCAGGCGACTTGGTATCATACAAATCGACTGAAACAGTTTGCGATACCAACGAAGCTGTAAATTATCCAACAGAGTTTTTGAACTCACTGGATTTGCCAGGCATGCCATCACACCTTCTACGACTGAAAGTTGGATCTCCGGTTATTTTACTTCGGAATTTGAACCCACTACGGCTGTGCAATGGCATGCGATTGATCATTAAAAAGTTGATGAAAAACATTATCGAAGCCACCATTTTAAGTGGCAAATTCCGAGCCGAAAATGTTTTGCAGCCACGAATTCCAATGATCCCCACAGACGTCCCAATTGAATTCAAACGCGTTAAATTTCCTATTAGATTAGTATTCGCAATGACAATCAATAAATCGCAAGGCCAAATGATATCTATTTGCGGCTTTGATTTGGGCACACCATACTTTTCACATGGACAATTATACGTGGCATGTTCTCGCGTGAGCAAACCATCGAGCTAATTTGTGTTGGCTAAAGACGGACTGACAAAAAATATCGTACACTCATTTTCCTACTTTAGGTTCAAAAATATTTTAATTTTTTTCACTTTACATTTAACTTTTAAGAGATCAAACAATGAATATGTCACTAGAAATAATTTATATGGCAGATCAACGTTTGCCGGGTCAGCTAGATGATTATATAAAATTAGAATTTTTTAGAAACAGTAAAATTTGCACGATTTGTGTGATTTATTATAGAATTTACGGAAATTATAAAATTTCTTCATAAATAATCGGGCTCTACTCATTAGCGCCAAAACTTGTTATGAGTAATGCTTGACAGTTGTTAGTAACAATTGTTAAGACGCCTTGAGGTTAGTCACAAATTAGATAACTATAGTTAGTACTTGACATCGTCTACTAAAGAAATTATCGGTGGTCAATTTTACCATCATGCAGTTCCTTTTACTGCTAGATGGCACAACTGATCATCGGTAGTTTCCTGTAGTAGAAAAATACAATTATTTCACTAAAAGCCGATTGAATTTGTTTCGAAAATCAAAACTGATGACCTTGATTGAGGAGCTAAAAGATATTAAGAGGTTTTCATATAATTTAGTTAGGAAATATTTTAATTTTGTCCCTCTATACTAGCTACAAATTCCATCGTATAGAAACCGCAGGTGCGGTAACGGATTAGCCTAATTTTTTAACAGCACATAAATGACACATTGATGAATACCCTTTGTAAAACATTCTAAGCAGACATAATGTTCTTTAGAATGTGTGAATCGATATTAAGTTGAAATTTAAATTAATTTTCTATTTAAGGGCTGATGCCGCATCATGGATAATTAGCTATCAACCTTTTTGGATGGAAAAATATAAATTTCTTCTGTTTAGGATTTTAATATACAAGTTTTATAGAAGGGACAATATGGAAAATCGATTTTGGATAGTGATAAATTTTTAGAACCTTTAGTAAAATACGGTACCGATGAATCGTTCCCTCGTTCTAATTAAAAAAAGGATTCCGAACCAAAGTTGTGGTTCTTAAGCTATCTTAGCTTGGTTTTTTAGACACGAATGCAAGAAATGTCAAACTACCTAGTCGAGTCAAGCTTCAATGTATAACTAGCAATATTAATTTCAACCAGCCAGTTGATTTGAGACCTAACAATGAAGTTGCTACAAAGAAATGCAAGTAAAATAAAAATACTTTTGATACTAAAAAGTGCAACAATATCCTCTAGGAACACCAATAATACAATGATGTTTGTGACTTTGAATTAACATGTGAAACATTCCTTTTACTTTCCAAGATAGGTCTGTATTTAAAAGGGATTGAACTTGCTGACTAATTTTAAGGTTATTTAAATTAGTTTAACCACCTTCCCTCTAAAAAGAGAACTTTCTCCAGAAAAATTTGTTTTCAAATCAAACTGAAAATCCAGAATTTAAACTATTGGATTTTTTATTTATTTATTTACTATCAGCATTAACAAATAGCATAACCAATACAATACCAATAATTTTGTATATAAAAAATGTTACAAATTATTATTTCAAATAAGACTCTTAAAAAAATCCCTTGAAATGTTAAAATCGAAAAGTTCTGAATATTGGTTAAAATATTTTGACGTACGCGCGACCGGTTCATCAATTCTATAATTCGTACGATGAAAAGCAATACTCAGTCTTAACTGTCGTAGACGAAGAATTCTTTTAGGAATGTAAAATGATTATAAGTCAAGCAATACCGGGCAATTAATCTTAGCACAAATTACATCCCGAGCAAATACTGCATGAATCATCTCTCTTCTGAATTCAAGACTATGAATGTTCAAAAGTGTACAACGACCGGCATAACAAGGTAAACTAAATCCTGAAGTTAACCTTTGAAGTGTTCGGAGGGCAAATATTAAGAACTTTTTTTGAATCCGCTCAATACGATCACTAAAGATTTTATAACCAGAAATCCAGATAACTACAGCGTATTTCAAAATAGGTCTAACAAAAGCATTATATAATGTCTTGAGAGTATATGGGTCAGAAAATTGACGAGCATGTCTCTTTATGAAACCAAGCATCGAGCCGGCTCTATAGCTACAATCATTTCTATATGTTTAGTAAAACTTAGGTTACCTATAAACAAAACACCTAAATCAATAAACTATCTATTTCCACATTTTGTAAACTGTACGGAGCTACAATTAATATCTTAATTCGTGCAAATGACATAGGTTTACATTTGGAGATATAGAGAACTAAATGATTTTCGGTAGTCCAATCACTAAACCGATTAAGGTTCTGTTGTACCAATAAAACTTCTGCACCATTTCGGATAGTAGCGTAAATTTTAAGGTCATCTGCATATAACACATTTGATGACATTTACAAAACTTAAAACATGTAACAACATCATTAACAAATAGAATAAATAATAATGGACCTAAATGACTGCCCTGAGGAACACCAGATGATACTGTAAACTTCTCAGAATAATTTTGACCAATACGTACTAGTTGAGACCTTTGCCACAAATAAGATGATAACCATTTTATAGGAATAAAATTAGAATTCACTTTAATCAATTAATAATTTGTGACTAATTTTGTCAAACGCCGTACTGTAATCTGTATAGATAGTGTCAACTCGGGCACCTTTTTCTAAACAGCATATCGCATCATTAACAAATACCGCGAGATTGGTTGTCGTTGATCTACTAGAAAAAAAACCGTGCTGTTGGGGAACAGTTAAGTTTTTAATATTAAGATAAATACAATCCTTTACCAGTTTTTCAAAAAGTTTAGGGATAACAGATATTATAGCTATTCCTCTATAATTCTCAACTGAATTTTTAGGTCCCGATTTAAATACTGGAATTACATACGAGGGCTTCCAGCATTGGGGAAAAATACCTTGCCTAAGGCTGTAATTAAATAAATGTGCTAAATGGCCACTTAAGGCTCCGGCGCAATTATTTAAGAGTAGTGAGGGAATACCATCAGGGCCCATAGACATTTTACTATTAATTCGAACTAATGCCATTTTGATTTGTTCCCACGTAAAATAAGAACAGCCTTTAGATCGTGAGCCTGCCTATCATTATAATTAATGCCAGAAATACGATGTATTGGACTTGATACCAGATTCAATTTCTAACAAATAATTACCATACATAAATTGATTCAAAACATTAAACTCATACCGAAGGTGAGAATACAATGCATAATCAGCTGATGTGTTCGTCTTTTTATTATACAGTTTGTATGCCTTGGTTTTACGGTTATAAAAATTGACAAGTTTTTTGTTGGACCACTTTTCACGATACGAATTATGTTTGTTGACAATTTTTGGAATGAATAGATCCATCCCCGCATACAAAATTTCGTAAAACCGGCTAGTCATAATTTCAATATTCTTCTCATTACAAAGGAAACCCCAGGAAATACTTTCAAGAAATCCATTTAGAGAGCCATAATCACCATTTCTAAAATCAAAGATTAAAATATTATCATTTGGAACATAATCGTTGAAACATTGAAAACTTTACTTAATTAACAACGGTGTATGATGAATACTTGATGAGCGAGCCAGGTCTTCACAAGATTGCACTGATGGATGTAAATTATCGTCAGTGAAAACAAGATCCAAAAGTGAGCCATTCTAATTGTGTACTTCGTTATGTTGCCTTAGACCCATTTCAAAAAACGAATCTATCACGAAAGAAGTATTGGCAGTGTTACCAAACCGTGTAAGTATTCCGTCAATGCGTTTCCAATTTAAGTTTCTAAAGTTAAAATCACCCACGATGCACAAACTATCATTTTCTTCCATTTTGGGTGAAATGTTATTTCCAATTATATCGATAAATTCATTAAGGAATTCACTTGTAGATTTCCCGGAAACATACGTAGCACAAACGAAAAGATTTCCTCTGGCCATTTTTACCTTTACTAAAAGGATTTCAATGTACCTGCGGCAATATTAATTTGTAGACATTTATACTGATTTATTACAGCTATTCGTAGCATGAGAATATGACTTGCTGCTAAAATCGAAAATCCCTACATTGATTCCTCGGTAACTAAAGTTATATGCAAAAATGACAACTATAGGCATTGCTTATTAGCTCTTTGAAACTAATTTGGGGCTAAATATCTATCAACAAATTTTGGTTTCTGGCCTAACAAATTTGCTTTTGAATAAAGTTTCAAAAACTGGTTTGCGTAATGGTTACAAAACTTATAGTTATTAATACAAAAAGACTCGATTTGCAAAACTCTCTTGCAAATTTATGCAGAACAACAAACTTTAGTTACAAAATTGCAACGGATGTCATTCACATTAAAACTTAACCACAAAACCAAAGTAATCAATTCATAAACTTTGTAAAAGAAATATTTTACAAAATTTAATTTAGTATATGGAATATAAAAATCGCTAACCTTAAACAACATACGGAAGAATGAATCCGATAAATTATAAATTCAGATCAAACTATAAAAGCTCATGATAAAAAAAAAAAAATGTTTTACAACCAAGAGTGTCCGGAATTGCCAACATACTATTGATTTTTAATCCATCGCTGTATAATAATTATTAATACAAAAAACAAAAAAAAACTGCCAGCAATATGAACCACAAAAAGTATTGTAAATGGATGTAGTCATACATAAATTAAAGCACAGAGCTTTTCTGTTTTTTATATTTGTGTGATTTAAAATAAATATGAATATTTCATGTATATTTGCCATCGTGAACGAATTCTAAATACAAACTACTCGAATACACTACACAATTGTAAAGGTGTGAGGTATTAACCGCATATAAATTGTGTATGTGGTTTGGCGGTGTGTTTTGTGTATCACAAGCATAACGATAACAAAACATAAAATGGTATCCAGATTTTTATTTTTATTTTTTTTTTTTATTTCTTTTGTATATTCTCTAATATATACGACAACAACATGACATGGTCGGAAAGAAATAAATGTGCGCCACGATTGTTAAATTTTGATTGTGTAACGATTATTTTGGTTTGGTTTGGTTCATCGTCATTTCTAATGTTTCATATTTTTTTTTTGTAAACGCCAATCGAATTTTTTTTTGTGATAACACCAGTGACACCCAAAAAATAAACAAACAAAAAAGGTCGCATAATATCGAACAAAATTATTCATGATGATGATGATGATCGTATGCTCCAAATACTTATGTCGTTGTATGTGTAAAGCTCATACATAGGGATGACGATGATGAGATGACAAATTTTCAATAACACTATATGTGGAGACCTCACATCTGATATGGAAATTTCTAAATATATCTGGAGTGTATATGATGACATCGGTGCTTTTCATTTTGATATGTGTGTCTATAATATGTACTTCTTGTTCACTGCGTTTGTACAAAAAAAACAATTTTTTTTTTGGCACATTGAATGACATCATTGTGGAAATGATTGAAAATTTATAAATCGTATTATTGATATAAGAATCATACCATACATAAATATTTACGTACATATGTATATATGTAGATGCACGATATGTTTGCAACATACAAAATCTGTAATTTATTCGAGCACATTTTTTTTTGCTTTACATTCTTGTGTTTGGCGCTTTATTATATTCAAACGCGGAAATAAAGTCTATACTCGTGATACGAATTGATGAATCAAAATGTATTTTATTTCAATCGTACGTGAATTATCTAGTAACATGCAAAGTTCGTGTATTCGTTGTAAATAAATAAATAAAAAAAATTGTAAATAAGATGGAAATATATTTTTTGTAAGGAATACATACATATATCGTGTAAGCCAAGTACAAAGCAACTGTGCCTGGCGTCAATGAAAATCGAATATAACTTTTGATAAAATATTTTGAAATGTTTTAAATTTTTTTTTTATTATTTTTGTGTTTTTCTGTCAGAGATATTATTTATTATTTAGGGATCAAAGTTGCATTGGTAACAGCTGAACAAATTTTATTTAAAAGATCTCACCACTTATGCACTGAAAAATTGTTGAAGTTATACAAAATCACAAAAGATGAAAAAATCGATTTTTCTGGTCAAAGACATCCACGACCAAAACACTAATATTAACATTTTGTTTCAAATGGTTTCAATTATATAATTGGATAATTAATTAGTTAATTGATTAAAATAATTTTGGAAACAGATAGGTAACTAAGGAGAAGCGTTTATTTGTGTACAGTGGACACATAGAGTTACTCTTGATAATAATAATGGAGGAAAAGTCAAAAAGGAAAAGAATTTGGTTCAATTTGAAAGTTTCGGAGTGACGATTCCCTGCAATTCTACGTGTTTATCAAATTATTTTAAATTATTTTATTTTATTTTATTTCTTATTTACTTGTTTATTTATTTATCTCTCGATCCTTATTTATGTTGTTTATTTTATTTTCTGTTTTAATTTGTACACTTGATGGGGTTTTGTCGGTAACAATCCCCCAAGATGAGGATTTTCACCAAACCGCATCAACGGATACGGCTACTTGAGCCTACTAGCTAACCAACATCAAACAGGATATCAATTACTTTACATAAACTTAACGTTCAACCAAAAAATTTCAAATTTTTAATAGACACCGGATCCACTAAATCTTTCATCTTTCCTGACATAATAAATAAAGAATGCATAGAAAAAACCAAACCCTTGACCATCACTGTCGACCAAATGGTAGTATTAAAAGGCCTAATTGGAACGGAGATTATGCAAAAATTAAAAGTCACCCTGGATCTAGGAAATTTTAAGATAATCACACCTACCATAGAAATCCCAATACAATACAAATTAAATTTTATCTCAGCAACGTACAATATAGCACCAAGGAGGAAGTGCCACCTGAAGTGCTGAATTAATAAGTACAAGAATTAATAATTTCGCCTAAGTAGAAGTAGTAAATTATGGGCCTCAACAGAAACAATTTGCTGTAGAACATCCAATAAAATGCGAGAAATTGGGAGCAAATCACATAGAAGTCGTTGAACCTATGTCTACAAAAAATGATAGCGAAGCCATCACTCAATTAATATGGACGTGTCACCTTAATTACGAAGAAAAAAACTTTGTTCAAAATTCGAACACATATTCCAAAGGGAAAACGACCCACTAACCTTCACCAACGAGAAAAAACACAACAAAGATCTGAACGACGAGAAGCTAGTCTTCACTAGAAGCTACAGGTACCCATACGTTGGCAAACAAAATGTCACAAATAAGAAAAATGTTAGACCAACGAATCATCCGACCAAGTTTTTCACCGTGGTCGTCACCAATATGGACCGTGCCAGAAAAAAAAGATGCATCAGGTTAAACCAAATGGAGAATGGTTATAGACTACAGGAAGCTTAATGAAAAAACTATTGAAAACAGATATCCACTCCCTAATATCAAGGAAATCTTGGACAAACTCGGGAAGTGCAAATATTTAACCACGTTAGACTTAGCCTCTGGATTTCACCAAATCGAGGCAAATCCAAATAACATCCAAAAAATTGCTTTTTCCGTTACGAATATGTTCGTATGCCCTTCGGTCTGAGGAATGCCCCAAGTACATTCTAGAGAGTGATGGACAACGTACTTGGTGAATTACATGGAAAAATCTGCCTGTGTTATATGGACGATATTATCGTCTTTTCTACATCGCTCCAAGAGCATATCGAAAGTCTACCCAAGGTATTTACTAAGATACAAAACGCGAATCTGAAAGTCCCATTGGACAAATCGGAATTCTTGTACAAACAGGTAGCCTTCTTGGGACATATAGTCACGTCTGATGGAGTAAAGCCCAATCTGGACAAAATTAATACGATACGAAATTAACCGTTACCCAGAACAGAAAAACAATTAAATAGTTTCTTGGGACTCTCAGGAAATTCATAAATAATTTTGCAAGAATTTCAAAACCAATGACAGAATGTCTACACAATCAACGATAAATACATAAAATGCTTTGAAGATTGTAAATAATTACTCTGTAATCAACCTATCCTGCAATACCAGGATTTTTATGAACCCTTCTGAACCCTTCCTGTGATAATATTGCTCCTATAGGAGCAATAATATCACAGGGACAAATCGGACAAGATCTGCCCATTTGTTACCCTTCTAGAACGTTGACAAAAACAGAGGAAAATTATTCTACGATCGAAACTTAATTGTAAGCCATATTTTGGGCAACAAAATACTTCAGACCATGCCTATTCGGGAATAAGTTCACTATTATTACAGACCATAAGACGTTGACATGGTTATTTTCGGTAAAATAGCCTAACTCTAAATTAGTTAGATGGCGACTACGACTAGAGGAATTTTACTACGATATTGTTTATAAAAAGGTAATTCAAAATGCTAATGCTGGCGCCCTTTCAAGGATTCAAATTAATGACAGGTCAATAACACAGAAGACTCCTCCTCAGTAGAAGATATAACTAGCATGCTCTCTACTCCTGATGATTTAATACCAATTATAAAAAATTCAATTAATACGTTCGACAGACAATTTATAATTCACCTGTCGGATACATTAACAAATATTTGTGACAAAGACCAGAGTAACACTACAGCTACCTAGAAAACGTGGGAACAAAACGGCCATTAGCGAGGAGCTGCGAAAATTGTTTGGGAGAACCCGAAATCTCAATTGCATACACACTACGGAAGAATACTTCCAGTATGTAATGGAAGCATACAAAGCCATGATCCCTACGAAACCCCGGAGCACAAACCCAAAGGTAAACTTAATGCGATCAAAAACGTTTTTAACGGATGGACAGAGGAATAATTGAAAATTATCAAAAACTGAAGCAAAAATATTATTTTTCACACTCTAAAGAAATGATTAGAGAGTTCATAAATAAATGTGATATTTGCCAGTGAACAAAATATGACAGGCAGGCACCGCATCTAGAATTAATCTTGAGTGAAACATCAAAAAACCAATGGAAATTATCCATAAAGACCTACAGCGGAGGCAATCAACATTTTAACTAAAAAATTGAATATTTAAAATAAGAATTCATATTACTTTTTATTCTAGTTTATATACATAAAAAAGGAACTTCAAATAATTATGCCACATTTCGGATTTCGAGTGAACTATTGTCTTTAAAAAATAAAATAAAAATTCCCGAAGGCAATATTTATAAGGACAGTTTGCTAATCTGTATTATATCAGCATCTTCTTGCTATCCTAATAATTAGTATTACCTCCTGCTTTTATATTTACTTGTTGGAGGCGACGAGGCATCGTGTTGATATGGTTTTGCAGCAAACTTTGATCAATGTTTTTCCATTCTGTGACAATCGATTTACGTAGTTGGGTGGCCATTTCAAATTGGCGGCCGTTATGGTAAACGCGGTTAGAAAGTAATGCCCAAACGTTTTCCATTGGATTTAAATCTGGACTAATCGCAGGCCATTGTAAAACGTCAATACCACGTTCTGCAAAAAATGATTTTGTAAGTCGAGCTGAATGTATTGCAGAATTATCTTGCTGGAATATCCAATGTTGACCAAGCGTATTATCCCCAAAATCAACTAAAACGTCTTCCAACAGATTTATATACTTAGCAGCATTCATTTTAGTTGAAACAAAACAAATTGGAGCACGTTCTGTGTAACAAAATGCTTCCCATACTATCAGCGAGCCACCTCCAAAATTTCGTGATTGGCGAGTAACCCTGTTCTGACGAGTATCCCCCCAATACCATTGGCAACCATCAGGGCTGTCAAGAGAAAACTTTTTCTCATCGCTAAATATGACATTATGCCACTCCTCATCCCAACATTGGTAAACCTCAACAAATCTCAACCGAGCGATTTTATGCCTTGGTAAAAGTCGCGGACGAGCATCTCGTTTCATGTATTTCAGATGTTCCGATTCTTTTAAAATTTGCCGAATACGCCTTTTTTTAATTGGAAGTTGAAGATACTGCCTTATCTGTGCAGGAGACATTGAATCTTTAACTGCAAGTCTTTTAATCTCTCGTTTGTCACGATCAGTTATCGTTGATTTACGACCACAACGCTTTTTAAGGTCATAATTATCTCGTAATGTTACGTAATTATGCACAAGGGTTTTACTTCTACATATTCTGCTAGCAATTTCACGTAATGTCAAGCCACTTTTATAAAAAGCATCAATTTTGCCGCGCTCCGCCAAGGTTAATTGTTTTCTCGTGGCATTTTGTAATTATAACCTACAAAAAATATATTAGCCATTTATAAAAATGTATGTATCTCAGGCCTTTGATAGGGTTTGGCACGAGGGATTGACATTCAAGATGAGCAAAATGCTACCACAAAACTATTGACAGCTGCTTGAATCATACCTCTCTGATCGCCAATTCAGAGTCATCCATGAAGAAACATGTTCTGACTTTTATCCAACTCTAGCGGGAGTTCCGCAGGGAAGCGTATTTGGACCCCTCCTCTACCTTATCTACACTGCGGACATACCTACAACGAATAAAACGTTCATCGGCACGTTCGCTGACGACACTGTAATTATGTCAGTAGACGAATCACAACCAAGGGCAGTGGAAAATCTTCAACGAGCAATGAACGACGTTACTAAATGGACAATTGACTGGAAAATAGTGCTTAATGAGCTCAAATCAACCCATGTGACATTTACGCTCCGACACAAAAATAACAGTCTACACATATACCTCAATGGGGTGCAAGTGCCGCAGGCTGAATCGGCTGAATACCTTGGTCTGCATTTAGATTCAAGGCTCAACTGGAAACATCATGTGAGACAAAAAGCTGAACAGATACGATTAAAACAACGTCAAATGTACTGGTTAATTGGGCATCATTCCAAAATGAACCTGTATTGCAAAAGACTAGTCTACCAGACTATCTTCAAACCAATATGGATGTATGGTGCGCAGCTATAGGGTTGTACTCATAAATCCAATAGAGACATTATACAACGTAGCCAAAATAAATTTCTTCGAATGGTCACCAACGCTTACCGATTTGTGACTAACAGAGAAATACACAATGATCTAAAAATACAATTGATAGACGACGTCATCCGCGAATGTGCCATTAAACATGAGAAGAGGCTTCTTAACCACACCAACGTTGCGGCCGTACAACTACTGGACAGTACAAACGAAATAAGGCGGCTCAAACGAATCAAACCACATGAGCTAACCGTATGAATATTATATCTTAAGGGAACTGGATACTGGTCCAGCAGACCCACACAAGTTTATGCTTATCTCATAAGTACTAATGTCAACCTTACTAATGAATTAATAATGTTTAAGATTGTAGTAGCCATATCAATAAAGATGTTTTTCAAAAAAAAAAAAAAAATTTATAAAAATTTCGACCTAATTTGCAATAATAATATTACGAAACTTTTCACTTTTACCTCAAAATTAAAAAAAATTATGTTAAATTTCACTTTTGTCCTTATAATTTTTGCCTTTTAACGTTTCTTTTCAAATCAAAATTTCTAAATGAACTGCACTAGATTGTTCTCTGTTACGCATATTATATACTCGTACAAAATACTAAAACACAAATAACTGTAAATTTAAAAAAATATACAGTGGTGGATTTAGGTTAAATTTCTAATTACAGTTCGTCCCTATATATATATTGCCTCCGCTGTATTACTATTGGATGGAAAAGTATTTCTTACGATAATCGACAAATTTAGTAAATTTTCGGCAGCATACCGTCAACAGGAAAAACTAATAAAGCTGTATCGGAAAACTTCATACACTTTTTCAGTCAACATGGATTACCGGAAAAACTGGAAAACCTGGAAAAGACGTAAAAAAACTACTGGAAAACATAATATCCAGTTAGACGTTACCACACCATATAGTTCCACGGGAAACTCTCCAGTCGAGAGGTTACACTCGACACTCAAAGAATTATGTAGCATTATAAAATTGCAACGACTAGATGACCCTCTAAAGGTAATTATGATGTCAGCAATACTTGCGTACAGGGGCACTATGTAACAAGAATGATTGCCTTCAACAATGAATCAGACTAAGCAGCCCAAAGAAAGGAGTTATTCGAACATTTATGTAATGAAGTACCCGAGAAATCATTAAAACTAAAACAAAACACAATACAAGCGAGAAATAAAAAGCTAAAATCTCCCGTACCCATATTACCCAAACTGTTTATCTACGCCAGAAAGATAAAACACGGAAAATTAGGAGCAAATTATAAAAAACTAGAAATTATAAAAGATAATGAGATAACTATTGATACAAATGAAGGAAAAGTGCATAAGAATAAAATTAAAAAACTCTTCCAGGTACCCGATGAAATACAAACAGGAAATCAAACTAACATCACTCAAGGATAATAAGGGAATCATACCTCCCAAAATAGGAGACGTAAGAGTTTATAAAAATTACCAGAAAATGATTCATATAATACTACTTCAGACAATCAACGAATCATCGAAAAATGAATACACGAACATATTAAATAATAAAAGGATAATAATTCAACACAAACTTGATAATCTGAAGAAACTATATAGGGAATTGTTACTAAAAATGACCAAAAGAGGCCTAATAAATGGACAATGGTTTAGGTACTCTCATCAAAGATCTCACAAGAAACCTCGATAGCCGGGATCTTATAGATAAACAAAAAGCTATAGACGAAATCAACGAAAACGAAAATACACTAAACCTTTATTATCAAGTATATGCCACAAATTGTAAAATAATATTCAACACACACTATTGCGAAAAAACAAGAATTTAACGAATTAAAGGATCTTCTGCCCCGGCAATCATTAAACAACAACTAGCAAATTGTAAAAGTCAATATATAACTCTCCAAGAAGAAATATATTACTTCAGCTATGGGAAATTATACACTCATCCCAAATCAACGAGTATAGCATATAACTCCAACTGTAAACTTTAATTGAATTCTCAAATTGCACAATAACAATCCGAAATCAGGAATTTTCAACACTGGAAAATGAATTCATACATCAGCTAGAGATTGAATTACCATACCAAATATATTCATCGATCATATATCACCCGAAATTAAATAACAAAACCATAGCAAACATGAAAAGTATGAATTCACTGCATAAACATGTTAAACTACACACACCATCAGGACATGTCTCATTGATATTCATAATAATTATTATCTCCCTCATACTTTCTATTATAGGAAATATTATTCAACCACTTGTGCAGCCAGCCGTTATTCTTATGGAGCAGTTACATACCTGTAACATCAATAGATATTCGCAACGAATCAAATCCGCATTCTAGCTGATGAAGCTGAAACATAAAACACAAAACAACTAAAGTCACGTTGCACGTACACCAAATCAACTAGATCGAAATTATAACTGAGGTTCGATCGATATCAATTTTATACATCGGATCCCAAATAATCGATGCATACTCCAAGTTAGACCGTACAAAAGAACAGTATAAACTTTTAACGGAAAGTGGATTATGAAAATCCTTGGTAGTGGACGAACGAAGCCCAGCAAACTATTACACTTAGCTACAATTAAGTTAATATGATCCCGTTCCAAGATGACTCCCAAATTGAAACTCATCACCTTACATTTTTCTAGATTTAAGTATAATTTTTTTGTAATGGTCCATTTGTATAATAAATCTAGATCAATCTGCAGTTTCATACATTGTTGCGAAGTAGTTGCGATTTTTGATATTTTCAGGTCATCCGCATAAAGTTCACAGCCACAATATTTGAACAAAGATGCAATTTCATCGATGGTTCAATGGTTTTAGATGTAATACCATTTATTCTAACTGCTTTCTTTCAAATCTGTCTAATTTTCCAAGAAGTATCATATGCCTTTGAAATTTGTGGTGATAGAACGTTGTCGGATGAACCCATGTTGTTGAATTGATAATGAAGATTTGACATTAAAATACAGATAATTAGCTAAAATAAGTTCAAATAGTTTAGGTATGAATATAGTATGGATATTCCCCGATAATTTTTGATGTCACAACGTTTATCAGATTTGAAGATTGGGATAATGATTGACTTCTTCCATGTCGCAGGAAAATGCCATTCTTTAGAGAAGCATTGAAAACCAAAGATAATGCCAATGATAATGACTTACTGAGATCTTAAACAGTACTTGTGACAGTACTTATTATCAAAACCACAACCATATTTCATTTTGGATATACCATCGATTACATCAGTCACAGAAATAAACGGCAATCCTATTAGATTATGATGATATACTACCACGCGTGAGATGTAGAGGCAAGACTAACCCCATCATCATGGTGTTTCTTCTATACAGCTTGGAAAAAATTCGCAAATAGGTCACATATATCGTTTACATTGTTAGCAGTAGCATCATTCAGAGACATCGTCTGAGGATAGCCGGAATATTTCCGTTTAGCACCAACGAATGTCCGAAACTCCGAAACAATTTAAGATCCACCGTCAAATTATCTTCAAGATTTAAGATATAGTAACATTTCAAATAAAACACTTGTTTAATATTTCGCAAATTTGAGATACAATTTATTCTCAATCGATTTCGACTTGCTAGGTCATCATCAGGAGTTAAACTCCTGATGATGACCTAGCAAGTCGAAATCGATTGAGAATAAATTGTATCTCAAATTTGCGAAATATTAAACAAGTGTTTTATTTAAAATGTTATTAAATGTGTTAGGAAACCAAGTCTTACCTAGCATGTCTATAGGAAAACAAGACGACAATAAAAATTTAGAAAATAGCGATGATTTAGAGCACATACCACCAACATTTTGATAATACGTTGTGCTAAGGTCTTCAACTTCCAAATTCACTCGATTCTGTTAATAAAGAGTTTTTTCCTTGGGTTAAACGCTGAGAACTGCGCAGGACATCCTTGGTCAAAACATAAATATCTAAATATCTGCTATGATTAAATAAATTACAAATAATGTTGAGTTTTTGTCGGTACTGAAAATATAATCGTTGAGATTCGTTGGATAACGACCTATCGGAATCATACACCTTCTCGACTTCCCGCTTTAGTGTTGATTTTCTTAACCTTGCGGCAACTTTTTGGCACCCTCTTCTAAATCTCGAAGCTGCGTTCAGTAAATGGCCTCTGGGTCTTCTCAATGTATGGCCAAAATAATTTTCTCGATAAAAAATCACTTTTCTGTTTATGGTTTTTCTAGCACATACTTGTTGGGAACGATTACGGCAATACTGTAATAGCTGTATTAAAAAGCCCTTCTCATAATAAGCTAAGCTTGGCTTTCGTCAAGACTGCGGTTCGTAACCCATATATCATGATGTGTGTTATTAACTGTTTTTTACATCTGTATCACAAGATCTTAGAGTATCCGATGTTCACTTATAAATTTGGCTAGCATCTTAGTGACATCGTTGGCTTATCGACAATGAGTACTGATTGTCTGCGGACGATTGATGTTTGCGTAGAGTGGAACAAGCTCGTACACTTAAACCACCCACAATTAATGATGTAAAATTTGATATTTAGGTTCGATAGTCTTATGAGAATCTCGGTTTTATGTCCGTTTACTTGAAGACCAACAGAGACGGGTAATGGTCACTTTCCATGATTAATAAATCATCTGCATTTGCCAATATAAAATTTGGTTTGATCTCTGATAGGATTTCTAAAACAGCAACAACCACTAGATTGAATAATTCGGGTGGGAGGGGACTTGGTTTTTTTTCATAACGGTTTTTAGTGCAATTAAGGCCGTTTCCTATGAAGATATTAAGGGAGTTTTTGGTTAAAATTAGAGCGGGCGAAGTTTTTATAAAATATTTTATAAAGAATAGGAGTTATCTTGCAATAGTAATCCACTGTTTTTAAGACAACTAATTATGCTTGAATGACATACATAGCTTAAAAAATTCTGGATCTTTCAAAAAAACTATTCTCCACTGTCTGAAATCTTGGCTTTCGTGGCTTTGGGAGGTCCTAGCTCCAAAGGCAATCTTCCTCGTCTAAACATTATGTGGTCTAGTTGGGATTTAGGGTCCTTTCCAGGTAAAGCGACAGGATCGGTGTTATCGCCAATAATTCCATTATGGATTAAACTCAGATTATTTCGACTCATGTGAGCATTGAAATCACTCAAAACAAGGACTTTCCTGGTTTTACTATATTTGCGGATAATTGTCGATAATTGTTGTTTAAGCAAATGTCAGGCTGTTATTTTAAATTCCGGTGGAAAATGTGTGCAGACCACAAGTAGTTCGCTTAAACTGCTCAAGTAGTCGTGCAAGAAAACCTGACCTAAACCATAGAGACCCTGTCGTGATTAATCCACAGTTAAATAAGGGTACTTATAACCTGTGAGGCAAAAACAAAGATAACAACGGCGGCCAAATTTTAAGAGATTGCTTGAAATGTATAGAGGCTCTAAATAAACAACTTGATGGGTCGTCTGAGATAAATCAACTTAATGTTGAACAATTGTAAAAAACGACTAGAACATAAAAAATAACTTTACAAACGCTTACAAATAGTAATTTGGAACGCGAATGGCCTGATCCAATACATCCCCGGGCTGGAAATATTTTTATATTTACAAAAAAATTGAATGTTTCATTTTCAATACTCAGTTTACTAAGTCGTCTTTTGGTAAAATATGCAGTTATTGATTTTACCATGCCAACCATCCATCAGAAACAGCAAGTGCATCCGCATCTGTGCCAGTTGCAACCATTAACATTCAAGCAAAGCAGCTTTTTAAACCAAGTGCCAAATTTACATGTTAAAAATGCTTCCGATGTTCGCTTACCGCGAGTGAATATTTCGAATTTCTCTCGAATTTATTCTGGATTTGCTTCATTTCGCGATTTGTTTGAAGCGTCAATCAACAGTAATTATAAAATTTCAAAGATGTATAAACTTCAATATCTAAAGGAACTATTGAGAGGTGAAGCTGTGGGTTTGGTGCGACACATCACGGTAACCGATGTGAACTACGGTGAGGTTTGGAAAATTATAAACAACATTTTGCAAGCAATTTATGAACCAACCTTGAATCAAACAAGCTCCTAGCATATCTCTATACCAAACATTCGAAATTTCTGGCGAGAAATTGTGGAGGGCTTAAAGATTTCGGTGAAAAGGTCGAAGCTCGCAATCGCTGGTTCATTCATATTTTGGAAAATAGATTGGATCAAACAACCAAAACTGATCGTGCTCAACATAGCTATATGGGATTGAATTATCAACCATAAATCATTTCATTGATTTTTTACATAAACAAAGTATACCTTGACACCACACTCGAACTAAGGGTGTTGTATGCAGATATCCAATTCGCAACCTGCCTGAAGTGTGGCGAAAATTATTACCTGAGGAAATACGAACCGTTTCTACAACTTTCCGTACATGTCAGAAGAAGCTTTGTGGCTGGAAACAAACTATGTTTTATATGCATGTTCCAAAACCAGCAATCACAAAAATTTCGTTCGAAGTTTAGATGCGGTAGGAATATCATGAGCAAGGGAATATATTACTAACAAATAACGAATATTCTGCCTTACGTAAAGATGTCGCGGTTTATGGAATTATGGAGCTCAGGCGTCTTTCATTTCCAAGTCATGTACCCAACGACTGGCATTGCCGCGTAAAAACGCGAATTTACTGGTAAAAGGTCTCACTCCTGATACCGAATCGAGGAGAGGTATTTTATCTTTCTGCGCCTATAAGTATTCAGCGAAAACAACGCAGATCGACGTTCTTGTTTTGCAAAAATTAACCAGCTGTTTCAAACCAAGCGCTAAAATTTAATTGGCAGATCCCCATTTCTATAAACCAGGTCGCTTTTTTAATGTGTTACGAGAAGGCCGTATTGATAATTTAAAAGGTAGTTTGATGGCGAAAGATTTGATGTTTGGGTGGATTTTATCGGGCGAAGCAATTAAAATAGGAAATCAGCACTGCTCAATGAGCATTAATTTTCATATCGGTTTCAACGTCAAAGAACCCCTCAACAGGACCGTCTAACAGACCTTTTGGCAAATATGTAGTGAGACCGTCCTTTAAAATTTCTTCTTCAACATTGGGGATTCCTTAAATCGTACACGAGTATACCAGTCTAGACCATTTTCTAGAGATACCAAAAGGAACACTGAGCAATCAGGAAAAAAAACAAGCTACTAAAAACAAACTGCGTCTCATTATTGAAAAAATCTATCGTTAAGTTATGGAAACCGATAAGGATTAGTCCTTACTTTTAGCGAGTCCTTACTTTCAACGAATCCTATGGCGAGAAGAATGGAATGCCCTTTTAAAGCACTACAAATTAACTACTATCATGTTTGGGATGACCAGCTCAGCTTGCTTAATAATTCCATCACTTCAACAGGCAGCGTAAGGTTTTCTACAAGAACACCTGATCAACAATAACGAAATTCTATATCGATGATTATGTATCTGGTGCGGACACCTTAGAGGCAGCAAAGTACCTGAAAGATCAAATAAGCAACATACTTTCTCTAAAAGGATTACAACCCGAATTATACCAATTATCTTTCAAAGTTACCTGTTTTACCCGATGAAGGGACTCCAACCAAGCGATCATTAATATCGAATGCTTAAAATGTTTTTAATCCTCTATGATTACTTTCACCATCGATCGTGATGGCCAAAATACTACACCAAAAAATTATGGCTTAGAAAATAGGATTGGGATGATGAGCTGCTTGATGACATTATGACTTACACAATTCGAGCAGCTCAAAATTAACAGAAACATTAACAAAAACGACTACAATATATATATATATATATAATATATATATATGTATATTCAGCGCTGGTCTACAGTCGGTTTAGAGGAGAGATTTGAGAAATACGAATAGAATTGGTAACTTCAAAAACTAAGAGGTTGCACCTATTAGACAAATATCAACAATAGTAAGGCAAACTTTATCCGAAGATTTGCTCGTTTACGGATGGACAGATTTTAATTCAATTTAAGCGTGGTTATCCCACAACTTAAATAAACAGAAGTCTTTCATAGCCAATATGGTCTCTGAAATACAACAATTACTACCAAGAAACCATTGGATCCAAGTTAAATCAGATAGTAATAGTCGACTATGCTTATAAGGGTGTTTTACCAGCGAAACTTATGACAATACAACAATGGCGGCGAGGACACCGTGACTAAATCAACCAGAAAATATATCACCAAAGGCTTTATAAGATGACACAATTTTTGAGAAAAGGTGTTCCTCCGCAATATCATTAGTTACCACCGAATATCTGACCGTTGACAGTTAAACTTTCCAAATAATGTTGAACAAGCCATTTTCTGTTAGCAAAGTGATTAGCTATATCAAGAGATTTATTGAAATTCGGCTAAATTCGACTTAAAAATTAGGAGTCCCATTGCTATGATAAAAGAAACAAGTATGTATTGATACGTGAGATAAACCTTAATTTTTCATGTTTTAAACCTTCACGATAATAATTTTAGGAGAGCAAAATATCGATAAGTGATTCATCGTTCTTGTTTCGTTGGGATAATAAATTACTTCTGCTAATAATCAAGAGTTAGAGTCAGGTTTTGGATTATTGGCTGTATATATTCAGGTTTAATTTGTAAATTCTGCAACATAACTTGAGATAATTGAAAATGAATTGAATTTCTCTAGACTATCTGTTTCTCTATTTTAAAACTTAAAATTCTTTTTGAATTAGTGTTCCTGTCTCCAACCGTGTGGAACTGATATATACTGAAATCGCTATAAGACTTGTGAATTGAATTTTCTTTAATATTTCTTTCAAAAATAGTTCACGGCTTTTAAATCTTTTTACAATTTAAATATTTCAATGATTTTCGGAATTGGAAGAACTCCCAACAGCTTGAAAAATTCAACATTTTTCATAAATTCTAAAAAGTTGCAGAATTTGATAATCTTAAAAATTACAAGAATTCGCAAAATTTCAACAATCTTACAAATCTCTATATATTCGTATATAAATCAAAATGTTTCACCGAACAAAAATCTACAATTTTATTCGTAATTTGATTGGCCGATGGAATGATCACGTTTCATCTGTTTGTACAAAATTTCGATTTTCGGTTTTTTATAAATATTTTTATTTTAAAAATTTTCAGAATTTCAAGAATATTTAAATTGCAAGAGTTTAACAAACTGAATACCAGGAATTTATTTATTTTAACGTAGCTAAGGTTTTTGAAGAATTTTAATAATAGATGAAGGAAAACGAAACAAAAAAAGCTGCAGAACGAATTAAGAAAGCTTACATATAAAACGTTATCGATTTATTTATTTCTTTTATATCGTTTATGAAATTATTATACGCCAAAATCGAGAACGACTGGGATGTAACCAAATTAGAAGATCCAGTAGTTTTGCAAGTAGAAACGGAAGATTGAAGCTTATTAGGGTTGAGCTCAAACTTTAAATATTTCACTCCAATAAAAAAGGTAAAGAAGAAGGTAAACAGAAAAATTGACATTGACCGAATATTATGATTGGGCTACATATGTTATCGAAAAGTTCTAACAAATCAGTGAAAACTTAATTAAAATTTAATTTATTATATTATGCAAACTTATTAATAAACTTCAATTTTTCAAATTATAATAAACTGTTATTTAAATCCCACATATTGTATTAAGAGAAACACTGAGATGATAAATTGAAACAACCCACATGTCATTATATCCAAACCAAATCATGAAACCATTAATCAACAACAAACATTGTTATCGTTCTTATACATAGTTCGTTTCTCTCAATAATACGTAAATCTACTTTATTCATGGTACATGTATCGTTATTAAATTCCAAGATGATTAACTTACCACAAGCACCAAAAATAAAATAAAACAAAAATTCTTATCTCAACCAAATAAAAAAGCTCAAATAAAATAAAATAATTTTAGATTTTAATTTATCATAAAATACGAATCTCTATGGCTATAAGCGGAATGTATGTTTATGTAAGAAATGTTCGCTTGTGTTAAGATTAAAAGCCTAATGAATAAAAATAAAAAAACTCACATCTTAATTTATGGGTTTTCATTCTTTCGTTTCAGTTAGCGCAAACATTGTAGGTGCTATACATACATTTATGCGACATACATAATAATGTGCGATCGTATAATATATATATATGTATAAGCGCGGGACCATAAGTCATGCGCGCATAATTTCTAGATTAGTACGCGCGTTATTCTCGAGCACTTTAATCTTTTATATACACATATATGTATACGCGAAGGTATGTACATGAGTTAAATTATTCAGATTTTATAGCGCGTATCTATATTTATAAACACATAAATATTCATTAGAAGCACATTTAAAAGTAATCAACCGCAGAAAATAGCGATACACATACCTGCTACATTATGTATACGTCATAAATCGCTTTTCGGTTATAAATTTCAGAGTGAACAAGAATTAATAATAAAAACGTTCAACAATTTATTAGCACACAATAACATTAAATTCGTTATATTCTCCATATCTTGGTTTAGATATGGGAAGATAAATTAATTACATCTGTTGAATAAATTTTCTAATGAAACTAAGCGAACCACCCCCACCACCCCGATGAATATAAATGCACAGTATATTCGAAATATATAATCATAATTCGGTATTATTATATTCACTGTATATTGTAATGTACATATGAGTGTGTGAGGAGTCTAAAATGTTCATCTTGATAACATCATTAAATGATTTATTATGTAAATTTTACCATTAATTATTTTATCTTATCACAGTTATAAGACATACATTATGTAATAGCTGCTACTTATAGTATTTAGTATACAGTGAATCTAAAAGATTAACTTAAATCACGTATATAAATCGAAATTAATCAATTCAATTTGCCATCCCAACCAACAGCCATCATCAACACCGTCGCCGCCGTTTAATCAAAGTTGATTGAAATTAATTTTTATTTTATAATCGCGCGCTTTCATGTGAATATAATGAGAGCATTATGTACTTATTCATATTTAACGCTTTGAAATATGTTTTATGCAAGATTTTAATCTCAATATCGTTTGTATAATATGTTGAGCAATTAATATATTATGCTAATTAACCGTAATAATCTAAATGAATCAGCAGTTTAGCGAAAGCTGCAGATATGTTATTTGCTAAGAATTTTCTTGTATTTAGAATATCTTAGCCCAATATTTTCGTTAAATTTCGTTAGTTTTTTTTTACACCAGTATCATAAATAGATAGATTGATTGATTGATCAGGGTGTACAACCAAGCCTATAAGCAAGACTCCCGGATGACACCGGTCTCTTCGTACTCCCTTCACATATAACAAAACCGAAGGAAAGGTATGGTAGCAATAAAGAAACAATCCAGTTCCAGACACCTAAATAGTTGATGGTTAATAAATTTGTTAGTAATATATGGTATTTTTAGTAAGTTATTTAGCATAAGACAGTACAATTTAGAGTCATCTACAGCTCAAATTTAAAATATTCATTAATTTTTTGTAATAACTAGTCGAAAATTAATTAAATATAAATTTAATACTCTGAAATATAGATTGATCTTTATGTACTACAAATAAATTAACATTAATAGTTTGACAATAATTAAACCAACTGTCACCCGCCTATTATACTGTCACCTCAGCCAGTGTCATCTTGGTCGAGTTTTTTTTTATATAATATTCTTTATTAAGCCTTTTACATCATGTGCGTGCATTCAAGTGTTTATATGCATATTCGTAGTCTAGAAACTTCAAAAGAAGTGTGGGAAAAATTAAAGAAAGTATTCCAGCATGATGGACTATCGATTAGAATCGCGTTAATGCGAAAAATGATCAAAACTAAACTTGAAAATTGTCCATCAATGGAGCAGTATGTAACAACAATCATATGTGCGTCTCAAAAGTTAAACAACATTGGTTTTATAGTCGATGAGGAATGGATTGAGACGTTTTTACTTGCGGGTTTACCAGAAAAATTTCCACCAATGATTATGGCCATGGAAAGTTCTGAAACGAAAGTTACAGGGGAGTACGTAAAATCAAAATTACTCATTAGTGAGTACGGTGATACCAAGAGGTTGATAAATACTGCGTTTATTTCCAAAAGAAATAAAAACCGATTTAAACCAAGATGCTACAACTTTAACCAAATTGGTCATTTCGCAAATAAATGTAAGTTTCCGCTCAAGAAAAAGGAGACGGAAAATAAACAGGCTTTATTATCAATTTTTGCGGTAAATGAAACAACAATTCATGATGAATGGTATATTGATTCCGGCGCATCATCGCATATGACAAATAATATGCAAATATTACAAAGTGTTCCAAATTGTCGACACCTAAAGAAGTTATCATGGCTAACAATGAAAAGGTGCCAGTCAACTGTAAGGGAACGTGTAACCTGGACATTATAATTGACAATAAAAGGCAACTGTCACAGCTGATGTAATGTATGTGCCCGAATTATCGACAGACTTACTTTCTGTTGGTCAGATGGCAAAAAATGGTAAAGTGATAGTTTTCGATGACCGGCAGTGTAGAATTTTTGATAAATGCAATCAGCTAATTGCTACTAAAATTACAAAAATCGGCGGGCATATGCCTTGTCGAACTAAGTGACAAAAATGACTTATGTGTTGTTTGTTGTAAAGGAAAGCAGTCAAAATCACAGTACGGCAAATCAACGTCATCATCGAGCCATACATTGTTATTGGTTCATGCAGATTTGTGCGGACCCGTGGAAGAAAAATCAGTTAGTGGATCGCGTTATTTTTTCTCCTTGGTTGATGATTACACGCATAAGACATTCGTTTACTTCTTAAAATCCAAAGATGTGTTTTCAAAAGGTTTAAAGCATTTGTCGAAAATCAATGTGGAGAAAAACTAATGGTTCTGCGGACAGACAACGGTGGAGAGTTTTGTAACAAAAGAACTACAGAGTTTTCTTCAGAGTTCAGGGATACAACACCAGACGACAATTCCATATAATCCACAGCAGAATGGATTGTGTGAACGCGTGAATCGGACGATTGTCTTAAACACGCGGTGGGTCTTCTGTTAGATTCTGGTTTACCGAAACGGTTTTGGGCCGAAGTGTGAATACTGCTGTATATTTAATCAACCGTTCACCAACAAAGGCGTTATCAGGATGGATACCAGACACGGTGTGGACAGGGAGACAACCGAATTTGTTGAACTTGAGGGTTTTTGGATCAAAGGCTATGGTACATGTGCCAAAACAGAAGCGGAAAATGTTCGATCCACCAGCACAACAATGCATGATGGTTGGCTGTTGTGAAACTCAAAAGGGCTATCGTGTGTACAATCCAGTGAATGATGAGGTTTTCTCAACCCGTGACTGTATTTTTGACGAGTCATGTAAATATTTAAACAACAATAGAGGCGTCCAATTTTTCCAAATGTTAAATAATGAACAATCGTTGGTTAGGGATACCACTCCGGTCGTATCTGATTCATCAGAAATTCATTCGGAACGTATTTCTTTACCATTGCCGAATGAAGTGGAAGATAATGACAGCCCAAGCGTTGAAGATGAATGTTCTATTGATGAAACGATTGTTGACGCACAAGTAAATGATTCTGATAGCGATTATTGTCCAGACATTGCAGTAATTCAGAACTGTGAAAGTAGGCGTTCAGAAAGGGCACCAAAGTCAAACAAGAAAGAAGATTTTGTTTATTCATCAATTGAGTTATCGACGAATGATCCGCTTAGTGTTGAAAAAGCATTGAGTTGCAGTGATAGTAATTCGTGGCGACAAGCTATGAAAGATGAATATGAAGCAATTATGGCAAACGAAACATGGACTCTATGCAATTTACCGGCTAAAGGCAAAGCGCTCAACTCAAAATGGGTGTTTAAAACCAAATTAAAATTAGATGGTTCGGTTCAATACAAACCACGGCTCGTGGTAAAGGGTTGTGCCCAACGTGAAGGTTTGGATTATGAGGAGACGTATGCACCGGTGGTGAAGTATAGCTTAATTCGCTATCTATTGGCATTGGCTGTTCAATACGATATGTATGTTGAGCAGATGGATACAGTGTCTGCGTTCCTTCAAGGTGAATTGAGGGAAACGGTGTATATGTTACAACCAGAAAACTTCGCGGATGGTTCAGGTAAAGTGTGCAAATTGAAAAAGGCACTTTATGAAACCAAAAGTTGGACAAGGTGTTGGTAGAGATCGGCATGACACGATCTAAATCTGATAGGTGTATCTATCATAAAATCGACGAACATTATAAGTTGTTTGTTGCGGTCTACGTCGATGATTTTTTGATTTTAAGTGCCAACAAAGCACAAAGCACGAGTCTGAAAGTCGAACTAGCCAAACGTTTTTAAATGAAAGATATTGGAAAGGTGCAAAGCATATTAGGATTCCGAATTACAAGGGATCGAGAAAAGGGAATTTTATCGCTGGATCAACAAGAATACATTACCAGGATTTTGGAAAAATTCAACATGTCGCAATCTAATCCTGTTGCGACACCAATCGACATAAACGTCAAGTTAGACAAAAATATGTCACCAACCAGCAAAGCCGAAATTGAGGACATGTAGAAAATTCCATTTCAAGAAGCGGTAGGCAGCCTTTTGTATGCAGCCGAGAGTACGCGACCTGATATTGCCTACGCAGTGAATTTGGTGAGTCGTTTTTCAAATAATGCCGGCAAACAACATTGGGTTGCAGTGAAACGGGCGAGTGATCTTGATGAAAGAAAGTCCACCACTGGTTATATTTTTCTCAAAGGCGGTGGAGTAATAACATGGTCATCACGTAAGCAACAAACCGTTGCTCTTTCCTCAACTGAAGCCGAACAGCCTGTCAAGAAGCACTATGGCTTCGAAATTTAGACGTGGAACTCAACAGACCGACTGCGATTCCGATCTTCTGCGACAGTCAAAGTGCGATAAATCACTCGAAGACAGATTCCTACTATCCTCGTACAAAACACATAGATGTCAGGCACCACTTTATAAAGGAGAAAGTAGCAGCATCTGTTATTACAATAAATCAAATTGGAACAGATCAGATGATTGCTGATGCAAGACGATTAGTATAAATTTAAGTGGGAGTGTTGTTAAATAGGGTGAATTTATGTTGTTAATTGGGACAGGTGATAAGCTGGTAGGAAACATTCTGTCAAATGAAATATATATATATGTTACTTCCGTTTTACTCATAATAAGTAAGAGATGTGTTTTATTTTCCAATTACCAAAAATGTGTTTTCAACAAATTCTGTCAGTTTGAATTGACTCATACAGGGTTTTGGTGGAAATGAAGTGTTTGTATCCAGTTACTGGCTTTCGGTGTAAAGCCAAGCATTTTCTGATGCATTTTCTTTTGAAGAGTCTGTACTTCTCCATCATGCTAGGCGATATAGTGAACCAAACCGGACATCCATAAGTCAAAATAGGTCTAGTTAGTGTTTGATTACAAATAATCTTGATTTTGCTGTTTAACAATGAAGAGCGAACTAGTCGTTTTAGATAATCAAATACTCCATTTGCTTTCTCTAATTGTAGTTTAATGTGGTGGTTAAAATATAAAAAATTATCCAGATGGATTCCCAGATACTTTATACTCTTTTTTGTTCAATTGAATGATTGGCATCAAATTTTATGTTCAGAAGTTTCCAATTTTTTTTTACGTCTTTATATGCTTTTTATATTGGCTTACTAAACAAGATATTCAGTTGAAGTTGCCATGTTCCTAAGTGTGATAATATATAATTAATGGTTCTTTGTAAATTTGATGTTATATTCTGAATTTTTGGCACAGACGAATAAAATAAGAATATCATCTGCAAAAGCTAGTGTTTTGATATTCTCCGAGTTTAGATTAGTGCTGCTGCTTATCAGATCTGCAATATATAAATTAAATATAATTGGTGCTGTTAGCTGCATTTCTTGACGCATAGTGATCCGGATCATATCAAAATTTACATGTGAAGCAACAACAACATTTGATCCAACAATCGTTTTGGATCACAAATGGTGATCTAAAAATAGTTGAACAATATTTTGTAGTTCAACAATATTTTGTAAAGACAAAGAATATAATGAATATAGTACGAGTATGAAGAGGCATTCAAAACGAAACGAGACAAAAAAATTGAATTTTGGTGTTTGTTTGTTTTACGCATTTTTGTGTCGTTTCATGAGACATGATCTGGGGTGCTATTCTTGAAACATTACGAAAACTTTCGTATTGCGAGTTAGTGTCAAAGTATTACGAAAACCCTAAAATCGTATTCTTGAAATCGAATTACGAAAATTTTCGCAACGGAACGTTACTAAAATTTTCGTAATGGTTTTTTCGTTTCCCATTGTATTTCGTAATGAAATCATTTGGATTTTTGTGTTAATTATATTGATAAGGATGTTCATAAAACTCAATATTTTCTATTCTCAATATTTTATAAAATAGTGAAAACAAAAGCGTACCTTTTTTTTCTTTGCTTCACGTGTTCTTAAAAATATGTATTATTTATTTCGAGATAACGATGTACATAACTATGCATTCGGTTTTGTTTACTACCTAACTAGAACAAAACCATATTTTCTTCTAAATTTTTGTATTTACATGTCGAATAGCTACCTAAATCTTGGGATATTTTTTTTAATGCTTCGCCACTTTCTAATTTTAAACAATACGTGTAAGGGTATGAGATTTTTTCGTAATTGACAATTGGCTATAGCGGACAAAAATGGAATATGTGATTCAATACAACAAAAATATGTTATTTAAAGCTATATTGCCTATTTAACTTTTATATTTATTTGTTAAAATTGTAATGATTGGAAATTAATTAATGCAATGTGTAATTTAAAGTGTGATTTTTATCATTCATTAAGTTCATTTGGAACAATTTTGTTTTATCATTTTAAATGCCCTGTCTTCAAACATTACGAAAATTTTCGTAATGCACAATATTTTCGTAATCGTAATGGTGAAATCATAAATTAGTATTCTTGAAGCCATTACGAAAATTACGAAGAGAGGAATAAAAAACTAAGAAGATTTCGAAAGAGATGATTAAAAATGTTAGTTTAGTTTAGTATAACTGAGAATATTGAGCGAAGCGGAAGCTTTCTTTACTTAAAATTATAAATTGTTGTGAATTTTTGTCAATAATGGCTTATTTATTTAATATTAAATTAAATATATTAAAAATGATTGTGTATGCTACTTTTTCGTTTAAAGGGAAAATTACTTCGGTCTAAAAAGACCAATGTATTGAAATCTTGTCAAAAACGGCCAAAAATTTGTTTGATCCAAAATCATTTATCTCGACGTTTTGAAAATCCTTGAGTCCGAAAAAGAAAAAAAAAATGTCTGTCCGTCTTTCTGGACGTCTGGATGTCTGTACCCATGATATCTCGAGAATCGCTTATCCGATTTTGAATTTTTTTTTCCAAAAATCTGTTTTTATGGTACGGCGGTACATATGATTGTATGATGGTACGATTGAACGATGATATAATGTTATGTCGTGTATGATGGCATGATGGTTTGATGGTATGGTAGTAGGATGATATGATCCTATGCAATGCCACTACATAAAAAGCCATGATAAAAAACTTGTAGTGGTGTTAAGGGAATAAAGAATTTTATCATATGGGATTTTGTGTTACCTTTATTTTCAATTTAAATGAATATTTTTATTGATAAATATAAATAATTTTAAATTAAATACAATCTGTTTCGTCGGCAAGGGACCCCTTGTGTGTTGGTGATAGCTTTTCACATTTTTCATCATATCTCCCAAGTTATGGGCTCGATTTTAATTCTGTTTGCGGTTTTTTAAAGCTTTTGAGTCACTTTATTGGTTAATTTGCACACTAAGCCAGGTTTTTGTAAAGAATGTAACAAATTATGGGAAAATCACATTTTTTTACTTAAACGATTTTTTTATTTAAAAAAAACTTTACTTTTAAAAAAAAATGAACTGTAAGTCGAAAAAATGTCCCATGGCATGGTTATTTTATTTATAATTATTAAAACATTGTTACTACCTAACTCATTAAATATTCGAACACCAATTTGTCGAAAAAATGGCGTTTGTAGCCGTTTAGGTATAGTGATGTTATCTAACCAAATCTTTTAAATGATCGAAAACTCAAATTGGTAAGTAATATTAAATAGTTCAGTTGTTCGCTAACCAATCGTGTGACACTTTCACACATGTACTCTCAGTGTTCTGTGTTTTAACAATTTTAAGTTTGTGTGAAAATTAAAAGGACAGTTTGTGTTAAGTAAACGCTTAATCATTACAATGACACATTTGCGTGATCCACCACCTTCTCATGTAGCCAATATGCATTTTGTAAACCTGTTCTCTAATGGAAATGCACGCGTTGCTGTCAAAAAATACAGGCGTCGATATCCAACAGGCCAGTACTTGGGTATAGGACGTTCATTGCAATACATCGACGTTTTACCAAACAAGGATTATTCCAACAACAACACGAGTCCAGCGTGAATATTAACGAACACGTTGGAAGAGGATTTATTACGATTAATACGCGCTGAACCTACGACAAGTATCAGCCGCCTGTCTATTAGATTAGGCATATCGAGGTCAAGAAGGCCTTAATCCTTATCACTTCCGTCGTGCTCAACATCTAGGAGATGTGGACTATCGTGCCAGATCAGTTTTTTGTAACTGGATAATTTCACAGCAAAGAAGTGATGTCTATTTTATAAGGAGAATATTGTAGACAGATAAAGCTACTTTCACCAGGGCGGGTATAACAAATTATAGAAACCTCCATGTTTGCGCTGTCGAAAACCCAAACTTCGTAAGGAAGACAGCTTTCCAGAGCCAATTTGCTATAAATGTATGGGCGGGAATGATCCACGATTAACTTATCGGACCTTACGTGGTAATAAACAGGCTTGATCAACATGTATTATTAGAATTTTCAGGAATCACGTTGTCATGGAAAAAGTGCCATTGTTGAGGAGAAGGCGAATGCAGCTGCAATTAGATGGAGCTCCAGCACATTTTGCAAAGATAATACGTGATAATTTGAATGAAAATAATCCACGGTGGATCGGTAGAGGAGGTCCTGTAGCCTGGCCGCCAAGGTCCCCTGATCTTACGCCCCTAGATTTTAATTTCTGACAGCAAGAATTTTCGCTGCTGCATCAGAAACAAGAGGCAACCCTTAACAATTGCGTTGGACAACAACTAGTGTGATCAGGAGAGCTCTTGTTTGTTTACAAGAGAGTGGAGAGCATTTCGAACATGTCATTTAATTAAAAATGTTTAATAATTTGTAATAAAAATTGTTTTTATTGATTATTAATAAAATAGTATTATTTTATTTCTTTGACTTTAATTTAAATAACTTTTTTGTTTAATTTCCCTACTTTCTCTAGGTGACTTTTGCGCGGTATTTTTAAGAGTTAGCTAGTAACAAGGTTTTGTCAATTTGTAGATATTATGCTGTAGATTAATAATAATAATTAAAATAATTAACTTAATGGGACATTTTCACGGTTTACAGTTAAGTTTTTTAAAAAGTATAGGTTTTCTTTACTAAAAAAAATGTTATTTTCCCGAAATTTTTTACATTCTTTAAAAAAACCTAGCTAAGTGCGCAAACTATCAAATAAAGTGACTCATAAACTTCATCTTTTCAAAAACCGCAAACAGAATTATAATCGAGCCCATAACTTGAAAATGAGACACCCACCTTAAAGGAATTTTTGCGATAATTTTACTTAAATATTCAGAATTTTCCGGCCGGTCACTTGACGACCAAACACATTCTATATCTTGCAGCTTGTACAAAATTTTAATTGAAATTAATAAAATTTTAATTAACAATTTTGCATTTTAGTAAATTGATTTTTAGAGAAATTTAGGGAAATCGTTAGGCTTCGTGTTTTTTTTTAAATTTCTTTTCGTAGATTACTAGATTAGTTTTATTATAAATCATGGCTGTTTATGTAGTAGCATTGGTAAAGTAATAAAACTAATCTAGTAATCTACGAAATGAAATTTAAAAAAAAAGCACGGAGGCTGACGATGTTTGAGGATAAAAATCAATTTACTAAAACGCAAAATTGTGAATTAAAATTTTATTAATTTTAATTAAAATTGTGGACAAGCTGCAATTCGATATATTTAATTTAAAATTGTTTATATTTATCAATAAAAATGTTCATTTAAATTGAAAATAAAGCCAACACAAAATAATTCCAATATGATTTTGTTTATGTTTCATAGGAAAATAAAAATCTTTATTCGCCTGGGGATTTGACTGTTTAGACTGATGTCACGGCTGTTTATGTAGTGGCATTGTCCTTTGATTCTATGGCGATATGATTTTAGATCGTACTGTCGTACGATACTATTATGGTATGATGGTATGATTGTATGACTTTACGTACCATTAGTATTAGCCGCCTGTGACGGTATATCAATCCAATTCCAATTACAACACGCGACATTTAAAAATACATTCCAAATTGTCAATTAGTATTGTAGCTATTACCCTTATTTTTAAGAAAATAATAAACATACCACAAGCAAATAGGTACCCTTTTTGTGGTAATAAAATAATAAATATTTAGCGAAATGTAAATACATATTATTTTTAACCATCAACAGAAATTATTGAGTTTTATAAACGTCTTTGTATGAATATATTTAAAACAAAAATCTAAATCATTTCATTACGAAATGCAATAAGAAACAAAAAAACCATCCGAAAATTTTAGTAACGTTCCGTTGCGAAAATTTTCGTAATCCGGATTTCAAGAATACCATTTTAAGAACTTACATTTTCATCTTCTCTCTCGAAATTTTATTATTTCTTTTTGCCTCTCTTCGTTATATTCGTAATGGTTTCAAGAATACTAAATTATGATTTCACCATTACTATTACGAAAATAGCATTACGAAAATTTTCGGTTACGAAAATTTTCGTAATGTTTCAAGAATAGCACCCCACCGGATCAGATCAAACGTCAAGAAATACGGCTATTGCTCCTTGTTGTAAACCGTTCTAACATTTAAATATTATTGTATAGAAGAATGTTCAGCTCGGTCAGTCGTAAAAACGTTCGATTATATAGAATATCTATAAAGAGGTAAAGCACATTTATTTGAAAATTCATTTGAAATAGTTTATAGATCAAAGCATCTAACCACACCGAATCGAATGCCTTTTCTAGGCCCAATAATATGGCACCGGTACAGCAGTCATTGTTTTAATTTTTTAGTAGTCTCTTTGGTTAATGTTTGTACTGCATGTGTCGTGGAATGTTCAAATCTAAAGCCAAATTGATTGTGCGGTATTAAGTTATGTGTATTTGTGTGTTCCAGAACTTTGTTATAAATAATAATTTCAAATATCTTACTTATGCTCGGCAGTACATTGATTGCTCGATAATTTTTAGGGTGCGTAATATCTTTATATTTTTTAACAATTGGATACACCTTTGAATTTTTCCACAATCATGGAAAGTAGTGGTTATTTAATAGGTTATTAAAGATTGTAGAATATTCCTTTATAATTTCGATCGGTAAATGTTTTAGAGCGATATTTGGAATGTTGTCACATCCGTATGATTTTTTGTTATTTACACATTTAAAAATATTTTTTAGTCGATCAGTAGTAATAAAATAATTGTCAGCTAAATCCGATGTTGTTAGTTCATTAGCTGAATAGATTTCACTGAACTGTACTTTTGAGTCATTTTGTGCTTTTTTTACTTTCAGTTCCCATATTTTCTCTCTGATGTTTCTGGATAAGCTGGTATTTCCAGATCTGTGGTCTTTGTTTTTAAATTGCATTTCAAAATACAATCCCATTACATCTAGTTGTGTAACGAATGATGACCGCTGGTTCGATGCCCCTGCATAAATCAACAATCGGATCAATTCATGAATTGTTTGTATGTTGTGCTCCTATTGTGAATACAGTGAGCCATTCTTAAGTGAATACGGACATCCAAATTAAAAGCTTAGATTCCATTATTGAAATTGCTGTCATTCATTCAGTAATTATTAATTATTATAGTACTAAATTTTCTGAATGGATTATAGTGGTAAATTGTAATTATGTATATAGAGACGACTAGGTATTATACAATAAATGTTATGTTCTGAGTTAGCTATTAATTTGTACACCACACATAAATGTATGAGTTATATAAATTATTTGTCTTGTTTGTATGAGATTGATGACTGATGGACAAATGTTAAGGGGAAATGTTAAATTGAGTTCGATGATGATGGATTATTAAAAGAAATGATCTTTAGAAAATGATTAGGGGGGTTGATGATGGTTGATGCAGATTTTTGGTGTTGAGAATTGAGAGATATGACGAGAAAAATAAAAATAGGTTGAGGGTAATGGTGAGGTTTGAGATGGAGGAAAAAAATAAAAATTTTGCTGGACAGTATGTTTTTGGATGATGAAGAGTGATAATAGCGATAAGCTGTGCTATTGAATAGAAAAAATAAGTTAAAACAAATTAGTAAGACCAGATGGGTATACAAATTGTAAAAAAATTGGTAACGCTGGTTGATTTAATCTTTAAAAAAATAAAATATGAGAAGTGATAATACAAACTGTGATTACGAACTATAAAGAAGAAAAAAAACTTATAAGTGATTAGCAGTTGTTATACAATGTAATTGGGTGTTTTTTTTTGTCTGTTATTGTTTGACAATCAGGTGATATTAAATAAACTGTAAAACAAAATATTACCGGAAATGTGACCAAAGCCAGTGTACAGTAAGACATTGTTTTTTTTTTGGTCAAAAAGGTGTCAAAAACGTGAATCGTGTAAGAAATAGGTAGTTACTTAACATTCCTATCTAATTAACTAATAAGTGTAAAAACTTTAAAACAAAAGAAGCATAGTGATTACTATCTGTGTAAAGTGACTGATTGTGTGATGTGCCAAAGAAAAGTTTTTTTTGTCGACTAAACCTCTCAACCTATGCGTCGTAAACAGACTACGGTTCTACGTATCTTCGTAAATACCATCAACTTCGCCAAGGACGTACAATATCGAACGATAAGTGGAATTTATGTTTTGTTTTGGTTATTATATGTTTATAATTTATATTAAAACAGTTATTTTCTTTTTCTTATTTATATATTTATTTAATTATTTATTGCTTTCTTTATTAATTTAAATAAATTTGTTTTTTTTTTGCTTCTCGATTGTTAACTAGATAAAGATTCATAGCTGATAGTATTAACACACTAACTTAGGATAAGAAAACTGATTTTTGCTGAATGTGAGACAGAATTTTTGTAAATGTATTTCATATTTTTTTTCAATAATTATTTTGGATGAACAGAACATAAAATAAAATGGCTTCTTAATAAATTAAAATTAGGATGAGATAGGATGGGTGCAGTGACTCCGGGATGATTACTCCAGATATGTAGATTACTTAATTGAATTTTAGTGTTTCTTGGTAAGACTGTTTAGAATGCACACTTATTTGGTTATTGTTTTTTTTGTACTGTGGTCGTCAAGCACGTGGTTAATACCGACCCTCCCAGCCGACTCGCGCTACCCAAACTAGAAGTGTGCTACCATGTGCTGACGGAAATTTAATAAACCATAGGTTACAAAATGGCGCCGGAACAGGGACCTAAATGATGTCTCTAAATTAATATTAACAGTATGAGGGTAATAGTGGTACCTTGGTAGCTTAACTACCTAATGCTGAACAGTTTTATGGCATAACCAGTTTAGATAGACCCTTCTGGTAATTAATTCGCGTGGTTTTTTTTTATTCCACCATATTTTTTTTTACAGTTTAGGCTATTACGAATTTGACAGCGGTAAACTAATAATTCAGAACAAAATCTATAAATTGATTGTGGTGGATAATTTACACAGCGCGATGTCGTTGATTTCCATGAGTTGGACTTCAGGTATTCCGTTGTGTCAATCTCCCAGAGAAAATTTATGGAAACATTAAATTTGCTTTCATATTATCGTATATCAGTTTAATATCCGGTTGTAGTACATTGATTGATTGATAATCCAACTACTGCTGATATGATAGATGGTTTGGTGAATCCAGATCCTTCATGCATCGTAGCAGGGTTTCCTCATTAACGTGCTACAAATAAAATCAATTAAATTCAAAGCCATTAATACCAAACTAACTTTTGCTGTTTAGTTCGTCATAGTCTTTGTAGTGTTTATTCTAACTTTGATTTTTTTTTAGTACAAAATACAATGGAATGTGATTAACTGCAGTAATCGATACAGTGATTCCTGACTTTCTATTGATAAATAGGTGACTCCTGGTTTCGTGGAGGGTTGGGACATTTTCCTTATTGCTGGTTTACTGTTCCATTGTGAAAATGTAACGATTACAATTGAAAAAAAAAAAAACAACTAAAAGTCATCTGGAGGTCATTTGTTGGAGCTCATTGCATAGTTTTCCTTCTCATCCTTTTTTCTTACGAAAATATAAACACATTCTTGAGATAAGATATATCTAAATTATTAATTTGAACTTATTAAAATTTTTTTTTTTATTATTGCGAGTATTTAGGTTTAATTAATACCTCACTTACTTACTATAATTGTTGATTTTTGCTTGGGTATGGAACCTAAGTTTTGATTTTGTTTAATAAAATTAGTGAACAATTGGTGACATTTAAAATTATTATTAAGTAATATTTGGGGTATATATATATTTTTTTTTTGGTGATAGGTCAACATTTTTTTTTGGCCCGTCCTATTTTGGTGGTCTCAAAAGAGAAAAAAAAAAAAGTTTTACATTATTTTTCCGAATTATATGTATACTAATTAAAAGCCCTATTTTGCGGTTAGTTATTTTTTTTTTGATATTTTTTTTATAATGGATTACCAGCTGATATTCGACAGTTTGTCGTCGGAAGAGCTAGAAGTTGAATACGAAATTCGGGGATTAGCAGTGGACCAAGAAGATGTTCAACAAGAATTAATAGAAATGATTAAAAACGAATGCCTTGATCCTACTACTAAACCGAAACTGTCTCATGTTATGGACAATCCCACAAATGAATTGACGGTTATTAATCGACAACTTTTAGAGATAGACGATTTACTAGAACAGCTGGAACTGAACCCTTCGCTGCAAGAACAGCGAAAGACTTTGATTAAAGTAATGCACTGGAGAGATCGAGCGATTAGATTACAAAATTCTTTCAACGACGTTCCGAATATAGCGGCTATAATTAACGCCTGGAATCGGTTGTCCCGAAACCTGAGTCGTGACACTAAGAAAATCGAATCCCAAAAGAAAAACCAGAAGGTAGTTAATCATCCTGAACCAGCTAAGCCTAATGAAGGTCCATCGTCAGGCACAGTTCGAAAAATTGGGCAATCTAAGTCCAAGATACCAAGTAAACCTGAGGCTCAGCAAGGTCATAATACTGAATTGGAAACTCAGGAGCGTCGACTTTCACAGCGTCTAGAGGAATTGGCGCAAGAGTTTTTGGGAAAATTACAAACGGCTAAAATCCCAGAAAATCGGAGGTCTAACGAGCAGAGACGGCCTACATCACAACACAATTATAAAAGTAGCACCAGCGATATGGAGGACGATGCCTCAAATTCAAGTGTCTCCCGTTCATCTAGGGCGAACTCGATGAGAGTAGAACAAAGGCGTTACAGGAATTTTGTAAGAAAACCAGACCCTACAAAATGGAGAATAAACTTTTCCGGGCGATATGATCGGAAAAGAGAAGAAGATACGGTACAAGATTTCATAATGAAACTGGAAGAGCACGCTATTCAAGACGATGTCCACCTTGACGACCTCGTTAGCCTAACCCGTCATTTCGTGTCGGACAAAGCTGAAAAATGGTATTATGTTTTCATCCGAAAACATAGATATACGGGTTGGAAACAATTCAAAGAAGCACTCCTAGAACGATTCAGCACCATTGAAGGAGAGAGAGCAATTAGACGATATATACGACGACGTACTCAATATCCCAAAGAGTCCTTTAGCGACTTCGTTCTGGAGATTGAGAGTTCAAATTACCGTCTGTCGAATCCGCTCCCAGAGATTGAAATAATTGAGCTATTGCAAGACAATATGAACCCTGCTTTAAAAGATGCAACCATGAACATGAGGTTCAAATCAGTGGAGCAACTTAGGAAAGTGTGTGATAATCGCGAAAAACTATGGGAATCTTCGGGTTATGATCCTCGGCGCATAATCGAGTCGCGTCCAAAGCGCCAAGTTATAGTTGAAGAACTCTCAAAATATAACGTTGCTGTTCCGAATCGTTCTTACAAATCGCTTGAAATTAACTCAAAAATGGAAAGTAACGATACTAACCATTCAAGCAATGGCAATTCTGACAGTGAGGATACTGACCAGAAACCTCCTGAACTTTCCGCAATAGATTGGTCAATATTCCAGGTTTGCTGGAATTGCAAAGATTTGGGCCACAAATTCACAGCTTGCCCAATGGCGCGAACACACCAATTTTGTGAAGGTTGTGGATTAGCCGGAGTAGATCGCAAAGATTGCTTGCGTTGTCAAAAGAAACGCTTGGGAAACTCAGGACCGAACGCCATGAAGGCTGGGGAACCTCGTTCGGGACAAACATTTATTCCCAGTCAATTACCACCGAAAGGATCGCTCAAGTAAATACTTCTATCCCTATTAACAACACTAGTTTCTTAGAATCTTCCATCATTAAAGCCCCAAATTTCGAAAATAGACGCCTCCGAAGAATCAGAAAATATTGGAAAGAACGAAAAATGTTTCGCAAATCTTGTACTATCGCCTCACTTACCGAAACGGTTGATAATGACCCACGTCCATATGCAAAAATCAGGATTAAGGGAAGGACTCTTCTAGGATTGCTTGATAGCGGGGCAACGGTAAGCATTCTTGGTAAGAACAGCGAACAATTGGTTAAGGAGTTGGGGGTTCCGATTAAAAAACTTGCTACTTACGTTAGAACAGCAGACGGAACAACTAACAATGTGTTAGGGTACGTACAACTGCCCGTATCATATACAAATGAAACGAAAATAATGAAATTTTGTGTTGTACCCTCATTAAAATCGGAAATTTACTTAGGGGTGGATTTTTGGAAACAATTTAAAGTGGCTCCTGACGTTATTTGTGACTTATCGGACTTACAAGATAGTGAATTAAAAGTTAAAGACCAGCATTGTTTAACACCTTCAAAACGCAGAGCATTAAACAAATTAATAGAAACATTCCCATCTTTTTCCGCGAAAGGGTTAGGAAGAACTCATATGATTGAACATCATATTGATGTCGGAAATGCTCAACCAATAAAACAACGATATTATGCCGTGTCTCCGATAATTCAAGAATCAATGAATGAAGAAATAGATAGGATGCTTCAATTAGGGGTGATAGAAGTCAGTAACAGTCCCTGGAGTTCTCCCGTAGTATTAGTACGGAAATCAAGTGGCAAATGTCGGTTATGTTTGGACTCACGGAAAATTAATTCCGTTACGAAGAAGGACGCATACCCTTTGCCTTTGATTGACGGGTTGCTGGGCAGACTCCAAGAGACCAGGTTTATAACGACTCTAGACCTTAAAGATGCCTTTTGGCAAATTCCTCTTTCTCAAGGTTCGAAAGAAATAACCGCGTTTACAGTTCCAGGCCGTCCTCTCTATCAATTCTGCGTCATGCCGTTTGGGTTGTGTAATGCACCCCAAACCATGAGCAGATTGATGGATCGAGTTATTCCTCATCAGCTTCGAGACAGAGTGTTCGTATATCTTGACGACCTGTTAATGATCTCAGCTGATTTTGACGAACACCAGGAAATTTTACAAACTGTGGCAGAGCTACTGTCTAAAGCAGGGCTAACAATTAACCTTGAGAAGAGTCATTTTGTCTTGAAGGAAACCAAATATTTAGGATTCCTGATCGGCGAAAAAGGATTAAGGACCGACCCCTCAAAAGTAGAGTCAATAAAGAATTTTCCGGCACCCAAGTCTACAAAACAAACACGCCGTCTATTAGGTATGGCTGGATGGTACAGACGGTTTATACCAAATTATTCAGAGGTAACCGCTCCAATAACCAATCTCCTACGGAAAGGGATTACATTTAAATGGACGGACGAGGCTAATATTGCGTTTGAGGAATTAAAGACCCTACTGTGTAATGCACCAGTTTTGCATAACCCAAATTATACCAAGCGATTTTATATTAAATGCGACGCTAGCACGCAAGGCATCGGTAGCGTGTTATTTCAGTTGGACGAGGATGGTAATGAACTTCCAATCATATTCATATCACAAAAATTAAATGCTGCACAAAAAAACTATACAATCACTGAACTGGAGTGTTTGGCTGCAATTATAAGTGTCAAGAAATTTAGACCTTATATTGAAGGATACAGCTTTACAATCATCACGGACCACGCTAGTCTCCAGTGGCTAATGAGCCAAAAAGAGCTAAGTGGACGCTTGGCTAGATGGTCATTGAAACTGCAAGCATATGATTTTAACATAGTGCATATAAAGGGATGTGATAATGTGGTACCGGATACACTGTCACGAATATATTGTGACTCACTGGCAGAACTAAATGCTGACGTTGTGCTACAAAACAAGGATCTGTTCGACCCTACAAATGTGGAGGATGAACAATATGTGGATGTCCGTGATAAAGTGAGTGCAAAACCAGAGGATTTTCCAAACATTTGTTTGAAGGATGACAAAATCTTTATAAGGATCGAGCCGATCCGGAATATTGCACTAACAGATGTTCCTGTTTGGAAGTTATGGGTACCTTTGGGGATTAGGGAATCTTTAATTGTCAAAGAACATAACAACCCTTGTGGGGCTCATGGCGGAATCAAAAAGACTTTGGAAAGATTGCGAAGGTTATACTACTGGCCAAAAATGGGAAAGGAAGTTCATGATTTCGTAACTAAGTGTCAGATCTGCAAAGAATCAAAATCTGCCAACCAATGTAACCGACCCCCCCTTGGATCTACAATGATTCCTGTAAGGCCGTGGCAGAAAATATTTATAGATCTGCTGGGACCCTATCCACGAAGCTCGTCTGGTAAAACGGTCATACTGATAGTATTGGAAAACTTAACGAAATTCGTTTATCTGAAACCATTGACGAAAGGAACGGCTGCAAAAATAACGGATTTCTTAAGAAACGAATTGTTCCCGTTATTTAGCGTTCCACAGATAATTCACTCTGATAATGGTGTCCAATTCGTGGGGAAAGAGTTCACAAGTTTAATAGAAGAGTTCGGAATCCATCACGTTAAAACTGCGTTGTATTCTCCGCAAAGCAACGCATCTGAACGTGTGAACAGGTCGGTGGTAGCCGCGATTAGAGCATTTATTAAAGGTAACCATACCAATTGGGATAAATTCTTACCACAAATAGGAAGCTCTTTGCGTAATTCTATCCATGAATCAACGGCATTCTCTCCACACTACCTGATGTTTGGTTATCATCAAATTACACATGCCGATGATTATAATCAATTAGCCCAGCTCAATTTGCTCAATGATGGATGCGTGCAGTTGCTGGACGTGAACGATAGATTGGGAATCATTCATGAGAAAGTGCAACAAAATTTGGCTAAGGCTTACCAAACATACTCTCAACGTTACAACTTGCGTACTCGGAAGAGAGACCTAACAATTGGTCAGACGGTTTACGTAAAGCAACATCCTGTCAGTGATTCTGCAAATAAGTTTACTGCAAAGTTTGCCTTTCCATATCGCAAAGCCGTTGTCAAAGATCGAAAAGGTCAGGTATATTATGTATTGGCTGACGATAGTGGAAAAATTTTAGGTACGTATCACCTAATGGATATCAAAACTTAATCCAAACAAAAAAAAAAAAAAAAAAAAAAAAAAAAACAAAAAAAAAGTAAATAGATAAAGTAAATAAACAAAACAAAATGAGAAGGTGCGTATGCCTATATTCGCGAATTTTTCAGTTTCAAAATACGGATTTTTTTTCTCATTAATTGGCAATACCATATTTTGAATCTGCGGTGTAACGAATGATGACCGCTGGTTCGATGCCCCTGCATAAATCAACAATCGGATCAATTCATGAATTGTTTGTATGTTGTGCTCCTATTGTGAATACAGTGAGCCATTCTTAAGTGAATACGGACATCCAAATTAAAAGCTTAGATTCCATTATTGAAATTGCTGTCATTCATTCAGTAATTATTAATTATTATAGTACTAAATTTTCTGAATGGATTATAGTGGTAAATTGTAATTATGTATATAGAGACGACTAGGTATTATACAATAAATGTTATGTTCTGAGTTAGCTATTAATTTGTACACCACACATAAATGTATGAGTTATATAAATTATTTGTCTTGTTTGTATGAGATTGATGACTGATGGACAAATGTTAAGGGGAAATGTTAAATTGAGTTCGATGATGATGGATTATTAAAAGAAATGATCTTTAGAAAATGATTAGGGGGGTTGATGATGGTTGATGCAGATTTTTGGTGTTGAGAATTGAGAGATATGACGAGAAAAATAAAAATAGGTTGAGGGTAATGGTGAGGTTTGAGATGGAGGAAAAAAATAAAAATTTTGCTGGACAGTATGTTTTTGGATGATGAAGAGTGATAATAGCGATAAGCTGTGCTATTGAATAGAAAAAATAAGTTAAAACAAATTAGTAAGACCAGATGGGTATACAAATTGTAAAAAAATTGGTAACGCTGGTTGATTTAATCTTTAAAAAAATAAAATATGAGAAGTGATAATACAAACTGTGATTACGAACTATAAAGAAGAAAAAAAACTTATAAGTGATTAGCAGTTGTTATACAATGTAATTGGGTGTTTTTTTTTGTCTGTTATTGTTTGACAATCAGGTGATATTAAATAAACTGTAAAACAAAATATTACCGGAAATGTGACCAAAGCCAGTGTACAGTAAGACATTGTTTTTTTTTTGGTCAAAAAGGTGTCAAAAACGTGAATCGTGTAAGAAATAGGTAGTTACTTAACATTCCTATCTAATTAACTAATAAGTGTAAAAACTTTAAAACAAAAGAAGCATAGTGATTACTATCTGTGTAAAGTGACTGATTGTGTGATGTGCCAAAGAAAAGTTTTTTTTGTCGACTAAACCTCTCAACCTATGCGTCGTAAACAGACTACGGTTCTACGTATCTTCGTAAATACCATCAACTTCGCCAAGGACGTACAATATCGAACGATAAGTGGAATTTATGTTTTGTTTTGGTTATTATATGTTTATAATTTATATTAAAACAGTTATTTTCTTTTTCTTATTTATATATTTATTTAATTATTTATTGCTTTCTTTATTAATTTAAATAAATTTGTTTTTTTTTTGCTTCTCGATTGTTAACTAGATAAAGATTCATAGCTGATAGTATTAACACACTAACTTAGGATAAGAAAACTGATTTTTGCTGAATGTGAGACAGAATTTTTGTAAATGTATTTCATATTTTTTTTCAATAATTATTTTGGATGAACAGAACATAAAATAAAATGGCTTCTTAATAAATTAAAATTAGGATGAGATAGGATGGGTGCAGTGACTCCGGGATGATTACTCCAGATATGTAGATTACTTAATTGAATTTTAGTGTTTCTTGGTAAGACTGTTTAGAATGCACACTTATTTGGTTATTGTTTTTTTTGTACTGTGGTCGTCAAGCACGTGGTTAATACCGACCCTCCCAGCCGACTCGCGCTACCCAAACTAGAAGTGTGCTACCATGTGCTGACGGAAATTTAATAAACCATAGGTTACAGTTGGTCTGGTTTGTGGTATAAGAATTTTCCCAATCAATATTGTTATTGTTGTTTAAAGCTTGTCTATCTGATTGTTAATTATTATATTTTTCAGTGGAACCTTTTTAGATGTTCATATTATTTTTAGGTTTTAGACCCATGGATAATATACTATTAATAGTGTTAATGTGTCTCTCTATTTGGTGATTGGTTAGATTGATGTTGTTTGGTGCAATGTGTGATGTTTTGTTATTACTCAAAAATTAATTATAGCTATTTTTGATATTTTGGGTGAATTTATTCCAATTTGTTGTTCTGAGTAATGGTGGATTTTTGTTTATTTTGCTGAAAAGTTCCTCACTACAGTTGCTTAATTTGTGTTTCATAAGGATGGCTTCATGATCACTATCATTGTAGTCTATTATGTATATTTCATTTTGATTATTAATTTCTATATTAAGTCTGCCATCTACCAGTCCAATATCTAGATATGAGTTGGCTGCAGGATATGTTGGTGCTTGAGTTTTTAATATTGCCAGATTGTAAATGTCAGAGTTCCTTTCAATCCAATTATTTAGTTGTATACCACGTTTGTCCTGCTTGATATTATTCCATTTTGCATGTTTAGCATTAAAATCATCCGCTAATATAAATAAGTTATTTAAAGAATCTAATTTTAATTTTATGAATTGATCTTCTATTTGATCCACAAAATTGCAAGGGTATTTACTGGCTGGTGCGTAGGATGAGACGATAGTTGTATGATGGTGTTCTCTAATATTTTTTCATCATCAAATCTATTATTATATTTGATTTGCTTAAATTGAATGTAATTTTTAATTATGATTGCCCTCCTTATAATCTTGGAATTCGATAAAATGTTTGTAGTTTAGTTTCGTTTCACTGAGTAGTAATACCATATATCGGGAGAATACTGCTCCAGGTTTACTCTTTTGGCTATCGAATTAATCGAATTAATATTTAATGCGATAATTTTTATTTCCTTCATAGTTGATTTATTTGTTGAGCTTGTTGACTAATTATTTTATTCATTTCATTAATTATGTTTTCTAATATTACTAAACTAGAAGCACTGTGTTGGCCAATGTTATTTTTTCCGTTTATCTCTGTTTTGCTGTTGATATTCCCTCCAACTATTTTAACAAATGAATACTTTTGGGTATCGAACTCTATTTGAGGTAGATTATTATTTCTTCGCTTTTCTCTTTTTTCATGTATTCTTTTTTTAAGCTTTTCAATCGTGCTTACATAGATTGGTCATAGCTTATATGTGGCCAGATGATCCGATTTTTTACAATTTATACAATTTATTTAATATTAGATTATTCTCGACCGTCCAAATCGCTGGCATCTATAGCCGTGTACTAATTGTTTAGTTTTGATGATTTTTTCAAATTTGATTTTCTGGTAATTGATGTGTTGCATATTATATAACAAACTCAGGTGAGAGTTGTAATACATAAATTGGCAGTTTTTTTAAGTTTAGTTGGTACATTTTTATAATATTTAGTTTTGTTTTGTCCGCATTATCTATGGAGTTGTATAGTTCTTGCTTCATTTCGTCTACATCTTCATTTTCATTAAGACCTTTGATAACCAAGGTTTTTATATTGTCCGCGAAAGGAGTGTACGAATAAAATGGTGTTGATACTTCTTCCAAACAATTCTTTTATTTTATAATAATTTTCTAGACCCTCTGTTATTATTGTAGGTTTTTTCGAGTCAATCCTTTTAATGTCAAATTGGGATATATTTGCACTTTTCATCAATTTAATCGATTCGGAAATTGTTTGAAAGTGTATATTTAATGGTGGCGGTTTGTTTTTCCTGATTGTGAAGCTGATTCATCTTCCAATTGTTTTCTTTTTATTTGGTCTGTGTCATCAATTTGTTGTGCTTGATTTTCACCCATAAAAAAATAATAAATGTAGTATTAAACCGGTAATTAACCGTTCAATATTAATAAATTCACCTTATAGTTCATAGAAAAATTTAAACTTCAATTTAATCACAGAATCAGCACTGCACTATTTAAGTTTGTTGTTTTTTTTTTTGAACTATGTTTAATTCTTATTTACTTATAATTATAACTATTTGTTTCTACACTATATATATTGTAATTATTTATCTCAAACAATAAAAAAAAAAACCTTTGTCGAGTTTGTTATGTGTTTACTAAACTAAAACCATTTTAACTACACTCTTAACAAAATCCGTTTGTTTTAATACCGACACTGGGAGTTGCATAAATTCGACTCCTTTTTTAAGTAATCGGACAACATCTCGACGAAGTGAACATTTTTTAACTCCGCTTAGATGTTCAAATACAATTTGAAATGCTTTTTGGAGTGCAGTGCCGCTTTTTTACGACCACTTAAATATTTTCACCGAAAGGAGTTTTTGTTTCATTTATATTTCATGCATTAAAAATATTTACTTTCAAACGAGTTATCGTTAACACCGATCAACGTAAAAAACAATTCACGAATGCTGAGAAAAGGCAACAATTTCTATTAGTATTGTCGTAGTTTTTGAAAAAATTAGATGTGCAATGCAAGCTATTTGATATACTATATAACGTATAAAGTGTTTTAAAATATTATAATTGATTGAACTTTTTAATTGCATAATAAATGAGTAATATACTATATTTTAAATAACATATGGAATAATAGTGGCACGGTTTTTTGTAATGCATTTAATTAATTACATAACAAGAAAAATAATTATTATTCTTGTCTATAGTTGAAAATACAGTTTTAATTATAGGCTGCGGTCGAATTCTCGAGAAAATCCGCTAAATTCGGTAAATGCATTTCCCTTTTTTATGGAGGGTAAACGAAATAAAAAAAGGTTAAAGTTTCACGTATAGACACTTTATTCTTTATTGATATAAGAATTGAACGAGTATAAAATAGACAAAATTGCATAATTTAACAAAAAACGAATTAAAAAATTTACATTTACCGTAGTAAATGATTTAGACCGCAGCCATAGTTGCAAGTGCGACAGTGATATAGCAACTCTCGAGGAATTTTAAAGCGACAAAAATGTTTTATAGGAAATTTTCCTAAAAAAATAAAACACGACATTGATTTTATAAAAATAGAGTTAGAGAGACATTTAAGATCAAGTCAATTAGGCGAAAATATTTTTAAGAAATATAAATAATCAGGTACTATAGGAAGTCTATGGTTTAAATCCAACGAGAGAGGAGAAGATTAATTGGGCAAAAGCTTTTGCGAGATTATTTACCGCATTTTTTGGAGGTGGGGGAGGGGGGGGGGGTAATTTCGAAAAATACGTAAGATGCAATTAATTTAAATTTTTTGTTTGAATATTATATTTTTAAATGTTATAGGAAATATGTTATAACCCGACTACCAGAGGTGGCTATATTGGCCATCGTTTAAAAACGGTAAACAGAACCAGTTAAGGCAGTGACAAACTACGCGAATCCATTGTTAAACTCATAAAAGAGAAACCCCCAGAAATACATCAAAATTTCGAGGAGGATATAAGATTTTTGCAGAATGCTTGCTTGTCCAGTGGAACAAAAATCAGAAATATTTCAATCAAGACACATTAAAACAATTTCTAAGATTTTTGGATACGCCTGGATTACTACTTACATAATTATTATTAAAATAATTGAGTGATAGAACAATTTTTATATTTAGATTCAACAAGATTTTATTTTGAGGAATCCTGAAAAATTATATTTTATATATTTGATAAATGGTCAGCTATTAAACAAAAAATTATTATTCGTGGTAACAAGTTCAAAATTAAAGTATAATAGTAATGTTTATAAATATTAGTAAATAATCCATAAATAATTTATATGCTGATTTTAAAATTAGAATGGGATTTAGACATTACAACGTTCTTATTATTACTAAAATTACTTCCAACAAGAGGGAAAAAACATAACGCAACCTATCAAAAAACACCCATCACACAATTTCACAAGGTAAATTGTAAAATATTCAAAATTAAATAAAATTTGTTGAAAATCTTAATTTAAGTGAACCTACCATTCTTGCGTATGGTAGAAATAGAACAGCAATATCAACCTACACCATTGCATTGGATGGGCAGGAAATACCAATAGATGGATGTTCATCACTGGGAGCGTTTGACGTTCTCTTCAAATCATTTTTTATTTTCGAATGCCAATATCCAGATGAGCATCAAACATTTTACAACTTTTTGGACCACACCATTTATGAGTTGCGTACGAAAAAAACAACAGGCCGAATTATCGATATAAAAAATCGGTTAAAATTATAAATTAAAGCCTTTTTTATTTGTAAGTTAATGTAAGTTATTATAATGAAATTATTTAGTTTTGTATGTAAACAGCTTCTTTCTGATCACAAAATATATATCAGGCATTTAAGGCGAATTCATGTAATTTATGAACAAAATAAAACGAGATTATTAATTCAGATTTGGTACAAACTTCGAGCAGCAACATATCTTTCGAATCAAATCAATATTTAGAATCAAATCCTGCTAAAACGGCTCAAAACGAAGAGGATCTAATACAAAATATTGCTGAACGGTTTATCTTAGAAATGAATAAGTTGAATATACCAGATTCTATCACTAATTTATCTAAAAGTATTTAAATATGTTTGAAACATTTTCGGTAGAATACCAAAATTTTAATTTAAAAATTCGACAGTTTTTAGATAATCCTTTTTAATGGGCTATGAGATTAAAAATACTGCAGAGATTTATATAAAATCATTTGACGAGCTTACCATTAAAAGTCCTTTTGAAATTCACATGTTTATCAATAGTAACTCAAAATTTATTATTCCTAGATTTATTTTTTATACATACTTATGTATACGTACTTGAATTAAAAATGGAATTTTTAATGTGAGTTTTCAGAGTTAATTGTCAAATTGTTTGTCAACTGCCTAATATTAAGAATAAGAGAAATGAATGGTTTTTATATTACCACCAAACGGAAATTTTATTTTACTCCAACAATTGCCACGAATAAAGTACGATATTAGCTGTTCATTCACTCTATTTGGTGAACCAAACAACTAATTTAATGATTTCTACATTAGCACCTTAAATAAGTAAAAATCAACTTTTAACAGAGATAATTCAAAGCTCCTGAAAGTGATAAAATAAAACATCCTTTTGGATAAAATTGGCAAATACAAAACAGTGCTTGTCTTTAAACTCCTTAAAGCATTTAACAGTTCACTTATTGATGTTAGTTGCCGATTAACACCGATTTTCTATGGACTATATTGAACTCCACATCGGAGTACCAATAACTAATACCAAAATTATCATTAACATTAATACCAGCATGAACATTTACACCAATACCAACACCAATAAGAATATCCGCATCAATACCAATACAATGACATAAATTATTCAATTACACCGGAAAATTAATTTCACTACATTTAATTCAATATAATTTTAATAAAATTAATTTAATTCCATTAAATTTAGTTAAACCCAAAACCTAATTTATTTCACCATTAACTCTTTATTTAAAATCAGCCCTTAAAACCCTTAAATAAAAGAAACTCAATTCAGCATCTAAATTGATGGGCAGCAAATTAATCACTAACTAAATAACCTGTAATTGAATTCTGAATTATTAATTTTAAACACTAAATATCTTTATTTCAAACTAAAATTCTAAAATCAAAAATCTGAAACCCTATAAAATTTAATTTCCAATTCTTTAGATTAACTAGCATTGACTCCAGAAATTAAAGAAATTAATTAACTAATTCCAGGAATACCACAAAAATCAAAATTACAAATTTTTGTTTATTACTTTATTCTACTTAAGCATTTCTGCAAAATAGTTTAAATTAATTTGAACATATTACGTACTAATAGTTCAACGTTTCCATACTAAATTTAATTTAATAAATCGACATTAAAAATAATAAAAATTAAATAAACAAATAAATAATGAATACTAATGAAGATAAAAGAATAAAAATAAGAAGCCGCGCTCGGTTTCTCCGCTCTACAAGTCCAATAATAAATAATTAAAATATTGAACTATAATAGGTGAACAATGAAGCCGCACCCAGTTTACACAATAATTAAAAATAATCAAGAACACATAAAATACTAACAGCTTAAAGTTGCCAAACTAAATTATCTTAAATAATTGTTAACAATTGAAAAAAACGATTTGCATAAAATCTCTAACTTGACTCATAAACAAATTAAAAATCAAACCCATAATTTGTTCAACTAAATTTAAATTCAGAATCAATTTGATCCAGGAATCCAAAACTATACCAACCTGGGGGTCAATTCTCGTTCTATGAAAAAACCTAATGAAAAAAAAGTTTTCATTTTGATTCCATCAAGTCTTTTTCATTTATAACATTTCACACAACGACAATAAGCGATTCTCGATGTCCAAATGAAAAAGAATCGTGAGAAAAACGCTGAATAAGTTATTTCCATAGTAAGCTACACTGTAAACACATATTTTTTCGAGTTTCATGTATATTTCCGCTAGCTGATACAACAATTGGTTTAAATATTAGCTAAATAAATGATAAAGTAGATTTAGTTAATCAGTTTTTGTCATTGGCTGTCAAAATATAAAGTAAATTATAAAATTGACCAAATTATTTTTAAAACTTAACTAAATTAATTATTTGTAGGCTTTTCTTAAATATACGGAATAGTTTTTAATAGATTTACTTATTAGTTAAGTTTAAAGTGAATCATATTATAGTTTCAATGCACATTTAATGGTAAAAATACAAATTTAGTTTTTATAGAATTTTATTTCCATATTTATGATGTTCTCGCCGCCAAAATGGTCGGTGAGAAAGTTTTATTCATATGAAAAGATTTTGACGTCATTTTTCTCCTTGTCATGGAACATGAATCGGAAATGTGTATTTCTCACTGAAAAAACTTTTCATTGTACTTTTCATAGAACGAGAATTGACCCCCTGGTCAGAATAAACATTTTTATTTAATAACGCATACGCACTCCCTTTGTTCTAATACATAACATACTCATAACAAAACAAAAATCACGAATCATCAACAATCAATTCACAATCACGCACGGTTCTTATTCAGAAACTGATGTGTCTAAGCAACCATAAACATCGAAATGCAATCAAATGTTGCTAGAAGTATCAATAGCAAGCAAATATCAGATTTGTTGCAGCATAATGAAAACCATAACGATTCTATTACGAATGAAAATATTAATGAATCGTTTGATGATAGCGACATAGGCTCAGATTTCATTCCTCCAAAATTTAGTGATACCACTTCATCTGACGACGAATTGTCTGACCTTTCCGAAATCGCTGCTACCATTGAAAGAAACTTAAAATTGAAATGTTCCGAGCATGAAAGCCATATTGCAAATATTAACATTGATAAGCCAAGTATTTCATCTGCGGCTGTAAATAGTGACTTAATGGATCAAAATGAATGGTTAAAGCAAACTGTAATTCCAAAGTCTAAAAATGGGAAAAGCAAAGAAAGATTTTGTAAACCATTGGATAAATGTCAAATGAAGTGTCTAACAAAAATTGCGTACGATGAGCAAAAAACTATATTTGAAAAGTATTGAGAGCTTACTTCTTACTATACTGCTCTTCGAAATAGAACTCATTTTTACATATATAGTTTGGAACTCAATGGTTTGAGAATAACCGTTTGCCAAAAATGCTTGTTATATATTTTAGGGGAATCCGTGAGCTATATTAAGACAATCGGAAAAAGATGGCAATTAATTCTTTTTATAACACTGTCATAGAGAATCGTGGTAAAAGAATACCAGTTAATAAGCTTTCGGATAGTTAAATTGAAGAAGTAATAGATCAATCATATCAACAAATTTCCGGCTTATGAGAGCCATTATACTCGGAATCGGTCAAGCAAAAAGTATCTCCAATGCGAATTGAATTTACTAAAAAGGTATAAACTTTACGCCTAAGAACATGAGCGTCCTATTTCAATTACCAAATACTTGGAAATTTTCAAATGTATATGTGTCTATTTATTTCGTGTAATCATTTTAATTAAACAGATCTTTTTATAATAGGTTTAGGACTGTCTTTTATAAAACCAAAACGTGCAGTAATTGCAAATTGATGTTTCAAAAATGTCAGAAGAGAAAAATAATATAGCAGCATCCCAAACACAGCACCTAGATGACGCAGATATCGCAAAAAAAAATCAAAAGATAATGATAAAAGCGTTGCGCGAACGAATTCCAAAACCGAACTTTATACGTTTGATCTGGAAAAATGCTTACCTACACCTCTTCTCTTATCCAATATACCATTTTACAAACGTCAATTATGTACGTATAACTTAATTGTCCATGATTGTATATCGAACCAACCAAATTGTTATATGTGGCACGAGGGAGAAGCTAAACGGGGAGGCAACGAAGTAGCTTCTTGTCTTTTTGAACATCTTTTGTTGGAATCTCCGGACACTGAAAATGTTTCACAGTGATTGTTGCAGCGGTCAATACAATGTTCATAGTTTTTTTTTTTTTTTTTAAATAAGACCAACGTCATACTCACATGGAGTGTGATGTGGATCACTCTGCCACTGAACGAAAAAAAAGTCTCTCGTTCAAATACACCATCCAAGGGTATGCTATAGTTTAAAATTTTTAAAATTACATTACAAGCAATTTTAGGATAATTGAATATAAAAATTCATTAACAGCAGACGAACTATTTAAGTCATTGAATATGCGTCGACGTGGTATCGGATTATACGTATATACAATCTTCAGCTTAGCTATGATGGGCCACACATCATAAGCAAAGAAAAGAAAATCGATCTGATTGACCAATTACATTTTAGTAATGAGCTTTATCATCCTTTCTATTTAAATCTCAACGATGAAAATATTCCAGATATCGATCCTGATTTAGCTGATAGCGATGATTCAACATTTGAGGAAGCTTAAAATTAAATAAAATTTTGATTGAAAATTATAATTTTTGAATAAAAACTCTTGACATCAATAAAAAATTAATTAAATTTTGAAAAAAGAAACTAAGTGGTTTTAAGTTCTTGTATTTCACTATAAAACCAATGGAAAAATAGCTTAAGTCACATAAGACATTCGCTGAAAACAAAAATTGAAAAGTTCGCCTCAGTGACAAAAAACCGTTTCTATTAAAAACTAAATGGTTATTCATAATTTTAGTATGCCCTAGTAAAACATTTAGCTAAACCCGACCTTAAAACGTTTGTAACCGAAGAAAACTGCATCCCTCATTTCTGAACATTGAGCAAAATATACTTAGGCGACTCTTCCTTTTTGGTACAGAAAGAAAAAGGAAAACAATAACTATTATTTCCTGCACCTTAAACAAACCGACAGCCGTCGAAAATAGTCGTCGACTTGCATAGTTAGGCCCCAGAATTGTGTATATATATATATACAAATATAGCGTACTTTTTTTATATCTTATGTGTTTCTGCTGTATGGCTTGTAGAGACGTTGTTATGCACTATACCAACAATAACATCAACAATAAAAAATAACAGAACAAGTGCAACAACAAAATCTACATAAGTTAATACATGAGCAAGTACTCGTATGTCACATATTTTATTTTATTGGTGACCTTAGTTATGTAAGTTTTTTATACTAATTATGCTGACTAATGAATTCACCTTTATAATCATATAAATTTATGATTTCCACAATCATTGGTTTTATAAGCGATATTTCTGTACATAAACCATATGAATTATTCAATAAATATTAGTTTCTACACAGCTATCAACGTGTTCCTATCTAGCCCTGACCAACAGCAAGCGGGAAAGATTCTCAACAACTCAACTATCAAATTTATGATATGACTAAAGTTTTCACACAAAAAATTTGTATAACTTCCTTTTATGTTTACCGATACCAAATGTACCGATACGGTATTCGCCGAGACTAAATACACCAATATAAACGATACCTAATGTTCTAATAACCAAGTAAATAACACAAAACCTACTATTTAATACGAAAAATGTTACACAACGTGCATGCTACATAACATTTTCTTTTCTTTCCGCAACAAGCTATATAACTCCGCTATATACACACACACCATGATCCAACAGATGATAAGATGTGCTTTCATTTAAGCTCATTTTTGAATAAATTTATTGTGTACACAACTTTAAGTGATTTAAAATTCGGATTTTGATTTAAAAAATTAAAGTCGTGACATAAATAAATGTTTAAATTTTAAAACATGTTCTGACATGTCATTTTATCAAGTACAGTTCACCTACCTTAAATTATTTTGCTCTGATTTCAATTTGTATTTCAACTAGTACAGATATGTCACTAATATACATATATAAAGGTTAATCCATTTATTTTAATTTTCATTGATACATTATCTAAATAAAACTTCACTCACAAAGCCAAAAATACTAAATATCACTTTTAATTCACCAAGAAACTATCAAACACAAAAACTTTGTTATTTATTTGTTTTAAATAAATTAATATTTTCACTAGTATTCTACTAATAATTTTAATTTTATTTATTTATTAATTAAATTTAATAGATTCTCTTCCATGTTTTGTCTGTTTTTTTTTTTTTTTTGGTTTTTGTGTCAACCACACTCTACGACGCTCGCAACTAGACTTCTTTACGCCAGTATCATAAATTGGTTGCAAAATCATTATTGGGATGTTGTTGTTGTCACATCTATTAAAATATACAATATATGTGTGTGTGTGTAATATTCAAGGTTGAGCTTTATTTGTGTGCCATGTTTGATCAACTTTTGGCGTATTGACAACATTTAGATTTATTAGTAAACTTAGTACTGCTTTGTATGCTTTTAACTTTAGGACAAACTAAAAGAAACAACGATTAACTAATTTTAAGTAACACACTAAGAAATTTGGTTTAAATCTCTAACGTTTTCTTTTTTTTTTTTTTTTTTTTTTTTTTTTTATTAGGCTTGGCTCCTACATAAAAAAGAGCCATATCGCCAAAAATCATATTTATAATTTTCTGTTACATATTTTAATTCAATTTACATTTTTAATAAGATTTTCCTCACTCTTAAAAAGAACCAGATTATCCCCTCACATATTCCATCGGCTAGTAAATATTTGTTTCGTATTAAATTGTTATTCCACTCATCCTAATAAATTCATACATTTCCTTGTAAGCCAAAAAATCACCCTCATTCATTAAATCACTTAGATTTCTTGCATTCCGAAGGATGTTGAACTTTGATCTATATTGGCTATATCTGGGACAAGCCAATATGAGATGTTCAACATCCTCCACACTTCCACACAACTCACAATCTTTGTCCTCACTCAAATGACGTTTCCACAAGCATTCCTTCCAGTTTCCATGGTTCAGCCTGATTCTCTCAACCGTTCGCAACATTCGCGTATCTCCTTTGAGCTCCTTAAAAAACGGAATTCTCAAAGGAGTACCACGGAGCACGCTGTACTTCATTCCTTTCGTTAGACTTTTCTCGTTAAATTCACTCTCCCATTTTCTCCACAGATTCATTTGAAACATTCGAAGTACATCTCTTGCATCATTCCTTTCGTACTCCTGAACCATGTCATTCAATGTACCCTTTTTAGCTAACATATCGGCTCTTTCATTCCCTTCGATCTGTCTATGTGATGGGATCCATTGTATGGTCACATCACGTTGACAGTCTCGAACACATTCAAAAATTAAATCAACATACACATTGCCTTCCCTTCCACCTCCACATTTTAGCAAACATAAACCACTCTGGGAATCGGAAAATATTACTATTTTCCTTTCCCCTTCATTCACAGCCAGTTTAATTCCTTCAAACATTCCAATCAGTTCAGCGTTCATTATACAGATGCTTTTGTCCACTTTAAAATACTTTTCCACATTCTTACCAGGCATAAATACACCAACACCCACTCCATTCTCAGTCACACTAGCATCTGTATAAACTATATCATCTTGCACGTACCGCTGACTGATTTTCCCAAACATAATTTTAGCGATAACTTCATTCATTCCCTTATTAAATTCCTCCATATTCAAACATACAGTAAGATTATTAGGAACGGGTTGCGGACCAGCATTGCCTATACTCAGAAACATGTTCAAGTTTTCAAGTGCAATACTAGTTCTATATGTCGGTTTGTACACCGCCCTATTTTGTAATCTTACTATCATCTCGTTCCAAAACTCATTTTTCTTAGTTATCATTCTCACCGACTCTCTCACTGTGATCCACTCTCTCTTGTAATCGAGAGGTGAATCACCCATTTCAGACCACAGAGTGTGTATTGGGGTTGAGTTAATCGCCCCCAATACCACTCTTGCACATGCATTTTCTACTTTCATTAATTGGCTAAAAGCCCCTTTCGAACCATTCCCATACACACTAATACCATATCCAATTTTGGAGGATATAAGGGCCTTCCTTAACATGTCAGTCACACTCGGATCAGCGCCCCATTTAGGTTTGCTCACCCGTTTAACCACATTTAAACGTTCCTTGCAGTTATCTGCCAAAATTTTCATGTGCTTCCCAAAATTCATACGTCTATCAATCCAAATACCCAAATACCTGTACGCATTTACTTGTTCAATACTTTGACTATCAACACTTATATTAACATTTGAAACGTTTGTTCTGAAACTCATATAAGCACACTTATTAGGATTCACTCTCAGATTCAACATTTTAAGTTTTTGAATTATATCATCTCCCCCTTTTGCGCTCTTTGAGCCGCCACATCAATACTTCTCCCTTTTCCAATTACTACAAAATCGTCTGCAAATTGCAGAACGATTTGATTGTCTGTATTGATGTGGTGTATCTCGCTGGTATATAGGTTTAACAGAGCTGGAGATATTCTACTCCCTTGCGGAAGTCCAATATTTGCAACTCCCTCCAACCTAAAACCACTTCCATTCAGAACCATTTTTCTATCAGTCATGAAATCTTTTATCCACATACATACTTTCCGTGAAAATCCAAAATTCGATAGAATTTGTTGTAATTTCCACGGAACCACATAATCATAAGCTCTTTCAATGTCCAAAAATACCGCAACAGCTTTCAAATTATCCTTTCTTACTTCCCAAACAAACTTTTCCACACACTCAATTGCAGAGTGGTTCTTTCGAAATCCAAATGTTGTCGATGGCAACAAATTATTCTCATTCACAAAATCATCCATTCGTTCTTTCATCATTCCATTTAAAATTTTTATAAAAACATTTAACATACATATGCCTCGATAATTTGTTGCCACATTTGGATCTCTATCCCGTTTAGGGATGGGAACCACCCTGCTCTCTTTCCATTTGTCCGGTATTTTTGATCCCATCCACACTTTGTTGAGTATCTCAAGCAAATTATGTTTTGCTGAGTCACTCAACAACCGAATCATTTTGTAACTTACTCGGTTCGTCCCTGGAGTGGTAGATTTTGATCTATCTAACACCCTCAGGAACTCTCCCCATTCATACTTACAATCCATTCTTTCATTTCTACACATTCTATCAACTTCATTAATTACATTCAAATCATTGCTTACATTCAATACCATTCTTACAAATTCTTCACCTTTTTCTCGGTTCTCACATACCACATTGCTCACCTTAAAATGTTTACCATTCACCCTATTAAACAAACTCCATACATCCTTAGTTGTGGTTCTATGTGTCATTTGGGACACATATTCCCGCCAACTTTTCCTTTTTGCTCTGCGAATAGCCTTTTTCAATTTTCCATTCATTTTACCATACATAATCTTATTCTCACTACTCTTATTCCTATTAAATTCACGCAAGGCTATTCGCTTCCTTTCATACCAGTATTGAACTTCATTGTTCCACCAACCATTCACATTAATCTCTTTCATATCCACAATTTTTATACACAATTTATTTATCCGTTCAATTTCACTATCTAACCGGCTTTGATTTATTTCATTTTCTCCGAGAATCTCATTCATCTCATTCACCCATTTCCTGTTATTCATTAATTCACGTTTTTTCTTAAACACTCGATTATCATTCATGATCATTTTGATCATGAAATGATCACCACCCAAATTCTCTTCTTCAACATTCCAAGTGACCCGGCAGGCCAGTTCAATAGTTGTCATAGACAAATCTATTGCGCTGGCCGTGCCTCCCACATTCGCCATTCTAGTTGGCCTTCCATCATTCAAGAGCACCATATCGGAGTCTTGAATCAGGTCGGCCAACTGTTTTCCTCTTACGCAATTGTCTAAACAACCCCACATTCTCGCATGCGCATTCATATCTCCACATACAATCAGGTCACTTTTATCTCTCACCCAGTCAAACAATTTTTTAAAATCACTCAAGGCTTTTTTCCTTGCATCTTCATCACGCATCTGGGTTACATACACGCTCACTAGTAACAGATTTCTTTCCAAATTCGTCGTTGAGGCGGCAATTGCTTCAATAACCTCAAAAGCGGGTAACTGTATCTCTTGAAGCGTCAGATTTCTGTCGTACATTATTGCCACTCCACCGTAACCATCGCTTCTTGGTTTGGAAAGAAATCTGTACCCTCTCACATTCAACGTCTTGTTCATTCTTTCCCACGTTTCGCTTATAAGCATCACATTCACTTTATTCTTGGCCAGATAATTTTCCAACATACTTTTTTTCGCGTAAAAACTTTGTATGTTTATCTGACCAACAATAATTCGTTCACTCATGTTTCGCATTCATACAATTAACAATTTATACATACCAATTAAATATGTGCAGGGAGAATCCATTCATAAGTTTAACAAAAATAAATTTAAAAATAAATAAATTTTGTTGCATAAAATGTTGTTGTTTCATCCTTCAATGTAATAAATGTTGCATTGTGTTGCTCTATGCTGCGCGTTGTTGTCCAATTACGTGTGATGAATATTGATTTTCTTTTTTTTTATTGTGTTTACGATTACATCGTAAAACTTGACCATACTATCCGGTCCCCTCCGTTTTGTTTTTTAAAGGTGGTGTTGGTGCAATAAAATTATTATTTTTTGTATTTGCACTCGTCATTGCCATATTGTACTGTTCGGTGAATGCAATTCTATTTTTTGTATTTGTGTATCTTGTTTTTTTTGCTGGTCGACCGCGCTTGCCAATATTTTCTTCCACATCTTCGCTTTCCGTATCCATACACGATGAATCGGTTTGCTGTTTCCTTGTGTGCAAATGATCTTTAATGTTAACCATTTTTTTAACAGATTCAATTTTGTTTTCGTCCTCTGTGTGTAGCATGTTGATTTTTGCTACATCGCTATATTTTATTGGTTCTTTAGTGTTAGTCGATGGTAGCGTATTTTTGTCGCACGTGCTTGTTTGTTGTGTGTGTTGTGATTGTGTTTGCGTTTGTAAATGTTGTTTATCTGGTTCTTGTGGTGTTATTGTTTGTTGTTGTAATGGCAACTCGTTGATTGTATTGCACAATAACGGACAATCTTGTTTTTTATGACTATCTTCGCCGCATTTAAAACACCTCTCTCTCATTCCATCGTAAAAAATTCTTGCTTTGATATTTTGAACGTAAATGAATTGTGGAATTTCCCGTTCGATCTCAATATAAACACCTCTCACACCCGAAAATACTGGTAATAGCGAGTTGGCAGCAAATTTTTCTCGTCTGGTTGATAATATATTGCCAAACCGTTGCATGGCCTCACACAACGTTTTTTCCGTAATCTCTGGTGGTAGATTGAATACCCGCACATACCGCATTACACCACTTGTACCCTTCACAGTAACTTCGGTTGTTTTTCCATTTGTATAAGTGAAGATCAATGAGCTTTTTTCCAATATAAATTGTTGGTAGTTTTGTTCATTATTAAATTTGATAAAGATACACCGATCGTACAAATCTTGATAAAGTGTATGTATTTCTTTACTGGTTAATCCCACGTTCACCACAAATTGCATCATTTCCAACTCAGTAGGCTTTGGATCTGTCTTCTGGAACTGTACCCTCGCCGTATTTTGCCTTAAACTTTCCATTATTTTTCCACAACCTTGAAACAGGTATATATATATATATATATATATTATGTAATGCGCAAAATTGCGCTAATTGCTTTTGATTTGTACCCTCTTTCTATTGTTTATTTGTTTTTATTTTAAATTTGTTTTACACTGTGAACGTCTGTACTCGACGGATGTTGACAATCGAATGTGTAACGTTTTCTTTAAATGTATATTTTAAATCGAATATTTTATTACACCAATATCATAAAGTTGATGAGGGGTCAAATATTGTTTTTCCATGCATTTTTAGTCCTCCCCTGAATTTGTTCCTATTTTTTATGTATTGCACTAATTTGCTCCAAATTTCCTTGATTATGGATCCTCAGAAGGTCCTTTGTCATCTGTGAAATTTATATAATCTAATTTTTTTGCATTTTGATTAAAACTTTGTTTGTTGAATCCCAATTTTTTGCTGTTTTTGGAGTGTGGGGAAATTTTGTAAACAACCACCAATTAAAAATTCATACATGATCGGATTGGTCTCTATGACATATCATTTGAAAGCTAAAAACGTCAACTTTTCAGCTGTGCAATTTTTTTTTTTTTTTCACAAAATCGGCGATTTTCCAAGAAATTTGAAAAACGCCTGCCCTTTATTTCTGACATTTTGACACCTTGAATAGTGTAAAGGTTGAATTCTCACCTTTCCATCAATGTATATAAAGACATCTCATTTATACGTGGGGAAAAACCCGAGTCTCTAAATTTAGTGCTATAATTTCATTACTTTCATTTTTTCCGTCGTTCGTCGCGTGTGTGCTCTATGCGGCGCTCGTGTCGTCTGCTACAGTCTATGCGACCACAGTAGCATTTTGTTGGTTAATGTTTGGAGATATTAAATGCGTTGGTTTCCTTTCATTATTTTGATAAATATTATAGTCAATTATAGAAAAAAAGAGTGATAAAAGTCAGGAATATTGAACAAATTTTGAGGTTTTTCGTTTAAATTAACTTACATCACCAACCTAAAATATAGAAAATGAAGATTCAAATCTTGTAAAATTGGAGCAAAAGGTGAGCATTTGTTTATGTTGTTTTTATTTAAGAACATTTGTTTACAAGTAATAATTCTGACTCAAATCTTGGTCTACTTTCCTACCCGGGAAGTCACAGTGGTTTTCGATGGCTATGAATGCAATCGCGATAGTATAAAAGGGTCAGAACCATTTGCGACGTGCAAACAACATGTCATGCCCTGACATAAGATTCGAGCCTAACCTGGTTTTACCATTTCCAAAGGAAAAGTTTTTGTCCAATAATAACCATAAAATTCGCTTCATTCGGTATTTGAAGGGTGTTCTGCAAGAGAATGGCATTAACGTTAGACAAGCAGTAGACGATGCAGACTCGTTGATCGTACATACGGCGTTGCAGAAATATGCTGTCAATGGCCCGCCGGTTGTAGTAGTGGCAGAGGATATTGACATCCTTGTACTGATAACAGCCCTGACCCGAAAAGATCAAACCATTTATTTCTTGAAGCCTGGAAAGGGAAAAAACTTCCAGCAAATGTTTTCCTCCAAGAGCTTGGATGCACGGCCCTTCGTTAGAGACAATTTTTATTTCTCCATGCGATTTCGGGAAGCGATACAACTTCCGCTTTTTGGGAAAGGAAAAACGTCAATAGTCGACAAATTAGAGGGAAAGGTAACGAAGAACAGAGACACGGAACTGGAAGCGGTCATTGAAAGTTTTAAGAACCACAATCTTCTCCACGAGACCGTTTTTCAGGACGGGCAAACTGTCATTGCGTCGATGTACAGTGACGATGATACACAAACCTTGACAAAAATTAGATACGAGATCTTCAAGCGATTCACCAGAGACAGAAACAGAAACCAAACCGCGCTCAAACTAGCAACCTTGCCACTCACACCTGAAGCTGCAAGGCAGCACCTTTATCGGGTATATCTGCAAGTCCAGCAGTGGCTCGGAAACCAACTGTCACCAGAAAAATGGGGATGGAAACGTGTAGGGGGTACACTCATTCCGGTCCAAACCACTAAAGAACCAGCGGTTCCGGAATTCTTACATATGATATTTTGTCAATGTAAGAAATAATGTAAGGGAACATGTTTATGCAAGAAAGCAGGGCTATCATGCTCATCTATTTGTGGTTCATGTGAGTTCCGCCAGTGTTTGAATTATAAAGACAGCCAAGATACGTTACCCGAAGAGGTAGAACTAGAGGAAACTCTAGAACCAAAAGGTGTTGTTGGCGAGGGCGACGTTGATGACCAAGAATCATTATTGGACTCTTGTGACGGGGACTGGTGATTTACAGATTTATGTCATAATTTCAATGTATTTTTATATATTTTTCTATAATAAATGAAACTTAAAAAAACTTTATAACTCTTTATTCCAAAAACCTCGGTCCGGATGGTTGCAAATAAATTTGCCGAGAATCTGCATGAAATTGTTGTTGAGTATTATGGGTAAATATTCTTCACACTTTAGAGATTTTTAGTTTTCGTTACGTGCAAAACTGATTGTCGCTAGTTTCTGGCCAATTATTGGGGTCCATCCTGCTGTGATTAATCTTATGGTCTGCTTCCCCAATAGGTATAGCTTAAGGCCTCATTTGCGAGAAAAACAAGACGCTCGGAAACATAAATATCCTTCAAAATTATATCATTTACGGCGTTTCTCATTTATGGCCCCGAGGATTTTGCCAGTGGATAGAATGTGGTGGCGCCAACTAAAATTGGTTTACACAGTCCAAAACATTGAAAATAATGTATTTTCAACACCCCCCCATCTCAAATTTTGTAGAAAACTTGCATATTTCATGAGTCTCAAAATTTTGGATTTTTCAACCCGACTTTTTGCAAAAAATATTAATGTTGCAAAAAAAATCATAAGGACCATTTTTGTAGAAAATTAACTGATCTTTAATTTTTATTTGAACAAAAAATCTCTTACTACCATATTTTGGGAGATATTCGCGAAAAACCGATTTTCCGGGTCTTTTAGGGCCATTTTCTCCCCCTTTCACACAATATTTTTACGCAAACTCGGGCTCATTTTCAAAGGGGTGCCAAATGCCACTCATCAACAAGCAAATAAAAATGGCAACTAATAATCTATAGGTTGGCCTTTTTTCCCCCTTCATTTACTGAACTAAATCCCCCTTTTTGTACACAATAGGATCTTTACGTTTTTTGTTAAAGTAATTTTCGTTATAAACTTGACTTTTTACAATATTTTCGGAAGCCTTGTTTCTCGTAATTCTTAAGTCTTGCTGCTGTTCCCCATTTAAATAAAGATTCTCTAACAAATACTCCTTTAAACATTCCGTCAATTCTCCTTTCTGTTCAATCCCAAATACAAGTTCACTATTGAAGCGAAATTAGTAGACTTTTGGCAAATGTTATTATACGCGAATTCAACCTTGTTCAATTCGTCATCCAAATAAATCTTATTTTCCTTGTCAACCAACTTAGCAATCATTGGCGTTATAGTCCGGTTTATACGCTCAACTTGACCGTTAGATTTAGGCGAAGCCGTAGCTACTAATATGTGCTGGATTTAATTATCTTTCATAAATAGGTTAAACTCAAGTGAGGTAAAGTTACTACCTCTATCCGAAATCAATTTTACAAGTCTACTATAATGTGAAAAAAAAACTTTTTAGACAATTAATGGTATCTGTAGTACTGGTGGTTTTAGTAGCATAAAGTTTTACAAATTTCGTAAAACCATCTACTATTGCCAAAACGTCAATGCAATGCAATCCGTCACAATTAAAAAAGAGCGACCATGCAAATATGGCCTGAAACGACGCAAAGCATATAAATTGTAAAAGTCTCCAACTCGTACGAATGGTATCTTGTTTCAATCGGAGTTGCCCTCTTCAAAAAATAGAAAACGGAGTGAAACTGCAAATCATCTTTTTTTTTGCATTAAAACAGCTCCGTATCTTTTTTTTACTTTTATAAATTTTTTTGTTGAATGTTAATTAATTCATGTAATTTCTAATATGCTACCGGTGATTAGACCATTTTAATTGTGTTTTTTTTATTAACACGAGAAGTATATTAGTATTTACGAACGGTGATTCAACGAAACCAACTAATAGACAGAATTCTATTTATTTAATTATATGATTTTTAATATGATCCGAAGATTGTAAGAGAACTCAATCCAGTTTCGAACTGATGAGCTTATGATTATAAAAAAATCAATCTTCTCATCAGACCGCGGCGACTGGTCACCGGTAGCATATCAGAAATTACATGAATTAATTAACATTCAACAAAAAATTAATAAAGTAAAATTAGCTTACACACAGAGCTGTGTGAATATCGTAAAGAAGAAAAATTGTAAGAGAGTTCATCTGTATTAGTATGATTCGCTAGTACTTAACGCACAGCACATTTTATTTATATAGAATGTAAATTGTGGTATAATCAGTCCAGTCGCCGCGGTCTGATGAGAAGATTGATTTTTTCATAATCATAAGCTCATCAGTTCAAAACTGGATTGAATTCTCTTACAAGCTCCGTATCCTATAGAGCATCACAATGCAATTGGGTTTCGTCTTTATGCGAAAATATTGCCAGAAATGGACATTCAATCAATTTGGTTTTTAATAGATCAAATGATCGAATAAGATCCTCTTTAAACTCAAATTTAACACTATAGGTCTGACTAAGTCCTGTAAGTGTTATGCAATTACACAGAAATCTTTGATAAATTTAGGAAAGTAAGAGCACATACCAATAAATCTCTGTAATTCCCTAACATTTTTTGGATACGGGAAATCAGAAATTGCATTCACATTCTCTTTGTTAGGCCTAATACCACTAGGGTCCACGCTATACCCTAAATATTCAATTTCAGTTTTTTTTTTAAAATAACACTTTGCTAAACGTAATTCCAATAAGTTGTCATTCAATAGTATAAATACTCGTTTCAATATTTCTAAATGTTCTTCAACTGTTGTTGTGGCCACGAGGATATCGTCAATATAGATTATAATTTTCTTTTCGGCAATCAAGTCAGCAAAAATTTTGTTCACTTCACAAACTTCTGAAATGCGGCAGGTCCATTTTTAAGACCAAAAGGCATTCTAAGCCATTTAAATTTACCCAACGCGGTGACAAAACTTGTATACTTTATAGATTCCAGATCAACTTTTACATGGTGAAATACGTTGCGAATATCAATAGAGTAAAAGAACTGTTTTTTATGTAGATAATCTAACACGTCTTCAATGACGGGTAATGAATAGTTATCTCTTAAAGTTAACTTGTTCAAGTTTCGATAATCAATACACAATCGGAAATCATTATGGTTCTTTTTATTTACAATAACAACTCTTGAGCAATAAGGGGATTCACTTGGTCGTATAATGCCGTTTCGTGTTAGGTCCTGTGGCCCTATTCTGGCTATTCCCTGGGAATTGGGAATTGGGAAAAATATTGCTATATTTCCAAACATCAATAATTCCCAATTTTTTATTCCCCAATTCCCAAAAGTGTATTCTGGCGTAATTGGGAATCATCCAATGGGAAAAACCACTATTTCAAATTTTGCGCCGCCATTATTTAAAAATTTTATTTTCTACATATAAAATAAAAACTTTACCAATACTACGTCGTAAATAAAATATTGAAAATACACAAAACAAACAGTTTCTTCTAATTCCCCAAAAAAAAATTTGGGAAAAATAAACGTCAAAACTTACATAAAATGGAATTATTTTTTCCCTTCAATAAAAATTCCCAATCGCCAGAATACACTTTTGGAAAAAATAATTCCAAACTGCTAGAATACTGTCAAAATAGTTCAATTCCCAATTCCCATGGAATAGCCAGAATAGGGCCACTGTAATGTCTTTTCTTAAAATTCACAAAAAATTATAATATTCTTCTCGGTACCGTATACTCGACTGTAGGTGTACTCGGATTTCCTACATCTTCATAATTCGACCTATACAACTCAATTAATTTTGATTTAATTTCAAATGGAACATCGTAATTAATATTCACTTTCTGGTTTACAGAATCAAAATCCGAATTAATTGAGATGTTCAAAATATTATTTTCACAATTTTCACTAACTTCCTTAGAATTTATCTGTAAATTATCAATTTTAAATTCTGTTTTACACTATTTAAAAATTCTCTACCTAGTAGAATATTTGAATTCATTGTGTTTTCTGGTACAACATGCAACTTGATTTTATATAATTAATTTTCTAACAATATCTGACAATTTTACCTTGTTAATTCCAGAATAGGAATGATGATTGTCATACATCTCCAAAGAACTCTATGGCACTCGATCGCACTTAATTAAATTAATAGGACTGATTATTATTGTTAAAATCCCTAATGATCCGTAGCTGTTTTTAAATAAACTAATTGGTTATCGTTTGACTTGATTAAAATATTTACATGGAACTTTCTGAGCTTTATGTGCTTTTAAGTTTAGAAAAGCTAGAAAAAACAAACCACGATTATTTAACCTTAAGTAACATATTAAGAAATTCGGTTTCAATCTCTAACATTTTCTTGAATTTCCAATTTCAATCCAATTTTTTGTATACGGTTGTCCTAACGTTGTTCTTGTGAAACATAAAAATAAATCAAATACATGTGATTTTAGAGGTCGAGCTTCATTTTTCTGCAAACTTTGGACAATCCTTGGCATTTTTCTGTTATTCTGTTATTTGTTTTTTTAAACAAGTACCATAATGAACCTATATACCAGCGAGATACACCACATCAATACAGACAATCAAATCGTTCTGCAATTTGCAGACGATTTTGTAGTAATTGGAAAAGGGAGAAGTATTGATGTGGCGGCTCAAAGAGCGCAAAAGGGGGTAGATGATATAATTCAAAAACTTAAAATGTTGAATCTGAGAGTGAATCCTAATAAGTGTGCTTATATGAGTTTCAGAACAAACGTTTCAAATGTTAATATAAGTGTTGATAGTAAAAGTATTGAACAAGTAAATGCGTACAGGTATTTGGGTATTTGGATTGATAGACGTATGAATTTTGGGAAGCACATGAAAATTTTGGCAGATAACTGCAAGGAACGTTTAAATGTGGTTAAACGGGTGAGCAAACCTAAATGGGGCGCTCATCCGAGTGTGACTGACATGTTAAGGAAGGCCCTTATATCCTCCAAAATTGGATATGGTATTAGTGTGTATGGGAATGGTTCGAAAGGGGCTTTTAGCCAATTAATGAAAGTAGAAAATGCATGTGCAAGAGTGGTATTGGGGGCGATTAACTCAACCCCAATACACACTCTGTGGTCTGAAATGGGTGATTCACCTCTCGATTACAAGAGAGAGTGGATCACAGTGAGAGAGTCGGTGAGAATGATAACTAAGAAAAATGAGTTTTGGAACGAGATGATATTAAGATTACAAAATAGGGCGGTGTACAAACCGACATATAGAACTAGTATTGCACTTGAAAACTTGAACATGTTTCTGAGTATAGGCAATGCTGGTCCGCAACCCGTTCCTAATAATCTTACTGTATGTTTGAATATGGAGGAATTTAATAAGGGAATGAATGAAGTTATCGCTAAAATTATGTTTGGGAAAATCAGTCAGCGGTACGTGCAAGATGATATAGTTTATACAGATGCTAGTGTGACTGAGAATGGAGTGGGTGTTGGTGTATTTATGCCTGGTAAGAATGTGGAAAAATATTTTAAAGTGGACAAAAGCATCTGTATAATGAACGCTGAACTGATTGGAATGTTTGAAGGAATTAAACTGGCTGTGAATGAAGGGGAAAGGAAAATAGTAATATTTTCCGATTCCCAGAGTGGTTTATGTTTGCTAAAATGTGGAGGTGGAAGGGAAGGCAATGTGTATGTTGATTTAATTTTTGAATGTGTTCGAAACTGTCAACGTGATGTGACCATACAATGGATCCCATCACATAGACAGATCGAAGGGAATGAAAGAGCCGATATGTTAGCTAAAAAGGGTACATTGAATGACATGGTTCAGGAGTACGAAAGGAAGGATGCAAGAGATGTACTTCGAATGTTTCAAATGAATCTGTGGAGAAAATGGGAGAGTGAATTTAACGAGAAAAGTCTAACGAAAGGAATGAAGTACAGCGTGCTCCGTGGTACTCCTTTGAGAATTCCGTTCTTTAAGGAGCTCAAAGGAGATACGCGAATGTTGCGAATGGTTGAGAGAATCAGGCTGAACCATGGAAACTGGAAGGAATGCTTGTGGAAACGTCATTTGAGTGAGGACAAAGATTGTGAGTTGTGTGGAAGTGTGGAGGATGTTGAACATCTCATATTGGCTTGTCCCAGATATAGCCAATATAGATCAAAGTTCAACATCCTTCGGAATGCAAGAAATCTAAGTGATTTAATGAATGAGGGTGATTTTTTGGCTTACAAGGAAATGTATGAATTTATTAGGATAAGTGGAATAACAATTTAATACGAAACAAATATTTACTAGCCGATGGAATATGTGAGGGGATAATCTGGTTCTTTTTAAGAGTGAGGAAAATCTTATTAAAAATGTAAATTGAATTAAAATATGTAACAGAAAATTATAAATATGATTTTTGGCGATATGGCTCTTTTTTTATGTAGGAGCCAAGCCTAATAAAAAAAAAAAAAAAAAAAAAAAAAGAAAGTCAGTTTCAATCTCTAACATTTTCGAAATTTCTATTTGAAATTCTACTTTTTGTTAATGTTGTGTTGGTCAAACTCATTAAAATGGTTAGAGCTTTGAAAATTAAGTGATTTATTATGAAACTCAGTATCAATTTCTAATATTTTTTTGGATTTTGATTTGAAATCCAAGTTTTTATTACACTAGTGTCATAATGTTATTGTTGTCAAATTCATTAAAGGGACGCTTTTTTTGCCAACTGTATTAAATTCCAAATAATTTTAATTTTTAAGGTTTAGCTTCATTTTTGTGGCATTATTCAACGTTTGTCTTGTTTATATTATTTACATTGAACTTTGCCGAGCTTTATAAGCTTTTAGTTTTAGAACAAACTAAAGACTAACAAACATAGCCTTAAATTTCCAATTCAAATCCAATTTTTTTACACCAGTGTCATAATGTTGTTGTTGTCAAATATGTTTTGAGGTCGAGCTTTATTTCTGTGTAATCTTTGGACAACGTTTGGCCTATTTGTAATATTAGTTGAGTGCAGAAAAATTGACATTAAGTAACACATTAAGAAAATCTGTTTCAATCTTTAAGATTTTCCTAAATTTCCATTTTATATCAAGTGTCTTTTTAAACAAGTACCATAATGTTGTTGTTGTCAAACTCACTTAAGAGACGTAGTTGTTGCCAAATAAATTAATTTCTAATAAATGTGACTTTTAAGGTATAACTTCATTTTTTTTGTACCATGACTGGTCGACGTTTGCCTCATTTATAATACTTATATAGAACTTTCTCAGATACACAAGCTTTCCACTTTAGGACAAACTGAAAACAAACAGCGACTAATTAACCTTAAGCAAAACATTTAGAAATTCGGTTTCAATCTCTAACATTTTCTTTAATGTTGTTATTGTTAAAATCCTTAAGGGTCCGTAGATTCATTTTTTTTTTTATTGAGCTATTGGGCTTGGCTCCAAATATTGTTTACATTTTTATGATTATTTTATTTCTAAAGGAACCGGATACTCCCCATACAATTTTGCTAGTAGTTCATTATATGTTCACCATTAAATTGTTATTTCACTCATTCTAAGATATTCCTTCATTTTCATATAAACCAAACTTTCCTTATTTATTACTGTCGCTAAACTTCTTGCAATTCGAAGGAAGTTGAATTTTGATTTGCATGGACTGAACTTTGGACAGGCCAAAATCCGATGTTTAACATCCTCCATACTTCCACACGAAGTACAACCTTATCCTCAGTTAATCGACGTATCCACAAGCATGCTTTCCAATTACCATGGTTCAGTCTGACATGGTCCGTTTTTTTTTATAAATATATTAAAATTTCGATTTTAGGACTGAGCTTTAAGTTTGTGCCATTATTGGACGACGTTTGGCTTGTTCACAGTATTCATTTAGAACTTTGCGAGATTTGTAAGCATTAAACAAACAACGATTATTTAACTTTAATTATTGATTATTGATTGAAGGGCCATGTGGGTGATAAGCCACCTCGCACTGCGACCTAAAAGATCTATTGTGCTGTAACTTTAAGTAATACATTAAGAAATTAGGTTTCAGTCTATAACATTTTCTTGAACTTCCAATTTTAATCCCATTTTTTTACACCGGTGTCATAATGTTGTTATTGTCAAAATACTTTATAATCCATTGTTGTTGTCAAATATTTTAAAGTGTCAAATACATGTGATTTTTGAGGCCGAGCTTCATGTTTTGCAATCTTTGACCAACGTTTTGTCTATTTATAATATTTAATATTTTCTTGAATGTCGATTTGAAATGCAATTTTTAATTACACTAGCGTCATAATGTTGTTGTTGTTTACTTGCTCCTCGTGGCAACTACTGGTAACTGAGGCCATTTGGCACAGGCTAAAGTATGGCAGCAAAGGAGAAATTCTTGACAAAATTCATAAATGAACAGCATATGCCGATGGATGATGGGTTAATCAGTTCAAAGTATGCAGACTCTGGATACCAAGCCCGATCCAGTTTTATTAAACCGAATTTTCATTCCCACTAACTCGTGAGAGTAAAACTCAAATGGAACACGGGACACGGGTAGGAATATACGGGAGTGGGACAGCCCTCTCGAAGTACTTCGGTAGTAATACCACCGTCTTACTAGCTGTAGTAAACATCTGCGACAGAGAGCAATGAGCCCAGATAGTAAGTTTCATATCAGGTTTATTAGGAGCCTTAATATTAACTGGACGGATAATTGAGCAGATGCCAAGCAGATATCTCCTAAGTCGTAGCGCGAGGTGGCTGAACGCCCAAAACTGCCCTTCAATAATAATAATATTATATAGGCGTCTTAATACATTCATTAAGGGTAAGGGTTCTTAAGGGGCTGTTTTAGAATGTGCAACATCTGGGAATTTGGCATTTAGTTGCCATGATTGAAAGAATACTACTTTCATTCCTTATTGCATGTGGATGCATTTCCTTATGTTTCACAATTCCCTACAGAATTAATGATCGTTCCCTTAGCAAATGTTCTGTGAGTAAGAAAATGTAAGCTATTCAGTGAATGTTTTATCTTGTCAAACTGTAGTTACACGTGGTACGATTGTAAGGAATTGAGATGATTCTGAGAATGATGTGTACTTACACTCACCAGCAGAGAAAGCGGGCCACCCTACAATTTTTTTTTTTTGGTTCAGGTGGAAAGATCAAACAAAAAACCAATTCAAGGTCAACATGGCTCATACCTAAATTTTTAAAAGTGAATACTTTTTGAACCGCACTAGCTAGAAACATGAAACAAAAGTAAAATTCTAGGTGATTCAAGACAGTCTTTGAAAATACATATGTATGTGATGCCATGAAAAATTTAAATGTTTCTGCAAATTAATAATCGAAAATTTGTGAAGTTTGATTTGCATGATTCAATCGTTTTAATGTTGAGTTTATATTTTGCTGTGCCAGTGGACTATATTTTTATTATATTGCTAAAGTCAGAAAAAGTACTGGCAATCGTGGTGCTGTTGGAATATGGAAGAAGCCGACGTCCAAAACTTTTGACTTGAGCCAACGTCCAAAACTTTTGAGCCAAGTCTTATTCACCGATTAATCGAAATTTTGGTTGCGGTCTCCTGATGGATAAGAATAAGTATTGCGACGACTGGGTGGGCGTTACCCTCCATGCACCAATAGCAAAAGTGTTTGAAGTGGATCATTTTTGGTATAGGCGCATATCTATAACGGCCGTTTGCTATATCAACGAAATATTGCAACAATATGTTGTTCACTACGCACCATTTATAGGCGATAATTTCGTACTAACGTACGATAATCCCAGACCTCGTGCTGCCAGAGTCGAGAAAGATTGCTTGGCAGATGTAACTATTTCGAAGATGTTATGGCCGACAATCAGTCCCGATTTGAATCCTATAGAACATTTTTGGGACATTATTAGTAGAAGAATTTGGTTTCGTATCCTAGCTCCGAATACGATGGAACAACTCCAAACCGCCCTTTTAGATGAATGGAAAAATATCTAAAAGTGCGATATTCAACAGATTATCAAAAGTATGGGACGAAAGAAGAAAGCCGTTATTCAAATTCGGGGGGCAATTTACGCTACTAAACTTGTTTAATTGGTTAATAATGATTTTGTGGTTGTGTTTATGTTTGTGAAAATTTAAATAAATTTTTTTAAATATTTTTTTATTTGGTTTCTGCTCGAAAATTCGAAAAATCTTACCCACATGTTTATCAATAGTAGGTCTCATCTACATTTTCTAAGATTGTTTTGAATGACAGAAATTTTGTAAAATAATATTTTTCAAATATGCAATAAGTATTACTTTGCCACGGCTCGTCTGAACATGGCTCAACCCAAAAGTGCTTGCACTTCTGTTTTTTTTATGGCATCATGTTCCTTAAGGTCTAGCAAATAAGATAAAAGTTTTTTTGAAATCATCCACTGTCCAGTTTACATTTTCGCGCCAAAATTCGAAAATTGAAACCAAAAAACGGTTTTTTGGTCTGAAAAAGTGAAATATCTTATTTTGTATGCCCTTCCGGAGGATTCCAGCATACAAAGATAGAAAAAGGAAAGTCTCAGGAAGAGAATGCAGAAAAGAACAGGTCAAAAGGTTGCTAATTTACGAATTATTTCTCTCTTTGTCGACAGATGTCTTCTAAACACAAACGTGGGGATATAATGAATTATTTCAAACAAATCAAAACTCATGAAAGTCGAGAAGAACAAAAACCTTTATTTCAGTAATATTAATTCAAGTTTGATTCAATTAATTATATGTGTGGTAACTATTATATTCAATTACAGCCCTCATTTATTTACCATTATAATCTGGGTGGTTTTCAGAAACTTGATATTTGTTCCACATTGTCTTGAAATCAGAATGCACTGTCTCCATGGCCTGTTCACTGTAAAACCCCAACATTCTTCTATGGCCTTCACAAAAATCTTCTATATGATAAAATACTGCATGTACTTTTGGTGTGACTGATAGCGCTAGGGCCAAATAGCTAGTCTTGAATTGAGCGATAGATTCTTTGTAACAATCATTTAATTCGATTCCAAAACAATTGTAAACTACACGATCAAAAGCCTTCAGTGTTTCCACATATTTCAAACAACCAATGGAGAACAACGATCGGAGACTATCCACTTTTTTTCAATAATATTCTACATGAATTGCCATTGAATGTGGTATCTCCTTGAGTAAGTTCTCGTTGAACATTGCATAGGTTGATCCATTCTGTTGTCTCAGTAACAAATTCATCTTGCATATGGCTGACTATTTTATTAACCATACCAAGCATTAGATGTAGTTCTGGAGGAGGAATAATGTCAAGATGCTTGTTATCGTCATCAGCTGAAGAAACTGGAGGATTGATACAGCTTTTGAAATTTTTCGCATTTTTCATTATCGATCCGCCAGCGTTTCTCCAAGCTTCAAAATATGAGGTTGAGTTTCCCACAGTTCGCTGAGGTCCAATGTCCTCCAAACCTCCTTTCACAAAAGCACCATGTACAAGGGTACGTCGACCAATGAGACATAATCCCTGTCAGAATATTGGCTAATTTAAGATCAGTCGCTATCGTACCAGAAAAATCCTCAATTTTCAATATTTTCCATATTGCTGACACGTTTTCATAATTCTCTTGAGCCGATTTCACAATAGCAAGAATAAAGATTTTCTTAACGCCTGAGTCAGCAAAAGCTTTAGCAAACACGCCATCATCATACTTTTGACGTTTTTTCTCCTGTTGACAAATTTCAGTTGAATCATCTTGAACAGACAGGCACACCTTCCATCAAAAAATCACCGCCACCGTCAATTCCAAATTTTAAGTGCTGATTTTTAATATCCCGCTGTTTCTCGATATGAGAAAGAAAATCTTTAAGAGTATGGCAGTAAACTAGGGACATTGGATTGGTGTGCTCATTCGAGCTTTGATTGTTACAAAATCTATTGTCTTATCACAAAAGAGACTTTTTACCTCGCCATTCTTCTGTTCCAGGCTTTTTTTCAATCCTGGCTCAATTATCGCCCGCTTTTGGTAGGAACTCTCAAAGCGGTCGCTCTATCAAGAGTAGTCTTTGTGCTAAGATTAAAATTTGTTTTGATTTACAATAAATCGGCTGTGGATATATTCGAAGCTCGTTCCTCTTCATTTTTCTCCACGTGCCTGAGTAAGGGAGACCGTCGAATCTTTTTTGTTTACTTTGTCATCAATGTCATGTTGTTGAATTGCAATTTTACTGATTAATGTTGACGCCACTTGTTCCATTACTTTCTCCCCCATTGTATTTATATACTTGCATACATTATCAACTTCAGTTTTGGTGCATTTATGAGGTGTTCCTCGTTTGGGATCGATAAAACATTTGGAACAACGTTTGATGCATTTCCCTTCAGCCGATTTTTTTTTGTTAAGAAGTTGCATGGATAACACGTTACTTCCAGCAATCTGGTACAAATAGCACTGACAGGGATTTTGAGTCTTAGATCTCGTAGTTAAAGTTACACTCAAAAACTTAAAATAATCAGGTAGCTCGACAGTCTTGGAGGGAACGATTCCTGGATCAGCTCTGGGAAGTTGTCGGTAGACGTTCTTCACACAAGATATTGTCCACACGATGTTTCAGTAATTTTTCTAGATTCGATTGCAGCGAGGCTTCTATCTTGAACATGACATTTTTCTTTTTTAAGCACAACAAATAAATTTTACACTGGTTCTCTTCGTGTGAAAGTGCGCGGGCAACTTTTGGAGGATTACAAATTTTCGACAATATGGAAAACTGAAATGAACTGATCGAGGCGAGGAAGAAAAGTTTTCTGCTTTTCTTGTAACCTGCCTACCGCATTCTCTTCCTGAGACTTTTCATAAAACATAAGATATTTCATTTTTCAGACCAAAAAATCATTTTTTTGGTTCCAATTTTCGAATTTTGGCGCGAAAATGAAAACTGGTCGGTGGATGATTTTAAAAAAACTTTTATCTTATTGATTAGACCTTAGGGAACATGATGCCATAAAAAACGGAAGTGCAACCACTTTTGGGTTGAGCCGCGTATAGACGAGCCGTGTTTGCTCAAAAGTCGAAACTGTTTTTAGACGGTAGATACATTCCCGTCGAAAAAAAAATTAGTGTAAAAAGAACCGTGTAAAAACAGGTTTAGGTGTATATCATTTTTGTGATTTCATTGATATTTTTATTTTGAAAAATACAAGAAAATAGGCTGTTATGAAGTCAAATAGGTCAATAGTTTTTCTTTATTTTGTTACCTACTATTTCTGCAATTTTTGTACTTTGAAAGTTTTAACTTGTTCTGCCATCCATGTAATATTTTTTTACTTAATAAGGAAGGTGCCCCAAGTATTTTTTTTTATTTCTTGTTTTCAAGTTTTCGTTCTCTAAATCCATTTTTATAAATATCTCGTATACAATTAAAAATTATTTGATAAATCTGGACTTAAGGTTTGCATCACCTAGTGAAAATACATATTTTCGAGGGTAGATTTTACCATTTAGATTATAGACTTAGCTAATACCAGACTCATATTTTTATGTACTCCTTAATATATTAAACTTTAAAACAATCGATAAAGTAGACCAGGGGTACCTTCCTACTTAATGTGACTTATTTTATTTTTTGGTTGAAATAATGAAAACAATTTTCTTAAACGATGTCAACATTATGTTTAAATTCAAACAATTATGGAAATATCTCAAAGATCATAATTAGAATTTTTTTAATGATTTCCCATGAAATGTTTTATTATTTCCTCTTTTCTATTTCCTTTATATATGCTCGGTTTTCTACATTACAACTTTGTAACCGCCTTTGTCAAATCGCAAATTTTCTACATTTATTTCAAAAACTTTTAATTGGGTGTCCTCTTTAAATATAATTAAATACAAATCTAAAATTTTTTATAAACTTACATTAACTTTTGTTGTTGTGACTTAAATTAATTATATTTACGAATTCATGAGGCATTATTTCGAAAATTTTCTAGACAAGTAGATTTCGTAAATTGCAACTTTAAAAACTTTTAATACGTATTATCAACTTTTTAATTTCTACGAATAAAAATTTTTTGTAGCGTAAAAAGCTTCAATTAATATAGATGAATTTTAATTTTTGATGCCTTTGAATTGTAAACCATTTTTTGATAATTTAAACGGCACAACAAAATAATAAAAATACATGTTCTACGAAACGTTAAAGCTCTAATGGGTAACGTACTAAACTTCTCTACAATATTATTATTAACAATCACGTCACAAACCTTTTGAACTTTATCCGCAAAACAAATTGTTGTCTTAACAACTCAACATTCCCGTATTACACGAAACCCCAAAAAAGGAAAAACTTTAATTGACATATTGAAATATTGGTCCAAAACTTTCATCGTTCAAATTTTCGTCATAAGATCGATTTTTCGAAGCATCAAAAACTTTTCCATTATAATATGGAATCAAGCTTTTTATAGATGTTATTATTGTTGTTGCTGCCATAAACTTCTTCAAACAATTTATATTTGTGCTTTAATCAGAAAAAGTTTATTTTTTTTTTGCTTACTATACCTACACTCAGTCTCATCCGCAAAAAAAAAAGAAACAAACTCAGATGGAACAAATTCGTTTTTTTTTATTTTTTGGAACATAACATGATTATGAATTATATAGAATGTTGGGATACGATATATTAAAAGGAAAACATAATATATAAAATATCCTTATTAATAATAAAATAAGGAATATAATAACAACAACACTTAAATTATGTGGATGGATATATAAAATATAAATAAACACGAATCGGGCGCTACATCAATCCAATGTATGGTAAATAATGTACATTTATTTAGATGTAGATATAGTTGGAATGCCACTTTTTGCTGTAAGTTGTAATATTTTCGTTTCATTTTGCTGAATACTCGTGTAGTGTTTCCTTAATACACATCTGTCATCAAAAAATGAAATGGAACAGCACCAAAACAAGCTACACACACACAACACAAATTAAATTGGATTTTTTGTTATAACAAAATGCTTCTTTATAAAATATAGTGGTTTAGCAATATTTAAAAGTCAAAAAATTTTTGTTTAAAATGCGTACTGTTGTGTTGCCTTGGCACAAAATCATCAAAGAGCAATGCAACATAAACATACATCAAAAAGACTAATTAAAAAAAATCAGAATTCTAATTAGTTTTTTTGTGGTATCTGTGGTTTACAAATACGAGTACATACATGCTTTATACAACACCACATAAAAAATCACTCATTTTTGATTGATCGATATGGCTTGTGTATTCTCAAACCTATAAATTTTACCTTTCCACAAAATTTTGTTTATAAAATAGTTTTGTCACTATAACTATCCAAAACCACATTTACAAAGCGTGAAAAAAAAAATCACAACAATTTTCGTTATCATAATTTAATATGGCTTATGTATATCTATGTATGTGTAATTGTCTATTTGTGCGAATATTTTTCCATCATTGATCCATTTGAAATCGAAGAAAACGCAAAGAGGAATTTATATTTTTTCCAGCATCAATTCTTAAAATAACAATAATAATGATTATAATGATAATAATAACAACAACAATAATATCATAAGAGATAAGATAATCATCAGAAATCATAAAATATACGCCAACAACAACAAACGGAGGAAACAAAATAAAACGGAAAAATAATTTTGATGTGCGGAAAATGTTTACTCGTAAAGTGGTTTTGTACCAATCCATTTTCGTTTTGTTCGTTCTTTACATTTTGGTGTGTCTGTGTGTGTATAGTATGGCGGGCGGTTGTGTTTACTGTATACTAGATTTGGATGATGAAGAAAATATTTTTTTTTTTGAGCTAAACACACATATTTTTGTTTTAAATCAAGTCGAATAAATCAAATCGGATAAATTTTAATTTCAACAAAAAACAAAAAAAAAACGGAAAAATTGATTTTCCCTGCGCGTATTTAGGTATATCTTAAATCCCTGTGAAATTGAAATCACATTGTGAATGTTTTTTTTTTTTATTTTTCCGTCTGATATTCTTAGCACACAGAATTTTTTTGTTGTTGTGTTTGTTTGCTCGCAATGCTAAGTGATTATAGATAAGAGATTTATAATATTGAAAGTATTTTAGAACGTGTGTGCGAGTTTTTTATGTGTATTAATATCAGATAAAAGATAAACGGTTTAATACTGCAGGATCAAAATTGTACGCTTGAGGAGCTTTTAAACAGGAGTTTTAATAATTCAATTCTAAAGTAATAAAATCAATGTCATTGTGTAGAAAATACAATTTTATACCACAGGCCCTATGAAAAATGTTTGAAATTTAAAGCTTTTCTAATATAACCTTTACCTTAATTAATACAACTGTAGAGCTTTCCAACGAAGACTTCATTTGTGAGCCTTTCAAATAAATTTTAGCTTTCATATTTTTTCTTATGTTTCATGGAATCGATAATTTTTAATTTTTATTTCTTCTATAGACCTGGATCATGTTAAAAAAAATTTACGACAGTTAATTTATGATTGCCCCATTCCTGAGGATTTCGAAAAAATTCAAATATTGTGAAAAACATTTCGAAATGTTCCGCCATAATTTTAGAAACTCTTGCCTATATGCTTTTTCGATTATTCTTCTAAGCTCGATATTCTCTAAACAACTTCTAATATCGCTAAACGTCACCTAAAATATTGTTCTTTGATCCGCAAAAACTGTGTCTATCCGTTTATGGATAAATTAAATGATTTTCGCTTCAACAAAATCCAAATACGCCGATAAAAACAATTTCAGACTTTAAATGAGAGATTTACGATATTGAATTCAAGTATGTTTGTAAATTGAATGAAGTAAATAATATCACAACTAATCTATTAAAAACGATTGTAAAAGAGACTTCAAAATCTGTACAATGCTTAACATTCTCAAAAAACTAAAAAGCCAATTTGTGACTTTTATTGTTGATGAATTTGTTTGGGTTGAATTCGAAATTTGTCAACCTTTCTGCGAAATTAACAACTATCAATTATTATTAAAGCAACTCAATAGTTAAGATTTGTATAGGCTGACCGAAGAATTTATTAATAATTCGGAAGTATCTGAAATATTGCAAAAATTTAAAATAATTAAAATAATTTATCCAACTACGGCAAAACTAGTTGACATGTGAGTACGTACCTGGATAATACCTGGATTAAGCGAGTCAGAACGAAACGCTAGCATTGCCATGCAGCATAAATGATACAATGCGCTTTTAGGTCCGTCAACTATTGGCAACATCTTGACTAAAAATAAACTTACTGTTTCCTGAATGCAGTCGATTTATGAAAAATTTCCTGGCAATTTGTCGAATCGAATGTCATTCTTACAACAGTAAATTTGAAAAACCAACATGTTGTAGGTACCTGAAAGCACCTAATGCCAAGCAGTTAATGGTAGCACCAGAAGTGAAAGCTTCATGAACTAACAATATCCATATTTAATGGCCAATATACCGAATGGCAAACCTATTACCAATTGTTTACCAAACAACAGCACCTCACCAATCTAAATCCAGTGCAAAATATAAAGGGCTGAAACCTCATGAGGTGGTCAGAACTTCGGTCTTCATTAATTCAACTCCCACATTAATCCCGAAACGAATCTCTAAAGTCAATCTTCAGTTCAGCCTTCAACTCAATATATAAATCAACTACCACCTCAATCGCAACATAATTCTAACCACATTCATCAAATTAACCGCCAACCAAACCCTCAAATCAATCATCAAATTAACCCCAAATCAACTTTCAAATTATTCAACTCTTAAATAATTCCCCAACCGAACAACTCACTTAACCCCAATGCAGGCTAACTAAACCCTAACTCAACTTCAACTCAACTTAGCTCGAACCAAATCTCAACCATCTGCTCAACTCATACCATCATACCAACATACCATTTTACCGTCATATAGTCACCATCATACCATCATACCATCATACTATCATACCATCATACCATCATATCATACCATCATACCATCATACCACCATACCATCATACCATCGTACCATCATACCATCATCATCATCATCATACCACCATCACCATCACACAATTCTTATAAACCAACCATCATACCATTATACCATCATACTAACCGTCAACAAAACTCGACCAAATTTTTGAAGTGATTTTCCTGATTATCATCTGTCACATGTCAAATTTTATGATAATCGGTTAAGAAATAGCCAAGTTCCATCTTACTTTGCCATATTCCACAACAATATACAAAATCACTTTAGAATCCCATTTTCATAGCAGATGTCAAACTTCACTCAAATCCGTTAAGAAATAGCCAAGTTTCGTCCGAATTGGCCATATTCCAGAAATTCATTTAGAAATCATTTTGGAATCCCATTTACAACGCACATGTGCAATTTTATCATAATCGGTTAAGGAACAGCCAAGTTCCATCTTACCTGGCCATATTCCAGAACTTCGTTTAAAAATCATTTCAATATCCCATTTTCATTGGGAATTACGGATTTGATAATAATCGGATAAGAAATAGAATCCCAAATAAATTTTTTTATTCAACTTAACCCTAATTCAACTCGCAAACGGAACCCAACTTAACCCTTAACTAAACCGTAAACTTTACGCCAAACTCACTCCTCAAACCAGCATATATAAAATATTGTTCAACAACTCACTATATCTTATCCAGCCCCAACTCAACTCCAACTCAACTTAAACTCAACCCGCAAATTTGATCCCTAACTAAACATTCAATTCAACCTCAAACTCAATACCCAACGCAATATTCAAAAGAGCATATATACATTTTTTTAAATATTTCTAATTCGTATGGTAGGTACCAGACCCTCTTGACGCACAGGTTCCAGAAGCTTTTCAAATCTCGGCCTTGACCATAGAAACAGATTGGCAAAAAAAAATCTGAATCGAACAAGTCATTCTCGAGATACCATGGGTACAGCCATTCAGACCTCCAGACATCAAACATCCAGACAGACGGATGGACATTTTTTTTTTTTTGCTTTGTTAGACTCAGGGACTTTCAAAACGTCGAAAAAAGTGATTTTGGACCAACTAAATTTTTGATCACTTTTGACAGGATTTCAATACTTTGGTTTTTTAGACCGAAGTAAATTACAATTCTTGGTGAATTCACTTGGGTAGGAACCGACACGGTTAATAAGCCACATGGATATTACCGATGGACCGATATGACCGTAAACGCCATATTTTGAATAAATTTATTCAGATGATTTTGGATCAACCAAGTACATATTTCGAAACATGTTTCATGTTTATATACATATCACATCATATATGTTAGGAAATGTAGCCGACCGGATTTCAGCATAAATTTAATCCAAATGATAAGTATCATACCTCTCGATATATTAACTGCAGAACTTATTTTGCAAATATGACTTTAGATCCGAACTTTTCTTATTTTTCCGTTTAATTTTATTAATATGATTGGTTCAGGAAAGTTGAGAGTTAAGTAATAACCCCAAATAACGAACACAGTTAACACGTTTAATTGATTCGTTCCTGAACCCAATTTCATCAAATATTAGTAATGGTTTGTGTTTAAGGTAGAATATATAAAATTAGATTTAGAAATATTCCATACTAGCTTACTAGTTTGTTGCGTTCATGCCATTCATTGATAGTAGCCAAATCCCTCTCCATGTAAATGAGGGTGGCATCATCTGCAATTAGCTGGATTTTACCTGTTAGATTTAAATCAAACAAGTTATTTACATGAGGGACACCAACGGATGCATTCATTTCATATGATTCATGTGTACCAATGCAAATTGTCTGCTTCCTATCAGTTAAATAATTTTTTAACCATTTTAAAGCAATGCCAGAGATCCCAAAATTCATAAGGTCTAAGAATACGCATGCTGTGGCATATTTATTTTCAATAGATATGTAAATACCTTCGGCAAGATTTAGTACAGCCGAAGTAGTATTACAGTTTTTGGTAAACCCAAACTGATTTCTGTAGATGAGTTTATTAAAATCAAGATGGTCTACTAATATTGTATGAATTACTCGTTCCAATATTTTAGAGAGAGCTGGAAGAATAGAGATTGATCAATAATTATTGATTAACAAACTATCACCAGATTTCAGTATGGGAATAACACGAGCTATTTTAAGAAACGCTAGATTTTACTAGTAATGAAGGTGATATAATATCAATCAAACTTTTAAGCGTACTGCCTGTTATATAATCGTAACCGGGTGAGGCGGATAATTTCAGTCTATTTATAATGTTTCTAAGTTCCTCAATAGTTACTAGTTCTATAGCTATCAGTGGTTCAATAATTAAATGATGAGATTTAATTAAATATATTGCACATTTGTTTGGGATTCCTAGTATTGATATTTAACTGGGTGGTATAATAACAATTCTTAGCGTTTCGAACTAATTGTCTAATTTCGGTTATGTAATTTATAATACTTATCACGAAGTTTTGATTGCTTCGTAAGTTGAGTAGTGAACTATGGTAGTAGTAGTTGTTATCTTTTGTATCTTTAATTGAAGTAACAATAAAGTCATATAGCGAATTAAAATTAGGAATGGTTGATGAACCAAATTTATCCTGGATAGCAGACAATACTTTATCAAAGTTAATAGTAGTACTAGAACAAATTGAATTGACTGTCTTTTTTGGTAAAACAAAGTTTGCTAACATATATCGATGGTCACTGATACTAGTATCACCATAGAACACGTACAATTTTTTTTGTGGTTAGATAAAATGTGATCTATTATCGTTCTAGTGGAGCTTGAAATCTGAGTAGCAAATAACTTTTTGCATACATTTATAATAAAGTAGTTGTTTAAGAGTAATGTTGAAATGTAATTACCTAGTTGAGTTCGTGAACTGGTTTTTGCTCAAAGTGTCAATATTAAGATCACCTACAACCTACTTTGGTTTTTATAAGCAGAGGACCAAAAATTGCCAATTCCTCTATGAAAAATATTCCTAAAATTCTTGATTTTGGTCAAAACAAGCTAGTTACTACAAAAAAGTGATTAAAAGTAAGTAGCAAAAAGTAAGATGTAAATAGCCACTTTTGATCGGACACTCCTCAACTTATGGTCTCAAATACCGATATCGACTTAGGATGATTTTAAAAGTTTAAATTCTTCTGCTAGACCCGTGCATATATGGGGTTTGTAATTCGATGGTTCTACGTCGGAAAAAACTGATATCGAACGTTTTTTATATCGAGTGGAACGGTCGGCCGCCCACTATAATGTGTCGCAAATTAGTTTGGTCGAAGAATTAGGGGCTCTTCTTCAAGGAGAAGCTCTCGAATGGTACTGGCTGTTTATGGAGCGTAACGGTTCCGTTACATGGCTACAATTACGCGCAGAACTGATTCGAAGATTTCAACGGCATTTAAAGGAGGACGATATTATTCAAGAATTGGGTAATCAGCAAGAAATCATTTTATGAACCTGAATAATTTAATGATTTGTTGGGATTGCCACGACATAGGACATCGTTTCCATACACATTTTTTGCTACGGTTGTGGTACGGAAAATGTAATAAAGCCGAATTGTTCGAAATGTAATCCAGTAAAATCGGGAAACGTGCCGCAGGAAAACCGATTGACTGGGCGAACGTTTTTCCAAAGCCCAACACAACTCAGATCCAACAGCGCAATTAAATAGCCAAGACATCTTAATACAAAACTCTCAAAAGTTTATATCCAACGCTGTTTCCACAATTTCTTCTATATCACTACCTACATTAGCTACTTATTCTCGAAGCGCTCGTTATTGGTATAATCGACGGAAAATTAAATCATGCATAGAATCGATTTTACAGGATGAAATTGATGGAAGACCATATGCTTAAGTGCTTTTTGGAGGTCAAATTATGCGCGGATTACTGGATAGTGGTGCTAATATAAGCGTACTGGAGCAGAAAGTCACTCTTTTCTAAAGTGGTTTCAACATAAGTTTCATAGTTTGCCGACATACGTCCTAACAGCAAACGGACACAAAAATTCAATTCTCGGACACATCAATATACCGATAACTTATTTGAACAGAACACGTAATGTACATCTGCACGTCGCACCAGATTTAAAGCAGAGCTTATATCTCGATATCGACTTTTGGAAAGAATTTGTTTTATCTCCAGTAGTAGTCGAAGATATATATATAAGCCGCTTTCCAACCCCGACATTAGTAATCAGCATACCCTCCGATAAGCATCTTTGTGAGCTTAACCACCTTATTGAATTGTTTCCATCTTCTGATCTGATTCGTTTAGGCAAAACCTCTTATACCACCCACATCATTAACGTCGGAATATCTACGCCTATTAAACAGAGGTATTAAGCTGTCTCGCTTGCCGTGCAAGCCGATATAAATAAGGAGTTAGATTGAATGTTATCGCTGGGCGTTATTGAAGAAAGTAATAGCAGTTGGTGTTCGCCTGTCAATCTCATTAAAAAGCCCAATGGTAAACTAAGGCTCTGTTTGGATGCGCTTAAGCTAAACGCGGTAACTGTAAAAGATGCGTTTCCGCGATTGTTTATTAGGAAGACTAGATCAAACTAGATTTATTTCTAGTATTGATCTAAAAGACGCCTTTTGGAAAATTCCTCTAGATGAAAAGTCCATGCAATATACCGATTTTACAGTTTAGGGAAGACCGTTGTATCAGTTTCGAGTCATGCCATTCGGCTTATGCAATACGCCCCAGCGAATGTGCCGTCTGATGCACAGGATAATACCAGTTCATCTGCAGGATCGTGTCTTCCTGTATTTAGACGACGTTTTGATCACCTCAGCTAGCATCGAGGAGCATTTTTCCTTATTAAAAGAAGTAGCAAGAATATTGAGGGAAGCTAACCTCACCATCAACATAAATAAAAGCAGGTTTATGATGAAATAGATAAAGTATCTTGGATATATTGTTGGTGATGGTGGCCTACACGTAGACCCTGAAAAAGTTTCCGCAATCGAAATCTACCTTGGTCCTCGTACACTGAAGCAAATTCACAGATTTCTTGGTATCACTGGATGGTACCGGCGTTTCATCGCTAACTATGCTACCATTAGTTCGCCTATTACGGATTTGTTGAAAAAGGGGCGAAAGTGCGTTTGGACAGAAGAAGCACAACTTGATTTTGTTGATTTCATGCCTGCTTTGATAACAGCTCCCGTTTTACGAAATCCCGACTTCAAGAAAACCTTTTATCTTCAATGTGACACAAGCTCGACAGATGTTGGCAGCGTGTTGTTCCAGCGAGGGTTGGAAGATGAAGAATTTCATATAGCCTACATATCAAAAAAAACTTAACAAAGCGCAGAGAAATTATTCAGTTACGGAGCTTGAGTGTTATGCTGTAATTTTAAGCATAAAACGATTTCGGGCTTACATAGAAGGATTTTATTTCGTGATTATCACCGATCATTCAAGTCTCCAGTGGCTCATGCCACAAAAAGACCTCTCCGGAAGCCTAGCACGCTGGAGCCTGAATTACAAGGGTCTGATTTTGAAATCCAGCATAGAAAAGGTTTCCAAAATATAGTACCGGATGCTTTGTCTCGTCTTGGTGTTGATCAAATCTTAACAGGTGACTTACATAGGTAAATGATTTACAATTACACGTGAATTTGAATGCACCAGAATTTTCAACGAATAAAGAGTATGTTAACCAAATTTAAAGTTTTCAAAAACTACCTAGTGCAAATTCTAATCTACGGGTAGAAGATAACAAACTTATTATACGTTCATCCTATGGTACCCAGATTCATTATACCGATTTACCTGAATGGAAATTGGTCATACCTAATTCAATGACTCAGAAACTGATGGAACAATCACACCCTCCTCCGTTATCTGCGCATTTTGGCTTTGAAAAGACATTGGAAAGACTTCGTAGATATTTTTACTGGCCCCACATGGCAAAGTGCATCAAAAATTATGTATCCCAATGCGAAATGTGCAAAATGTGTAAGCCTATATATTATGCAACCCGTCTTCCAATGGGTAATTTCACAGAAGTGCACTATATCCATTTAAATGGTTATACATGGATTTCTTGGGCCCCTTATCCTCGTACCAAGCGTGGTAATGCCTTTTTTCTGGTTGTGCGTTGAGGAATGCCAATTCTGCCAGTCTAGTCGAATTCGTGGAAGGACAAATCTTCAACCTATTTTCAGTTCCGGAAACGGTTTTGACGGACAACGGAAAACAGTTCGTGTCAGTCCAGTTTAAAACACTACTCACAAAATATGGTGTGGACCATCGTACCACGCCCAAATATACCCCACAATCGAACACATCCGAACGTGTTAAACGTTGTATTTTAACGGTTATTCGGTCGTACTTCAAGTCTGACCAGCGTGACTGGGATTCACACCTCAGTTAAATAGCTTCCGCTTTGCGGAATGTCGTACATGAGTCTACTGGCTATTCACCTCATTATTTAGTGTTTAAGGAGCATCAGAAAAATCATGGTTCCGACACAAGTTTTTAACATATCATAATGATAATGAAATAATCATCTCTTCGAAACCTGATAGACTTAACTTGGTAAGTGAATCCATTTTGACCCATTTACGAAATGCTTACACTAAAAATGTAGCTAATAACAATGTTCGGACAATCCTCTGCCAGTAATACTAACTGGAATGTCACAATGATGAAACTGTTTTAGTACAACATACAATTATTGCTACATATGCTTTGTTATCTTTCGGAAAGGTTGTACAAAGCTTCACTGAAAATATATGTGTATACAATTTAACATAATTAAAAATTTTTGGTAACAGGATAAAATTGTATATTCTCAATGAATAGTCAAAAAAATTACTGACGTCGGCATTAAGGCCATTTTAGGAAGACATTAAGGGTAAGTAGTAGTAGAGCTTTTTCCTAATAAAAATTGTTTTGAAAAAAACTTTTCACCAAAATTTAGGTTATGGTTTATATACCATACATAGCATATTTTAAGCTTGAACTGAAAACTGTCCACAAAATTAAATAACTAAGTTGTATCTAAAAAGCTTCTTAAAAAAAATAAACTTACTTGAGAAAATATTGAGTTCTACAATAATTAAAATAGAGGTTGAGGAAATCAAGCTATACTATATTAAAGCTATATTGTTACTACTATTCTACTACTATGTTTTATTTGAAAACATCTCGTTCAAATATAATTCTCAAGTTTAATGCTTGTAATTTAAAAGCTTACAAAATTTTGATTAACACGTACATGTGACAATTTTAGTTCATGAAATTTTGGAAGTAGGTTTTTCATTTGTTTAAATAAATTTTATAGAGCTTTTAACAATTAAATGCTCCCTATCAAAAAAAATTTCAGCACAGTAACATTAGGATTTTGCAATTCTCATTTGGTAAAACACAGACGTGACGTGCACATAAAATATTTAAAAACTTGATGAAATAGAGAATGAAAGAAGGCCACCAATATCAGTCGAGTATAATATTCAAAACCAAATAAAAGTATTTCACCTAACTAATACTTCCTGCCCCCCGTCCTCCCCTAAAAAAATAACAGATCTCCGTTTAGAAACAAGTTTAATTAAAATTATAACTACACAGTTATAAAAATAAAAAAAAACCAACCGGAAAAATCCAATTCCAACATACAAAAGCTTTTCATTTTCTAATTTCATTTTCTAATTTATAAAACTTACATTAAAAAAATAAAATTTAAATTAAATAATAAATATTTATTTAACAAAAAAGAAAACTTTTATTTTTAATTTCTTTATGAATGTTAATGATTTTGAAATTTTTTATTTAATTTAAGGTTTACGTTTTTATCCCTCCCCCCAACCCCCTACTCGGTATCTATATTACACAATAAAACGAATGCTTTGTTTTTATATTTATTGTAAACTTAAAGTTCTTTAGCACACAGTGTTTTATACTAAACCTAGCCCAAATTCGTATAAAGCAGCAAAAACAGAAATGAAAACCCAAAAGAAAAACAAATAAATGGAATTTGATTGTAATTGGAAAAGTTAAAGTAGCAAGCAAAAAAAAAACCAAAAAGGTTTATACCAACCAACATTGGTAATATTGGAAAACTTTGAGATACTTTTTATAAAATTATGTTTGCGATTAGAAAAAAAAAAATGGTGTCGCATATTATCTTAACAACAACGATGGTAACAAAACAAAAAAAAAAAAAACTTAATAGCATAATACCACACGCACATTAAAAGCTCGAATGAATGTAATTTTATTGAACCGTTGAAATTTGATTTTTAATTCGATCGACAAATCATTAATCATTTGATTTAGGATTTTGATATATAATTCTGATTTTGATACTTATACTCTTTGTATTGTATTTGTGTATCTGAATCCTGCTGCCTAATGGTTATTTTAGTTAAATTTATATATATAGTATATATACGCCCCCCTATCTTATGTATATGTATGTGTTAGATATATATGTGTATGCAATATATCATTATTTATTGATAACAATGATTGATGGATTTGTTACATATAAACGAAGTTATACCCAAACAAAACAAAACAATTCTTATTGATATTTAAATGAAGTTATTTTTGGGAATAAAATATACGTAAGCTTTTGAGCTTTTCATGCAAAACATTTATTTTAATGTAGATAAATCATTTTTTCTATTTGTATACTATACAAACCTGCCTTTGTCTGGAACATAGGTAGGTGTATACTAGATAGCAATTACAATTTTTTTTGTGTTCATATCAATTCCAGGTATTCTTACGTCAATAATATATGATCTATGATGTTCTTTGGTATTAAGTTACTCTGGCATATGGGGGTTTGTAAGAGTTTATGTCCTTTCGCTAAAAATACGTTTGTGTAATTTGATACGTTATTTTATTTTTATTTGTCACTAAATTAAACTTGAATATGTGTGTGTATGTATATTTGTACATACGTGTATATTGAATTTCAAAAGGTTATAGAATGGTTTTTTCATAACAATATACATATACCCAAATTGGGAGTTCTCGTATTCCACAAATCGGTATCTAAACCAATTTTCTCTTCAATTCTAAAGTGTTTTCGTTTTAAACGTATTTAATGCAATAAGTTTAATCTGATATTATGAAATTTTATTGAAATTTTAAATTTGTTGAACATTATGAATCTGATTTAATATCTAAGAAAATGTACTAAAGCGTTTGGTATAATTTAGTATTATATGTAATTATTACTTTGATATAGGTCCCCACAACAATAAAAAAAATAAAAATAAAAATTTGTTGAACCTTTTTCAGAGGAAATATAAAACTTCTTGAACAAATATTTTCTATGGTTAATACACTTTGCAAATTTAAACAATTCTTTCGTAGGTGTCATTAAGACAAAATGAATAGGTTTCAGTATAACATAAAATTTATTAAAACTTAGCTGATGGTAAATTATACCGCAAATATTGCCAACAAAAATAAAAAATCTAATAAGTTTTTAAAATTTAATTTTGATTTTATAATATTTATTTTAAGACATTTTATTGAAAGTCAAAATCAATTTGAACTTGGTGTCAAAATTATTAAATAGTCGGTTCTTATGTCGACCTTTTCAATAACAACTAATTTTTACATGAAATATTGATCGGTCTGAAGCTGCTAATTTATAGTGACAGTTACAGTTCCAACAACGTATCTTTAGTGATGAAATTCATGTCTACAACATAAAGTATTTTAAACGTATGGTTGATCAACGTGACCAGGGAATCATATTCATCGTGTCGAGGCCAATTTTATGAGTTAGTATTTTAAGGCTTGGAATTAGAGAAAGTTTGATTTAAAGAATTCAGTCCGATTTTAGCTTTTAAGTGAAAACTTGTAAAACCATTTCTAGAAAAAAAAAAAAAATTTAAAATTTAATAAAATAAATTTATTTAACAACTTTGGAATTGTGAAAACATAAATATATATTTCTTTAACACGTGACAAATTCTCAAATATTAGGAAAATGATCAAATATAATTCAATACCTTGCTAAAGAACACAACTCTCAGAAACTATATTCCGTTGTGGTAGAATTGCCGGATATTTAGTTTAAAACGAGCACAACGCATTTTCTAATCGACCACCGACTATTATTGTAAGTAACCATAGCTACAGGCTCGGTTCGTTGGATGTCAGCAATATTTTGCTTGAATACGATTTATGTCGAATTGATATATAATCTTTCTCTAAAGTGGAAGACATTCTTGATCTAGCAAGACCAAAAGTTTGTAGCAGGGTGCCAAGAAAACCGTATGGGATAAAATTCTAGGTGATGTTAACCACAAATTTTGGAAACTAGAGGCTAAACAAAAACTAACCATATGCCTACAAAACATGAGTGACTATATCATTATTTATTAGCCAAAAATAATCTTAAAATTAATTCATTTACTATTTTATTTCAATTTTTTCCCTATCACACAAATAATAATCAGAGAGGATCGAGCGAACATTCAAAGAGGATAGACGTATTTTGTTTTTCCTCTTCAAAATTTAATTTAATTTTATTTTATTTTTATTTTTTATTTATGTGTTAGTGTGAAGTGTTATGTATATACTTTATATACATATGGATATACATTTTAATACTAATTTAATTCAATTTATTTAAAGTGAAATAATAATTAAAGTGTAATTTTGGAAAATGCAATCCACCGGGATGCATTTATTAGGCAATGTTTTGTATTTATAGCTAAAGAAATCAAAATTCTTGATTTCTTGATTAAGTGCATGATTTTAACTTTTGTGTGATTGTACATAGAATTTAATTACTAAAATTTAATAATTGGATTATATTAAAATTGATTTTAACTTAATTTGATATTCATATGTACGTTACGTACTTAATTTGATATTTTCATATCTTATTTTTTTTTTACAAATTCTTGAAAGTGTTCTTGTGTTTTATTTTATGTACAATCGCAAAACCAACACTAATGTAATACTACAATCAAGCCTGATTCAGTGATGAAACACACAGATGCCCTCTTACATTTAATAGCTTATAGTTGAAAGTGTTAGTGCGGTACAATCAATTTTGGTAAAAATTTAATTTCTCCTAGAAAACTGTAAGTTCTCTCTTTAAATTTGGATTGAAAAGTAAAGCAGGCTAATTAAATTTATTGAATTAAAATTAATGTTTTCAAAAAGTTTATTATTTATATAATTTTTAAAATTGTTTGTGTTACGTTGCATGAAAAGGTTAGCAGTTAAAAATAATTTTGGTTAGGACTGTATACACTCATATTGCTTGCCATCCTCTCAAACTATTTCATAAAAATTCAAACTCGATTCAAATTTTAATTTATATTTTTATATTCTATTTTGCTTTATTTTATATTTGAATCCCTAACAACACATTGACGTACCGAAGATTTTGGTACCACTGGTTGATGTTCCCTAACTCTTTGTTGGTAGACGTAGTATTATCAAGAAATAGTGCGCTCGCTCGATGGTAATGTTAGGTCCAGGTCAAAAACTTCTGATAAAATCGTGTTTCAATGGATATTCTCCTCTTTCCTATTTACGTCGCTTTTCGTGTTGAAATGTAAACGTAGCTGATTAACATGTGAATGTATTAATATAGCGCTTTCCAAGAGAACATTGTATGAAACTTTATCACGCGCTTGGCGCTTTTTCGAATATTTCAACCAAGCATTAGCTCAGATGGAGACATACTACTTGGTATATTGATGTACTGGGAACCGAAACGAGAGATGATTTCTTGCATTTTCTCAACAGTACTGTCCTCGGAGATTGACGATGTTATCATTACTCCAGGCCATTTGGAGTATGCATCGTTATTGGCAAAGAAATGTATCTCATCATACATTCCCACGCACTCGTTGTGTAAAAGTTGCCATTGTTAACTTTGCTATACTGGCGCAATTTCGTAAGAAATCGGTTATATCAGTGTCGATTGACGGCCAGTAAACATAACTTCGGGTAAATTTTCTTGACTAAAATAAACACGAAAAGAGAAAATATTACGGTGCAGGGAGTAGGATCCCCAGTACTGGCGGCGTTTAGAAGGGAGCAAGCGGACCCCACGTCGTCATCATCCAGCGACCGCAATGACTTAGAGGTGGTCCACTTGGCCTCTAATTCAGATAAAGGTACATGTGTTGAGAACGAGGTGGAAATGCGCGAGGATTTAACGTCGCAGCAGAAGATCGATGACCTCATCCGGAAGTATAGAAATGAAGAGGAAGATAGACTCCGGAAAGAGAGAGGCATCAGAGATCACATTGGAATGATGAAAGAGGAGGAGGAGAAGACCCTGCACAAAGGACTGACACTCCTGAAAAGAATTCAAGTGGAGGCATAGTTGCAGCCAACTATAAAAAGGGCTGTGACAAATGGCCTAGTAGAAATGGAGGAGTTGTTGGATGCGATAGTCTCATGTCTCACAAACTGGAAGAAGGGAGACCCAACCTTAACCAAGAGAGGTTGGAGGTATAGTCGATCAACCTGAAGAGTGAGAGAGACACGGCCTCTAGCTCGGAGGAGCCTGATCGAGGTACCAGATCCCAAAGAGTGACCAAGGAAGAAATTATTTATTTATTTATTTATTTATTTATTTATAGTATTTATAAATAATTTAGTATTAAGAGGAAAAGCACACATGGAAACAAAGCAATCGAAACAAAAAAAGAAAAAAGAAGTTGCTTCCATTAGGCATAAAAACCTCTTAAATTTTTTCAAACAATTTCCACCTCGTGCTTACACATTCTATTTTGAGCAGTAGCTCATTTACAATAAAATGTACAGCACGAGGTGAAATAATATAAAAATTAAAAATTAAAAATTAACAAAATAACATGGTTATTAAAAATAAATTAAAAAACTACGTATTGCCCATCAATCACGCCACTCCAAAAATTTTGACCTAAATAATTTTGCCGATCCTAATCTCTTAATTTCCAATGAAATTGAATTCCAGAGGGAAACTCCCCTAACACAAAATGACGCGTTTAACGACCTACAACAATTTTTAGCCGGAATTAGGCGGAAGTTAGAGGAATGAAACCTACTAAACATTAATTTCCTATATAGATAACAAGGCTCCTTAGCTTTAAGAAGTTTAAAAATAAAAAGACAAACGCGAAATTCGTAAAAAATAGATAAACTACATTCTAAAACAAGGCTAGAGTAGGCAGAAATATGATCGAACTTCCTAATACCAAAAATAAACCTGGTACAAGCATTGAAACATCTTTGGAGAACATTCATATTTTCCTGAAGCATACCGAATAAAACTATGTCACCGTAAATAAAATGAGGAAGAAGATAAGACAAAAACAATTTTTTCCTAAACTGACTATCAGAAAATCCAACCACTTTATACAAACAACTAAGCATGCCAAAGACCCTCTTACTAATAGTAACTAAATGGTCACCCCAAGTAAGAGTTTTATTAATAACTAAGCCTAAATCCCTAACAGTATTTGAATATACAATTAGCGAACCTTGCAGAAAAATACCAGGAAAGGACGAGGTATCTAACGGTTTTTTATAAATTATAATCGACTGAGATTTATTCGCGTTTAAAACAAGCCTGTTAGAGACCGACCAGCGAACGATATTACTTAAATCTTCATTTATCAGACAAATATTCCTAACAATAGAATCCTGATCTAAACGACTATTTCTATAAATTTGAACGTCATCAGCGAAAATATGAAATGAACAATGTTGAATGGAGGATTCTATGTCATTTATGTACATAGAAAATAATAGAGGACCCAGCACTGAACCCTGAGGCACGCCGGAAATTACAGGAAGGAAATCAGACAAGGAATTGTCGAAAAAAACTGCCTGAGAACGATTAGAAAGATAGTTAAAAATCAATTTGGCAGCAGAAAGCGAAAATCTAAACTGAGATAAGAGTTTATTGAAAAGAATTCTGTGATTAATAGAATCAAAGGCCTTAGAAAAATCTAACAAAGTTAAAGAAGTTAATTCCCTATTATTCATATTACGCCTAATATCATCACATACATTTAATAACGCAGTAGAAGTACTATGAAATTTTCTAAACCCAGATTGGAAGCAACTAATTAAACTATTGCTATGTAAATGCGATTGAATTTGATTTTTAACAACTATCTCGAAAGCCTTAGAGAGAGAACTTAAAATGCTAATTGGCCGAAAATGGGATAGCTCTAAAGGATTACTGATCTTTGGAATCGGGATTATTTTACTTAGCTTCCACTGATCTGGATAGGAAGAGGACGTGAGAATAAAATTGAAGATATGTAACAAGTATTTTGAGACGAAAGGGAAAACTACCTTAACGAATTTTAAATTGACGTTATCCAGACCAGAAGATTCCGATTTAACCTTCCAAATAGCAGATTGTAAATCCTCGAGAGAAATATTTGAAAACGAAAACGAATTAGAGGACGCGTTAGAGAACAAATCGACGGAACTACTGCCCGAGTTCAGACTAGAGCAAAAATAACTATTAATTTCATTGGGTTTGAAATCCCCACTTGAACTAATCTTGCATTTACCTAGGCCTAAATTACGAACATCACGCCAGAAAACCTTGGGAGGAAGAGAGGAGTCTAACTTGTCCTTGAAAAAATTACGTTTAGCAATTCGAATTAACCCTACAACTCTGTTACGAGCCTGCTTGTAATCTAAATGAGACTGACTATTAGGACACCTTTTCCATACACGATATTTACTAACTCTAATATTTATGGCATTCGAAATTTCCTGAGACAACCAAGGCGGAGATTTTGCTTTGCAAGTAACCTTTTTAAGCGGAACGCAACTATTAAACACCAAACTAATATACGAGTTGAAAAATTCTATTTGGCTAGTTGCCGAACTAAGGCAAAAAATATCCTCCCAAGGAACTTAATTACAAACTAAGTAAAGGCGGGAATTGTCTATACTAGAAAAATCTCTAAAGCTAAAACTCTTAGGTTTAGGTGGAGAGTAAGAGTTTACAGAAAAAACTAAAAGATCATGATGGGATCCCATACCGAGAGACAACTGATTGAAAAAACAAATAGAGTTATTAGTAAAAGATATGATATGATCAATAAGGGAATAAGATGCCCCGCTAGCGGTTGGACAAGAAAACGTTGGTGCCACAGTGTTGTGTACGGATAAATTAAGACTATTTAAAAGATTCAAATAATCCCGAGGGAAGCCGGTCTTTTGGAGTATATCGAAATTAAAGTCACCTGATATATACATTTCATCGAATCTACAAGAGAAATAACTAAATAAACTTTCTAAGTCTACAAGTGATTTTTTAAATTTGGCATACGATCTCTTACTAGTTTTTGGTGGGTTATAGATGGTACCGACTAAGATTTTACGACCATTAATAAAAATATTGACAAATAAAAACTCTAAATCCGATACTAACAATTCTGAAATGGAAGAAGGTATAGTAACTAATCTAGCCTTAAAGTGATCTCCTACAAACATACATAAACCACCATAATTAAGGGGAGGTACCGCTCTATCTTTCCTAAATATATTATAACCTTTGATGGCCAAAGCTAAATTAGGGATATTCGGATTTAAAAATGTCTCAGAGAAACAAAGAATGTCCACGGAAGCACCATTAAAAATGTGACGAATCTTGTCAATATTTGGGACTAAACTTTGCACGTTAAAACTAGCTATATTTAACATAGACCCATCGACTAACATAGATTTTAAAACTACATTGGGGTTATTAAACGACATTACAATCAAAAATAAACACGACGTGACGTCAAATTACCGCAATACCCACTTGGAAAACGGTGAATAAACGGCAGAAAACGAATCCACGAGGCAATGCTAAAAGCACCACTTTACCACCCCGAGCGGCCGATGCTATCATAATTGCATCCGGTGCACCTTTGGTAAAAGGAAAGACCTTTGGGAAGTGGAAGACTGAGACCGAGAAGAAGGAGGCAGACAAGAAAGAGAATGCAAAATATCGCGGTGGTCGTCAAACCGGTCAGCGAAAAAACGTACGCTGAGGTCCTTGGTGCCATCCGACGAAACGTGTGTCCGGATGACGCTGAACTCGTAATTAGGGCCATTAGAAAGACCAGCGATGGAGGAATGCTCCTCGAGCTAGACCGCTGTGTTAATCTCGATAAATTGCTTGCTCGAGGGCGTATTAAGATTGGCTGGGTCTTTAGGATGAGTACGCATCGATGCCCATGGCTCTGGAAATAAAGTACGCATCGATGCCCATGGCTCTCGAGATGGCTACGTCTGGATAAGAAGTCGAAATGTTACGTTCTTTAGTGTGTATCTTTCACTGAACGATACGATCTCGGAGTTTCAATCCAAATTGAATGAACTAGAGGACTCTGCTCGTGATGTACCAGGAGAATTGGTGCTAGCCGGAGATTTCAATGCCCGTGCATTCAAATGGGGCATGCCACACCAAGATTCCAGGGGGAGACATATACTGGAGATGGTCTCAAGACTAGATCTATGCGTGTTAAACGGGAGATGTACACCAACATACCGAAGGCCAGGTTTCGGCAACTCCATACCGGACATAACGTTGGTATTCGCACGACTATTCGCGATAGACTGGAAAGTGATGGAGGGTTACACCGCTAGCGACCATAATTACATCAGCTTCAAATTGTACGACGATGAGCGAGAAGTACAGCGAGCGATGTATCGAATTCCATTGAGCTGGAACACTACCAAGTTAGACGGCGAAAAGCTCGTTGCGTCTGTTGGGGTTAGCCTTGCGAGCACTCCACTGGCTTTGCAAGATATAACGAATAGAGTCGAGATTGAGGCGGCTGTTGACAGCATTACACGGCTAGTTCAACAAGTTTCCGATTCTTCTATGCCACGAAGAAAGCAGTGGAACGGCAGGAAGCAGGCTTACTAGTGGACGAACGAGATCGCAGAGTTGAGAAAGAAAGCTCTGCAGCTTAGGCGAAGGGCGCAACGAGCACAAGGTAGAGAAAGAAAGGGCAAAGAAAGAGCTCGGCATGGCTATCCGTGCGAGCAAAGCGCAATGCTGGAGAAACATGTGCAACGAAGTGGATAGCGATCCATGGGGCAGAGGATATAAGCTTGCTACTCGAAAGCTGGGTCTATTGAGTACACATATCGCGTTGGATGCAGAAATAATGTCAAAAATTGTTGATGCCCTCTTCCCAACACACTCACTGATAGTAGAAGACGATAGTGAAAATGAAGTCGGATAAATTCCTACATTTACCGAGGGGGAGTTGGCATATGCGGTGACCAGCCTGAAAAATCATAAGGCACCTGGGTATAACGGCATCCCAACGGAGGTGTTGAAAGTGGTTGCTGGTAGATATCCACAATTACTACTCAAATTGTACAATGGATGTTTAACAGCAGAAGTATTTCCTTCACGGTGGAAGATGGCCCGTCTGGTGCTGATATACAAAGGAAAAGGTGGTGATCCCGACTCCCCGTCATCATACAGACCTCTCTGTATGGTAGAAACAATGCGGAAGTTGTTGGAAAAGCTATTAAAGCCTAGGCTAGAAAATGCCATATCGGTTGCCGGCGACTTGTCTCTGAGGCAATATGGTTTTCGGAAGGGACGATCAACTATAAACGCAATAGAGGAAGTTATTAACGCAGTTAAAAGAACCGAAAGTGCTTGTCACGTAGCGAGGCTTTTGGTGCTTCTAGTGACATTGGATGTGCGAAATGCTTTCACCTCGACGAGATGGGGAGATATGATCGAGGCGCTACAACGATCTTTCGCTAACAAAGTAAGGTGTAGAATATAAATGAGGGCCCAAAAATGGGTAGCAGCGCGGACCAGACCGAAGTAATGCAAAAGCGGTTCCAGTCTGGGCTCTCCGTGGCATGTACGAGACTTTTAGGTGAGTAAAAACCTCACACTGTCAAGTGAGGTCCATCATCATTTGGCGTTGGCTTTTTGAAAGTTTTAACTCCTACAATCAAAAAAAAAAAAACTTCGGACGATAGTTTGCGATTAGACGGAATCTTTTCAATTGATTTTGTGTTGACCAACCAAGACTATTAGCGTTATTTCGTTTTGTGTTTTCCAAACTACTTGCTTGTGTGTGATCGATAGTATTTGAGGGGGCTATCATAATGATCCTTTTTATTTCGTGGTCGACTGATATGATTGCAATGATGATTTTTCCGAATTTGAAGTTTTGTTGTTTATCAGTCGCGGTAGCATATCGGCATATCCGACACTGTTTGTTGATATGGACTCAATATTAAAATAGCATGCTAACAATGTGAGTGCTTAACGCTAGAAGTTTGTTGGATGAATGAACTGGAATGGAAGTGGATTAGAGCATTTTGTGAAATTTCGTCACGGCAAATATCAAACCATCTCGATCTGTCTATAATTTTTATCCGCTGCTACTGAAACATAATCCATAATTTTGTGCATCGACGGTGATAATTGTTTCAAAATTTTGATTGAACTGCGTCAAAAGTAAATCGGATGGCAACATTCATCTTCGGTCCCGTTGCATTTGTTGTTAGGACTCTAAGGAATTTATTAAATGGTCCTCTGATGCATTGATCATAATTTTGTTTCTCTCTTTTATATTGAAACAAATCACGATGCATGTTTATGATTATTAAATATTTCAATTCGTCGTCCACCTCTGTTCTGTAAGAGCGCTTAGCCACTTCATATCACCAAAAAAATTTGAATTTAAATGTTTTTGCAAAAATTTCATCGGATGACGGTACTTGTGATATTCAAACCAGTGGAATAATCGGCACAAACGTGATAATGAAAGGGAATAACTAAAAGGTGACATCGCTTTGTAACCAATTTAACTCCTGTTTCAGATTTAATCTTTGGTTTCAAAACTATGCGCTTAAATTTTAGTCCATAGACCAAACGGGTTGTTGAAAACCGTCGAAAAATTTCTTTTGATTTCGTTCGTCGTTGCATTCGAATTGATTGGTTATTGTCGAGAATTGGTTTCATAAATTGCTAATTTTTTGTATCCAAAGATAGAATTTTGAAATCCAATCGATGCCCATTCTGTTAAAAATATTGACATTTGATACAAAACAAGAAGCTCTTTTTTTTTTGGGTTTCGGAATGTCATGCTGCAGTCAAATTCCGAAGCGAGTTTTATTTGATCTCCTCGATGTAGTGTCGAATTGCAATTTTACGTTGTCTCCATGGATTTTAACCGTCACATATTTTCGGTCGCTGTTCCTAGAAGCTGTTGACACCACGACAATATAATACGGTTTTTGTCTGCTGACGATGACTTGCAATAATCCTCTTTATGACCGATGCTTTTACACAGTTTGCTTTGATTCCAGCTATGTCTCTTTGAAGTTTATTTAACCAAATTTGCCGATGAATTTGAAAGTGTTTGGCTTGGCTAACGGTTGCTATCTTATGGTTTCCACCCGATTAAACATGTGTTCTTAAAAATTAAAAATTTCAAACTATTAGATCAGCGTTTATCGATATTCAGCAAAAACGAGTTTGATTTAAAAAAAAATGTTAAATTTGGCTTGGGCGAATTTGAATTTGGTTTCTATCAAGTTAAAGGATTTAAAAGTTGTGATTTGAAAATGCTGAAGTTTTCTTATTCTGTACTCTTCTTTTCTTGACTCTATTCTAATCAACAAATGCCGAATTTCAACCTTTTGACTGTCTTACCTTAGATATTAAAATAATAGAATAGATGAATTTAAATAAACATTTTTTTTTTTTTTTATTTTTCTGCCCAATTGATGAGCTGAACCACGTCCAGTGGTGAAGCTGAAGCGATACTGTCTGTTATAACGGAATAAATCGTAAGTATTCTGCAATTGTGATTTCTCACATATATTGCCATGTATAGGCCAAAATCATTTTAATCTTTAGCAAATTGTTCAATTTGGTAAATAGTTGATCACATATACATAGATATATGGTCAACAAAATTTAATATCCTTGTTAATCAGTTGGCTACTAAACATTCCCGCTTTCGAGGTTAAGATGTAAGCCAGGACAATACTATTATCGAGCCGGTCCAACCATAAACCTTTAGTTCGTCGTTTTAACATGCCTTGCTTATAATTTTCACTAAGCGACTTCCGAGCAATACAGCACAAAGCTCCAACCGTGGTACATATTACATTCGTTTGTTCCTACCCTCAAATATGTTACAGCTCCCTGTGCTTTTTTCGATGCATCTGTGAAAGTTGTTTGGAGCAGTGTCGATTACTCAAAACCGTGGTATAGTATAACGAGCAACATTAATTTCTTTCAACTTAATTAACTGCGGTCTCAGGTTAGACCAATCAGAATTTATATCAGGAGGTAACACTTCGTCCCGCTGAATTTTTTTTAATCCATAAACGTTAAAACAACTAATTTTTTTTTACCACGATTACAGGAGATAATCACCCAAGTGGATCGAAAATTCTGGAGAACACCGACAATAAGCTTTTCTTTGTGTGAAAATTTATATTACAAAATGCAGCTCAAATTGGTAAAGGTGACGTGTTGAAAACCAGATCAATTCTACAATGTTTTTACTTATAACGGATCTACGAACATGACCAAGCTATTCTATTGACTGTTCGGGTAACTGGTTTGCATTAGTTCTCTTGAATTTGATACTCCCAGTATCCCAAAGTAAAATCATCATTCGCTACTAAGCTTTTTCATTTGATAGACTTTATTTCATTTTCATTTTCAAAATTTTATTACTGCCTGTAATCAAGTAATTCACATAAAAGTTACGTGGTAAAAGGTTTGATGCTTGTTTGGTACACTCATATTTGTAATCGTTAGCAAGCTTGTACAAGATGTCCCATAAGTTACAGTGAGCAGCCCGTAATGTTAGATGTCTTGATTATTGGTATCCCTTCAAACAACTCTTTGACCATCAGCATCATCAGGATGAATAAGGATCTGTCGAAACATCTTTTGTAAATCTGCCACAATTGCTCAATATTCTAAACCATCTTGAATCGTCGAACCACATTCCAATATACAGTTTATGAATAACCTGGCCTATATGGCTTGCTACACACTATCCATAATAAACCACTCTAAGTTTTGTACTGGTTCTTGCTTCTTTTATGACTGCGTGGTGCGATCAATAAAAATTGTGTCGATTGATTTCGGCCTTAGGTACTACTTCCTTGTGGTCTAATCGATGGTACTCATTCATGAATGTTTTATATATGGTTGCGAATTCCGTATTCCTAGTAAATGTCCATTCCATACTGAAAATCCGTTTGGTACCATAACGGTGCTTTTATAAATGTTAACCGCACTAGGTAGTGTCAATTTGATGTTCTTGTGGTAGTGCCAATGTAATGTTTTTCACACGGATGTTTGTTCATCTAATATTGGAACAGACATATTCTGGATATCGGCAACCTTCCGAAATTGTTCAAATAATTGGGTCGGATCTAACGATTGAACTGTTGTATGAAAACTTTAGATAGTTTCATGGTTTGAACTGCTTTCTAGCACTCCGCAAAAAATCTAACAAAAATTTTGTGTTGTACCATTAGGAATTATTATTATTATTATTATTATTATTATTATTATTATTATTATTATTATTATTATTATTGAAGGGTTATGTGGGCGATCAGCCACCTCGCACGGCAACCTAAAAGATCTATTGTGCTGGACGCTGGTTAATTATCCATCCAGTCAATATTCAGGTTCTTAGTGAACTTGATAATACTGCCAGCCGATACATGATACATACTATATGGGCTTATTGCTCTCCCTCCTACATGTTAACTACAGCATGTAGTATCGCTAGAAAGACGGTAGCATTGGAACCCAAGGACTTCGAGAAAGCTGTCCCACTCCCGTATATTCTTACCCCTGCCTCGTCTACCGTTTGATTTTACTCTTACGAGTTGCTGGGAATTGCAAATCGCCTGTAGGTCACCCAGCTTTACTACAGGAAGGCTAAATAAAACTTGAGGGTGGCTGGTATCCAGAGTCCGCATACCTTGGACTGATTAACCTATCAGCCATTCATCCATCGGCATATGCTGTTCCACCTTAGATTAGGGTTTTTTGTCAAAGGTTTTCTCCTTTAACGCCGTACTTTAGCCTGTGCAAAATGGCCAAAAATGTGCCAAATGACTTTAGTTACCAGTGGTTGCTACGAGGAGGCAGCACGTATACTTGCGAATTGTGAACAGGTTACTCCTTACACAATTGTAACTATCACGCAGCTGCCTAATACATGACCGGAACAGCTTACGTGATGCGCACCCTACTGGAAGGTTACGGAGCTAGTAAATTATCATTTGCTGAAGCAACCGAATGATCGCCCAATCTCAAGTAGCTTAACTGTGGATAATTGGATAAATCAAATGAAGGTAGGATTAACTTCGATGGGAGCTGTGGTAGAATTAACGCTTTTGTAGTGATTGAATTTTCATGATTAGGAATGTATACCAATCTAAGGGCTGTAGAGTCGTAATATAATCGTATAAGCGTAGACTATGAACCGCTGTCTAAGAAAGCTCTACCTATATGTATTTGATTGTAATGATCAGCGATCAACACACTAATCGTTGATAATAAGTTTTCATTGGTAATGAACTGCTAAAAGAATTCAAGCAGTTGTATTGTATTTGTTGTATCAGCTGACCCTAAGTTAAAATTGGTGATATAGTCGGAGTCACCATTTCTTTAGACTCTTGCGAACAAGCCTGTTGTATTTCCAAATTTAATTTATTTAGCAGTATGTAAAATTAGCTACGGATCCTTGGATTCCCAATTACTGCCCATTGCCCGAATTGATGCTCCGCAACCACAGCCAAGTTTATTAAAATGAAAAATCTCTCAAGAAGGCTGATGTTTAGAAACAGATATTCTCCTAGCTCTAATATAATCAAAGCTCAGATATATAACATGAATACCATCATCAAAGAGGTTATTAATATTATGAAAATCACTGGAAATCTAAACTCTCTAGCATTAAGCTAAACAAAGTGGCACTTACATAGAAATAAACAAACTGACTAATCGAAAAGACTGGAATAACATCCCAACACTAACAAGCTCCATTAACCCAAGAAGTAGTAGATCAGAAGCTAGGGAAACCTAATTTGTTAGGAAGTACAGTCACTGGCAAAATAATGTAATTGTTAAAATCCGGACACGGCAATGAGTTTTGCCAGACCGTCCGAAATGAAAGCCTTCGTAAAATTCAGAAATAGTAAACATTCGCACGAGTTACAGGCAGAATTCTTTACTCTCAAGTATCAGTAAGCTATATGAGAAATTTATAATTGAAAAAATCGAAGACCATTGTGAAGAATTAGGACTTATACCCGACAGCCAATTTGACTTTCGTCCAACTCAATCTACAACTCATGCGCAGCTGTAATCTTGAGAAACCATGTACCTCTTAAATTAAATCAAACCAGCCCAACATTAGCGTATTTGCCAAAGGCATTTGACATCGTCTGGATTAACCAGAATGATCAAGTTAAGATTCAGGCCAGGTCTTGTTAGAGTAATATATAGTTTCCTTTCGAAAGGACCGTATCAAGTATGGCAGAGGACGGACTATCTAGAGGATGTACTAAGGAGGAAGGAGAAAATTAAAGAAAAATGAACGTGACCTCATCATTCATCTGGAGGTGAAAAACGAGTAATTCAGGAAGTAGAAAATCAAAATTAACATTGGTAAATATGAGGCAATAAGCTTAATAGGCAATACAATTTTCACCAGATGTCAAGAACATACCAAATATCCTGGCATCGTGATAACAGAATGATTCAAATCATACAATCATATAAAATATTCCGTACAGAAGGCAAGCATCTCCTACAATAGCATTTAAACAATACTTCACTACCGATGCAAATTACAAAATAAAAAATGGAGGCATGGCCAACACACGACTTTCTTTTACGAACAGAGAATTTGGAGAAATTTTATTTTTTTTTTTATAATTTTTTAATTTACTGTTACTAAAGTAAAACTATTACTAAAGTAAAAATGAAACTCATCTGTTATAAACAACTAATCCGACCGATCCTGGCGTTTGGATTCCCAGCCTGGTCTGAATAATCTTCAGCCCAAATGAAAAAATTACGCCCACTTGAGTAAAAAATGGTCAGAATTTGCTCCAACATCAACCGTAAACCGGATATCTGGGGATACGTCAATAAATCGAAATTGTACGGTGATACAAACACAACGAGAATCGCCAAATTCCTCATAATCAACTTCATCAAATTTTACGAACGAGCCATAAAAGACAGCGTCAAAATAGCAGAAAACATTACCGATGATGATGCAAAATACCTAATTCCCTGCGCGATTTGACACCTGCCTGAAACTAGCCAGCTCTATAACAGTAGGAACAATAAAAACAACAGAAACAAAAAGCTTAACCCCAGTGTGGGTTTTTAAATTATATCGTAACAAGTAAATATACAGTAACGAGAATAGAAAGTGCAACACCAACACTTTTCAGGTAAAATTGTACTAATTCCCCCTTGTCATTATCGTAGAAGGCTGATTTATTTTTTGGGTATAAATACAATCGTTTTTTACATTTTTAATTATTTTGAGATAATTATTCGCAAGAGAAAGTTATTAAAATTATAATTTGTTCAAAATGGCCAAGTACACACAACTAATTATGGCTCAGAAAAATCGGATTTTGGCATTATCTGGGACACCTAAAATGTCATCGAGGCAGATTGCTGTTGAGATTGGACGCAATTACTCGAATGTGATCCGTTTTTAAAAAAAATTCATTCCACCGGTGAACTGGAACGCAAAAAGGGAACAGATCCAAAAGGAAAGACAACTGCACGAAAAGATTTCAAAATTATCGAAATATCAACAGCCAATCGATTTAAAACTGCTATGAATATTCGGGCTGAATTCAACGCAGAAACCGGCAAAGAAATCAGGGTTCATATGATTCGTAACCGACTCCGGGAAAAACGATATATGGCCAGGTCCCCACAAACAAACCATTTCTTACGACCAAAATGAAACAAAAATGGTTCGAATGGGCTCGGAATCACGCTGGTTGGATTCCACAACAGTGGCGAACTGTTATATTCTCCGACGAGAGTAAATTTAACCTTGTCTTTTTGACGTCTGACCCATCAGTACCTGAAAAAATCAGTGAACCTTCCAGCGGGCCAAATGAATTGAGGATATTTTTCTTATCTTGGAATTGTAGAAATGGTGTTTATTTAACGAACTGTGAACGCAGAAGTCTACAAAAAAATCTTAAAGGATTTTTGTTCCCTTCCATTCAAATGCATTTTTGAGTGCTGAGTCTGTGATTTTTCAAGATGACTTCTCACCCCTTGTCATCGAGCAAAAACGGTAAGCATTAATTTTTTTTTCATATTAAAAGTTTTCTGTTGAAATACGGAATTCCCTCCCACACTCGATTGGCCTGGAAATTCACTGGATTTGAACCCTATTGAAAACCTTTGGCACGTAATGGGGATGAAAATCAATAGAAAGATGCCGTAATCATCCAAAAAACTCAATTTAATAATTGAAGAAGTCTTTATACAAGAACTGACCCTCGAGTACCTACAAGATTTAATTGACTCCATGCCGGCTAGGATAGCACCTATTATTGCCAACAAAGGTGGGTCAACTAAATATTGAATACATATACATTTTATTACTTCATAAGACAGCTGTTTACCATAAAAATCAAAAAAACTACAATAAAAAGTGATTTAACATTTTTTACCTATTCTTGAAACTGAAATTTAATTTTACCTGAAAAATGGTAAAAAATTATAATGGCTTTAAAACCCATAAAACCATTTATCATGAAATTATGTTTTTCCATAAAAAGTTACAAAGAACCACTTCTAAAACAATTGTTGTTTTAAACGTGCGTCGTATTGGCAATATACATCTTTTTGTCTGTTTTTAGGGGTGTTGCACTTTCTATTCTCGGTACTGTATTTATAAGTAATTCTTAAATTATAAAATCCTATTGTACACCACAAAAAAAAAAAAAAACAAATAAATTAAGTCTCCGCTGCCCCCCCCCCCCCGCCCTAACATTATTTGAATAAATGATTTAAAACCAAAATTAACATATTTTTTGTCCCGGTTCGTCCTAGCAAACGTCTGGTAACCCCAGACAACCATGACATGATGTCGTACAAAAAAATATACACAATGGGTGATTACAAAATTTAATTACCATTGTACCACCTAAAATTAAAGGTCGAATTCCACGATAATTGCATTGGTGCTATAAAATTGGCACGTACAATTAATCGGATAATTGACAGGTGAATTACGTTTATTTAGTTTATTTTGAAATATTTCAATTTTTTTTTTGTGTTTTTGGTGTTTTGCACAAACACAAGATTTTTCACATATTCGATCATTTTGGTAATATTTCAAAATTTGGCATCAGAGCCCAAGCCTAAATTATGGAATAACACTGATTTGGACAGATTTGGAAAGCATAATGTCTGAAATGAGTATACGATCTCATTCCTCACTAATTTTTTATTGAATTAAACTGTAAAATAATTGAACACTCGCAAAAAGTATGTTTAAAAATTGAAAAGTTGTACAAAGTTTGGCCGGCGATGCTCGTTCCAGGGGTCGGTCGTACAAATCATAAAACATTGTTTACAATAAATTTTAAAACACCCTAATAAAACCGCATCATGCATAACACTATCAGCTAATAAAATAGTAATTTAGGAAAATGGGAGGTGCTTAAGATATTTGTGATTTTCAATACAACATGTCTACGAGTTCAAGAGCAAAAAATTGAATCCGGGATTTTTGATGAATGAAAATTTAAGAGAAAGAGAAGTTTGTCTGTGTATTAAATCAATAAGATTTTTTCGGCCCAAGATATATTAACAATAATGGTTTTCATAACATTTTTCGATTCGTTAATCAGAAAAAAATGAAGAGGCCAATCATTTATAATATATCTACCAAAATCTTATATCCATCTTTGTCTGGGCATAAAACACAAAGAAATGAGAGTTTCCCTTTGTTTTATTGATTTAGTGAATATAATTCGCTAGATCAGTACGTTCGTACTTGCCGCTAAATGTGGTAAGTAGCAATTGTATTTTTGTATTTTGGTCGTAGCTACCTGATGAGTAAACCAAATTTTTCAGTACGAAACCAAACGACCAACCAACATCGTTAGACACTTTGCATAACTTTTGGGGTAAAGTACGGGGGGATTGATATTTCTACTATTTTTGGAGATACTATTGTTAATATATTTTGTCTATAAAATGCCGAAAGGATCCTATTTTAATCTTAAATTTTTGTCTTTGAAACTTTTGAAAATGTAAGCTTTTCCAATTTTACACTTTTTTTTTAAAATCTAAGAGTTTAAAATTTCACTTTTCAATCCATCAAGTTTATGCGATATTCCCATATTTAAATTGATTGAATTAAATTAACTTGTGTATCCTGTCAAACTTCCATAGGACACCAGAATACAACTAGGCATTAAAAAACATGAATAATTTTGTTGACTAACCAAAAAATATTTGGCTGCTGCTATCACATACCATAAATTTTATGTTTGTATATACATGTGTAATTCAACATAAGGATAAACATTATTTTATGTTTTTGGGGTAATTTAATGATATAAAAATAATTTCATTCGAATAAAAATAAAATATTGAAATAAAAATATTAAATTACCAAGGGAATATTATATAAACATACGTATAATTTTGTATATGTACGAAAAGCTTTAAAACTTCTAAATATAATAAATTTTCTCTTGTTCATTTTATACAAAAAAGAAAATTCCAAATAATACAAATGTATGGTAGTGAAATTCATTTTCTTTTTCCCAAATAAAAAAAAATAAACAAAATGGATCATTTAAATTTTTTAACTAAACATCGTACACATATCGTACGTAAACGGCTTAAACATTCATTCACTCAGAGCATAATAAAAGCTTCGTCTTAATTTTACTCCAAAATTTTATAATTCAGGTACGTTTACCTTATAAACAACAATATACTATACTTAAAAATAACATACAGTAACCTCTAAACTAATATAACCAGATAATACAGAATTATGCAAAAATAAAGTCGAAAAAAAAGTTCGACTCATGTTAACCTAAAATAAAAGCGCACGGAATCAGATAAATGATGAAAAATACAAATTTGTATTAAGCTTTTTCAAGCGTTTTCTATCTACAATTTTTCCGGTGGCTGAATACATACACAGAACAATATTATGAGACTGCAAAATCAAAATGGAAACAAACACACAACCACAGCTGAACTAAATTCATGTATACGAAAACAAAAAAGCTCAAACGAGAAAAATTGAAAAAGCCAAAAAAAAATGTTTACCATGTGTGATAAATATTTATAACATTTGGGAAATGAATGTCTACATGTGTGTATGTTTTGTGCTGCCATAAGCGGAGAACGAAAGAATATGATTTAAGATGAAAATGAAAATATAATCGAATTTTTTTGTAGTTGTTATTGTTATACGTTTTATATATTAAATAGAAAATAACTTCTAAGCACACAAACAACAAAACTAACGAATAAACAAAGATGTGATGGACTAAAAATAAGTCGTGATGTCTTAAAGATGAACAAATTTACATATAGTTACAAGTCAAAATATTTTTGGCTCATTTAAATACTTGATACGCATCTTTATTATAAAAGACGCTTTTATGAGGAGCAGTCATATACATATTTTAGTTGGTTAAGCCGAGCAGATTTATTATAACAAAAAATGGTAAAGTTGTGAACCAAGTTGCCTCAAAAAATGTATCCCTTATATTTGCGAAACGCTACGGCTTAAAACTTAATTTGATACCATATCGTTCCCAACCAAAACTGGTTGAATCATAATTACAAAGGGGACCGTACTCTGTAAAAGAGGATGAATGCTCGGCTTTGTAGAATGAAAAAAATTTGTGGTTTTTTTAATTTTTTTAATGATGACATCGATGGCTATGTTCCGATGTTTTCCATAAGTATTAATGTATAAAGATTTCGTAGATAACATGGATGAAAGAAGTAGGTGTTCCTGTTCGATGGAACATTAATATGATACAATCTGGCGATACCTTTTAGAGAGGAAGAGCCAAATTGCGACAGTGCTATGCAGGAATCTCAGATGTGCTTCATGGGTAAAACGGTTCACCCTAGCTGATCTATGTTCGTGCCTTGCCAATTAATATCCATATCCTGCTATTTTAGTCTCTAATTACTTTGTCCCAATTCAGGATTGCTCTCATTTTACCTGCCAAACTTTAGACTCAAATTATTTTGTCGGATTTTATAGTTATTGAAAACCAAATTTCTATATTAATTTACTCTTCTGAACTATCGAAACATAAAACTTTTTTTTTATATCATTTGAATGTTAGCTGTTAAATAAACTTTCGGGGTTTCAATGGTTTAAATAGTCCACTGGAAGCATCGAAGTATTAAGATATGTTGTACCTTCTCAGACCCTGTTAAAGTTAGCCGAAAGTTTCCAGTTGAAAGTAAATGGTACATAATGCAGATTATGTTATTAACATTCAACTCATGTTGAACCGTTTTTATGTGATTTGTCAATAGCTATCGCATAAAAAAATTCAGTTCAAGTTTCCCGTGGGAAATCTTGGAAAATTCGATTTTCCAAAAATCATTAGAAAAACTGTATAAAATTAGCTTCTAGAGTCTTTTAACATCCTAGAGGCTGATTTAATACAAATTTTCTAATGATTGTTGGAAAAAAGAATTTTCCGAGATTTGCCACAGCAAACTGAAACTGAATGTTTTCCTGCGTAAGCCATTGACAGTTAACATCTATGCAATCCATCTCTAGACATAACACTCTAGAGGCTGATTTTATACAAATTTTCTAATGATTTTGGAAAACCGAATTTTTCGAGATTTCCCACGGGAAACTTGAACTGAATTTTTTTCCTGATAGCTATTGACAAATTACATCTACGCAATCCATCTCCAGACGTAACACTCTAGAGGCTGATTTTATTCATCCATTTCTTACTTTCGTCTGGAAACTTTTTTGAATTTTCCAAGATTTCCCACGGGAAACTTGAACTGATTTATTTTCCTGCGTTAGCTATTGACAAGTCACATCAGACATAACACTATAGAGGCTGATTTTATACAAATTTTCTAATGATTTTTGGAAAACCGAATTTTCCGAGATTTCCCACGGGAAACTTAAACTAAATTTTTTTCCAGCAATAGCTATGAACAAATCACATCAATGCAATCGATCTCCAGATATAACACTCTAGAGGCTGATTTTATACAAATTTTCTAATGATTTTTGAAAAATCGAATTTTCCGATATTTCCCACGGAAAACTTGAACTGAAATTTTTCCTGCGATAGCTATTGACAAGTCACATCAATGCAATTCATCTCCAGACATAACACTCTAGAGGCTGATTTTATACAAATTTTCTATTGATTTTTGAAAAACAGAACTTTCCGAGATTTCCCACAGGAAAATTAAACTGAATTTGTTTCCTGCGGTAGGTATTGACAAATCACATCAATGCAATCCATCTCCAGACATAACACTGTAGAGGCTGATTTTATACAAATTTTTAAATGATATTTGGAAAATCAAATTTGCCGTGATTTCCCACGGGAAACAAACTGAATTTTTTCCTTCGATAGCTATTCATACGTCTCATCAATGCAATATATCTCCAGACATAACAATCTAGAGGCTGATTTTATTCAGCCGTTTCTTACTTTCGTCTGGAAACTTTTTTGAATTTTCTGAGATTTCCCACGGGAAACTTAAACAGAATTTTTTCCTGCAATATGTATTGACAAATCACATCAATGCAATCCATCTCCAGACATAACACTGTAGAGGCTGATTTTACACAAATTTTCTAATGATTTTTGGAAAACCGAATTTTCCGAGATTTGCCACAGGAAACTTAAACTGGATCCAATCCATCTCCAGACATAACACTGTAGAGGCTGATTTTATACCAATTTTCAAATGATTTTTGGATAATCGAATTTTCGGTTATCCAAAAATCATTAGAAAATTTAGCTATTGATAAATCACATCAATGCGGAAATCCATCTCCAGACATAACACTTTAGAGGCTGATTTTATACAAATTTTCTAATAATTTTTGGAAAATCGAATTTTCCGAGATTTCCCACGGGAAACTTGAACTGAATTTTTCTCCTGCGATAGCTATGAACAAGTCACATCAATGCAATTCATCTCCAGGCATAACACTCTAGAAGCTGCTTTTATTCATCCATTTCTTACTTTCGGCTGGAAACTATTTTGAATTTTCCTGCAAAATTTAATTTTTTCCTGCGATAGCAATAGACAAATCACATCAATGCAATCCATCTCCAGACATAACACTCTAGAGGCTGATTTTATTCAAATTTTCTAATAATTTATGGGAAATCGAATTTTTCGAGATTTTCCACGGGAAACTTGAACAGAATTATTTCTTGCGATATCTATTGATAAATTGCATCAATGCAATCCATCTCCAGACATAACACTGTAGAGGCTGATTTTATACCAATTTTCAAATGATTTTTGGATAATCGAATTTTCGGTTATCCAAAAATCATTAGAAAATTTAGCTATTGCCAAATCACATCAATGCAATCTATCACCAAACATAACACTCTAGAGGCTGATTTTATACAAATTTTTAAATAATTTTTGGAAAATCGAATTTTCCGAAGTTTCCCACGGGAAACTTAAACTGAATTTTTTTCCTGCGATAGCTATTGACAAATCACATTAATGCAATCCATCACCAGACATAACACTCTGGAGGCTTATTTTATACAAATTTTCTAATAATTTTTGGAAAATCGAATTTTCCGAGGTTTTCCAAGGGAAACTTGAACCGAATTTTTTTCCTGCGATAGCTATTGACAAATCACATCTATGTAATACATCTCCAGACATAACACTCTAGAGGTTGATTTTATACAAATTTTCTAATTATTTTTGGAAAACAGATTTTTCCGAGATTTCTCACGGGAAATTAGAACTAAATTATTTTTCTGCAATAGCTATGCACAAGTCATATCAATGCAATCCATCTCCAGACATAACACTCTAGAAGCTGATTTTATACAAATTTTCCAATAATTTTTGGAAAATTGAATTTTCCGAGATTTCCCACGGGAAACTTGAACTGAATTTTTTCCTGCGATAGCTATTGACAAGTCACATCAATGCAATTCATCTCCAGACATAACACTTTAGAGGCTGATTTTATTCATCCATTTCTTTCTTTCGGCTGGAAACTTTTTGAATTTCCCAAGATTTCCCACGGGAAACTAAAACCGAATTTTTTCTGCGATAGCTATTGACAAATCACATCAATACAATTCATCTTTAGCTATAACACTCTAGAGGCTGATTTTATACAAATTTTCTAATAATTTTTGGAAAATCGAATTTTCCGAGATTTCCCACAGGAAACTTGAACTACATTTTTCTCCTGCCAAAGCTATTGTCAAGTCACATCAATGCAATCCATCTCCACACACAACACTCTAGAGGCTGATTTTAAAGAAATTTTCTAATAATTTATGGAAAATCGCATTTTCCGAGATTTCTTACGGGGAACTTGAACAGAATTTTTGCATTCCATAGCTATTAACAAATCACATAAAAGCGATTGAACTTTTATTTAAAATTTTTTATTTTAAATCCATGTATCCTATTTACTTTCGGCTAATAACTTCTAAATTTTTTATTTTCGGCTGGAGTTTTTATATTATAATCTGAATTATCGACTTTTCAGTTTCGGCTGGCAACTTTCGGCATAGATAGAAGTTTAGATATTTTAGCAAAGATCAGTGTACCGAAAGAAGACGAACGTCAAAAAGTTTGGCCAACAATAAAAACAGTAAGTGCGCCAATAACAAAAAAAATTCAGGAGGAATTTGTTCTTTATGGTCAATATCAACCCGACATTACATTCGAATTCTCGCCCAAGTGGAAATTTCTCATCAAAATTTGTTAAATCAAAGGGCTTATAAGGGCCCTTAATTTGATTTGCTTCAGCTCAGGCCTATCAAACGCACCACTCGCCACATTGGTAAACGAAGTGTAAAATTTAGTCGGGAGCTTGAAACCCTGTTAAGAAATTATTTTATTGAATATTTTTGAGCTGTGTTCACTGAATAAGAATAGGTATACCTTTGCTTTAAAATCTCTTTTTTTACGATACGAAATTCTGCCTTTCGAGATTTTTCATTTTCGAATTGAGATCACTCAGGCAATGCAAAAGCTCTATTTTAAAATTTGAAATAGCAAGAAACAGATAACTGAAATAGCTCGAAACGACAGGCTTACTGACCTACACAATTTTTTCTGAAATATTAACTTCATACTTTGCGCGAGATTTCATATGCTTTGTGATTGAACAGGTCATCATCAAACATCAAAATGAGAAATTATAATTAACAAAATAACTTAAATCTAGTCTGGGCAAAAACTTGTTAAGTAACAAAAAAATTAAATTAAATAACTTTACAAACATTAAAACCGAAAAATCTGTGTCAAAAATTCAATTGTATACTTAGTTTAGAATTTACAATCACAATTGATTGAGTATTGTGTAAATCGAACTTTTTCTATATTCAGATAAAATGCTTTAAAAAACTCTAAAACCAAATTAATTTTAAAACTTTACAAAAAATGTGTCCCATTGAATTGTTTAAATCAATTTTCTACAAATCCTTTTTATTTTTATCAGCCCTTCTCACATTATCACATATAACTTAGCAATCAATCAATTGTTTTGTGTTTTTCTGATAATATATAGCTAATGATCTAACTTTCTATTAAATAAATTTATCGAGATTATGTACATTTAAAATAAAAATAAAATAAAATGAAAGCTTTACTTTTGTTACAAAAAAAAAAAAAAAAAAAAAGTTGCTAACTAATAAATAAAAGTTGTAATCCATTTGCGAGGAAGTAAAACACCAGCAACAATCAAAAAAATGATTTTGAGTGGTTTGAAAAATTGTTAAAATTTAATGCATGATGGGGAGATTGATTTTTTAGTATACATATATATATATATATATAAATATAGTATATATGTATGTATATACTTGTCGAAGCTTTATATATTTTTTAAAAGCATTTTTTGTTTATACAAAGCCTAGTGTGTATCTGTACGTATTATCCTATAGATGTGTGTTTGTTTATCGAAAAACTTAAATATTTAAAATCAATAAAATATAAAATATTTTTTTAAAGTTTAGCTAGGCAATGAGGAATATATAAACCCCAAACTGCTGCATTCTGGTATATATGTTTATATAAAATAAAAAAAATAAACTTTATATGCTTTTGGAACGATATAAACTATTCTTTTGTGTGTGTATGTGTGGTAAGATGAAATTTGGTACAATAAAAAAAAGGTTTCATATACAATACATACATACATAATACAGAGATACCTACATGTGTATCCAAATAAATGATTTGATCTATTTTATTTTTTTTTTTGTTTTTTGGATTTGGGATATATGAGTATATAAGCACATAAATATTTCGTAAAACCCGAAAAACCAATATGAAATTTTCCATGAAGCCAAAAAATTTTTTTTTGTTTTTATTTTATTCGTATTGTATCAGAAAAATTCATCAGAAAACCTCAAAATTTTGTTACGTGTTTGTGTTCAAGTTTGGCTTATATGAGCTTTTTACGTATATATTTTTGTTTGTAATTTTATATTATTTAGAGTTCATTGACAGTTTGGTATATTATTATGAAAGTTTTTTTTTAAATGACAATTTATGTTTCTGCATCAATTTTTTATTTTTTTTTGTGGTTTGCCTTTATATCCGTATCAATGCACATTTTATATTGATCAAATTCAAAAACGATTTTGGAAGTGAGTGGAATAAAAACTAATTGAGATAGATTAAATAGAAATTTCAATTAAATTAAAATCATATCTAATCCCTTCCCTGGGATTTAGTTTTTGTTGTAAAATATTTCGAATAGTTTAATAATCACCGTTTTTGTCGCACAGTGTTGTTTTTTTATGTTATTTTTTTACAAGATTTGTGATTTTAAATTTACTTCAGGTGACTGCTATTAGGAAGAAACTTCAAGACAGAAAACCAAAAGAGATATCAATGTTCCAGATATGTTGAAGGAAGTAGATTCAATGAAAACTTGAGATTTTTCTCAAAGTCCTTAGTCGTCAGATTAATATTATTTTAAATTAATTAATAAAACTATAGGCAATAGTCTAAACTGTACGGTAAAGCTTGAAATAAATAATGACAAGGTCAAATAAATAAAATACTTAAGTCAAGTTATTCGGTTATTTTGTAATTTAATTAATCACTAATTTTGTAAAGCAAAGTCTTAAGTATGTAAGTTATGTGCAGGTATGTTTTTAGTAATTGTTTAAAATAACCATTTTATCAAGGTAGGTGTCCAAGAATTACTGTGCGTCGAAGTGGAAAATGAGTAACACATCCTTCCACAAAGGGATCAAATGCTGACTGACTTTGAGGAGTTCCTATTTTACAAGCCCTCTAAGATATAAAACGAATTAAAATAACCTTGAATTATTAATTTGAAATAATTCAAATCTGTAGACTATCTTTCCACGTGAAAAATTTAATTCGAATTATTTTTTCTTATGGAAACAAGTCGCGAATTATTTTTTCAAATTGAAATAAAACGACAAAGAGAAAGAACAATTTGGCATCTGGTGTCAGGTGGTATAACCAAAATTAGGAATGAATTAAATAATTCAAACTTTTGGTTTGAATTATTTAATTTCTGTCGCGAACAATTGTTGTTTTAAAATTCTCATGGAAATACTACTTGTAATGGGTGTTCCAAAAGTAATGCAAGATTTGAATTAAATAGAAAACACAGTTTTTAGTATTTAGCTTGTTATTTTTTATTAAATCATAAAGTACATAGGATAGAGTTATTTATGGATGGGGGCAAATGGCCTCGACGGCTTTGCTGAGACAGCGTTTAACCCTTTCGCACGTAGTGGGTTCAATTCAACCCATCGTTTCTAAATCATGTTTACAATAAAACCGTTATAGAACACCTGCAGAATTTTTTCTTTTTGTATTGAATGATACTTATATTTCGTTATACTTGTGTTGGTTTATATATTCACAGTTATTACAATTTAGTATTTATCATTATCTCAACCAGTGTTCACGTATTTGACAAGTGAAGGATCGTGTGAAGTTTATCTTATAAAGTTTTACAGTAATTTTTAGTGCAAATTCCAAAATTTTAATAAAAACAGGTAAATAAATAGTTGATTTTAGAATTTATACAATAGTTTCATGAAATAATATAACTCAATATACGCAATATTTTATTGAAATAGCATGGGTTGAATTTAACCAAAATCGTATCAAATGATGTGGGTTGATTTTAACCCAAAAAATATTTGTATGTGTTTTTCCTTATACATTTTTTTTTTTAGAATGAGTAATGATTCGGCAAAACGTTTATATAATTTAAAATCAAAAAAGGCTTTTACGATAAATGAATTAGCTGAAATCATGAATGGTGACGATTCCGATTTTTTTTTTGAGGATGACGATGACCTTGAAAATAGCGACTTTTCTCCACCGAATTCAACAAACGAAACACGCATTCAATCTACTAATGATTTTCCCGACATAAACTTAGTAGATGTTGAATATATTGGACCTTCTGCCCGAAAACCTTCAATAGATGTACCTAGTGACTCTGAATCAGAAACAGAGCAAGAGCAACCTTATGAGTATGTAGTGTTAGCAACAGAAGCAAACCCTGTTATTGACGAAAATGTCCAATTTGAGTTCATCAATGAAGCCAACTCTGACAGTCGTTTATACACTGAAAAGTCTAACATTCAGTGGCGTCGGGGGAACAAACCATTCGAACCAAACGAAATCCCATTCATACCGCTTGGAAATTCGGATGAAAATTTAGAACTAACACCGCTCCAAATATTTGAAAAATATCTTACCATTGAATTTTTTGAAAAAACGTCATTTTTTACAAATCTGTATGCTGAGCAAAATAACGTACGAGGTTTTAAGCAAACTAACACTGACGAAATAAGGAAACTCTTCGGCCTTCACATGTTAATGGGTAACTTAGGATTACGGAGAACCAGGTTGTATTGGAACACGAATATACAAATTGCATCGGTCATTAATTGTATGACAAATGACCGGTTTCATCAACTTCGCAACAACTTGCACTTTGTGAATAATTTGGAATGCGCAAACAACTCAAATGATAAATTTTATAAAGTAAGGCCGATCGTTGACATTGTTAGAAATAGATGTTTACAACATCCTCTAGAGGAAAATTTGTCAATCGATGAACAAATGATTCCGTTCAAAGGAAAGTTGCATGTGAAACAGTACGTTAAAGGCAAACCGTATCCATGGGGATTAAAAAACTTTGTACTTTCTGGTAAAAGTGGCTTACCATACGATTTTTTCCTTTATCAAGGTAAAACCACCGAAATATCCGAAGTTGACTCAAAAAAATTTGGTTTTGGAGCTGCTGTAGTGCTTCATCTTTCAAAAAGAATATCTTCATCTGGACATAAGCTGTACTTCGACAATTATTTTTCTACGTATCAATTATTAGAAATTCTGAAACACAACAATATCAATGCTATTGGAACAATAAGGGTCAACAGATTTAAAAATCCACCTCTTTTAGATATAAAGGAAAGAGGAGCTAGCGATGAGGTTCATAGTCGAGATGAGAAAGTTGTTGTTGTTAAATGGCAAGATAACAAGTCTGTGCATGTAGCTTCAAATTTCATTGGCATAGGTAATGACGTAAGACGTTGGGATAAATCGCACAAAAAATATATTTCGATAAAACAACCACAAATAATAAAAATGTATAACACTAATATGGGAGGAGTAGATTTTATGGACCAGCTAATTAGCTATTATAGGATATTTATGAAATCCAAAAAATGGACTTTAAGGGTCGTAACCCATTTTATAGACTTTGCTGTTTGTGCTAGTTGGATAGAATACCGGAATTATCAAAGACAAGCAGGAATTGCAAATAAAAATATCCCAGATCTGTTTGAATTTCGATTACAAGTGGCACACAGTTTAATGGTTTCCAGCACTTTATCCACCCGCAAGCGTGGTCGTCCAACGTTATCCGAACTAAATGATTCACCTTCTAGTTATAATGTATGTAAAAAGCAACGATTTGAAGTAAGACCAGTTAGCGATATGCAATACGACCAAATAGACCATTTTCCGGATCATAATCAAAAAAACCTCCCAATGCGGTGTAAATTTCCAAATTGTTCATCGAAATCACACTTCTATTGCATAAAATGTAAAGTTCACTTGTGCTTAAATAAAGAACGGAATTGTTTTCTTAAGTTCCACAAGAAATAGGTAACTAAAGTTTGGGCCAAAATTTACAATTTTTTTGTAATTAACAGTTCCTATTATTTTATATTTTTTATTTTATATTTTTGTTTATTTTATAATTTTATGTTTTTAATGATATTGTTGAATTGTGATAATTTGAAATGAAACTTGTGATAAATAAAGTAATGAATTTAAACCAAACCAAAATTTTCCCTTAAATTTTTTTTACTGATAACACGAATTGGGTTGAATAAAACCCATTACGCTAGGCCTTATTCCGGGCATTTAAAAAAAAAAAAAATTTGTAGGAATGTTTCTATAATATTTCTTGCCACGAATAATGTATAAAATATTTTTTTACACCGGCCGAAAAAATTCACGACTGAAAGGGTTAATTTACTCCTGTAATGTACGGATGGTTGTGAGCTTGTTGACATAGATGTTTGACTTCAAATAACCCCATAAAAATAAATCTAATGGTGTTAAATCACACGATCTAGGAGGCCAATTCTCATCACAGAAACGAGAGAGTACACGGCCAGGAAATGTCTCATGCAGTAATTGAATTGTTTCACGAGCTGTTTGGCATGTGGCACCGTCTTGTGGAAACCAAATATTGGCCACATCAATACCTATCATTCAATTTCGGCAGAGAGAACTATGTTATCATATCGCAATATCGAGCATCAGTAACAGTCACTGCTTGACCAGCCTCATTTTCAAAAATGTATGGTTCAATGATGCCTCCAGTCAAAAATTCGCACCAAACAGTGACACGTTGTGGATGCATTTATTTTTCAACAGTCACAGGTGGGTTCTCCGAACCCCAAACACGGCAATTTTGACGATTAACAAAGCCATCAAGGTGAAAATGTGTTTCATCGCTTAGGATGATTTTGCTCGAAAAATCAGCATCCACTTGTTGATGTTCATTATTCAATTCAACGAACTCTCTTCGCTGTGCATAGTCATTAGGAGCATCTTTGGAAGCAAGGGAAGCACCGATTCCCTATAATCCTAACTCAAAATGCTAATATGCTTCATTACATGATCTTTCAAATTTTCATATTGGCTGGAGAGCGAACAAAATCGTTTTCTATAAAAAGAAACTATTTACCCGCTCTAAATGTAAAAAACTAATTGAAACAAAATTCCGAAAGAGAACTAAATAACGTTTGATTATTTCTCTATAAAATATTACAGTACATAAAATTATCTTCATTCATATTAGCTTCTATTTCTTGGTTTTCTCGATTGCCTTACATTCTACAACCATACGATCGTTCTTTAACAAAAAGATATCAGAAAAACCTAAATATCTGAAAACTTATATAAGTTAGTTTTTTACAACCCAGGCTGCGGACCAATAGCCGGATAAATCATGTAGCACAGTAAATTTTAATTTTAGTACCAACCAATATTCTCTAGAAGTAAAAATGGTTTGATTGGCACAAATTATGATTTGAAGGGTTGAAATTACTGGCTATTAGGTGCAAAGAAAAAACGTCAAATATTTTTATTGCTTTTTATTCGTTTATTACCGGTATGTACATTTAATACATATAATGGAAACGCGAAAATGTTAACAAAAATCAGCGATGTTCCTAGGGTCGGCTTGGGTTCCTCAAACGGTAACCTCGTATTAGGAACAAAATAGACTTCACTTTCCTCTTCGTCATTCGTCTATTTGGATGGCTCTGGAATCTCCTACAATTCCCCAAAAAGGCTCTCAACTATTTGTCAATATTGATATCAGCTGAATATTTGTATATTGTAGACAATGAAGAGCGATGGATCGAATATCACCTTGGCGTCCAACCAAATAAGGTCTATTGCACGATAATTTGACATTTATTATTTATAATTTTGCCATAGCCTAAAATTTGCAAAATTTCTATTGTGTTTGATTTATTTGTTTCGTGATCTACTAATTCAATGCCAGTTAATAGACTTAAGTCGTTTTGGTGTGGTGTTGGTGGTGGAAGTGCAGCAGTTTCTTCGACGTGAAATTCTGAGTTGTAGTTGTTTAGGCTGGTTTTTGGAGTCTGTCCGACTTTCTCGATTCATACAGGCTTCCGAGATAAATAAGAGTTGAATTGGATTTGGATTTTGTATGTAACCATGTTTCCACACCAATCCTTTACCTTAACCAAGGCCGTTGGTGGCATTGGTTATACTAATAAATTTGTCTTCAGATTTCTTTGATAACACGTCCGATGCTTGGTGCGGTTAACTTAGACTCTGTTGGATTTAAGTGGAACAATGTATGATGCTTCTTTGTACATATTTGACACCTCTTTGATTTATATTGGTATAATGAGCGAGTGTCCAAGAGGCAATTAAAGTATTGCTTTGATTCCTTACTATCGTTTCTCCGCTAGTTAATCGATTTATTCGCGAACTTTTTACACTGATACAAAAAATGATCGTAAGAATCGCAAACATCACATTTTACCGAAATGATTGCAAACGATCGTAAAAGTTTTCCATTAGAATTTGGACCATTTGGATAATCTACTTGGCACTTCTTTTGTACATAGTATGACTTTATTGAGTAGCATAATAATGAGTCAAGAATCCCGTTGCTCGGTTTCTTCCCAATGGTCGCAGCTATCTAATAATTTCGTCTGAACTATTTAGTAGTTTCCGAAGGTTAGTTCATAAACCGTTCAGATATTGAAACTTTTGGCGACGTATTTTCGTGGATAGTGCCCATATAAAAGTCATAGAATAACTGCCATTCCGTATATTCTCCGCTCAATGGATGAACATTAATTTTTCTCAGTTTCACTTGTGTAGACCTTTCAGTATTCATTGTGGTATCAAATAATGATAATTCTCCATTTATTTAAACTCATATTAAATGTCTTCGAATATATGAAGTCCCGAGGCTTCATCATGCCTTATAAAAAATATTTCCCGTTCCACTTCACTAACATTTTTTTTACAATTCATCAGTACAATTTTGACGAACAGATATACCAAAAATGTCTAAACTATTCTGTAACTGCTCTTCTTCTGTATTTGCTCAGTAATGACGCTGTGTTCCGACTGAAACGCCTCTAATTTTTGTTGACTGGTAGTCATTACTTTTCTATTTTATAAGATTTAGTTTTTGGATAGTCACAAATATAAACAAAATGGAGGCACTAGCAGAAGTTTGCAGTGATAGATTTCCACAAGGTGCAGTGATGGTAATTTCCAAGGTTGGTATTGGATGGCTTGCAATTTTACTTGCTCAATTGTGACTACCCAAACTTAATGGATTTAACTTTATCTTAGAGTTAAAATCCGCCTCGAAGGAGACTCATTCTTTCCTTACACATTTGGTTAGTACACAGGGCATTTTCTTACAATACAACTTCCAGTTTAGCGAATGAAAATTCGTTGCGAAACTAAATTCGTTACACTAAAAGTTTCGTTAAACTGCTAGGTGTTCGATAAAAACAAAGTTGATCGTATTCGTTTTTTCGAGTTGCAAATATATTGAAAGTAAAACTTTGTCTGTATTAATTAAATCAATAAGATTGTTTCGGCTTTTTATAGACAAAATATATTAAAAATAATGGCATTCACAACAATTTCGACTTATTAATCAGTAAAAAATGAAGAGGCCAATCATTTATAAATATATCTACCAGAAAAAGTAGAAATATCAAAATCCCACCCGTACTTTAACCCGAGGTCATTACAAAGTGTATCAACTCCAAAAAATGAAAACTTTCCTTGAGCCTTCTTTGTGGTAGTTTGGTTTCGTACTGATAAGTTCGTACAAACAAAAAGTTTGGTCTACTCATCAGGTAGCTACGACCAAACTATAAAAATAAAATTCTAACTTCATATGAGGCAAGAACGCATTGATTTAGCGAATTATAAAATTCACCAAATCAAAAAACTCAAGGAAAACTCTCATTTCTGTGTATTTATCTTCATTTTTTCTGATTAACAAGTCGAAATTGTTGTGAATGCCATTATTTTTAATATATTTTGTCTATAAAAAGCCGAAACAACCTTATTGATGCAAATATATTGTCTGTATCTGTGTGTAATTTATCAAAAGTACAAAGGTGCAAAACGATTTTCGCAAAATATTTTTCACATATAAACATTCTATGTTTTTGAGCATGCAGGAACTTGTTTGCGGAGAACACAATTTTTACTTTATTTTATCTTTTAATGGTTATTAGTTGTATAATTTTATAGAAATAAATAAAAAAATATCAATGAAACTGCACACAACAGTTTTAATCTGCAAGGGTATTTGTGAATTCGATTCGAACGTATTCGACTCAAGATTCGATGTATTCGAAGTACAAAGTTCTTTTAAAAATAAGAAACGAATAAAACTGATTCATTTCAAATAAGAATCGAATACAAAATATCGAATCCAATTGACAAATTGCTCCCGTAGCAACATTCTTACACTTTTAGACTGTCTAGGTATTATTTTTCTAAAGCATATTGTGTCTTGAAAAACGAATACCAAAATAGTCTAAAAAAGTCATAATAAATCAATTCTCAATTCACAGGGAAAACAAGAATAGTGCTCTATTATTGGTCAATCTCACTCGAGCAGCAATCACGTTTAGGCTAGGATGACAGACAATCATATCATTAGAACCTGAGTTCTTCACCGCAATCAAAACACAACCACCTTTACGACTTGTGTAAAAATCGTATCTATCCTTTCTATGAACGACACAATCAGATGGGAGATCAGATATACCTCGAATGCTGAGTATTGCATGAATCAGCAATTATTGGAGTTGTGGGAACGTTACAGCATCTCTGTTTTGGGCTATCGTGAATGATTTACAGATGGACGAATTAACAAACCACAAACCCACATATCAGAACTGTTTATTTAGCATATTGAAATGAGCCCAATGCAACTTTAAAGGAACTGAGGGTAATGGAATTGTCAATCACCCGCCCCTTTGCAAGTAATAATTTACAATCCACTTCGCCTCTTCTAATTTACTTGTTTTTGTTGGTTTTGCATGTACCAATAACACTTTGAGTATGGTTCCGAGAATTTATGATTGTACCAGGTCCAGAGTGATACTCCCAGACTTGTTTAACTGTTGGTTAATTAATTTCCGATTTTCGGCTACATTGGATTCGATCTTCTTCAGATCAATATTCTCCGCGGCTCTTTCGGTAGTTACATAAATAGCAATCATTCGAATATTTATTTATCGAGTTAAAGGCGGCACGATCAATGCCACTGTAGTCGTAGTGAAATTGTCTCACGCAAGAATTGCAAGACACAGTATCCGAAGACTTAGAACTAAATGATTTAGAACAGATACTACACGACATTTTATCTGTTAAAATTGTTATGATGATGAAGAAATATTTCAGAGCGGGTTTAATTTAATTGTTATCACCACGGTTGGGCGAGTATGTAATTTGCACAGTTTTTTACACGTAAAAAAGGTGTATTTTACATAAGGTCATATCACCCAACTGTAATTAAAGGTATTGTATGTCAAAATTATTATTAGTATTTTAATAAAGAAATGTAAATAAAACTTTAGTTTAAAATAAAAGTTTAGTTTTAGTTCAGAATATGTATTTTTTTGTGCAATTCTAAGAAATGGGGGAGAAATAATTAGGTATTTTCAGTCGCTATATTAGGTATTTTCTTAGAAAGACCGGTCTTTACCCCAAAAGAACCAAAATTATGACATATCGAATTTGTAGATAATTTATCGAGTTTTGGCATGATATATTGAATTCCGACAGGACGAGAGATATGATTTATCTAATGGCTTATTGAACTATGACCTATGCTGTTGTAGAATTCTGACAAAAAAAAATTCAAATTCTAAATTATATATCGAATTCAGACACGATATATCGAATTTTGACAGCAATAGCACAAAATCTGATGTCACAAAATTAATTTCTACCACGGCTTATCGAATTCTGATATGTTTTATCGAATAATCAAACTCTGACATGAATTATCGAATTCGGACATCAGAAATCAAACGCTTACGAGATTTATCGAATTTTGGTATGAGATATCGAATTCTTCGATGTATCTTCTCAGGACTTCAGAATTTGATCCCGAAATTCGAGATGTTATATCAGAATTCGATATACTGTATCAAAATTCAATAAATTGATGATGATTTATCAAATTCTAATGAGACCTTCTGAATTCTAATAAGACATGTCGAATTTTGACCGATTATGCGGAATAGCGGAAAAGTTAAAATATCGCTGTGATATTTAAAATTTGACTTGTGATATCGAATTCTTACGTCATGTACGAGTATGTATAGAATTCTAAAACCAAAAATTGAAATTCTGATATAACATCTCGAATTCTGATAATATATCGAATTTTATCAAATTGTAAGAAGACCTTTCGAATTCTGGAATGACATCACGAATTCTGATGTATTGAATCTAGACATAAATTACTCAAATTCTAGCTCTACATATCGAATTCTGTCATCATTTAGCTAATTTTCATTCTGACATGTCATATCGAATTTTAACGTCTTATGTAGAATAATAATACATAAAATTCCGACACCAACAATTCAAATTCTGATTTCAGTCATCGAATTTATATTAAATTTAGACAGAACAAAATGGAATTATAGCTTGACATATCAAATTCTAAGATTATTATTTATTTAGTTTTGGCTTGGTATATCAAATTTTGACATGATATACCGAACTACATACTACATCATAAAGTCACATTCTGACATGACATATCAAATTATGATGTGATTTATCTATTTTTGGAAAAAAAATTCGAATTCTGACACGATATATCGAACTCTAACATGATAAATGTTGTGTTTGTTAAATATTTTCAAATTTTACAGAATTCTTATTATAAACCTGGTGGATTTAGATCAAGACAATCTGGCTCATTATATTTCCAGTATATAAATAGCAGACATAATTTAGAAGAACGTTCTTCATCAGAACGTCCCTCTACAGTATGTAGAGCCAAATAAAAAAAAAGGAAAATTGCCTGAATGTAATGAAATTATCGGGGAAACATTAATGTGTCGGCTACAATATACAATGATGGTCCCTGGGAGGAAGTAATTCAAAAATGGAAATCTTCGTTTCAATATGGATGCAATATTATTTTGAAAAATACACTGAGAGAAAAGTACATTGGTCTTACACCTAAATTGTATAGGAAACTGAATTCTGAAAACTTTGCCCACGCAACGAGAAATTCAACCAACATGTAGTATAAGTTAGGTAAACAATTTTAATAACCAAAATTATTCGATTCTATAGTATTTTGAAGAATCCCCCAATTGATATTGGTTGCTCTATAATGTATATAACTTCACACTAAATTTACTTCTCAACTAAAACTAAATTAATGGGGTAGAAATTATACTAACTTTTATTGCTATGTCAATTTTCTACATGGTAAACGGTGAACAAATTACATTACATTACAATAAAGTATTAATTAAATTTAATGGCCAACCAGACAACTTATTTGGTAATATTCATCCAAAAACGGCAATGATATTTTATTTGGGATTACACTTCATTGGGATGTACAATTTCAAGCATAAAAATAACTATTTATGCAACCAGTTAGGAAAGGCCTCCTGACTTGTTGTAAACAAGATTTTTTCTAATTTTGTTACAAAAATTAATTGAATTGTAAATGCACATGCTGATATTGAAATGAATATTTCAGATTTATTCCAGAAAGTGCTTATGCTTTTATAACTCTAGTTTCTGTAAGTATTTCATTAACTGTGTAGAATCAATTGCGAATTTTAATTTCAAAATATTTTTAGGAAACTGTTTTGGTTTATGAGCAACTCGATTAAATTAGAAGTCAACTGCTTAAAGAGAAAAAAAAACCTTACAGCCAACTTTAATTTTTTTGTAGGAAAACTACACAAGTATAAGTGAGACGTACTTGACGATTGATGATATTGTTACGTTTTTGCCTTGTCAATCAAGGTTCGTATCATTGGATTGTGAATAAAACAAAATCAATTCAATTTATCACCAACGAATTTATTTATGGCGCACAAAAATTATTAGAACACACTCTATTAATAAAAATTCACAAAATCATTTTATATATATTATTCTCAAATTTTATATATATTATTTTAATTCCTTTTTAACCTACACACTGTCGCTTTTTAATCTTCACACTGTCACACAAACCAAACTTCTAGAAAGCTCATGACTTTTCCAGTTAGAATAGCGTAGAAACATTTAGAACAATTTTATCATGGAAAATTCCATTTTCAGTTAAATATTGAGTTATTAATTTAAACATATTCTATTACACACTAGGTGTCACCGTCACACTATTTTGACGGTGACACCTAGTGTGTAATAGAATAAATTGTACTAAAATGGAATTTTCCATGATAAAATTTTTCTAAATGTTTCTACGCTATTCTAACGGGAAAAGTCATGAGCTTTCTAGAAGTTTGGTTTGTGTATATAAAAAAGCGAACGAAGTCGAATTGGATAAGAAGTATTTGGTAAGCGACAGTGTAAAGATTGAAAAGTAATTAAAAAGTGACTTAAAAATTGTTTTAGTGGAAATAAAAATTATAAGTGTACAGTAAAATTTAAGAATAATTTATATAAAGTGATTTTGTGAATTTTTATTAATAAACTGTGTTCTAATAATTTTTGTGTGCCATAAATAAATAATAAATAAATTTAGATGCAAGAACCCACTCGATGCTATTGACAGCTGCTTTAAAAGTTGCATAGCGTTAAACCCAAAATTTCCTAAAGCTTCAGAGAGCATATTTGGCCCCTAATTCATACAATATATAATAAACACATTTTCTGAATATTTTAAAAGTGGCTTATTTAAGAAAATTGTTGAAGATACTGTGACGATGACACCTAGATTGTAATAGAATAAGTTAAACTAATAGCTCAAAGTTTTACTGTACTAAAATGAAATTTTCCATGATAAAATTATTCTTAATCTTTCTACACTATTTTTACTGGAAAAGTCATGAACTTTCTAGAAGTTTGGTATGTTTATATAAAAAGGCGAACGAGATCGAATCGGAATTATTAGTATTTGGTAAGCGATAGTGCAAAGATTAAAAAGGAATTAAAAGTGATCAGTAAAATTGAAATTCGAGCACAATGTGTTTTTGTGGTATATTAATGGATATATGGACAAATGGCTCAAATGGCTCAAAAATGGATTGCAGGGAACTATAAACCGATTATCAATTGGTATATTCGAGCGTGATATTGCAAAAATCTCAGAACTGTGTGGAGGGCGCCGTTTTTATTTTGGATTACTATCCATAGATATGCTAGTTTCAGTGCAAACACAGTTGGGATTTAATGTTCCACATAGACCATGAATATTGTGTTTGAGAATTATTTCATGCAGTGCTTAATTGTCAGTCTTAGAAGGCATTTTAGCATAAATTATTCTGCCAATATCATAATGTGTTGTAACATAACTGACAACATTTCCGAAAATATGATTCATTAATATATCATTTAAAAATTCTTTTAATTTTAGATTGAAAACGAGGGTTATAGTATCCGGACGATCAGATGGGTTTTGCAGTTCTTGTAGGTCGGATTTGATATCTTTCCAGGATGTTGCTTTGATATAATTTTGAAAGAAACGCGGACCGCTGACAAACAAAGAAAGAAGAATATATATACTAGTATATTGCACACTATAATATGTACACTATTATAACGACATACGAGTATATGTTATTTACATAGTCTATAAGATTCTACACGAATAGTTTTCTGGTTTGACCGGATAAAATTTATCCAATTCGCTTCTATGCGTGCGTAGGCGTAAACTTAATACTGCTGGAATAATTTACCACCGTAATGTAAAGGATTAAACATTGTTCGACGAATTGCGATCTTATGTGAATAAAAGAGTAAAGTTTGAATTTTAATTCGAACAGCGGTTGCACGCACACAGTTTCATAGTTTTTCTGTTACTGAGATGAACGGAAAAATTTAAATTTGCAATACTATTACAACGTTGTAAGTATTTCTTGGCGCATTCATTATAAATACGTTGGTCGTCGTGAATGTTCCGCGTAAACAATAATGATACCTTTATTTGCGGTGTGATAATTTATGATGGCATTTGCAACCTCGCATTGTAACTTTGTGCATATCGAGAAATAGTTTAAAGAACTGTTGATATGGTTTGCATAATGCTTTTATTATATTTATAATTGGCCGGTTTGTTCGTGAGAATGAAAACTTAAACCACGTTCTTGGATCCCGGAATATCGCATGCCGGAATATCTTGAATTTTCCATGCATCAAGGAAAATCCATTAGCATTATTCAACTGTCGAATATACTGCTTAAAGTTTTTGCTTGGAAGACTTATCGGAAAATTTGACAATTTGCCTAGATGACAACCACTACTTTTATTTTCAGATTTAAAAAAAGCTGCGTTACAATAGAAACACTTATTACATAAATCACCAAGGTTAAATAATAATTTTTCTTTATGATCTTTAAATGATTTAATATTTGAAAATGCTTGAATACATTTGTTTTCAATATATTGGTATGAAAAAGTGGTTTTTAAATTTTTTTAAATGGCTTATGTTGAAAGTGGTTTTGACACACGAAACAGTGAGCCGTTAGATTGAAATTAATCAACTAACGCAGAAATGATTAAATTAACCCTAAAATGGGTGCAGTTTTTAAGCCATAAAAAAAATGTTGGTATAAAAAGTCAAAATGAATAACAAGCATTGAGATATTCTAAATTAAGGAATTGAAATATTTTGAAACACGTATGTAAACACGCAATGAAACTATACCATCAAAATAAACGGGTTGTTGTTCGATAATACAATTGTTAGGACCTACAACTACAATTAACGGTTGAAGACGCATTTTCCTTGCGACAACCTAAAATAGCACAAAAATAATATTATGTAGAACTGTAGTGAAAATGTAACGAAAACACGATAAATACCTACTTACTACTGTCATCAAAATCTTTGCATTTCTTTTAGTAGATCTAAGCTCTGTCTATATTTTATGTGAAATCGATAGTGCACCATAATGTATTCTTTGAAATATTTTACCAATTGAAATGGTTTTGATTATCACTCAGCAAAAATATAGGTAACATTCCGTATTTTTTACGTATTTTCTAACTACCCTTATAGGCTGTTTTGGGACAACAAGAAATTCTAGTTCTATGTTCTATACTTTAGGTAACAATCTAAAAGGCGGAAGCTTTTTCTAAATAGTAAGTATTTCTGTTTCAATAAAGATAATAAAACATCGTACTTGGGATTTTAATTATATAGTAGTGGTGAATTCGCTTTAGTTATTGGAGGAACAAACTACCTTCATAGGATTAAAATATTAGAAATTGAAACAAAACCCCTAATTTTTGGAATACTCTCAAAAATTTAAGGGTAAAATACCTTATTTTTTTGAAAAAATATCATTTATGTGTCAGCAAACCTGTACTGTATGGGACAGACTATGGAAAAATTATCAATAATTTCTATCGATTTGGTGACTTAAAAATTAATTGGTAAAACTACCTGTTTTGTATATGGTATATCCCAATACTGTTTTGAATAAATTCCACATTATACTGATTTATTAAAACAATACAAGATTATTTTATGCTAATTTATTATTTAATTTAATAGCGTGCCTTATAGTAACAATATTTTTATATTTGTATCGAAAATCGATTTCGGAGTTTACTCCATCGTCGGTTCTTTAAAACTATTATATTAATCTTAAAATTACATAGTATTTATATACTTTTTGGTGTGTTATCTATTTTTCTATTTTTCTCCTTCTACTTTTGTTAGAGTTATGAATGATGAGGTCGTAAATTTTGTTTGTTTTAGTATTTATTTTATCGTTTAATATTTTATTGTTATCTTTGTTTTTGTATATTTCAATCTCCTCTAATCTGTTTAAAGTTTGTCCTTTATTGATTCTATGTAATATAGTTAAATTAGTATTATAATCTGTGTATGTATGTTTTTCAAGTTTTATGTGTTGTGCATAATTAGATTTGGGATTAGTTTTTTGGATATCGCTAATGTGCTCTTTGAGTCTTTTTTCAAACGATCGGCCTGTTTGTCCAACGTAGAATTTGTCGCAATCGTTACATTTAATTTTATATACACCTGTGTCAGTTGGTTGTTTGTTTTCTATGTGTTTCAATTTTTGTTCTATTTTATTATTGTTTTTGTAAGCAATATTGTATCCAAGGCTATTGAGTGTCTTTTGTATAATTATTTTAGTATGTTTATTGTATTCCACACTGATGTATTTATCATTTTTTACATCATTGTTGGTTAGTGTAGTCATTTGTTGTTGATACTGTTTTATTTTTATTCTGTTGTTTATTTTGTCGATTAAAGTAGATTTGTACCCGTTTTTTATGGCTATGTGTTTGATAATATGCAGTTCCTCATTGTAATCTTGTTCTTCCATTGGTATATTGTTTAATCTATGTAGCATATGGTTGTATGCTGATATTTTATGTTGGTATGGATGGTGTGAATGGTTATGTATGGTGTGGTCAGTTTGTGTTGGTTTTCTATAAATTTTAAATGTGTGTTTTGAATTGTTCTTTTTTATGGTGAGGTCTAAAAAGTTGATTTGGTTGTCCTTTTCTAATTCCAATGTGAATTTTATGGACGGTTGTTTGTTGTTTATGTATTGGTGAAACTTGTTTATTTGCCTAGTGGAACCATTAAATAATATGATGATGTCATCAACGTACCTATACCAATATATGATGTTTTTGTGAAATGTATTATTTTTGTTCATAATGTATTTATTTTCAAAGTCGTTGAGGTATATTTCAGCTAAAGTCCCGGAAAGTGGGCTTCCCATAGGCAAACCTTTTGTTTGTATGTAATATTCACTGTTGTGTATGAAGTAATTTTGTTTTGTGATTTCCGTTATTAAGTTGATTATTTCATCAATTTCTACTATTTTCACTTTATTTTTTATTAAAAGGGTTTTAATTATTTCAATGGTTTCTGCGATGGGTATGTTTGTGTACATATTAACTATATCAAACGATGCTAATTTAAAGTTATGTGGAATATTGATCGATTTTATCTTATCTACCAATTCTATGTTGTTTTTTAGTGAATAGTTATTTTCAAATTTAATGCGTTGTTTTAATATTACGTTGATCTGTTTGGCTATTTTGTATGTGGGTGCTGTTGTAAAATTTATTAGTGGTCTTATTGGTGCATCATCTTTATGTATTTTAGGTAGTCCTCTAATAATCGGCGAAGTAGGTTTTATTGCTTTACATAATCTTATTGTTCTATCGCTTAAGATGTTTGTTGATTTGTTGATGATCTGTTTTATTCTAGTGTTGTACTCATTAGTGGGATCCGCTTTTAATTTTACGATATTGTTGTTTTCAATGTATCTGTTGATTTTCATATTATAATCCTCTAACTTCATTATTACTAAAGTGTTCCCTTTATCTGCTTTTGTGACTAAGGATTTGTTGTCTTGTAACTTATCTTTTATGTTTTTTATTAACTTGGATTCTGCGTTTTTGTTGTTGTTAACGTTCTGGATATCAACTTTTTTGTTGTTGATCTCATTGATGATTATTGTTCTTATTTCATCTTGGTCTTGTTTTTTGGTTTTTAAAATGGAGTTTTCAATATTTAATAAATGTTTATTGTGTTCTTTGGCGTTATTTCCTGGATTTAAACTGTATTTTAATCCTTTTTCCAGCAATTTCGTTTCTTTATTGTTGAATTCGATATTCGTGTAGTTTTCAATTCTATTGTTAAATTTATGTGTAATTAAATCATTGTCACGGTTATTTTCACTATTATTTATTAATTGTATTGCTATATTTTTATTTAACTTTAATTTTTTTATTTTATTTTTTATAGTGTATCTTTTTTGGTTTATTATTTTGTTAATTTTAATCATCACTGTTTCGATTATTTCACTGTATTCGATATAATGGTAATGTTTCGATATTTTTAACTGTGCATTGTAAACTTTGATGTTTAGACTATTTATTTTTGAATAGAGCTCTTTGATAACTTTATTTAGCCACATGGTTTGCGCTTTATGTTTAGTTGTTTGTGCAGCTGTTGATTTGTCCTTGATTTTTACGTTTATGTAATTGGGAATTAACTTATTTCTTTTGCATGTTTTATTAAAAAATAGGTTTAATTTGTTTTTGCGTAATTTTAACATTTTATAATAATAGTTCATCACAATTTTATTAGGTTTTTCACTATATAAGTTATAATGGTTAATATCCATTTTTTAATTATGTGAAATATTTTGTTACTTCTATACTGATTTATTAAAACAATACAAGATTATTTTATGCTAATTTATTATTTAATTTAATAGCGTGCCTTATAGTAACAATATTTTTATATTTGTATCGAAAATCGATTTCGGAGTTTACTCCATCTTCGGTTCTTAATGAGTACAACACTAGAATAAAACAGATCATCAACAAATCAACAAACATCTTAAGCGATAGAACAATAAGATTATGTAAAGCAATAAAACCTACTTCGCCGATTATTAGAGGACTACCTAAAATACATAAAGATGATGCACCAATAAGACCACTAATAAATTTTACAACAGCACCCACATACAAAATAGCCAAACAGATCAACGTAATATTAAAACAACGCATTAAATTTGAAAATAACTATTCACTAAAAAACAACATAGAATTGGTAGATAAGATAAAATCGATCAATATTCCACATAACTTTAAATTAGCATCGTTTGATATAGTTAATATGTACACAAACATACCCATCGCAGAAACCATTGAAATAATTAAAACCCTTTTAATAAAAAATAAAGTGAAAATAGTAGAAATTGATGAAATAATCAACTTAATAACGGAAATCACAAAACAAAATTACTTCATACACAACAGTGAATATTACATACAAACAAAAGGTTTGCCTATGGGAAGCCCACTTTCCGGGACTTTAGCTGAAATATACCTCAACGACTTTGAAAATAAATACATTATGAACAAAAATAATACATTTCACAAAAACATCATATATTGGTATAGGTACGTTGATGACATCATCATATTATTTAATGGTTCCACTAGGCAAATAAACAAGTTTCACCAATACATAAACAACAAACAACCGTCCATAAAATTCACATTGGAATTAGAAAAGGACAACCAAATCAACTTTTTAGACCTCACCATAAAAAAGAACAATTCAAAACACACATTTAAAATTTATAGAAAACCAACACAAACTGACCACACCATACATAACCATTCACACCATCCATACCAACATAAAATATCAGCATACAACCATATGCTACATAGATTAAACAATATACCAATGGAAGAACAAGATTACAATGAGGAACTGCATATTATCAAACACATAGCCATAAAAAACGGGTACAAATCTACTTTAATCGACAAAATAAACAACAGAATAAAAATAAAACAGTATCAACAACAAATGACTACACTAACCAACAATGATGTAAAAAATGATAAATACATCAGTGTGGAATACAATAAACATACTAAAATAATTATACAAAAGACACTCAATAGCCTTGGATACAATATTGCTTACAAAAACAATAATAAAATAGAACAAAAATTGAAACACATAGAAAACAAACAACCAACTGACACAGGTGTATATAAAATTAAATGTAACGATTGCGACAAATTCTACGTTGGACAAACAGGCCGATCGTTTGAAAAAAGATTAAAAGAGCACATTAGCGATATCCAAAAAACTAATCCCAAATCTAATTATGCACAACACATAAAACTTGAAAAACATACATACACAGATTATAATACTAATTTAACTATATTACATAGAATCACTAAAGGACAAACTTTAAACAGATTAGAGGAGATTGAAATATACAAAAACAAAGATAACAATAAAATATTAAACGATAAAATAAATACTAAAACAAACAAAATTTACGACCTCATCATTCATAACTCTAACAAAAGTAGAAGGAGAAAAATAGAAAAATAGATAACACACCAAAAAGTATATAAATACTATGTAATTTTAAGATTAATATAATAGTTTTAAAGAACCGACGATGGAGTAAACTCCGAAATCGATTTTCGATACAAATATAAAAATATTGTTACTATAAGGCACGCTATTAAATTAAATAATAAATTAGCATAAAATAATCTTGTATTGTTTTAATAAATCAGTATAGAAGTAACAAAATATTTCACATAATTAAAAAATGGATATTAACCATTATAACTTATCCACATTATAGCTAAATGGTTCGTTCTCTACAGGAGCCCAGGGAATATATAAAGGACAATATTCAATAATTTTAGAAGAATTATAGGTAGTAATCCAATATTTTTGGGAAACTACCAGTAAATTGGTAAAGCCAAATACGGGAAATATACCTATAATTTAGTATAACTTACTTATATCGCTGAAATATTACCCAAATTGTATTGGACATAATACAACAAAATTTGGGGCAGTATACGATCAAATTGGAAGCGTATTAATTACATAGTTGATATAATTTACTCCTCTACATATAGTAAATCCCATATGTAGGTGGCCAGCCACAATAAGGAGGCTAGCAGAGTTAATACTCCTAAATTACTTGGGATATCACCTATATTGTAATGACCGATCTAGGTGAACCTATAGTTTATACTTATTTATGATAAAGGCTCATTTTTGCAGAGTGGTACATTGGTATAACTCTTTGGGCCTTCAGCCAAAATTACGGGGAGGGGGAAGATATTTCTACTTTTTTTTCAGTAGATATATTATGAGCGATTGGCCTCTGTATTTTTCTGATTTACCAAATCGAAAATATTGGGATTACCATGAACACTTAATATATTTGTCTATAAAATAGCCGAAAAAATCAAAATGATTACAGACAGACAAATTAAATTCTTAAAAAATAAATATTTCAATATCAATATAACAATAATTAGCAAATATGCAACAATGGACATATATACATAATTAATTACAATATGTACAAGAACTTTGATATTAAGTTACTAATTTAAACATAACCTTTTTAAATCTGTTAATGGAACTTATATTTTTTAATTCTGTAGGCAAACTGTTCCAAGTGATAATCGCATTTATTAATCCAGAGTTATTGTAAACATTAGTTCTACTAACTGGCAAATTAACGTTCCTAGTTCTCAATGACATAGAAAAATGTAATTTATCATGCAAGTATAATGGCACACCCGATTTAATTATTCGAAAAATAAAGACAGCAGTTCTATAACAGTAAAACTCAAACAAGTCACATCCAAGGATTGAATCTTTAAATCCGGAAAGATGATCAAACTTTCTAAGTCATGAACATATCTCACACAATTATTAAACGTAACCTCAAGTAACCGCTTTAACCTTCTCTCTGTGTATTGGGGTCAAATTGACCCCAGTCGATTTTAAAATTAAAACAAATACATTTCTTATTATTTAAATGAACCATGCCCTATAAGATAGCCTCAACTAATATGTCATACACGCAATACAATGAAAATCAGGCCCAAATTATTTTTAAATTTTGTAATTACCATAGTCTGAAATAAACCAAGCGCATTTCTGTGTACTGGGGTCAAAATGACCCCAAGTTACTTCCATGCACTATTTTCTATATAAATCAAAAAATTATTTACTTTTTATATCTATGAATGTATATATTGTATACTATATGTCTTTGATGTGTTGTACAATTTTTCTGCTAATTAGTAAGTGAGACTGAGAGAGAAACTGCTTTGTTATTCACTTTTTGTATGTGTATTATACATAAAAACGCTAAAAAATCTGAGTTTTCGAAAATTAAATCAAAAATGGGTGGAGAACCTAAAGTTATGACCAAAAACTGTCGAAAAATGTCAACAACTGTCAAAAACTGTCGGAAAGTGTCAAAAGCTGTGCGTGTGATATTGGAAAAAAGAGGAAATAAAATATTCTTATTGTTTCGTAGAAACTGTTCTAACTGGTTGAAACAGTTCTGAACGCTAATGAAGCTAAAATTGTACATTTTTCAGTTTTTTTCGCTGTCAAAAAGTGTCGAAAACAAAGGTTTTAAAATACTGTCAAGAACTCGTGTCAAAACATAACATAAACTATGCCAAAAATACTAGTTTTCGACAATACCCGTCTCTGGCATATATTTACATACCTATTCCTGATATTTTTCCTCATTTTACTTTTGTGTTATTTTACCGTTACCGATATTTCGAATGATCGTTGAACGATATTTCATTTTTAATTTTTGTTTGTAATTCAAGGCGCTTAGTAGTAAAAATAGCTTATCCTGGTTGTAGATATTGTTATTATGATGCAGAAAAGACAGAGCAGCCAAGATCCCTTTGGATTTCTCGATATAGTTTCTACTCCTAAGGTATCAGATGAAGCGGAAATAGCAAACGACACTATTGATGTGAAGTTTCCAATGGCGATGAGCGTGAACAAGCTGCGCCGATAAACATTTGTAACTGCGATGAGGATGAGCATGTTGAACCGATAAATTTTAATAACGAATAACATTTTCAACTTGTCGCTGACGATTGAGAAAATGAATAAGAAAATATTGAAAATGCGACTATTGAGGATAAAGAAACAAACACTGGTATGGTGGTATTATGCCAAAAATAAAAAAAACTATCGGAAAGTGGAGCTTGAAACCTCCGATTGTAACCAAAACACGCAACTTTCTCCTACTGCGAGAAAGAGAAGGCTTGGCGGTTTAAACAGAAATAAATCAAACCACTCAGTTACTATAGCTGTCTAAGACAGGGGCGGCTAAAAATCGATAAATTGGCAGCATTCCAATATATATGGAATATGTCCTTGGCAAACATTCGAGGACCTCATAAACCATCATGAAATTTAATCATTGATCAACAATTGGCTCTAGGTCATGGGAAATATTCTTTCCGACAGTATATTGGTACCTTCGAAGCCAGAGAAGTTTAGAATTAAAATATTCTGGCTAAGCGACGCAAAGAATTCTTACCCATTGAACGCAGAAGTATATGTTGGTAGGCAACCAAGAGAGCATAAGAAAAAATAATTACCATGGATAACTTTTCCACTAGTTGTTCTTTAGCCGATTAACTTTTGCAGAAAAAAAACTACACTCATTGGTACCTACAATTAGATGAAATAAAACCGATCTTCCCAAAGAGTTTAGTAGTAAGGCGGAATTAAAAACACGAGAAGTAAAACCTTCAAAATTCTGTTTTGATATCAACCTAACACTTGTGAGTTTTATTCCTAAACCAAATAAAAACGTTTTGCTATTATCAACTTTACACAACAATAACGGAATAGACCGTGAGTCTAATTTAACTAATTAAATTTTGGATTATAACGCAACAAAAGGAGGGCTGAACAAAAGATGTTACTTGAGCCATAAATCATCTGATATGAAAACCAGAACAAGATGTCATTTTTGTAATGAGCCATTTTGTCCCAACCACACGAAAATCATATGGATAGAATGCATAAAAAAACGGGAAATGGTTTCGGATGAAGAGGAAGTGGCACCAGATTACGCATCTGATTAAAACATAAATTTGCCTAATTAAAATGTGATTTTCAGCGAATTCAACTGTCAATTTTTTTTATATGTTTTGAATCTTGAATGTAATTATATTTGTAGAAAATAAAGAATTTTTATTTACTTTCCCTATGAAATACATGAAGATATCTATGGGGTCAGATTGACCCCTATACACAGACAACGTGATGGTAAGCTATACACAGAGTGAAGATTAAGGAACTATCACAATTAGAAAATATCACATCACAATAGCTGAAAATAGGTATAATTAAACTTTTCACAAGATATATGCGTAAGTCAACTGGACAAAACTTTTTTAGAACTTACATGATCATTCCAAGTAAGTTTTGAATTCAATAGTAATCCTAGGTTATTAACCGTTGGAACAAATGAGATTATATCATTGTTCAAAAATAGCACAGGTGCAATATTATGCGAATTATTTCAAGTGAGCAATAAAGCTTTACTTTTAGTTGGATTAATGGAAAGTGAATTATTTTTGGCCCATGACGAAATATTCCTAAGATCTGCATTAAGTTGGATAACGATTTCCCCCAATTTTAACAAGTCACCACTATATACAGTTGCAAATCACCAGCATAAAGATGAAATCGGCAATTTAAAATATGCCAAGGTAGGTCATTTATATAAATGGAAAAAAGTAAAGGGCCTAAAATTTATCCTTGAGGCACCCCAGCAATTACATTACTTATACCAGAAAGATCATCACCAAGCTTTACGAATTGTTTACGATTACTCAAATAAGAAAGAAGCAACAAAATAGCAGAATCTGAAAAATTATAATATAACTTTAACATTTGAAGCAAAATGATATGATTAACACAATCAAACGCTTTAGAAAAGTCTAATAGTACTAAAATTGCAAATGAATTACCTTTATCTAAAATAGCAGATAAATCATCAAAAATATGCACAAGTGCAGTAGTAGTACTATGGGCAGATTTGTATCCAGATTGGAATTTGCATAGATAATTAAAGCTATTGAGATGCTGAAGAATTTGAAGTTGTATAATTTTTTTCAGGACCTTGGATAGGGCAGGCAAAATACTAATCGGGCGAATGTCACAAATATTCGAAATTACATCCTTTTTAGGTAGAGGAATAATCAATGCCACTTTCCACAAATTAGAGAATACTGATTTGGTCAAACTCTGGTTAATGATAAATGTAATTTGGGACAGAAACAAATCAATAAATAATTTTATTACTCTGAAGTTTACCAAGTCATATGCCATCGAATCAGACTTAACAGTACGAATTGCATTCAATACCATAAGTTCAAAACACCTATAGATTCGTTAAGTTTACTGATCCCTACCAAAATTTCATCAGCAGAAAAGTCAATGACTGCTTCAGTCGACTTACATGAAATACCTAGTTTCTTCAAATTGCTCAAGGTTGTTTTAGGTTTGCCAAAATAAAATATATTTTTAGCTTGATTGATGCATTTGTTGGTTTTATTTCTAAAAGATTTAAATGATTTTTGTAAGCCAAATCTCTTCTTGGCATTAAATTCAAAATATGTGCATTTAACCACGGAGCAGTGGGACATTTATTTATACCCGTTTTACGAGGCAAACAATTAGTATCTAATTTTAAGAATTTAGAATTGAATTCTTCAACTATATCATTCACATCAGGATAAAAATATTGATTTGACCAGTCCAACGAAAAGAAACAATTTACAAAATACTCATGATTGATTGCTTTATAATCAGGAACAACCGTATATGAAATTTTATCCCTGGTACGACTGAACTTATAGCAGGCAAAAATCAAGTCATGATCAGAAATGGCAGGAACAGTAAGCTGCCCAAAAGAAATAATATTATGCTTATCAGCCTCATACAAAATTATCAAATCCAATAGGCTTTTATTCAATCGGTCGGTTGTAAATGTAAATAAAATAAATTATGTAAACTCAAGCAAGCACTTAGTTTATTGGTAATCAACATATTAAAGTTTAAATCACCACAACAAATAATTTTTTCATACTGAGATAAATATTCAGAAAAAATTGTTTGTAAATTATTAATATCATCAGTACAAGCAGGAGGCGGGTTATAAATAACCAAAATAAGAATTTTACCAAATCGCCCGACAAGCTCAGACGCCAAAACTTCAACCTTACCAAAGGCACCCGAGAACAGTTTACTAACCCTCAAACTAGACCTAAAATAAATACCAACATTACCTCATCGCTTATTATTAATACGATCAAAACGTATAAGTTTATAATTATTGATAAGGAGCGACTTGTCTATAATTTTGCTGTTAAGAAGTGTTTCAGTTAAAGCAAGAAAATCAAATTTGTATAATTCTAACAGAATAGTAATTTCATTAAAATGTTTAACCAAACTACGGACATTTAAAAGGTCAAATTTTATAGAACAATTTACATTTACCTGCAGATTATCACTTGGAACAATTTTACTACAAGTTGTTAGAATTTAACGTGTTGTACTGTTGGCTGCAGTGTTTGCCGAAACTTCACACGTGGAGACAATGCTGTCCGAAAATTTGTATTACTAAATTCCCGAATGTGTACACCAGTCGGCCAAGTATTTGGATCAAGAGCCTTTACCCGTAAATCTGCTTTTATGAACAATTTGTAGCAAACAAACTCCAGCGATTCAATGTTGCGTTTTTTGGGAATAAGTTTAAATATTTTGCAGTCCTCAACCTCCAAGCATGTTTAAGCCATAATAGATATATCATTTTCATTAGTATGAGGATCAAATTTGGAAAGGTGTAACCATACTGTCGGTTCAATGACCTTTACCCCAAAATTTTCGGCAAACTGTCTGGTACCACAAATCGATTTTCTGTCTCGATGTTGAGGATTTTTATTTTCAACGGCGGGCACAGCAACACTGGAACTCATTATGGATGATGTCACCTCAGCAAAGGTTTTCGTAGAGGACAAATGATTTTGCCTGGACGAATGATTTTGCATGACCGCAGATACAGTAGATGTAACAAATCTACCCGCGGTTTCCATACATGTGGTTCTTGGTTCAATTTGGCACAATTTGTTCGTGTTTGTTCGGCAACAGGCATAGCAATCGCATCTGAACAATCATCGGTAATGGTGCAATCGGAAATGTGAGATTCCGCTGGTTTATTAATATTATCCTGTGTTTTCTCCTCGAATCTTTTCATTGGGATTTCAATTTTTTTTAATGATCTTGATGATGATTTGACATAAAATTTTTACTTGTTCACTGTAAATGTCTTTACAACTTTCACACAAAACCAAAAAATGCTGTCCGAACCACAAATTACATCGAAAACGTTTTTCCTCGATCCAACACATTTATAGTGGGCAACTTTTTTACATAATCCACTGCACACTAACACGTTCTCAGACACACCTGGAACAGCACACGTCATACAAATGTTCGACTCCATATGATTATATAAATAAACCACACAATAACAAGGGAACAATGAACAATGAACAAGGAAACTGAATCACACTAAAGTTTATGTTACACACTATATACACAAAATATTTACAGACATATACTATTAAATTATTATTTGTACAAATCATACAATTTTATTTTATATTAAATAAATTATTTTTTTAAATTGCAAAAGTATACACAGAAAAAAACAAACGTCCATTCAGTTCAAAGCTGGCTAATTTATCCAAAGTTTTAACTATAGCTTTGTAATAACATTTTCTATAGTGAAGTACATAGGATTTTTTTCATCAATTAAAATTCAACGATTTTATGACCGATTTTTTCACGAAAAAAAAAATTGTTTCCTTCATGGAGGTTACTGATTGGACCCCGATATTTTAAATAAATAATTTAAAAAAAAAAAAAATCTGGATCTTCAAAACTTATATAACAATATTAAAACCCGAATTTAAAAATGACACTTAATTTTACTCCCACAAAGTGTTATTGCCCCTTAATTATTCATTGTTGTTATTTGCAACTGCCAAACGATTTTGCCACCAAAATTTTCCATACCTACTAAACAGAAATCATCAATATTGGTGGTATCATCATTTTATACGGTGAAGGTTTTCCACTTGAAGAAAAAATAGGTGACGTGAAGAAAAAATAATTAAATGCTGTCGATCAGCGAGCTTGCAGGGGTAGCAATATATTCAAATTCCAATAAAACTCACGCTGTTACATCACTCTCATTAAACACAATCCTTCGGCGAAATATGTGTCGAGTGGTGTTGCATGTAAATATTAAAATGCTTTGTACTAAAAATTATGTATGTAAACATCTCAATCTAGTATGTGTTGAAATAAACGGTTGATTGAGGATTATCGTTTGAATAGTTATGCTGAATAGCTAGAAGTATAAAAAACATAGTCAAAGTCGAAGAGAATTCATGGTCCAGCTCGAGCCAGATATTTATAGTAGCAATCTGGTGGAATTTTTTTGATTTGGTTTGGAGAAGAAAAGTTTCATCTATAAAAGAAGACGTCCATATTTGGTCCACTACAATGGAAATAGTTGGAATTTAAAATAGGCATTTTGGATACTTGATCATTTTGTAGTTTGATTCATCAATTTCAATATTTTTTGGCAACAAAAGTAAAGGTATTTAGTTTTGAGATATATAGATATTGAGCTTTGGTGTGTAATAATATAATTTGGCAAAAAATGGCAACAATTGAATCATGGAAAGTTAAAAGAGCAACCGTTAAAAGGAAACTCACGTTGCAATTAAAGTTTATAAAAAATCTAAATTTAAAAATGTAAAGCTTTTGTTAAATGAATATTCTGAAATTTATTCTGGGCTTTGTTCATCGGTTGACGATCCCGAGTTCGAAAAAAATGAGGAGGAATTTAATTCGGATTTCGAATTATTCGAGCGTGAATTTTATGATGTAAAGGGTAAATTTGAAGTGATTTTAAGTATTAATAAAGCAGTGAGTAATATAGGTGATAAATTAGGTTTGGGTGATGATGTGGCTTCAGGGAATGGTGACAGTGCAGGTGGTCTTTTTTCTAAGGCAAAATTGCCAGAGATTAGAATACCCGTATTTGATGGAAAATTAGATGACTGGTTAAGATTTCGTGATTCTTTTGAGAAAATCATTATAGACAATCATCAAATAAATTCAAAGATACAAAAAATGTGGTATTTAGATATGTTTGTTGTTGGAATGGCCAAAGAGATTATTGAAAGGCTTTGGTAGATAGATTCGATGATACCCATGCTTTGGTAGAGAAACACATAAGTGAATTATTTAAATTACAGTACGTCAATAAATCATATTGTTACTTATAGGTTAGATGATGCTGTTCGAAAGGCCTGGGAATCCCAACTTGATAAAAAAGGCTCCCTACTTGGAAGGAACTTTCTGAATTTTTGCAATTTTGTTGTAGGGCTTTAAATGTAGTGGAAAATAATTGTCGTTCCAATAGACCTAAACAAAATATGGTGGGTCAAGGACAAATGTCTAAATCTTCTAAAACTTTCGTGTCGGTTTCAAGGCCAAATGAAGTAAATACAAAAATGGTTTATTCGATGTTAAATTAATTTACGTCCTGAGGAAAGGTATGGAAAAATAAGATCTTTAGGTAGATGTTTGAATTGTTTGAGCGACTGTCATTTAGTTAGAACTTGCCAAACAAAAAAATGTGAAATTTGTGGTTATAAACATCAAACATTACTTCATATGAGAATGGATAGTCAAAATCACAAAACGTCAAACGAAACAAATAGAAAATACCCTAGTAGTAGTACGGATAATAATAGAGATGTCGATAGTATAAAGGCTGAATCTGCTCAAAATAGTTCTACATATAGTATTTGAAGAGAGTAGAAGCATCAATTCATTCTCGCGTTGAAAATTATTATCAGAATATGAGATTGCTGGTAGCATCTGAGATCAGCAATCGATTGCCCTATCAGTATATCAATATTTCCAGATGATCCGTTCCATCTAATTTAGTATTGGCCGACCCAGATTTCAATATACTTGGACCTTTAGATATATTATTAGAAAGTGAAGTATTTTGGAAAATTTTGAAAGATGGTCGTTTAGAATTGTCAATTGGAGCTCCCAGTGTTTCGTAATACGAGCTTTGGTTGGGTAATTGGTGGAAAGTTGGATAGTAGTTCAGACAACCAGAATTTCTTTTTGTCATCAGAACCGAAAACAACGGGTACTGGGTTGGATAGTTTGTTAGAAAAGTTTTGGGATATGGAGTCCTGCTGTAATGATAAGAATAAAATTCGTATACAGCTGAGGAATTAGCATATGAGCAGCATTTTGGTGACACTCACAAGAGAGATATAGACGGTACATTTATTGTACTACTATTTTTAAAATGGATAGTAGCTTGTTGGGTAATTCTTCTAATATGTCTTTTCATAGATTCATTGTTTTGGAAAGAAGATTAAAAAAAAATTGGAATTAAAAATGCAGTATATCGATTTCATGAGAGAATATGAGTCAATGGGACATATGAGGCTTTGTACTGAAGTGGATGATGGTCCGGGTTATTTTATACCTCATTTAGCTGTATTACGTCCTGATAGTTCCACAACTAAGTGTCGAGTTGTTTTTGATGCTTCGGCGAAGTCTTCGTCTCAGTACTCGTTGAACGATTTGTTAATGGTAGGTGCTGTAATTCAGGAGGATTTATTTTCAATTGTGTTATGATTCAGGAAGCATGCCATTGCTTTCTCAAGTGATATCGAAAAAATGTACAGGATGGTGAAGTTGGAGCAATATCATACAAGGTTTCATAGGATTTATTGGCGAGAGAGTTCCAGTGATGAGTTGAGGATTTACGAGTTGCAGACCTTAACTTATGGAACGGCATCTGCGCCTTACTTATCAACTCGTGTTATCCAACAGTTAGCTGTAGATGAATCAGTAAATTGCCCAATAGCGTCAAATTTTTCTAGGATTGATTTTTATGTAGACGATTTACTTTCTGGTTGTCAAACATTAGAGGAAGGTATTTCAATGTATGACGAATTAAAGTGGTATTCAAATTCTAAGGAATTATTAAATCATATTCCAATGGAAAATCGAGGATATCCCAATGAATCGGATGTCAACGATACAATTAAAACTTTGGGCTTACGCTGGTCACCCTTATGTGATGAATTCACATTTTTGGTTCAGACATTGGATGACAGTAACAGAATTACAAACACATCGGTATTGTCTGATATTAGTAGATTGTTTGATCCATTAGGACTATTGGGGCCAGTAATTTTAAGTGCGAAAATTCTTATTCAGAGATTATGGATGGAAAAACTAGATTGGGATGCTAACATACCCGATAACTTAAAGGCAGATTGGATTAATTTCAGAGATAGTTTGGAATGTTTGAATAATTTGAAATTGAACCGATGTGTCATTCCAGAAAATGTTAGTGATCTAGAAGTATACGGTTTTAGTGACGCTTCGCAAAAATAATATGGCGCCTGTGTATACCTTCGTTGCAAAAATAGTGATGGAAGTGTATGTAGTTATGAATCTCCTATGTAGTAAGTCTAGAGTAGCTCCTTTAAAAGTGATCACTTTGCCGAGGTTAGAATGGACTGCAATATTGCTCCTTGTCAATTTAGTTCAGAATGTAGTGGCGTCTCTCAAGATAAATGTTGGAAAGATTGTTTTGTGGTCTGATTCGACTATTGCCTTGTCCTGGTTAAAGATTCCACCCCACAATTTGAAAACATATGTGGCCAATAGGGTTAGTGAGATTTTGGATGGGAGTAAACATACGAGATTCAGACACATCGCTGGGAAATCAAATCCTGCAGACTTGTTGTCTAGAGGAGTATTACCTCACGAGATTGGTTTTTTGGATGTTTGGTGGCCAGTTAGTAAAATAAATATTGCAAACAGTCAGGAGTTGCCTGAATTGAAAAATGAACAGTCATCTTTTGTTTCTGTAAGAGTCATAGATATTTTTAACATTGAAAATTTTAGTTCGTTGGTGAGACTCAAGCGCGTTCTAGCTTACTGTTTTCGCTTCATAAACAGATATATTAGAAAGAAGACTATTTGCACTGGTGGCTTGGAGGCTTGTGAGTTGGAGGCCGCGTTATTGTCAGTCATTCGGACGGTTTAGAAGGGTAATTTTAGAGGTGAGATTAGAATGTTGTTAAACAATAAAACGTTGCCGGAAAATAGTAAATTGATTAGTCTTTCGGCATTTGTTGATGGAGAAGGAATGCTTAGAGTAGGAGGAAGGCTGGAGAACAGCAATTTGGATTACGATCAAAAGCATCAATTGATTTTGCCGAAAGATCATTGTCTGACAGAGTTGTCTATTCGACATGAGCACATAAAAAATATACATGCTGGAGTTCAGTGTACTTTGGCAGCTGTGCGCCAGAAGTACTCGATAGTTAAATGCATTAGGCGAGTCATTAGAAGCTATGTCTCTTGTTTCAAGTTTGGACCAAAGTTAGAGGAACAAATCATGGCATCATTGCCCCCAGATCGTTTGAATGCTGCCAGACCATTTAATATAGTCGGAGTTGACTTTTGTGCTCCTTTTCTAGTCAAATATAAGGGACAGCGAAAAGATGCGCAAAACAAAGTTTACCTTTGCATATTCGTTTGCTTCGTCAGTAAGGCCGTCCATTTGGAATTGGTCGAGGACGCAACGAGCAAATCTTTCATCGAATGTTTGAAACGATTTTTTTTCAAGACGAGGACGAAGTGCAATCATTTATAGTGATAACGCCGGAAGTTTCGTGGGCGCCAACAGAGAAGTCAATGAGATAGAAAATTTAGTTCGTGGATCAAACATAGACTTGCAAGCATTTTTTCCAAATGAAGGCATCACGTTGAAATACATTCCGCCTAGATCGCCACACTTCGGAGGCCTCTGGGAGGAATCTCGCATGATAAAAGTAGCTTGAGTTCAAGTATTGACCTTGGAGCAGTTAACAACATTGGCTATAGAGATAAAGGGAATTCTTAATTCTCGCCCTCTTTCATCTCTTTCTAGTGATCCACGTGATCTAGAGCCACTAACACCTGGGCATTTGACAACAATTAATACAGTTTTAGAGGTGGATGTCACAAACTTATCAAGTAATAGGCTAGCGTATTGGAAACAAAAAACTCAGTTGGTGCAGCATTTCTGGAAAATGTTTTCCAGAGAATATTTGCACACTCTACAACAAAAAACCAAATGGAAATTCGAACGTGAAAATTTAAAAATAGATGACCTCGTCTTAATTAATGAAGACAATATACCAAGCTCAAAATGGCTAATGGGTCGAGTGGAAAAGACAATACCAGGACGAGACAACAGAATTCGAGTGGTAGTACTTAGAACACCAAATGGCGGGGATGTCATGGACATTTACATATGGAAAACCTTAAAGCACGAGCGTAACACACGAGCTTAACCACTCCATCTCAAAAAATCTAGTTATTATAATATTATTTCTTCTTACTGGGAGTAAACTCTTCGTATAAATAGATGCTATTTCAGGAATTGTCGCAGGCCGGTGGGTTAAATTTAACTCGCGGGCCATACTTTGGGTTTCACTGAGCTAGGGCATCAGAATAATGTTTTGAATATCAATGGACTAACAATTTCTAAGTTTATAAAGTCGAATGAACTCCTTTAATATTTTTATTTTTATATGTATTTCTTATGTACACAATACACATAAAACAGGGATGAGTAGAAATACACATGAACTTATTTCATATCTTCCTTCAATTATTGAATTTCCCATTTTTATATTTTTTTAAAACTACGATGAAACAAAACAACAATAGTTTAAAAACCCGATCTTGAAGCGTTACAAAATATAATTTTTAATTTTGCATTTATTTAAGCATATTGATTAGAAGTTCTAGTAATTTTGATACCTATATTTCAGCGAATTTAAATATAAAAATATTTTGAAAAATTAAAAACATCGTAGAAGAACTATTCACATCTATGTACTGATACATGCTTCAATATGTAAAGAAGTGGGTGTCATTTTAAATTTTTGTTGGTTTTCAACAAAGCAAAATTTTATAAAACTATTTAACGATCTACGCCCTCATAATTTAGAAGGCACAAAAAGCTCATTAAAAGTTATATACAAGAACAACATTTTTGATTTTTTTTTGTAGAATAACCATATAAATTTGACGAATTTTAATTTTTTTTTTCAAAAGCTCTGTTTTAATATTCCGCATAAATCAACAGAAAAAAGTTTACTGGGTAAGCGACTTTCTGAGAAATTTAGCAGAATGCTATTAAATAAACCTTAGCAATTGCGGAAAATTATTTAAACAATTTTAACTGATTGTTATTTTAATGGTATAAAAAAGCTCATTATAATAGTATTACATTAATTAATCTGGCTAAAAAAAGCTTTCTAAATCTCTAATCTCGTTAGATATTTTTAAACCTAATCAATTCCTAAAGCTTTTAAGAAGCAACAACTTTATTATCTTCTCTACTTATTTGGTAAAAGCTCTTTAGTAGGCAGGCGAGATTAAGTAATATGTAGTAAATTTGTTATAATTATAGCAACCCAAAAACATAATCGGCCCCTAAACATTGCCTTCATTTTGTCCAGCTACATAAAAGACAATCCATCCCTCAGTTCGTACATGATAATTTAGGTAACCAACATAGATATCAAAAATATTTTAAAGGCTAAAAATAAAATAATTAGAATTTAAATCGTGTACCTGATTTTCGTAATATTACGTTATGTCCTCTTTGAAAGCTTATACTTTTTATTTAGCTTATTTCACAAAAAAAAACACACACACACAATAATTACCATATGTATGAATTAATATAAAACAAACAATAATTTATAAAATTTAATAAAACACTTTTCAAAAATTTATTTTTTTAGAAGCCTTTTCCTGCTCTAACAAATCACTTTCATAAATCACTTTAATTTTTCAATTAGGCCATTTAGACTTCATATATGAGGAAGAATACACAAAACTTTTTTTTTTACGTATATTTTTTCACATCTATCTTAAAATAAAATAATAAATTTAATTTAAAAAACAAAAATATTTATAAAATAAAAGCACAAAAAGCACCCACAAAAAATGAAATACTAAAAATATGTAATTTACTATGTAACTACAACAAAAAAATGTTTTTCGTGTATTGTTAAAGTATGTTTGGGATTTTAAATTTAATGTTGAATGATAGCCGCAGGGAGATTTAATTTTTTTGTGTTTGTTTTATTTTTATTTTTTTTTGGGAGGGAGGTTACATACAAAAGCATACATGTAATAATTGGATTAAATTTTGTTTTTTTTTGTTTTGTAATAAATACGAACACTCACAATAACAACAACGTTAACGAAAAAATATTAAAATATTGTATTCCATTTTTATTCCAAGAGTTCCAAGTTAATTAAAAAAAAGAGCTTTCTTAATTGATTTTCATTGTGCTTTTATTTTGGTATGTTCGGGTTTTTTTTTTTTGTTTGCTAGATCTTAATTTATATGTACACTAAACACCAACACACGTATACATATATTTGTTATTATTATTATTTTTTATAATTTAAAAATCACGTTTTATTTAATTCGGCTCATCACTCATCTCGTACACATTGTATATATTATGTATATTCGTCGTAACAACAACATAACACGTTAAAAAAAAAATAAAAAGCTAACCAGCAATCGACTGTATGTGTTCTCTGCCTATTCATATAGATTCGTTAAGCTTGAGCACGTAATACACGGCAAAATAAATAAAATGTTGAAAATTCTCAAAAAGCACACAATATGTATTTACATATAAAACACACGAAACTGGAAAGAGGTGGGAAAATAAATTTTCGGATGACTTTTTTAATATTTTATTCTGTTAATATCATGAAACACATAGTGACACCGCGAACCGCGAAGAAAATTGTATTTGTTATTTTTATATTTATCCTAAGGTGAATATATAATGTGTTCAGATGAACACTTATACGTACACACAAACACTTAAAATATATCTCGCACTTTGCAATCCACTTTAAAACAATCGGGAAATTTTAAACATTTTTTTTTTGTTTCTCAACTGTAAGCACAAAATCCTGTAAAAATATTTTTAATTTTTTTTTATCATACAACAAACAACAACAACAACAAAAATAAACATAAACGACCCGCGCGAAGATGCGATCCGGTTAAAGTTTCTCGCGAAACTAACATAATTTTCGATGGGATAGGATAGTTCGGAAAAAATCGTGCTAAATGTTTTTTTTTTTTTTTTTTTTGTCTTTTGACATTCGTATTCGGTTTGAACGAATCGAATGAGGGGAAATCGATTGGCTACCAAATTCGAATCTAAATGCAAAACTGCATCTAATTTTTGCAACATAAAAAATCGTTCCAATCAAATGGTTAAAAACTAATATTACAAAAAAAAAAGCTTTAAAAGCTTTAAATTATTTACTATATACAAAAATATATATTTTGATTAATTTGTAAAGCTTTTTGGAACGCACTGTATATGAAGCATGCGCGTATCGTGTCATAAGTGCCAACCGTACAATATGGAAAAACAATATTTCGATAAAATCTGCATTATCGACGTGAGAAATCATTTTCGTATATTTTATATTAAAAATGGGAAATGCGAGAAAATTAAATTCTCGTCGTTCGGCATACACGGCTCACAATGCGATGTGATAAATCATTATATTTATTAGCTTGGAAGAAAATCGGTTCGTATTTTTGTTTCTTTTTTCATCTTAGCTGTGTATACTTGGATGCTATACTATATATGAACAAATAATGAAAAATTAATTTTTGAGTTTTGTGGTTGACCTTTTATTTTTTATTTGGTACTCTCTTTTGCCTATGAGCACAATTTATATACCAGAATACACACATTGATCAAAAGGAACCGTATTGAATCGATTTGTTTTAATTGATTGATTATTGTTTCTTATTTGTATGTATAGTTAGCGTTTTTCACAAAAAAAAAAAAACAAAAAAATAAAAAAAAAAAAATTTTGGAAAATTAATTGTGGGTTGGAGTTTTATTTTTTGTTTTGTTACAACTTTTCTGGGTGAGAGTTGACAATTTAATCAAAAAAACATTGTGTGTGTGCTATTATATTTGGGTCTCTATGATTATATGGTTTTATGCTGTGCCGTTAAATGATTTCTTATCATCACTGTTTGATCGATCGGACGATTTTTTTTTTTTTTTGGTTTAGTTGATGATTGTTGTACGCAAATTAGCTTTGTACTTTGTCGTATATACTATAGAGCAGATTATTTGGCGCAACTAAAAGTTTATTGCTTTTTTTTTTGGTGTGATGACGGGGGAGGGATGGTAAAAATGTATAAAAGAAAATTGATTTGAAATCAAATTAAATTACAGAGTATAAGAGATAATTGTTAGTACTTTGAGGATTATTGAATTTTTGGCACAAGTTTATATGTAATCTAGACATACTTAGAACGATGGTGTATTATGTAGTGAAATTTCCTTTACAATTTATAATTATTTTTCGTATAGTGCAGCTGTGCTTGAAGTTCGCCAAATTTTGACTAAATATAAATGGATAAATTGAAACATTTAAAAATGTGGCTCAAACTTTTACTTATACGTATGTCTGAGGTAGTATAATGAGTAGATACTAAAATACTAATAATTAGAATATCTTAATGATTGGAGGTAGCCAATTCTAATGAATAATTCAAAGATCATCATTATGGACGTGATATTGGTACGCTCCTTTTAGAAGGTTTAAGAATAAAACATTCAGTTTACACAACAGGGTACATTTTATATGTGTTGGAGATAGTGCCCAGCCACAAAATTAATATATCCAGATGATTTATAACTGAACAATATGATGGTTTCGATGTAATTGAGTGATAATACATCCAATTGTCGTGAGAATAACTTCTACTGCAATCATTGATCCAAGCCATACCTACAATAATGGTAAGCATTTATTTATAAAGGTATTGACATCTGTTAGTAACTATAGAGACATTTTATTTCCTACACAGTATTTGTAATAAATTAGCAAATAAAATATAAAAATAAAACAATTATGAACATTATGCACATACCGTTTAACCGAGACGCCACTGCATTATATGGAAATAGATTATAAGGCGAATTTTAATTTTTATGGCATCCTATTTTGCTTGTTTTAATGATTTGACACAAGTTTGATTTCCAATATCAAGCATTATCACATTTAAACGGAATACATTCAGTTCGATTACAAATCCGCGGGAAGCTAATCAATCGGGGATCGAATAGCAGCTTTCCAGGATACTTTGATTGATCGCAACTGTTTTTATTTTTTAATATGCTGTTTGCAATTGGCAATTGAGTCGCTCCCACATGCGACATGATTATCTCTAGAAAATCACATGTATTAAGCGGTTTTTTAGGTCATTGCTGTCTTGTATTACGCTGTTAGGGAACCATTCCGGAACAGCACGAAGAACGAGACTATTTCCAGCATGTTTCGTGCACAATATCGTAATAAGATTATTGTTTTGTTTTATTTTTACCACTAACATTTCACGGAATGGGCCCAATTGGGGTCCCGCAACAATTGTGTCCAAAGACAAGTAGTGATTATGTCGAAAGTCGTTTTATTTTGGAACAGAATATGTATTGAGACAGTTTACATATTTTATCAACCAACAATCAAGGACAGATATAGGTGCGCCCATCGTGCTGCTGACTCGCCCATCGTGCTGCCGCCTCAGCCAGTGCCATCTTGGTCAAATTTCGCAGTTGTTTAATAAGCTAAAACCATTTTAACTAACCAATATCAATACTAATACCAAAAATTAACATTAACATCAATACCAACATCAACATCAATAAAAATACCAACATCAACACTAATATTACGACATTAATGATTCACAAACTCAACTCTATAAAAATGGAGTTTGATCTGTGATGAACTCTTTCCTGTAATGAATTACAATTAATATTGCCAGTAACCAAAATTGAAATGAATAAACACTAATTAGTTTCTGAACGTACGGTTTCTCCACTCTGAAAATTTTAATGTATCTTCGCCCCTTATTATCAACCAAATCCCAACACAAAAAATTTAATACTTAAACAAATTCTAAAATTCGCATTTAAAATCTTTGAAAACCTTAAACCATATAAGTTTAACTTCCAAATTTACAAATTTACAGCTTAATTAAACAATTCCAGAAATACCTCCAAAATCAAATTAAATAATTAATAAATAATTAAACAATTAATTACTCTATTCCGTTTAAATCGCACTGCTCAACCGTTTAAAAACAGCCAAACAGCCAAAACTTCCCATACTAAATTACATTAAATAACTCAAATATAAATCAAAACTACTATTTTCCTATTTGTACAAATTAAAAAGCAATTAGCACAAAATCTATGATTTGACTCATAAACTAAATTAAAATTCAAACCCTTAACTTATTCAACGAACTTTTAAATTCAGATTCAATTTGGTTTAAAAATTCATAACTTTACCAACCTTGCCCCCATGAAAATCGTTTAAACAAACTACTACTAATATATTTCGTCCCTCTAGTAATGAAGTAGCGTATACGAAAAACTGCAGCTCTGATATAATTCACACTTAAATGTATTTTCAAAAAACTATGTAAAAATAAAACCCTTTAGTCGATCGATAATTTAATTTTCTATCACATAAAAGAATTTACATTAAAAAGCTTCTTTAAAGAAAACTTGAAATCGGAATTATCGCAAAACAACGCCTTCTCCCACACGCCTTTCCATCACCAAATAGACGATTTAACTTCTGCAAACTCCCGTATTTTGGACGATCAAATAAAATTAAATAAAAATCTAAATTTTATTCATGGATTTCATCTAATAAAAATGGTTTTCAATCTATGCTTCAACACATCTACTTTCATCGTACAAAGACTTTACTTATAAAAATGTGTACATACCATATACTTATCCAGACAAAACCGGCGAAAATTCTTGTTATGAATAATGCTAATTCTAGAAATAGGTAACACATCAAAACCAACAAAAATGGAGAAGTAATAAACATATTTATACACACACACGCACCAATCGCCTAACACAAAACCAACAAAAATGTTTATTCATAGCCATTTTTGTAAATTTATGTACATACATTTTTGTTGGTTTTGCCTAACCACATCACATATAATATCTATGTATATAAAAACTATCGTCGACATACAATACAACAACACTTTCTCTCATGTTTTGTACTACGACAAAATCAGAATATCATATACCAAACCAACAAAAAGTAAAAAATAAAAAGTAAACAAATGTCTACACAAGCCGCACCATATCGACACAAACACAAGCAAAACCTACTACTAGGTAATAAAATCTTTTATCGTTAGATACCTTTACTATCTATGTACATTGATATACCCAAGGAATGAAAAAAATGTATTCTTATGTACATGAACACTAAATAAAATACATAACAAGATCGAGAAAGAGTAAGAAGAATTTAAAACATGTCCATTCATGACCAGAAATTCTATAACCACACATTTTTTCTATTTCTACGGCCTGCATAGACTAGTATATATATATAAAATATAAACGAGCAACACATTTTTATTTTTTACATAATTCATACCACATATACATATATAGACCAGTATAAGTGATATAAAAATACCTTAATAAACGATACCAGCTAGGTACCGTTGCTTATTTTCCGACCACGGTTCCTCACGTTCCTCACTTTAAATTAATTCACTACACTAAACAAAATTTTTGAACACTAATGAAGATTATGGAAATGTCCGTAATTGTAATCAAAAATTGAAATCGAAATTCACATTGCCCAAAATTTTGAATTTAAAGTTCAATTCCCTACTCAACCCCAAATCACTTCCAAAATACTAATCTTCATTTAACACTAAATTAATTTGAACACTTTTCTATTAACACTAATTCAATTTAATCTAAATAAACTTAAACATAAAACAAAATTAAATTTAAATTTAAAATAAAACAAAATATAAAAAAATTTCACTTACGGAGATAGACAAAAACACGTCCATCTCCATCGAGCGTTCATCGCACCAACAACAATAAGAAACTCACGGCTGGTCTCCTGTTTTTTTTTGGCTCTTGACAAAAAATAAATGACAAACGGCTCAAGACATTTTTTGTACAACTAGTCAACTACTTACTAACATAAAGAATACAACTAATTTCTCTCTTTGAGAATAAGAAAAAATTTGTATTTAGTTCGTTTTTCGATTAATACAATTTTTGTATTACACAATTTATTATTTATGTTTTATTATCACAAATTTTATTATATTTTGACCTAAAATTTATTAAAAGGCAAAATTTTGCCAAAAAAGAATGAAAATTTCATTTTATTTGTTAAAATATTCAACATGAAATGACATGAAATGGAGCATAAAATACAGTTTATGCTCAAATGGCACAACGTCATGACAAAAATATTGAATATTCTGATATTTTTCTCCTTTGACAAAATTTCAATGCGCATGCTCAAATCCATTTTTGTGTATGTTTTTGCAAAATGTACCAAAAATTGTCACGAGAAAAAAAAATGGACTAGAATTTTATTTTATCAGTAGAAAAATTCATAGGTGGAGTTGATGATAAACTTAAAATTTAAAATCCAGTTTTATGGCTGGTCTCCATTTTCGTATTTTCTCTTGACAAAAAAAAATCTACTCCATGGTTTTCCTCGTGACAATTTTTAGTACATTTTCCAAAAACATACACAAAAATTGATTTGGGCAAGCGCATTGAAATTTTGTCAAAAAAGGAAAAGATCAGAATATTCAATATTTTTGTCATGACGTTATGCCATTTGAGCATAAATTGTATTTTATGCTCAATTTCATTTCATTTCATGTTGAATATTTTACCAAATAAAATGAAATTTTCATTCTTTTTTAACAGACAAAATTTTGTCCTTTTAATAAATTTTAGGATTTTTACATAAATAATAAATTGTGGAATGCAAATGTAATATGCCAAAAATTGTATTATTCGAAAAACGAACCAAATTAAAATTTTTTCTTATTCTCAAAGAGAGAAATTAGTTATATTCTTAATGTTAGTAGTTGTACAAAAAATGTCACGAGCCGTTTGTCATTTATTTTCTGTCAAGAGAAAAATACGTAAGTAGAGACCAGCCAATAGTCTACAGTAGCCTTATTCTATAAAAAATAAGATAATGTTTACACGTGATAAACAGTGAACGAAAAGAGAATCAAAAAATAATTTAATGTAATTTTAGTAAAAAATCACAAAGTTTACCCGTTTTCACGTTTACACATTATCTTATTTTTTACAGAATAAGGGTACAGGAATACTAAATATTATTAAAAACTAGTAAGGTGCCCATGTACACATGGAAGGCTAGAAAGCTACTTACGTGTACACAAAAAATAATAAACTCATATTGGACCACTTTCAGCGGGATATGGGCCAATGGTAGTGATCAGTCGAATAAAAATTTGAAATATCATATTAATTATTTATTTAATTTAAGTAAGATATTATGTTTCAAAGAATTAATTTGTACACCAGATTTTGAGTAAAAGCTTTGCCGCTTCTTTTTATAAGATTTTCCTGCTCTTTTGTACTAAGTATTTGTACTTTTATATTTGATTTGGATCTCACTCTTGAAAAAGCAATATTTATGATGTGTGCCTCAGAAGACTTTTCAAACTATACTTTTGTAAGACCCAGTAATTCATGCAATATTTAAATAGATGTCACTACTCGTAGGTTAAAAGTATTCAATTGTGCCTTATAGCCAACTAAACTTTTCAATGTCTCGTTTAAATAAATGACGTCTAATAAAAAATAAACCGAGTCGTTTAATAACCATACAATCAGATTAAAGCTATTGATTTTGGTGTTTCGAGTAGTAAACAACTCGTGCTTTTTTCTTAAAAACTAATTAAACTCTACACTTTCGGCGGGTAGTTTTGAGCAACATATATTAAGGAAATTCCTTAACCTATTGAGTTTTCTTGAAGCAAATGTGTAGTTTTGTACGTTTAGGTTTAGTTTTGGTGCGTTTAAGATGTTGTGTTCCAAACAGGGAAAACCGACCGATTAAACTTTTAAGTTTGGGGTGATAAACGTGTATAAAACTTTATCGTGAAGTTAATAAAGTTGGCGAATTTTTATATCCGTGAGGGATTTTCCATATACCAAGATTTGTGCCGTTGAATAACACCCAATTTGTGAGTCGAGAAATATAAAGTACCGTATTGTGTACCAAGGGCGTTTGCGTGAAATTTTAAAAATAAGTGTTGTTGGATAGAGTTTTAATTTAGTGAAGATAAAAGATAAAACTAGAACGGTTCTTATCATTTATTGTGTTTATATATCTTCATAATTCACCTAAAATTGAGGACGCTTTTATTCGTAAGATGATGGAAATATTTAGAAGAGTCGCAAATGATGAGTCGGTGAATTCAAATAATAAGTGCTATTGAACCAACCAAAAAGCAGCATTATGATGGAAGGTCGTGACAGTGGAGATATGACAAATAGAATTAGGGAGACTATTGCTAGTGAACTTAACGGCAACCCACAGGAAGATCCAGTTAGAAGAGTTACGAACACGGGATATGGCGTTGAAAGATAGAAATCAGAATGAAATCTACTATCGTGCCTACTGCTGGAGCTTGCTTTTTAGAGATGTCGAAGAACCGCTTTCGAAGTTTAGCGGGGAGGACAATTATCCCGTCGAGAAATGGATTCAGGATGTCGAAGATCCTGATGTATGTATGAAATGGAATACTGAACAGAAAGTTATTTATTCAAAAAGACTGTTAACCGGAACAGCAAAAGACAGTTTACGTTTGGCGGTTACTGATACCTGGGAAAATCTAACTACACATTTAGTCAAACGAGTTCAAAAAGAAAGTGAATGTGGCGCATGGCAGAGAGGAAGAAAAAGAAAGATGATTTTTTCAAAAATTATTTAATCGCTATGCGTGAACTAGGTCAAACCGGCAACTTGGAAGATGCTTCGATAATCGATTACTGTATAAGTGGAATAACCGATTATGAACATAATAAGGTGGTTTTATATGGATCAACCTCTATGAATGATTTCAAAAGTAAACTCGTAATTAAAAAAATTATAGAAATCAAACAAAAATTTAAGATAAAAGCACCAATCGATAGCATAACAACAAAGCCTATTGAGAACAAAAAGTTAAATAGATTCAGAAGAATGCCAAGATGTTACAACTTTGGTGGAATTGGGCATCTAGGACCATTGTGCAACCATAGAGAATCAGGATGATTTTTCATCAAAAGCTATAAAAAATGTATGATTCAATGGAAAGGAACTTTGTGCACTAGTTGATACCGAAAGCGAAATTAGTTAATGTCACATAAAAAAAAATCATTGGAACAGGGATTTTCAAATTTAGCGAGGAGTGCACAATATTCCATGGTGCGGGGTCCAGAGATGTATCAACCGTAGGTACCTTAAAAATAGAGGATGAAGTATATGAGACCACAATTCAAATAGTTCCTGATGGAATATTGCCAGTTGACTTTTTATTGGGTAGAGATTTGGATAGAGATTTGATAAATCAAACGCCGACTGGAATTAATTTGAGAAAATTCATTCCGGTTAACGTTTCAATGGTGAATGAGCATGGATAACTTCCGCTGAACATAAACCATATTAATGATCGTGAAGTGGCGGATAGTATTCGATTATTGGTAGTAAACTAAAATCCAGAGAAGAGAACGCCAAGTCCAAACATAAAAATGCATATTGAGCTGACCGATGAGAAACCAATTGCTTATAAACTGAATTATGTAAGACAATTATTAAAATTGTTAAAACTGTATGATTTTAATTAACCATAGTTAAAATATCGTGCATTTACTAAAAATACAATTTTAAATTAACACAGTTTTACGACGATAAATTAAAATTTTGTATTAAAACTGTTAAAATTTTAAATTTTTTTTTAGTAAATGCACGATATTTTAACTATCGTTCATTAAAATCATACAGTTTTAACTATTTTAATAATTATGTTACATAATTTGGTAAAAAAGGGAATATCGTTCTCGTTACTCGTTCTCAATGTATATCGGACTTTCCTGACTACGTATTTTAAACTGACTGTCATACAAATTGAAAAGTCGTCGAAAAGTAACCTTGTAGACTGCCTTTTCACCAAGCATCTATAAGAGGAAATAGCGAAAGCTTCAAAATTTGAAAAGTTTAGTTTGAAAAGTCTTCTGAGGCACACAGCAATAGTTGTCCATGAGAAAAAACTGGTTGTGATAAGCCCTTGTGATTTATTTATAGTCATCACATAAAGGCGACTTGTATTGAAAACTGTCGCTTTCGCAATGTAAAGGGATAATTATTGTCAGAAAGAGCTAATTCAATTCCGGCCATCTCCTTTTGATCTTCCTGTCAAGACTTTACAAAACATAACTTTGCTTTCATTTGAATTATAATGAGTCGTGTTCCATTACACAAAGCTCTGTCTCTACAACTATTTCTAAGCAATATTACTATTGCTCCAACTTTTAGCTTTAGAGCATGTACAGGCATGCCTGATGAAGTTACTGTATTAAAACATTCCGTTGAAAAAATTTATTCTTTCCTCTTCATCATCAGTAACTACAAAATCCATTGCTCTATTGGCAAAATATTTAGATTCCACAGCAGTAAACGTTTTTGCAAAAATTGCATCTATCAATGATCCTTTGCAAATGAACTCTTCGGGTATTTCAAAAATATCTTCTATAAGATCATGTGATTTGGTTAATTTACCATCACCCAACTCAATTAACCAATTGGCAAATTCTTTGTTTTCCCCAGTTCTCATATTTGTAGTCAACTGCACTGGGGTAATTGTCGGCCAGAGAGAACACCTTTTCTATGGTTTCTTTCACTATGGTAACTCGGTTACTATATGAAACAATTGGCAGTAAATGCCTAAAAATCTCCTCCAAAGAGGATTACCATATTCCCAAACAATTTTGCATAACTGAAAACTTCTGTAAGAAGTTTATTGACTACATCAAGTGCGATTTCGGTTGTTATTCCAGCCTCACCCCAAACAATGAGTTTGGCAGCTTTTATCTTATCGGCCGCTGCAGATTTCATTGGAATACTTGATGAACTTGTGTACGTTAGGGCCACTTTTAATTTAAATTGAGAGTGATATGTTGTTCCACACTCCAAAAGAGTTCCAGCAATTCCAGTGGAAGCTACCAGTAATACATTTTATCAATTTCCCGGTTCAGCTCTGTCTTATCATCGATGGCTTTCATCACCATGTCGTAAATATATTTTTCCTCACAATTGAGCTGATATACAAATAGTTCTCCTTTTTCTCGCTCAAAGTCCAAATCGTATTTAGACAGGATATCATTAATTGGTGTTGTTTGTGGCAATCACCATTTATTATAGTCTACAGGGTTTTGTCGAACAATACTTTTAATGCCATAGCTGATTTGTGTTTATTCCAAAGAGTCAAAATGTCTCCTGGATTTCCATATGCCTAAATAAGAGCAAACGGTAAGTCTGATTTCTTTTGGCGATTGCAAATCTACAGCTTCTGTGAGGGCATTATTCCACTCAGTATCATCAGCAAGTAATTTTCTTGCTTTGCAAGCCTCTTTAAATGTACCATATTTTGCTCTTTTCACATGTAGCAAGGTTAGTCTTCAAATAAAATCGTTCGGGGTCATTCATCCCCACTCTCTTCTACATCACTATCAACAACTACTTCGTTGTCGTTTTCATCTGCGCTATGATTTTCCCTTACTTGTTCTGGAAGTTCAATATTTTCGGTTAACACCATCCTGGTGATTGTCTTGGCTTTTCGCCATCGCTGCAAGTTTTGGCGTTTTTTTATTTAATTTAAACCAAGTTAAAAGAGTAGTATCTTTAACTTTCTCTGCTGCTTGCTGTTCTTGACCTTTCAAAAACACAACGGATTGTTCCTTTGGCAAATGTACTGCCAAACGTATAACGGCATCTGATTGCCAGTGCATCAAATAACCGTTTGTACGTCACATAGCTTCAGGGAACTTATGTAACGTGAATCAATGAAATTCCGAACTTCGTCTTGTGTTGTCTCCAAATTGTTGTGTTAACTTCCCAGCTCTTCGAAATGGATTAAATTCCTTTTTGATTGTCAATATATATGCCTAATTGCGTAATAAGCCATTTGCGATATCATATCCTTAACTCCAATGTGCCATCCGTCATCTCCTTAAGGACAGAGAAGTGTATATAGCATCGGAACACCATATTTATTAGTGTTGTAGTGCCGTTACTACAATCTATTATAAACACGAATGTCTCTTTCAAATGATGGTTTACCATTCATATTTTCAAATACGACAGCAATTTCATTTGCTGCTGTTGGAGGATTGTACGTTAAAAATGGTATTTCAATTCCCTACTCAGTTAAACCTTTCTCTATTTCTTGCATAAACTTGTATGATTTTGCAAGCTCATTATTTACTGACATAAAGTCAGACAACTTCTGCATTCTTTATTTGTCACAACTTTTGTTACGCTTGTCTCCTACTCTTTGATTTTAGGCGTCTACAGAATAAAGCATATATAGTTGTGCGTATTTCGGGTTTTCTCCTTCTCTTCGGTGTATGTTTTTCGAGGCCGCATAATATATTTTTCAAATGGCTTTAGAGCATTGTATTCCACCAGTGGAAACCATATCTTATCCGTTTCTATTCTGGTATGGGTCTCCCTTGGAAGCAAATGCTAATGCTCTATTAAAGGAGCGAATGTTCTCCATAAAATTTTTTCTTTGATGACCCGTTGGCCATTGGTTTTCCGATTTGTCGCGGGAATCGTGCGCCATTAATTTTTTTAAATGATTTGGAAACCTGTAAGGTTCCAATTTTAGTTTCCTTTTATGGCAACAGTATTCGAATAATTTATTTTTGGGACCCTCCTCTTCAAAATTTAAAGATCTACAAGCAATGCATTTAATAGACATTGGTACCAATGTGTGCGGTATAGCCGTATATGGTTCAAACTTTGCAATCCTGGCTGTGTTTCGTTCTGACCGAATTGCATGGGATTATGCCATTCTTTGATTTTGCTGATCAGGCACAGGGCTTTTTTTATGGCCATTCCTACTGCTACTTTTTTACGTTCCGTCATTGTTTGTTGTTCAGACTCAGTAACTCTTTTTCTTGCCATTCCAATTGCTGTTTTTTATGTTCGCTTTATTTTTGCTGTCCCGTTTGAGTGGCCATTTTTCCTGTCTATCTTCTTCACTTATATCTGGTTTTTTTTTAGCAGGCATAATGGTTTATTTACTCTAGTGAGCTTCTTATTTTCGAAAATTTGCTGGCTTTGCTTTTAGTTTTCAAAAGACTGTTGTGAGTTCATCTATGAGCTTTTAGTCTCTATATTGGTTTGCTCTATTGAGTTTTAGGTCTGTATAAATACTGTTAGATTTGCTCCAAGGAGCCTATAATATCATATACCATTTATTACATGAGGGCACGGAAATCTTTACAAACACAATCAAAAAATTAATTTTCTGCAAAATATTGACAATCACAATATATGGAAATTTGGAATAAAATCAGCCTCTAGTGTTATGTCTGGAAATAGCTATTGCATGAAAAATTTCCAGGTTTCCAGTGCGAACTCTGGGAAAATTTGATAAAGTTTCTAGCCGAAAGTAAAAAATGAAAGTATAAAATCAGCCTCTATAGTGTCATGTCTGGAGATGGATTGCCTTGATGTGACTTACCCATAGCAATTGCAGTAAAAAATTGAGTGCAGATTTCCTGTGGGAAATTTGGGAAATTCTGATTACCCAAAAATCATTGTAGACGGATTGTATTTATGTAACTTGTCAATAGCTATTGCAGGTAGAAAATTCAATTGAAGATTCCTGTGGGGAATCTTAAAAACTCTATGTTACAAAAATCATTAGGAACACCATTCAATTAATCTATTTCAAGACACAATAATTTATTTATTTATTAATTATACAAATTTTTGTACACCCTATTTTGAGCAGGAGCTCATTAATCATAAAGTGTCGACCAACATAAAATTATAAACAAAATGAACTGCTAGAGCTTAACCGCTACACCTCGTCCTGAGTTGATTCGAAACACAATTTCCTTAACTAGCTATTTTAGCCAAGATCAGCACAGCTGCCACACACTTCGGTTATTGTCCAATATCTATTGGCAAGTCATATCAATGTAATCCATCTCCAGACATTACCAGAAGTCGCATAGGCTGATTTTATACAGTGATTTTTTACTTTCGGCGGGAAGCTTTATCAAATTTTCACAGATTTCTCACATGAAACTTGATCTGAAATTTTTTCCAGCGGTAGCTATTGACTAATCACATAAAAAAGATTTATTTTTAGATATTCACTCTAGAGCCTGATTTGGTTCCAATTTTTTGGATTCTTCTGATTTTTCGAAATTTTCCACGAGTATATGGAACAAACTTTGCCACTTAAGCCTATTTACTTTCCTCTTTACTTTCGGCTGATAACTGCTAAATTTTTTATTTTCGCCCGGAATGCTAATAATGTAGTCTGCATTATAAACTTTGTACTTTCGACTGGAAACTTTCGGCTAACTACAACAAGGTATACATTATAAAGAATCTGAGACCGAAGTAATTAAACTGCTAAGTAAAATCATTTAACCCCTTGATAAGCTCAGCTTACATTTTGAGGTTCTAAGAATACAATCAATTCCATATATACGTACTAAAATTTCTGGAAAATCTCTGAAGAGCCTTCTTGATAACTCTTTTTGCCCCATTAGCCATTTAAGACTAGCGTGGTCGCTAATGATGGTGAACGAAACCCCTACGATATATGCCCGAAATTTTTTCACGCTTAACACAGCAGCTAAGCAATCGAGCTCAGTGATCGTGTAGTTGCGTTGCGCTGCGTTAAGTTTTTAAGACATATAAGCGATGGCATATTCGCCACCATCCTAATGTTTCTGAAAAAGTACTCCACGGTATAGCTCGCATCGCACTGTATATAGAAACGTTGTGCAAAGTTTGGGTGCACCAAAAACTGGCGCTGATGACATCACTTGTTTTAGTTGGGTGTCGGAAAATTTGCTATGGATTTGACTTTTTCTTGGTCAACTCTCAAGAAACCATCCCCAACGATATAACCCAGATAGTGAATTTCTTACAGAAGGAACTTGCTCTTTTCGAGATTTATGGTCAAACATGCCTGTTCCCAAAGTGACGCAACTTCCTCCAATAATTCGATATGCTCATCGAAACTACCTGAAGTAACGAGGAAATCGTCAAGGTAAAGAAATACTTTTTCGTGGAGCTGATGAGGTATAACCCTATCCATTAGACGGCATATGGTCTGTGAAGCGTTGCAGAGCCCAAACGGCATGACCTAAAACTGATACAAAGGACGACCTGTTGACGATACACAGGACGACATGTAAACGCCATCAAACTACGCGACTCCTGATCCAGCGGAACCTGCCAAAATGCATCTTTCAGGTCGATGCTTGAAATATATTTGGTATGTTCCAACCGGCTCAGGAGCCCGTCGATGATGGGTAATGTGTAGGCATCTTTTATGGTCACCTCGTTCAGTTTACGGGCATCCAAGTAGTATCGAACTTTACCGTTGGGCTTCTGCACGCACGTTACTGGGGGACCCCACGAGCTCTCTGATTCCTCTATTACACCAAGCGAGAGCATCCTGTCCAGTTCCCGGTACAAGTAGGCCTGCTTATCTGGAGAAATGAGGTAATGGCGTTGTTTGATTGGTTTTGCACCTCCTACATCAATTTTCGATTACTTTTTCCCAAACCTTTTTCAGTAAAGGATGGACATTTTTGTATTGCTCTGTTTAGCCGCTCCGATTCTTCCGATGTCAACTCATGCTTTGGTGCCTCCTTTGCATTGGAATGTTCAGTAAGTTCTGAAATTGCCATTGGAAGTATGTTAAACTGTTTCTAAAGTCGATCCTTAGATATAATGTTTGTGTTAGATTACGAACTAGATGAATTCTCATAACCTTTTCAATTCCATTAAAATTTATTCGAGGGTATATGTGCCCAACACTCGCTACTTTCGGCCATTCGCGATGGATACATTTGTCGATAAGTAGTCAATTTTGTAACGATTATCTAACAGAAATTGTTCACTACCACAACCAAGTGCAGTTATGGTAGTTCCACTATCCAACAGACCCTGGTAGGGTATCCCGCCTGTAGTCACTTGGGCATATGGGCGTTCGTCGGACGCATCTACGAAAAGTGCTTTGTGTAATCATTTGGTGTTCTAGGTGAAACTGAAGAAGGACTAGGTATCATGGTTGCAATAGGTGTTTGAAAAGTGACATAATTTGATTTTACGGTATTTATAATTGAGGATCCTGAAGCGACTGGACTGCTGTACTCGGTCCGTGGCTGGGCTGGGTCGAGTCAGTTATTAAGGCATCGTTCTCCCAGACGGTCGGAGCCTCGATGAGCCGTTTCCCGAGCATCTAAAGCAGTTTGTTTTAGAATTCCAGACCTGCCACAACCAAAACGGAAAATACCATTACAGGCTCGGGACAATTTATAAAAATAGGTCAAATATCTTGGCAATTCCAACAAATATTAAGATTGGAATTATTCATTTGTTGTTGCTGCTGTGAGTAAGCTCCTTGCGTTTGATTTCTTTGATACTCTCTTCGGTGTGGGATGGTATAAACCCCTTTCGGAGTCAAAACCAAATTGATCTGAATTGTCCATACTTAGTTCTTGGACGTTTCGCTGGTGGCATAACAACTCATGCTCATATTTAGTGCGACGCCAAGCGTCTTCTAATGCCAAACAGCGTTGGACTAATGAATTTATTGAATCGATCGATTTTCCGGCTACTTACAGACCGGGTCGCATGTTGTTCCGCAGGATGTGTAAAATTTCGGCCTCTGCAATAGGGACACGAAACTGTAGTCTAATTGATGTTGTTATAAAAATCCCTGAAAGATTCCGACTTCTTTTGTTTACGGTTACATCGGAATCAGTTTGTCTGTTCTGAAAAGCGAATATTAATGCTGATTTCAAAATGTTTCACATGTTGTTAGGATTTCGTTCCAAATAACACCAGTACCAATTGGAAGCGTTGCCTTTATGTACGCACCCCAATTCATTACGCAGTTCAGTATCATTTAAATTGTAAGTGCGAGCGAATTGTTCAGGAGTTCAGGAGATCCGAAAAAGAAAATCTTACATTGTCTCAAGTTAGTATTAGGACGAACAGCATATTTTAAACGGTTTATTAGTAGGACGAGTTTCGATTCCCTCTGCATTTTCTGGCTGGTTTGGTTTACAGTGCGTTGATGACATTGGCACTGGGCTTCTAATTTTCAGGGCAGAGATGCTAGACTCAGTTGGGTCTCGCGTTTGAAACTTATTAAGGAAGACTATCCTAATCCGATGAGGATAACTCATTTGTTTTAAATTCTTCCGACTGCTTTACCTTACTTAAGGTGTCATCTAAATTGTTGTCGTTTTGCATATAGTTGACTGCACGGCAGACAATATTACCTCTTCTCTTTCGGCCAATGCTTTAACCTGGACTTTATAAATTCGACTCATTAAGCGTTTTAAACGGTCGATCAAGTGCAACACCCTCAGTTCTACTTTCTTAAGTTCTTGCGCCAAAGGCCTATTTGCGACATCAATGTTCAAGATCCACTCACGTTGTTGTTGCAGTTTATTTGTACATTTGTGAATTTCTCGTTTAGGATTTTTAGAAGCGGATAACTGAGGACGAAAAGGTTTCAATACCGGGTTGTTATTTTCATTTACAAACGCAGCTCTTAGTAATTGTAACCTACTTATGGGATCTCCCTTGAGATGTTTGGCTTCACACTCTACCTCGAATTCGTCCGGATCTAAATAATCGGCATCCATTTTCTTGTTCTCTTTAACTCCGATTAAGTGGGCAGACAGTGCAAAAAACAAAAGTTATAACAAAAAATCAATAATCAAAATTGATGAGATGCTTTAGAACACTTAACTAACTGGTAATGTATGCAATCACACCAAGATGTATTAATTCGGAGATATAATACAATTCAATATTAATTAGATTAATTAGGTTAATTAGATTACTATTTATATTTACTTTATTTATATTTACTTATTTACTTTTACTATTTATTCTTAACTGGTATTCGAGCAGCGAAGAGTTCAATACCCTTATCTAGTTATTTCTCGACTGACCACAAAAAAAAATCCAAAACTCTTGCATTCGTTCGCCAAAAACTAGCTCAACCTCGTAAATTACAAGTCTTCTTGCTTTTTTCAGGAAATTCAAGTAAATCGTAGTGTTCAAATAGAATCTAATAAATTGGCTAGCCTATAAGCTATATATTTTTCTTCATAAGGAGAACCAGAATTTTTCTTGGAATGAATAAAAAATCGCATAAAATATTAAATTTTTCGCATTTTATTCACCACAAAAATGTTACCTGGTTATTGACCAGTTAAAAATTTGTATGTTGAATTTTGTTTTTCTGTATAAAATAAAAATATGACACGTAAACGTCACAATTTTAACCAGTTGCCATTGAAACAACAAAAAGGTTAAAAGGGAGAAAAATTTAATACTTTTTACCACAGTTAAAATATTTAACTTCTTAGCCGATTGAAACTTAGCCTAATATAAAGAAAAGTTCGCTTGGAAGAACAGCAAATATTTTATATTTTTTTGACTAGTTTATATTGGCTGTTGCCTTAGTGAAAAAAATGTAGGTCAACGAGAGTCAAATTAAAAAGCAGGATTAAATTTTGCTATTTAATTTAATAATTTATTTTTAAATTTGAGCACATATGTTGCAGATCAAATTTATCTAAAAATCACCAAAATGAACGGTATCAGTCATCGGAAAACATAAAACATATAAATACATTAAAAATACATCAAAATGTATGAATTTGATACATAAATGCCAGATATTATACAAATATACGTCTATCAATACAAAATTTATAGCCAACCATTAAATCCGGTACCCTCTCTAAACGCATCAACAACAACAACAACAACTATCCTAAAACCCTATTCATGATTTATTAAGATACATTTAATTTAGAATTTTCAGAATTAATCAAAATTCCAAATTCCACTGTACATAATACATACACATCCACTGCTACACACAGTATAAAACGATCAAAAAACGGAAAAACTAAAAAAAAAATTTAATCGGATTGAAAATGGATTATCACAGTACTCTACAAACACACATACATACGTTTTGAATTATACAAAATATTTACATATATGTACGAATGTAAGAGCTTGCATTGATAAGCTGATTTAAACATTTAATTGTTAAATCGTGTCATAAAATTAAAGAATAAAATCGCGCAACTGGAGGGTATACCCCAAATCCGTTCGACAATTTGCACTCACAGTTGTTTGTGATACACAAAAACCGAAATCTTCTTGATTAGTATACGATTATGTATACAGATATCTGGTATTGTATACCAAAACGAAAACATTTGGAATTCCTTATCGTATATAAATTGTTTATCCTTAAACATATACGATATATGTACCTAGTCTACAATATCTAAATGGAGGGTATGATGTGTTAAACCGCACTCACCGAAATAGAAAAAAAAAAATTCTAATAAGGAAACCGAAAAATTATAATTTGAGCTCTATAGGAAAACCAACATAACGAACAATGACTACATCCTGTTATCTTTTTTTACTGTATCTCATTTGAAAATCCTTTCACAGTATATACAGTACAGATACACACATATACGATATTATCACAAACGTAATGATGTAAAGAAGAAATAAAAAATTCCTTATGTGTATCAAAACATCATCTTTATATTATGTCTGAGCTTTTTTTTGTGTGTACTGTACTTGTGTAGCTGATAGTATAAATATAAAGTTTAAATAAAAATATTTTTTTTTTAAAACTACAGTTGTACAAACTACAATTGAAAAATTTAGCAAAAAAGGAAAATTATTGTGAAACACAAACAATATCTTAGCATTTTGCTATTAAGAATTGTATATGAGGTGCACATATAAACATTTTCCCAATTCGAATCTACAATACAATAGGATAAAAGAATTTATGATGAGTTAACCTCAAAGGAATTGATTTCTAATTTAATTACCTTCAAAAATGTTACTCCTACACACTGTAACAAATATGTGGTGGCATGACTGGGTCGCGAGAAAACCTCGGTTCCAATGTTTTAAAATTTAAGTGAATGCCATCCGTTACTGAAAATTTATGCCCTTATACAGAGCTTCGGTGTGGTCGTAATAAGCCGGCTTTCCGAGGATGAATAAGGGTATTGCTAGACCATATTTAGAAAAGAAATAAGACAAGTCAAGGAGGAAACAAATGGTAGGAACACCTTACCGCCGTAGGTCGTCAAAATAACTCGATTTCGTTTTCTTAGAGAAAACCATGAACATAGAAAGGTTTAATCTTTTAAAAGCTCCTTATTTATTGAGTTTACAAATAAACAATTATTTTATAGCCGTTAAAAATACACTGAAACAAATCCTACATCAATGTAGACAAAAACTGCATTAACAGTAAGAATAATTCGTTAAAACTAATCCGATACGACCCTTCGTTAATATTAAGAAAATCATACGCTAATATAGTGAAACACAAATTTTTTTATTTTAATCTTAACTACTTACGTTGTAGTATTTATGAATTGATTCATATAAGATACGAAAAATGTTATTATTTTAAAGCAGTTAAAAGCATTTTTGGATGAAAAACTTCTTATTATTAACGTAAGAAATTAAAGCTACCAAGAAATTTTTCATAATACTAATGAAATGTTAAATCACAGTAACGAATAAATTCATACATATATGTAAGTTTAGAAATTCATTATTTGTATTTACCAAATTTGTGTGTATGGGAAGAATGGAATACTCAGCAGTTATGAATAATTCACAAATATGATGATTATTTCATAAATATACTGAAAATAATTCATAATGTGTAGGAACGATAATTGATACACAAAATTACATAATATTTATGTATCGTTCATAACAAGAATGTAAATTTTTTGGTCGATTGATGAATAAATTCATAAAATCAATACAGCCAATTTTAGAGAAATAAAAAACTTAAAATTTTGTTTATTTTATTAGTCAACATGGGCGCTTACTACTCCTATTAATTTTTTTAATCAGTATTTATATTTGTTTTTAAATTTTAGAAAATTAAGTTGATAAAATTTTAAGAACAAATTTGATAAGAGGTAATTTAATCCAAAATATTTGCAATGCGCCATGGTTCATTTTATTGCCCTCTGTAAATTTAATAAAATGAATTACAATCACACAGTACTTTTAATTGCATATTTTGTTACCTTTTAAAACAATAAATAAATTCGTTTGATCCCATTATGCAAAAACGATTTTAATCTATTGCCTCCTTCTTGTGCTGTGCTGATACATTTTGATATATAGGAGCGGAAAAATTTGGAATGGTTGATACCGTATAAGGTGGATCGAATTCCGAATCGTCAACCATGATCATATTTGAAACGATATAGGTACGACATTTTCTTGCCAGCAACTATATATAATAATGCTACAGTATTGTTGAACTCATTAAAATTTAGTCCTGTAAATCACATAATTAATTTATCTACACATTATTTATGACTAAAAGAAATTTATTTTTTTCACAGAAAAGTGTTCTTATTTTAATTTCACCGAATGAAAATTGGCTGTTTTTTAATAAGAACAAGTGCAAAACGAAAGCACTTGTAATGGCAAAAAATATCATATCTACCTGTTTTTCAGCATACAAAAATCTGTTACATTAAAAAAATTTCATTGTAAATTATTACATTTGTTCCTTTCAAGCACGCAATTGTTAATAAAGAAGCGAAAGCAATTTATTTACTTTCGTTTTTCCGAATATTATTCAACTTTACTTTATTTTCATAGATGCTACGAATAGATTCGTCCAATAATTAATAGTACGAACAAATTCATTTACATTACGTAATGATGAAATTAGATGTTTTCGCATAATTAGAAATGCAATGGAGCTCTTATGTACAATATATGTATTTGTGCGTGTTATTAATGTAATGATGAAACTCAATGGTGAAATGAAATAATGGTGAAATTTACAATTTAATTGTATTATTCATCAAAATCAAATTGAAAAAAGACGGTTGCTGAAATTTTATGTCTACTAGATTTTTTTTTTCGATTTGTTTTACTTGGAAAATAAAAAATCACTAATATCTGGCGTGTGTGTATATAAGGCATATTTCGGTATGCATTTCACATCTGTATCACTTTCTGTTCCGGAGGTGGAAATGACAAATGAAGATTCTTATTCAATAGATGTCATAAAAGTAGAATTTCTTCAAATATACGCAGCCACCCACACATATATTTAAAATTCGAAATGTAATATTCATATATTGTAATGCCACATTCGTTAATATAACGAACAATAAGTATTTAACAAATATTTTCGCACTCATAAATATTATGAATTGTTCTTAAATGAAGTTTTTTTATAAAATCATGCAAGTAACACTAACACGCAAACAACATGTGAATGTATTATATCTATAGCACAATAAACTAAACCATTTTTTAGTTTATGAACTATGATTCGTACTATTAACGCACAAATGTTTATGAATTTTTTCCTAAATTTGGTTTGTTTCGTAAATATAGTAATTTGTAGCGGTTCACCCAATAAACCACTACAAACTTGGCGGCGCACATTCCACCTCGAATGTGTATTGGGTTGACTTCCCCTTCATGCTTGGCTGGACCAATAGTATCACAACTCAAATATACACAAAACAAAATAAAATTAATTTAAAAATCAAAAATTAGTCTCGTCTCGGATGTGGTGTCGAATAAACGCGCGCTCGTCGTAATAAGTTAAAGTGAAACACATAGAATGGTGGTGGAATAAATAAATAATTTAAATTAAATTTTGTACAAAAATAATAATTTAATTTCCAATAAATAAAATTAATTTTATAATAACACAATAAACAACTAGAAATTAAATTAAAATAAAATACAATATAATTTATTAAATTGCAAATTTAAAAGTGGCGTTTTTTATTAATTAAAATAAAGTGAAACACTAAACATTTTTACATTAATAGTACGAATTGTGGTTAACGAACGTCATTCGTAAATAAAATGCACAAAATTTTTTTCAGTCTAGAGTGAGAAAGAAAACGTATGACCAAAGACTATGTCAAGTACCAAGATGTCTTATGTAAATGTTTATATATTTTGAAAAATAAAACAACAACAAAAATAAGTGGAAATTAGGCGGTGGTTCACTAGGACCAGGCATAGACACAAAATGATCCGCATCCATACCATGATTTATTGTTTATCCTTCAACTCAAAGACAAGGGCAGAGAAAGATGTAAAGAGGATGAAGTACTGCCTCTTCCTCCTCTTTATCGTCACAACTATGACTGTAGTCACGTGAGAAGAAACCAAGTCTACTTGCATGTCTACTTATAAGACAGTGCTCAGTAATCCCTCGAACAACCACACTGATCTGAGATCAGCTGTTTAGATATCTTTTCAATATCGTTTCTTTTTTTTGAAATGTGGGCCGTTATACCACGTCTAACCAGCTCATCGGCTTATCTCCTGCACTATTAAAAAGTACGCAATAACTCTGCCTAAGGTAGATTTCCACTTTCAGAGATTAAAGCCACCCTTGGCAAGCATTTGTGAAATTTCTTGCATTGCTAACTTCGCTTCATTGGTTGAATTAGCCGCTAATAGGCAGTCGTCCACCATCTGGAAACCTGAAGGATAAGTAACCTCAAGATCATCTATCAAGATGTGCCATATGTGACTGTATTCGGTCGAAAAATCTTAATTGATTCGGATGCAGACGTTCTCCATACAATTTTTTTAAAATTTTGCTTCATCTGGTTGACTTCAATCTGCCGATACAATTTTTCCACATCTGATGAGAATCCAATGGCATGTTTCATAAACAGCACTATAGTATCGACACTAAATCCTTTTGAATTGTAGGACCGAACAACAGTATATTATTTAGTGATGGTCCGGATGTTGACTTGCAGGAACCGTCGGAAAAGATCCGCATAATTTCGTAATACTGCTGTCGCCCTCGGCGACATCATGATGCGGTAAATAAAAGGAATCTCTCTCTTGGCCGGTTGAATCGATGAGTTTCATCTCGGTCATGTGTCTTAGGCCCACGTATTCATTCATTATCTCACTGCTCATGAACTGACGTACCTGCCTTAATGCGGTTGGAACTTCTTCCAAAGTCCAGAATCTTTCCAACAATTTGTTTGTATCGTCTTTTTTGTATCGTTGCTGTGAATGATTTTGAAGTAATTATTTCTCCAGGTACTGCTCCAGACAAAACCAATTCGAACTTAGTTGATTCAGCTATTAGTTGAATATTGAATTTGAATTTATCAGCTCTGAGTATTTCAAACAATATGTCTGCTCCAAGGAGGATGTCAATCTTGTTTGGGATGTGGTCTGCGGGATCTGTTAACTGAAAATTTTGTTCATTTAACTCCACTATTCATTGAGCTTCAAATTTAGATTGAAGAATACACACTGTTAAAGTTAGCCAAAAATTGCCTGTGCGGACGTGTTTTTCCAGAGCCTTCTAAAGTATAGAGCCATAATCATAATGACGTATTTTTTAGAAGCTTTTTTAGTGGTATAACTTTTCACTGATTTCCATAGGAATCCATAGTAAAAATGGTGTTTTTTAGCTTCAAGTTTTTCAATGAAAAAAGCAAAAATATTATAAAATGTTTACATAAAAGTTTTCTACATATCTTTAAAAACAATATACAAGAAGGCCAAATTGGTATTAAGTAAATATTAATTGCAGAAATATTAAAATTAAATTATTTCTAAAATATATTTTTTTGAACTTTCATTTTGAAAAATACATCAAAGTTGGCTCTGACAAATTAAAATAATACTTGCTAAATTTATCTTTAGTTTTACTAGTGTACGTAAGATGTCTAAAATGGTAAAAGAAAAATACGAAAAAAAATTATTTAATCGCAAAATTGTCACACGTTCCTATATTTTGTGAATTTGTTTTGCTTTTCCTACAATTTTTTGGTACTTGAAATTTCCCCAGGTGGTAATTTTTGGTACGATTTTTCCAAATTTTTAGGGCCATCACTGCCATCTATGTAATGTATATTGACTTAATGACCAAACGAATCGTAGTAAGCTTTTATTTCAATTTGACCAGAATGCTGTTGTTATGAATATTTTTTTATATTTTGGTTTAAATAAATCAATTACAAGAAAATGAAAACGATTTACTTAAACGATATTTATATATGTTGAAATTCAAACATTTATGAAAGTATTTCAGAAATCATATTAAGAATTTTTAACGCTTTCATTTACAAATTTGTCTTAGGGAAAAAAGTGATTTCCCATATGTTTTGTGTGTTTTACTATGAAAAGTTTCGTTTTTTCCTCGTTTCTAATTCCCTTATAAAAGCTCAGATTTTTTGATTATGGCTCTATAAAATACAGGGTGCTCTGGTTTTTCTCAATTTGTAAGTAATAAGAACCAATAATAAAGTTTATTTTTGAAAACGTTATAAATTTATTTGTTTTATTAAATTCAATTTTATTTTAATTTATTTAATGTACTGCTAAGTGTACAGCTTCCGTGTCCAAAAGTAAATGAACGAGATCAATCAAAATTTTCACAATCGTAAACTTAAGCAATAAAAAATACCGCGGCAATATTCATTTACAAAACTGCTGAATAAAGTTAAAATGTGTTTGACTGCAGATGGTAAGTCGATCTAACTAAATATTATTGTCGATAAAATAGATTAATAATAAATGTCAAAAATCTATCTGCAAAAACAATGATCGACCTGTCAATATACAGAGTAAGTACATTTGTCACTTTTTAGCGTAAAATAATAAAATAACAATAATAAAGTATATAATAACAATTCATTTTTAGAAAACGTAATTCAACGTGAAGCGGCACATCTTAGAGGATACATAAACACCAACATTAAAAGATAAGTATAGAAACATTATATAATACAAATTATCTTCTAAATTTGGTCTTTTCTTTTCTTTTCAGTTTGATAATCCGGAACATTGCGAGCCGAAAGTGAAAAGCCGATAATGCAGACTGTATTATACAAGACGAAAGTAAAGAAATGGTAATGCAGATTGTGTAATCCCAGGCGAAAATTTCCAGCCGAAAGTAAAAAGTGGATAATGCAGATTATGTTATTACCTTTCCAGCCAAAAATAAACAATTTAGTAGTTATCAGCCGAAAGTAAATAGGATACACGAATTTAAATAAAAAATTTTGTAAATAAATTTACGTGTAAAACTTTGTTTAACCTAGTCGTGGAAAATATCAGAAAATCAGAAGAATTCACAGAATTGGAATAAAATCAGCCGCTAGAGTGTATATCTGAAGTTGAATCGTTTTTATGTGATTTGTCAATAACTATCGAATGAAAAAATTCTGTTCAAGTTTCCCATGGGAAATCTCGGAAAATTCGATTTTCCAAAATTTTAAATTTTCCGAGATTTTCCACGGGAAAATTAAACTGAACTTTTTTCCGCGATAGCTATTGACAAGTCACATCAATGCAATTCATCTCTAGACATAAGACTCTAGAGGCTGATTTTATTCATCCATTTCTTACTCTCGGCTGGAAACTTTTTTAAATTTTCCGAGATTTTCCACGGGAAAATTAAACCGAATTTTTTCCTGCGATAGCTATTGACAAGTCACATAAAAACGTTTCCACTTCAGATGTACACTCTAGAGGCTGATTTTATTCCAATTTTGTGAATCCATCTGATTTTCCGATATTTTCCACGACTAGGTTATCAAACTTAACACCACCATTAATTTCGAGTCAACACAACGTGTGTTGTGTCCGGTTGAAAGATAATACTTTTTATGAAATTCTTTTTGAGTAATTTCCTATACATTTTATGCAACTTCAACTATTTTTATTGTATAAAATGATAAAATAGAATAGAATATTTTTGTAGTAGTTTAGTTGTTAGTTTGATCTTGAGAAATAAAGTTATTTTTTTAAGTAAACTCGCACATAACTAGTTAACTGGCGATGAAACAGGGACCAGTCGGTAAAGGTATTATTGTGGAAATTTTCTTTAAGAGTGTAGCAAGTACTATACTACAGTGCTTAATAAAAAGTGAAAGCCTATAGCAAATATTAAACTATAGCAACAAATATAGTGCAAGTGACAGTTAAAACGTACCGCAGTAAGCCGATAGTAAACATTAACACTAACAGCCAAAAAGGTAGACTGCGTACCGTCCAAAGCGGTCTCAAGTGTACAATCACCTGGAGTACACACAAAAAAAATAGTTGGAAATAAAAATCCAACTCATTTTAATGTAAGTCTTAATACAAAATTTTAATAATAAAAAATTTTTTAATAAAAATAAATATAAAAATAAAAAGTTTTAATAATAAAAGTAAAAATAAAAAGCAACAATATTATAATAACTAGAAATATAATAAAAAAAAAAAATTTTAATAATACAATTATAATAACTAAAATCTGACAAATCAATTTAATAAAAAATGACGGAACCGTTAGTTCAAATTCAAACTGCCTTGCAGCAATTAACTGGGGCCCTGAACTCCCAAATCAAACTAACAAAAAAAATCGAAAGACGACTCGAAGAATTAGAAAACCCTGTGATTACCGTAACAACAACAACATTGGTAACACCAAGAAATGAACAAGACCTAAAAGATATTAGCAGGCTACCTGATTGTGTAAGAGAACTGCAGGTATTCGATGGGAATCCCATGCAGTATATCTCATGGGTGCATAACGTAGAAACTATACTACGCGACTACAACATTATGCGAGATAAACCGATCTACAGGGCAATATTTCAACAAATAAGACAAAAAATTCGAGGCAACGCCGACTCCGCTTTAATATCTTATAATATTTTTGATGAGGAATGGGCGTCAATAAAAAAATGTCTGTCCCTACACTATGCAGACAAATGGGATCTCCGTACGCTAGAATACCAGCTCAGCACCATCACACAAAAAATATGACAGTGGATGAATTCTATGCTACTGTTAATCACTAATTCTGATTAATAGTCAAAAAGGTCAAAACGGAGGACTATTCAGCTGAAACAATCAACGTTTTGGTTGAAACATACTTAGAGAGATTTATATAAGATGCTTATAATTCAAAAACCAACCACGCTACCAGAGGCATACGTATCCTGTCTGGATATTCAAAACCTGAATTTCAGAAACTTGCCAATACACAAAAGAATTGTGAAGAATGTGATAACAGCTCTAATAAATCAAATTTCATATAACAACTCACCAAATTTGCGAACAAACGATGGTACAATACCAATACAGCGGAGAAACATGACCTACAATGTACAACACCAAAATCACCGAATACCATATGTGAACCAAAATCAAAACGTCAACCAAAATCAAAACAACTTACCACCACCAAGACCAAACAATCCAAAGCCACCAACGCCAATGGATACCGACCCATCAATGCAAACGAGACAGGTGAACTATATCAACCGTCCAACCAATCAAGATAATCCAATGTCAAAACGAGATTATTCTCACCATTACGAACCAGTCAGACAATAGAGGATCAACCATATGGAAACACAACCAGAAGAAGACTATTATAACCAATTGGTCAACGACAATACGGAAGGAGCGATATCCAATGACGACCAGTATCCCGAAGATGATTCTGAAGTCAATTTTATGACGGAAGCCTCTCTAGCGTACCATACCTTGAGTATAAGTTAAAAAATGGCAATATCCTCAAATTCCTGATCGGCACAGGAGCAAATAAAAATTTTATAAAATCACAATTAGCCAATAACGCCATCCCAACTAAGGCTCAATTTAAGATCAGATCAGCTGGATTTGACATCGAAATAAGTAAGAAAATTAGCGGACAATTTTTTAAAAGTATTGGCATCAACAATACTATTGAATTCTTCATTCTACCGGGATTAAAATCATTTGATGGCATAATAGAAGACGACACATTGAAGGAACTCGGAGCAATAATTGACCGAAAAAACAACCTGTTAATAATAACACTGGACATCAGAATTCCATTAAGAGAAAAACCATCACTTCAAGTCAACAATATGGAAATCCGAGATAGCCATCTTTCATCAGAAACAAAGAAGCAACTCCAAACAATAGTATCAAAATTTAAAAATTTATTCGGACCCGTAAACAATCGATACGGGGGTAAGAGCCGAAATCAAAACAACGACGGATGAACCTATATATACCAAATCATATCCATATCCATACAGTATGAGACAGGAGGTGGAGAAACAAATAAGCCAGCTCTTAAAATACGGGATCATTAGACCATCTAATAGCCCATATAACTCCCCTATTTGGGTCGTCGACAAGAAGTTGGACGCCTCACAAACAAAGAAATACAGGATGGTCATAGATTTCAAAAGGCTGAATGCTGTCACAATATCAGACTCATACCCGATTCCGGATATATCCAGTACATTAGCAAATCTCGGAAACTCTCAATATTTTACAACCATAGACCTAACATCGGGGTTCCACCAGATAAAAATGAAAGAAGCGGATATACAAAAAACCACGTTTTCTACAATGAACGGGAAGTACGATTTTCTACGACTTCCTTTTGGCTTAAAGAACGCCCCAGCCATTTTTCAAAGGATGATTGATGACGTGTTAAACGAATTCATCGGCAAAACATGTTACGTATACATAGAAGACATCATAATCTTTGGGGGAGAAACAGAAGAGGAGCACTTATTGAACATCGAGAGAATCTTCTCAAAATTGGAGAAAGCCAACCTACGTGTCAACCTATAAGACAGAGTTCCTGAAACAAGAAACAGAATTCTTGGGTTACCTCATCACTAATAAGGGTATCAAACCTGATCCTAAAAAAGTTGCAGCCATTAAAAACATCAAAAGGCCCCAAAATCTTAAGGATCTAAAGTCATTTCTTGGATTAGCGTCCTATTACAGGCGTTTTATACAAGACTTCGCAAAGATAGCCAAGCCACTGACCAACCTTACAAGAGAAGAAAATGCACAAACAAAAGCAACACAGTCCAAAAAGGTACAAATCAGCATGAACGAGGAAGAAATCCAAGCATTTTTACACATCAAAGAGCTACTATCCTCTACGGATATATTAATCTTCCCGGACTTCAACAAACCGTTCCTTCTGACAACAGTTGCTTCATCATTCGCAATTGGCGCAGTATTATCCCTGGGCGATATCGGCAGGGACAGGCCCATCACCAATATCTCAAGATCACTAAATAAAACAGAAGAGAATTATGCTGCAAATGAAGTGGAGATGCTGGCTATAGTTTGGGCCCTAGATAATCTCAGGAACTACCTGTACGGAGCAAAAAAAATTAAGATTATGACGGATCATCAACCACTAACGTTTGCAATAAGCAATAAAAACAACAATGCCAAATTAAAAAGGTGGAAAGCACGCTTAGAGGAATATAACTACGAAATTATTTACAAACCGGGTTGCATCAACAAAGTCGCAGATGCACTATCAAGACTAGAAATGGAAGCAAACACCCTATCTACAAACGGAACGATTCACAGTGCTGAGGAAGATTCCACAGATCTAATACGCTACTGCAAAGCACCTATCAACGCATTTAGGAATCAACTTATATTCAAAAAAGGAAAAGAAATGTATGCTCAAGAAGAACCACACACATCTTATCATAGGCATCACATTAGCCTGCCTGAACTAAGTAAAGAAACCCTAAAAATAATTCTACGAGAGGAACTAAATCCGAACACAATCAATGGAGTAAAAATACCTGAAGAATATATTCAAATCCTCCAGGAGGCCGTTAAAGAAAATTTCTCGGGTTACAGGATACGATTAAAACAAAGAGTGGTGACGGACATACGCAACAAGGAAAACCAGTTTGCAATTATAAGAGAAGAACACAAACGGGCACACCGGAATCATGCAGAGAATAAAACACAAATATTGGAAAAATACTACTTCCCTCGAATGGCTAGTCTAATAAAGAAACATACACAAACCTGCGACACCTGTAACATCAACAAATATGATAGACATACTAGTCGCGTGGAAATCCAAGAGACACCCATTCCGACGTGTCCGACAGAGATACTCCACATCAATATAATGGAAATCAAAGATGAGAAGTTCATTTCATGTGTGGACAAATTTACAAAATTTGTGAAATTTTTTCGCATCAAAACTAAATCTATTCCACATGTGAGGGATAAAATAATTAAAGCCAATGCATTTCTTCTATGTACCCAAAATACTTGTGATGGACAATGAAAGAAGCTTTATAAGTCCCATAATTACGGACTACCTAAAAACTTTGGGAGTTAGAATTTACCTAACACCATCACAAAGAAGTGAAACAAATGGGACTGTCGAAAGAGTCCATTCTACGATAATCGAAATCGTCAGATGCCTCCAAAACGAGTACAAGGAACTTACAGTAAAGGAATTAATCAATATAGCAGCAGACCGCTATAATAACTTAATACACTCGGTCATTCAACAAAAACCAAGTGACATATTTTTTGGTAGAACACAAAGAATAAACTATCAAAATCTGTCTGACTTCAAAAATAAAGTAAACGAAGATATAATCGAAAGGATCCGAAGAAGCCAAGAAACCAAAATTGAAAGAGAGAAGGCAAAGAGGGAAAAACCGAAAACGTACGCGCCTGGGAAAACAATACTCACCGCAATTAAACCAATTCAAGCAAAGGATAAAGCAAAATTCAAAAAAGAAACGGTAGCAAGAGGCAATAATGTTACCATTACAACAACAACCGGGAAACGAATTCATAAGGCCCACATTAAAAATATAACTCAATAATTTCTTCTACTTTTAGCTCATGGCTATGGGGTTTAACATCATCCGCGATCATATACGAATACAATACCCCAGTAGTAACTGTAAAACAAGGAAATGGGCGAATTATTAACGGACAATTTAAACTAATCCACATCATCAATTTGGACAACTACGAAGAACTGATTGAACGATTAACACCAACGATCAATAACATTCATCAAGAAAGCAAAAATCGAGCTCAATTGGTTCACCAAACAAAGCAAATCTCGCAATGGACTTGAGAACTTAAAGGTCAAAAGTCAAGAAGCACAAGAGCAATAAATTGGATGGGAAGCGCATGGAAATAGACCGCAGGCTCACCTGACGCCACAGATTGGGATCAGATAGTAAAACGTCAGAACCAAGTGATTAACAGTAACAATTAACAATACAAAATCAATAGAGTATTAATGGACATAGCTCAACAAATGCTCAACGAATTCAACAAAATTGTTGAACACCTAAATGAAGACGAAGACGATAAGATGCAACAAACACTGTACAACCGACTTACTCTCATCAAAGAGGAAATTAAAGAAATCATTCAAGCCGCACAGTAAGCAAAAGGAAAAATAGTTAACACCAATTTACTGGATAAAGGGGAAATTAGCCGCTTAATAACAGAAGTAACCTTGCCGTATTCCAATGAAATAGAGGCTATAGAGTATGCGGAACCAATGATGATGGTTAAAGATTCTACAATCCTATACGTCATATCTATACCTAAGACGAGTTAGCAGAACTACAACCATGTCATCATAAAATCAAAGGTTAATCAAAACAAACAAATACATCTGGAGTTCAATGAACTTTTGCTAAAAAAAAAACGAATTATTTGGAATAACCCAGAGATACAACCTCTTTCGAGATATCACCATATACGAAATGAGTAAGCTGAAGGAACTACATAAGTAAGGACCATTGTATCAGCCAAATTATAAAGGGATTAAATGCTAAATATGATTACCAGTTCAATAAGAATCAAATCATCGAACCATTAAACGACAAGACAATATTCGTAAGCAACTTTAAAGGAGACATCGTTAATAGTAATAGAAGTAAACATTTAGAATGAAATTTTCTAATTCAGTATCATAATGAAACAATAAAAATCGGCGAATCAGCTTTTACGAACAGGAAAGCAAGGACATCCCAAGTACTGCCACCGGTACTAAAAGCAAACAAAACGGAAAAAAGCGTCAACCCAGGATACTTACATAACTTGTATCTCAATAACGTTGAACAACTTCAAGAACTTTTCAACGAGCGTAAAGAAGCTGTCCTCATTGACTTCAGCATCATAAACATTGTCATCTGCTTAGTCGTCATTTTTCTCGCCAACAAAGCTAGAGTGAGACGTCAAAGAAGAATGCTGTTTATCAACAAGCCGATCTATCAAGACAAAATTTCCAGCGATCAACCAGGAATTCACCCCAGGAAATTAAGTTTCTGACTCACGAGACGCGGATCTTTAAGGAGGGAGAAGTTAACACCACCATTAATGTCGAGTCAACACAACGTGATTTATGAGACAAGCGCAAACTTGTCGAATCAACACAACGTGTGTTGTGTCCGGTTGAAAGATAATACTTTTTATGAAATTCTTTTTGAGTAATTTCTCATATACATTTTATGCAACTTCAACTATTTTTATTGTATAAAATGATAAAATAGAATAGAATATTTTTGTAGTAGTTGAGCAGGGTAGTGGTTTTATTTGAAATGGACGATGGATGACTTTCTGCTTTTAATATTAGATGATGATGACTGCTTTGGTGTAACGAACCCAATTGCCTATTAAAAATCTACTAGACATTTGCAGACATCGTCACCTGCTCTTAGGCAATGATGTGTTCTCGATTCTCAGTTGTCATTCGTTTCAGTTACAACGCGGACACTTTTCTGCCTTTGATGCACATTGCAATAGTATTGATTGTTCAAGAATTCTAGGAACTCTTCAATTCTGACCTGATGCTTTAATACCGCCGATTATCTCATCTGAGATCATTTCTTGTCATACCGTTTGATCAACTTGTCCTAAGCTACTATATAGTTAGCGTCGGTTACTAAAAGGTTTAGAATTATGTTAAGTAGTGGACCTCCTAACCAACCCTTTCAATATCTGAAATTTATGAACCTGGGAGATGCTATCTATATTGTGCACCGAAGTAGTGTATAGATCATAAAATGATGGCCAGGCTTCGAACTACCCATTGAATTTTTTAATTGACACGTGAGGTAATTTAAACTTCTCTGATGATTGAATCATTTGTTGCTTGCGAACGATCAGCAAGATATCTTAAGAAGACTCGTTATTGCTCTATCAAACGAATGTTCCTCGACTACTTGTGGATTTTGTGGTTGCCTCTGGCGATAAAATTGTAATAATTATTTTGGGTTAAAAAATTCGGTCTGAAAATCTTTTTGTTTAAGTTCAACCAAAAACGATGTAATACCGAGACGTCTCGTGAACATTTATTTTCAAAAAATAAAAAAACAACAACAACAAATGGAAAATACAGTAGAGCTGTAATAACTTTATCTTCTTAATCCCTTTAAATCAGACTCTCTGCTGTTAATTTCTTCTTACCTCTTATTTCTTCTTGATTTGCGTTTGACTTTGAATTGAGTATGCTCTACGAGTATAACAATTTAAAAAACAAATCGAACAAAAATTCATATTTTCTCACTACTTTTATGTTTGTTTATTTTTTGTGTTTACAATTTTTATGTGTGAGTATGTACTCGTACATCAATTCATTCAAAATTTGTGATAGTTTGCAACAAATAAATAAGGTGTTTATTCCTGTAGTCGTGTCGCTTCATTCGACGTGACAGTTGTCGTGTCACTTCACCTAAAAAATGGTATTCCCTAAGTCGACGCAAATGACATGACATGCCCAATAAATCATCGGGCAACTCAATAAAAATTGCTCAAAATGTGACAGAATATTTGTTTGTCAAAATTTATAATATCATAACAATAAATTTAGTTATAACGAATGTATAAAGTATTATTGTTTTTATCAAATAATTCTATTTGAAGAAATGTGTCCCTCTGAAATGTTTTATTCATCGAGTGAAGACGAGGAAATTTGCGATATGAGAGATTTTCGGAGGAGGTTAAGAGACAAATCTAATCCTTTGGAATTACCATACAACTTGTATTGTTGCTTATGGTTTTTAATTATGTACATTTTTTATCTATCTTTTCTTTTAGATTTATCAGATATTTCCGAATTAATCCAGATGATTTTGTATATTTGTTACGAAAATTAGAAATACAACTTAAACTAAGGAAAAGGATATCTTCTATACCCCCGATAGTAAAATTAGCCGCCACATTACGGTATTTTGCCGAAGGAGGCTACCAAACTGGCTGTGGAAACGAATTTCTCGTTGGATTAGCACAATCAACATTTTCAAAAGTATTAACACAGATACTTAATATTCTTCAAAATGAGATTTATGCAGAGTTTATAAACTTTCCAACAGCAAATGAAGTAAAAGAAAGGATCAAGCTGGCATTTTACACAAAAACTGGAGTACCCGGTGTTATTGGTTGTATTGATGGCACCCATTTTAAAATTGCATCGCCATCCAAAGAAGATAGACACCTTTATCTCAATAGGAAAGGATTTTGTAGTTTAAACGCTATGGTAGTAAGTAATCACTAAAGAGGTTTATTTTATCATACCTTATTTGAACAATTTTAAAATGTATTTCTTAGGTGTGTGATGATAGAATGTGCATAACACTTTTTGATGCTAACCACCCTGGATCGTGTCACGATGCATTCATCTTTAATTCTAGTGAACTGGATCATCTCATCTTCAAACTAATTTTGAAATTGGCGAAATAAATACTTGGCTATTAGGTAAAATATGTAATTTTCAAATATTTTTTTTATAAACCAAATTTTTAATCGTAGGTGACGCAGGTTATTCTCTGAAGCCCTATTTAATGACACCGTTTCGATCTTCGGTAGATGGCTCTCGAGAGAGTGCATTTAACACAAAACACTCAAGAGCCAGAAACATTGTAGAACGAACAATTGGCCTACTCAAAAACCGATATCGTTGCTTAATGGACAAACTATATTACAAGCCCGAAAAATCGACGCAAATAGCAAACATGTGTTGTGCGCTCCATAACATGAGTATTCTTCACAACGTCGGTATGGATACAACAATATCGAATGTACTGCCTGTGCCTGAACAACTAAGAGAGATAGCAGAAGAGGATAATAATGATGTTGGCCAAAGAATAAGAAGACAATTAATGAATTCAATTTGTTAAAATTATTTTATTAAAATTATAAAAAAAAATAATAAAAACTATATTTGGAAAATCCATAATTCATTTTTTCCTAATTGGATCACATTTCAATTACATATGTAAAATTCAGTCAAACTGTCACATAAATTCATATTTATATACATATTTACATTATATTAAGAACACCGGCCATAACGATTTCCTCATTAAAACATTAAATTTCAATATATTCTTCATATTTTTTTTTGTCCAGCTGATTCTGGCGCCAAATCTTAAATTTTTTTCGCTTTAGCTTATAAGATTTTTTGGCATATCGTGCTGACTCTTTGGCGTACTTTTCTATTTCTTGTATAGATTTTGTTTGAATTTCCAGTAAACGTTGGCGTTCCTCATTATGAGTTTTTGTTGTTTGGTTTTGTTTTTTGTTCTGTATGTTTTTTTTCGCGGTTGATGACGGTGATGAAACAGTTTCCATACGACTCTCAAGAAGTCACTCATTTGTGTATCATCTTCTGGCAGAGGTTCAATATTCAACTCTGTAACTATGTAATCTGTGGATGGTGTGTTGATATTTGAAGAATTAGCAGCTAAGGAATCTTTTGAAGGATCAGGAACTGATGAGAGGCCAAAAGCATTTTGGTTTGGTTTTGGGTATATTTTATCGTAACATAGGAGGCTTATCACGCTTTCCTCCAATGGGGAAAAAGTGTATAGTCGGCAAGGACCACCCCCAGTTTTTTCACTTTCTTTTTTATTATGACCCATTTTTTTTTTAATTTTTCCTTTGAAATCATTCCATACCTAAAACGTAAAAAATAGCTTTTATTAATGAACAAAAATTAATTACAAAAACGATTTACTTTTTGCCATCCTGGTCCATCCCGTACTGGAGGTCCTAATAAATTTAATTTATCGGCAAAACGGTTCCATGCATTAAAATACTCTGCTTTGGAGCTACCGAAATTAAAATAACCTTTTGCAACCTCAACGTTGTTTTCCATACACTGTACGAGGCACTCAAACTGCTTTACATTAGTGATTTTGACACTAATAAATAATATATATAATAAATATAATAATTATTTGTGTATCAAGAGCGCAAAGTGCCAGTTTGTCACGCGAGAAAGGAAATTGCTGGCCGACGGGACGGAGGCCAGCAACCTTTCGAGCGTGACAAACAACTTTGCGGACGTGTTTCACACTTTATTTTTCCTACAATCATTTTAAAAAATATAATAAAAAGATAATTTTGTAGTAAAATTTACTATACTGACAATACGATTTTATTTTAGGACCGACATTTTGTTCAATCGAGTAGTCAAAGATTTTTTTTATTTTTCATAAAGAAAAACAATAATTTGGTTTGATGTTTTATACAAACATTAGTCTTTCTCAAATTTAGCGTGCGGTTTCAAGTTTTGTCACACGTTTCTAAGAGAAACGTGTGACAAAGTAATTTGTTTATTAACTGTCAAAAAAACAGACACTTTGGGCTTTGAAAACAGAAAAAAAAGCCTGCTTTTCACGGCGATTGTAGGAAGATAATATTATAATTTATATCCAATTTACAATGATAAAAAACTTACATTTTATCCCCCTCCATATTCGTGTCGTCTTAAAAATTCGCACGACTAGAAATGTCACCTCAGGTGATATGAAACTTTTCCATCGACTGATGGAATACAATGCTTGTCACTTCAATCGACGATTGTCGCTTCAGTCGACTAAGAGAATATAAAAAAATGACTGTCGAAAGAAACGACAGACGACACGACTAATGGAATAAGGGCATAAAAAACATTATGAGATACATAGAAAATAAACGATTCTCGTATAGTTTCCTAATAATTTTATGTTAATGGTTTTGGATTTTTTAACCTTTATTTAACCTTTTGCCGGCTGAATAAAAAAAAATACATATTTCAGCTGGATAGTACGTTCATATGTTTTATATGAAAATAAAACGAATTTATGATACTAACATGGGTGTACATTGCTTTATGAACTATTTGTTGTACCAAGCTAGGAATATACATATGATTATGATACTTATTAAATGTGGCATTCTAAATTGAATTTTAGATAAAGTTCTAGAATATGGCCAAGTATGATGTAACTTGTCTATTTCTCAACCGCTTATAATGAAATTTTTTATGTGCGTTTGAAATGGGATATTGAAACGATTTTTGGAAGAAGTTCTGACATATGACCAAGAATGATGGCACTTGCTTATTTCTCAACCGATTATGATGAAATTTGACAAGTGCATTGGAAATGGGATTCTAAAATGATTTTTGGGTGAAGTCTGGAACATGGCCAAGTATAATGGAACTTGCCTTATTTCTCAACTAATTATGATGAAATTCGGTTTGTGTGTTGGAAATTGGATTCTAAAATGATTTTTAGAAGAAGTTCTGGAATATGGCAAAGTAGGATGGAACTTGGCTATTTCTAAACCGATTATGATGAAATTCGACTTGTACAATGGAAATGGGATGTTCAAATGATTTTTAGATGAAGTTTTAGAATATAGCCAAGTATGATGTAACTTGTCTATTTCTTAACCGATTTTGATGAAACTTGACACGTGCGATAGAAATGGGATTCTAAAATGATATTTAGATGAAGTTCTGTAATATGGTCAATTATAGGAAGGAACTCGGTTATTTCTCAACTGATTAAGATGAAATTCGAATTGTACGATGGAAATGAGATCTTCGAATCATTTTTAGATGAAGTTCTGGAGTAAGGCTAAGTAGGAATAAACTTGGGTATTTCTTAACCGAGTACGTTGAAATTCTACTTGTACGATGGAAATGGGATCTTCAAATGATATTTTAGGTGAAGTTCTGGAATATTGCCAAGTATGATGGAACTTGGCTATTTCTTGAACGATTTTGACGAAATTCGACTTGTATGATGGAAGTGGGACCTTCAAATGATTTTTAGATGAAGTTCTGAAATATGGCCAAGTAGGATGGAACTTGGATATTTCTTGAACGATTTTGATGAAATTCGACAATTGCGATAAAAATGGGATTCTAAAATGATATTTGGAAGAAGTTCTGGAATATAGCCAAGTAAGATGGAACTTGGCTATTTCTTGAACGATTTTGACGATATTCTACTTATACGACGGAAATGGGATCTTCAAATGATTTTTAGATGAAGTTCTGGAATATGGCCAAGTACGATGGAACTTGCCTATTTCTTGAACGATTTTGATAAAATTCGACTTGTATGATGGAAATGGGACCTTCAAATAATTTTTAGATGAAGTTCTTGAATAAGGCTAAGTAGGATGGAACTTGGATATTTCTTGAACGAAATTGAGGAAATTCGACAAGTGCGATACAAATGGGATTATAAAATGATATTTAGAAAAAGTTCTGGAATATTGTCAATTAGAAAGGGACTCGATTATTTCTCAATCGATTATGATAAAATTTTACTTGTGTGTTTACAGAGGAATACAATTTTGTGAACTATTAAAATTGTTGGTTTAGAAATTCGATATGAAAGTTTGCAAGGATGTCAAAGGTGTTAAAGATTTTTTCTATTAGATTGATTATTTACTAGAAGATATTTTTCCGCAATTATTTAAAAAACACTTTTGATTGAAATATAATGTGACTCTAAAGAAATAAAATAAACTTTGTTTGGGGGATTTTACTAACAATTGAGCTAATAAAAAGTGAAATGAGGGTGCATTAGAATAAATATTACCTGTCGCCCTGTCGCTCAATTAGAAAAGCTGGATAGAATCACTTTCTATACAATAAGCATTGAGAAGCATAATGGAGATTGACTGAAAAGAAACTATATTTGAATTGCGGAAAAGCCGATCTTTCTTATTTTTAGAATTCTTTTAATATACAATTTAAAATTAGTTTAGGCAAAGCGAGAAAACGCTAGTAATAAAGCAGAAAGAGTTCTAAATATGACGAAATTGACAATTCTGTACTACACCTAATCATGCAGTCATGTTTTTCGGCCATAACACAGCTTTTCGAAATTGTTTTTGTAACACTACACAAGTATCATGAATAACATGAGATAGATTGAGCGCTTTCTGCTCTACCAGCTGTTGGAAACATGTTGACTAAAATAACCCTATTGTTTTCTGAATGCCCCGATTTATCGAAAATTTCATAGCAATGTTATGTATCGAATGTCATTTGCCCATCAGCAAATTTTAAAAGCCAACATGTTGCGGGACCCGAAAGCACCCAATGGCACCCATTTCCAAGCCGTTGAAAGCTTACTAAAAGCGATTGTGTTGGAGTCAGTGCTTTAATTTTCGACTTTATTTTGTAAAGCCAACATATCAAAAATTCTTCGATCTCATACTGTTTGAATTACAATCCAAATCGAATCATTTTTAACGTTAAGAACGACGTGATGATAATTATCTTTAGCAAAAATCATGGAACATATCAAACACCTGATAAATAAAAGCACATAAGCAGCACGGTTATTGTACAATTGAAATTGTAATTAAATAAGTATTTTATATAAAAACCGCTAATACTTAAGCAAATTAATTAATGAGATATATGTATTATTAGGTAAACATTATATTAAATATAAGTGATAATTATATTAATTATTATAATAAGTGATATATGCAAAATGAAAAGTTTTTGGTCGAATAGTAGACCCCCTGTTTGATTCATAAATTTATTTTAGAATTATGTTCATTTTACACTTTACAGGGATACTAACTACAGTTTCGTTAAATAGACTACAATTTAAAATGATCAGTCAATCAAGAAGCTATAGCAATATATTTTGGCGTTTTTTCTAAATAGGGAAATCCATGAAAACTTGGGAACTTTGCTTTAAAATTAGATTTACCTATACCAGGAGGGATGTGCGTGTGATTTTTATTCCAGAAATGGTGGAAAGATCCCCTGAGGATGTTAGGCCTTACAGATCCATTAGCCGCACATTATTTATTCTGAAAACCAAACCTTGCATAAAATACCGGTTCAGTAGATTAGATTCAACGCCTTCACGTGACCTGACATCATAAATTGATGACACACTCCGGAACAAAGAGGTACTATTATGTTCCTTCATTGATATTCCACGGGCTTTTGATAATACCAAATTCATAGTCCTTCCGGAACAAGGACATTCATGGGGTATAGAGTCGGCCTGATCCTATAAGTAGTTTGCTTCTTTGTAGCATCATGAATAACACGAGATGTTATTAATAATTAATAACAAAATGTTTAATAATAACTATTACTCCTATTATGGTTCTCACCTCACCGAGAAATACTATTCAAATGTGACTAGATTTGTATGAACTTTATCGGTGAGGTGAGAACCATAATAGGGCTAAGAGATTCTTTTCAGCCAATCTCCATTATGCTTCTCAATGCTTATTGCATAGAAAGTGTTTCTAACTAGCTTTGCTAATTGAGCGACAGTGCGACAGGTAATATTTATTCTAATGCACCCTCATTTTACTTTTTATTAGCTCAATTATTAGTAAAATCCCCCAAACAAAGTTTATTTTATTTCTTTAGAGTCACAATATATTTCAATCAAAAGTGTTTTTTAAATAATTGCGGAAAAATATCTTCTAGTAAATAATCAATCTAATAGAAAAAATCTTTAACACCTTTGACATACTTGCAAAATTTCATATCGAATTTCTAAACCAACAATTTTAATAGTTCAAAAAATTGTATTCCTCTGTAAACACACAAGTAAAATTTTATCATAATCGATTGAGAAATAATCGAGTCCTTCCTAATTGACCATATTCCAGAACTTTTTCTAAATATCATTTTAGAATCCCATTTCTATCGCACTTATCGAATTTCGTCAAAATCGTTCAAGAAATATCCAAGTTCCAATCTACTTCCCCATATTCAAGAACTTCATCTGTAAATCATTTGAAGGTCCCATTTCCATCATACAAGTCGAATTTCAGCTAAATCGTTCAAGAAACAGCCAAGTTCCATCCTACTTGGCCATATTCCAGAACTTCATCTAAAAATCATTTGTGATCCCATTTTCATCATACAAGTCGAATTTCGTCAAAATCGTTCAAGAAATAGGCAAGTTCCATCTTACTTGACCATATTCCAGAACTTCATCTAAATATCATTTTAGAATCCCATTTTTATCGCACTTGTCGAATTTCATCAAAATCGTTCAAGAAATAGCCAAGTTCCATCCTACTTGGCCATATTTAAGAACTTCATCTAAAAATCATTTGAAGGTCCCATTTCCATCATACAAGCCGAATTTCATCAAAATCGTTCAAGAAATAGTCAAGTTCCATCGTACTTGGCCATATTCCAGAACTTCATCTAAAAATCATTTGAAGGTCCCATTTCCATCGTACAAGTCGAATTTCATCATAATCGGTTGAGAAATATACAAATTCCGTACTACATAGCCATATTCCAGAATCTTATCTAAAAATCATTTTAGAATCCCACATTTAGTCAGTATCATATTCAAATGTACATTGCTGGTTGGCCACAATAAATAACCCATAACCCAATGAAAACCCATCGTTAATTTGTTAATAAAGAAAAAAACAAATAAACATATACCACATTGCCTTTATTCACCGGTCGTGATTCAGTTAATACCAGTTTTGCTCTAAATATGTAAACAAATGTTCATTTTTTGTTTTATGACGACACTAAATTCTAGTATTAAAGGAGACCTTTAAATTACAACAACAAGTAAAAAAACGAAAAATGAAAACAAACACAAAAATGGTTCATTCGCTTTTTCCCTATTTATTTACAAACACGTGGCAGAATTGTGTGACGTCACGAACACGTGACTCGAAACATCGAGCTAACCTTGCTTGAATCATACTCACCGGTGTACCAGCGCATACTAACTAGTTTAACACACGAAAATTTTTCTGAATACATATTTTTGAACTCGCTCAAAACAATATCGTATTAGTTGAAGAGTAAATTTAGTCAAAGAGAGAATTATGTTTATGTGGTTTTAAGTATATTGCGTAGGGGCTCACTGTATTGTTCGAAATATAATTTCTACACCCAAATAGGTATTTTCTACACCCAACTAATTTGAATGGTTATTTATTCGACATGAGACGTCTCTATAAAATCTACTATAGTTTTTGGTTCAACATTTGCATTTGGGTTATTTGCAGATATAGCGGCTATTTATGTCTCATCTTCTTGAAACTCTTTCTACATATCATCGAGTTTATTTAATCTAACATCAATGTCACAATATGTGGTTTCTGATGTTATCGATAACAAGAACGGTTAACGAGCGCATAACACAACCTCGAGACTGTGCTGCTGTCGCCGTGTTTACTAATGTAATTGTTCACGAAACTTGATATACACCCAACAGAAAACAAACAAAAAGTTGGCAAAAAAACAAACATAGAATTTGGTACTTATCGTTTCTCGCTCCTGATGTTCCTCCCAATGATGGACAACGTTCCAATAAATTGTGGCGTGCTTTCTGCGCACTTATATCTGCATTTTGATTGAGCAGCAATTATTTGAGGTTATAAATTAAAGCGGGCTTTATGCGAAACGAAGGCTGCGGTGTGCTGGCAGCAACTTTAACTGTGAATGTATTTTCACACATCTTCGCCGGCGTCACTTTTTGCAGAAACGTTCACTGTTTGTTTATTTGCGTTCGTGAGTTTGCGGCACGAATTGCTAAAGAATAAGCGATAACGCGTTATTTTACTGTAACTAACGTGCACTCAAATTCGCGATCTGGCTCGATGGACCACGAAAATGGTCGATGCGATTGTAGATAAATACATTTTTAATTTTTAAACAACATTTATTAAATTTCGAATTGATTGTCATTTTCGGTTTTTAATAGTTAAAGTTTAGCCTTTGTATATAATTTCCATGATTTAAACCTTACTTTGTATATTGAGCTTTTTGGTCTTTTTAGCTTACTAAAAAGAAAATAATTCAGTTTCAGATTCTAGCATGATTGAAAAAATAACTTTAAAACTGAGCTCATTGTTGCCTTTTGTGGGATAAAAGTTTAGCCTCTTTGGACCAACCATTTAAAATTGGAAATTTTCGTGATAAATAACCTAAAATATTAAAGATTGTTTGGTTTTATCACCTTACATTGCGTAGTACCGAAATTGGTGTCCACGACGGTAATCGAATGCTGAAAATTATTTGTTTTGCTTCCTTCCCCTATCAAGATTCAAAAACTAAACTGATTTTATTTTTTTCAATTGATTTGATTTATTTGATCATATTTGTTTATGTTTGCGAGGCTATGGTTGTATTTATTCCAACTCCACCGACGATGCCAGTTCCAAATTTCTTAAATATCTTAAACTGAGCCAGGTCACAGCTCCTGATGGACTAAACTCAACAATTGATCGCTTTACAATTTAAATTGTTCTACTTCGACAGCGTCTTTCTAAATTGTTGTACGATTATGCGGCTCGGATCAGTAACGTGCTCTTTTTTCAAACGTTTAATACAATTTTACATTGTATAATTATCCCCGAAGCTTCGTACATAATCATAAACATATAGTATTTCATATAGATTTAGACTTTTATACAGTAACATCTTCTGAAAATAAGTATCTGGAAATTTATTATTGTTTTGTGATGTTGTCTTATGTGTATATAAGCCATATAAACATTGTATATGAATATTTGTATACCAGCAACAACAACAAAAATGCATAATAATAATAAAATTATCATAAAGAGATATGATTAGATGAGATATAAGACATAAAAACATAAACACAAGAAATTCTATAGAAGATAAACTAGAAACCAACGAAAAAAAAAATTTATTTTGATTGTACTTTATTTATGCTGCTTTATGAAATTATGTTGAGTTTTTTTTTTGTGTAATAATAATATTGAATGTTTCCTCCATCTCTCGATCGCACAGTCACTCGCATTTAGTATATGTATAATCATGGGAATAGTCTACTAAACATTATAATTTGAACTAAGCGAATGAAATTTTATTTATATGTTGTATCACAATTTTATGCAAAAACAATGTTGCGAGTTTTCACACGCGCGCAGGTAAGAAATAAATAACCGAATTGATTATGTTGTTATACGATGTTTATGTGTGTATAGAGCAAAAATAAAATATAATTTTATGTTTTTAAAACTGTGAAATTTTATTCATGACTTGATGGCATTTTCCATTTTTTTTTTGTTTTTGCTTAAATTTTCCAATGCCAACATGAATATATTACGGCGGAGGTTAACATCCCGCTTTGTTATTATAACAACAAGCAGAGGCGAAAAACAACTTAAAGTTCAATCAAGCTCGATTTAATTTTCGAATAAAGTGTTTGAATATATGTATATGATTTGATTGAAATTCGATTTGTATTCAAATTTTTAAATTATGTGCACCAATATGACAAGATAATAGAAATTGCATTATGCTTGAGTTGCTTGTTTGAAAGTGTAAACCAATATGTTCCGAGAATTTATAAATATATTGAACCGAAGTACCGAAATAGACAAATTCCGTATTTGCAAGTCAGTCATTTGCAGACTCATTTCTATAGATTTCAGTTTCAGTTACATAAAATAAGCTCAGATGGTGTAAAATTTCTGACGGTGGCTACATCATTACATACCGACATATTTTCATCTATAGCGGATCTCATTCAGCCACCGCCAGAAATCAATAAATATAACACAATGAAAAAGGCATTGATTGGCAGGTATTCGCTATTACAGGAAAAACGCCTCGAGGAACTCGTCAGTAAGCAAGATATCGGCGACAAAAAACCATCAGAGAATAAAGTACGCAAACTCTGGATGAGGAGAGTGCTTAAAATCATCCAAGTTGCACTTGTCGGATTTGAAGATAAGACAACAGTGGGTCTAATTCCCAAAGCGGATCGCATGTCTGAAGCGGCAGAATTACCCAACATTTCGCCGATCGATTCCGCCCAATCATCAACGAGCAAATCAACAACGTCAAAAAAATCGGAGATTTCAGAGTTGAAAGAGTAAGCTCCAAATCCAAGCTCCAAATAGCCCTACAGGTAATCCTAATCGCTTCAGAAGTCCGCAGCCTTCAAGCCAGCCACATTTCAGACCAAGGAGCTGCAGCAGATGTCAAAATAAGTACAGATTTTGTTGGTATCATTTTAAGTTTAGCGCTAGAGCACAAAAATACATTAATCCATGCGAATTCACAGCCAACAACACGGTATCCACAAACTCTAATCCTTTAAACGACTAGATTCGATTATCAATGCGGCTGATAATCGAAAATATATAAACCGACAACTTTTTATTAGAGATCAGAAAAACCATCTCCTTTTTATTGTGGATACTGGGGCTGATCTTTCTGTGATTCCAGTACCCTGTTAAAGTTAGCCGAAAGTTTCCAGCCGAAAGTGAAAAGTCGATAAAGCAGATTATGTTATTGACATCCCAGCCGAAAATAAATCCGCCTCTAGAGTGTTATGTCTGGATATGAATTGCATTGATGTGACTTGTCAATAGCTATCGCAGGAAATAAATTCAGTTCAAGTTTCCCGTGGGAAATCTCGGAAAATTCGATTTTCCAAAAATCATTAGAAAATTTGTATAAAATCAGCCTTTAGAGTGTTATGTCTGCAGAAGAATTGCATTGATGAATGGCTGATTTTATACAAATGATTTCTGGAAAATCGAATTTTCCGAAATTTCCTACGGGAAACTTGAACTGAATTTTTTCAAGTTGACAAGTCTCATCAATGCAATCCATCTCCAGACATAACACTCTAGTGGCTGATTTTATTCATCCGTTTCTTATTTTTGGCTGGAAACTTTTTGAATTTTCCGAGATTTCCCACGGGAAATTTCAACTGAATTTTTTCCTGCGATAGCTATTGGCAAATCACATCAATGCAATTCATCTCCAGATATAACACTCTAGAGGCTGGTTTTATACAAATTTTCTAATGATTTTTGGAAAATCGAATTTTCCGAGATTTCCCACGAGAAACTTCAATAGAATTTTTTCATTCGATAGCTATTGGCAAATCACATAAAACGATTCAACTTCAGATATACACTCTAGAGGCCGATTTAATTCTAATTTTGTGGATTATTCTGATTTTCCGATATTTTCTACGAATAGGTTAAGAAAAGTTTTATATGTAAAACTATTTATACAATTTTTTATTTAAATCCATGTATCCTATTTACTTTCGGCTGATAACTACAAAATTTTTCATTTTCGGCTGAAATGTTAATATCACAATCTGCATTATCGATTTTTACTTTCGGCTGGCAACTTTCGGCTAACTTTAGCAGTATGATTCCAGTCACATATTTTTGTGGAAATCGAGCTCTCGATCGGCAGCGAAAGGCACAACCATTAATACTTATGGAACCCAGTTTACCGACCAATAATCGGTGCTGATTTTCTTACGAAATTCGGTCTACTTGTTGACCTTAGAGGAAGACGAATCATCGAACCGGCAACGAAATTAACTGTCAACGCTACGACAGTTGCCGTCAACACTCCCACACCAAAACACTTAGTGGTTGAGAAGGGCTACGAAAAAATACTAGAGAAATTCCCGTCCCTTACCAAATTTCCCAATTACAATGTGCCAGTCAAGCATAACGTGATTCATCACATTATTACGAACGGTCAACTCCCTTATGCGAAACCACGTCGGCTGGATCCCACTAAAAATAAGGCAGCGTACAACTAATTTCAGCATATGGTCGAATTAGACATATGTAAACCATCGTCTTCTCCGGTTTCTACCCCACTCCACATCACATAGTTCCAAAGAGAGACAACACCGATTGGCGTCCATGTGGAGATTGCCGTCGACTAAACGCAATTACGGTACCGGATAACGGGTGCACAATTTTCACAAAAATCGACTTAATTAGGGCATATCATGCAATACCTGTGGCAACCGAAGACGTGCCTAAAACGGCAATAACAACCCCATTTGTCTTATTCGAATAAAATCGAATGCCTTTTGGTGTACGGAATGCTGCTCAAACCTTTCAACGCTTCACGAATGAAGTGCTAAAAGATCTTGATTTTATTTTCGTTTACATTGACGACATTTTGGTTGCAAGTGCAACAGAGAAGGAACACAAATCTCATTTATGGCAAGTATTACAACGACTTGCCAAAACCTTCGTCAGAGCGCGTTCTAGCCATAACTCAGTTCCCTCAACCTACCTCAATTAAATCTATTCAGAAATTCGACGGAATGGTAAATTATTTTCATCGTTTCATTCCACGTTTAGCCGAATTTCTAAAACCAATTCACGCGCACTTGGCAAACTTGTCAAAAAGACCAAAAACAGCCAAAAAATTACTTCTGGTCAGATGAATGTAAAGAAGCATTCATCATAGTCATTATTGGCACATCCCATTGAAAATAAACTTTTCAACATAACTTGTGACGTGTCGAACATTGCCTTAGCAGCAATATTAGAACAAATCAATAAAGGTATAGTTGGGAACCATTGGCGTTCTTTTCAAAGAAACTCACATCTGAAATCAAGTATTCCTCCTTCGACAGAGAACTGCTAGCTATATACTTAGCCAGATTTACCATTTGGATTTTATATCCCAATTCACGACTCACATCAAACACATTTCAGGTAAGCAAAATGTGGTCGCAGATGCTTTGTCACGTTCATGTGATCCACAAACTACCTCTATAAGCAAAATCCCGGATTTAGGAAAGATATCAGAGTTACAACAGACAGACGACGAAATTAGAGCTCTGATAAATAATAATCTCGTCCAACAAGCACCAAGTACAAAACTTGAACTTGTCAATGTCACTAGTCATTAAAGATACTGAGAAATCTCCTCTGGTAATCATCGGGTATACAGTCCTCAACCACTACATCGTGTAGTTTGCGATTCACTGCACGGCATTTCACATCCGCGCATCGCGAAAAGTTCTTTCTACGCGTTATTTTTGGCCTAATTTGAATCTTGACATCAAAAATTGGGTAACAAACTGTTTATCATGCCAGAAATCAAAAATACATCAACATACAAAGTCCCAGCATAGCAAAATCAGTTTTCCTGCAACATGCTTCCAGCACATTCACATGGATATAGTCGGACCGCTTCCACCATCAGAAGACAACCAGTATTTGATAACGATCGTCGACAGGTTCACCCGTTGGCCGGAGGCATACCTTATTCCAGATATAAACGCAGCAACCATTGCTAATACATTCATCGAGCAATGTACATAAAGGTTTGGCGTTCCCCTTTAATTAACGACAGACAAGGGCAGCAATACACATGGTGAAACAAGATTCAAACGCGACAAAAAAAATGTAGCCGACGTAACTTATATCAATATGCATATGACAATGGCCTAAGGCGGTTTGAATCCGGAGATAATGATATTCTGTTTAGGGTAATGTTATTTTTTAACTGTTTTAAATTTAGATTGCATAAATAAAATTGATTTCGAGAATTTATTCCCTTAGAACAGCAAGTTTGTAAAACCCAAAGTTTATACTACTTATTTTGTATTAAAGTGGGATAACACGCATCCTAATAAATTCATACATTTCCTTATAGGTCAAAGAGTCACCCTCATTTATTAAATCACTTAGATTTCTTGCATTCCGAAGGATGTTGAACTTAGATGTATATTGGCTATATCTGGGACAAGCCAGTTTCCATGGTTCAGTCTAATTCTCTCAACCGTTCGCAACATTCGCGTATCTCCTTGAGTTTCTTGAATAACGGAATTCTCAAAAGAGTACCACGGAGCACTCTGTACTTCATTCCTTTCGTTAGACTTTTCTCATTAAATTCACTATCCCATTTTCTCCACAGATTCATCTGAAGCATTCGAAGTACATCTCTTGCATCCTTCCTTCCGTACTCCTGAACACTGTCATTCAATGTATTCTTTTTTGCTAACATATCGGCTCTTTCATTCCCTTCGATCTGCCTATGTGATGGAATCCATTGTATGGTCACATCAAATTGATGGTCTCGAACGCATTCAAAAATCAAATCGACATACACATGGCCTTCCCTTTCACCTCCACATTTTAGCAAACATAAACCACTCTGGGAATCGGAAAATATTACTATTTTCCTTTTCCCTTCATTCGCAGCCAGTTTAATTCCTTTAAGCATTCCAATCAGTTCAGCGTTCATTATACAGATGCTTTTGTCCACTTTAAAATACTTTTCCACATTCTTACTAGGCATAAAGACACCAACACCCACTCCATTCTCATTCACACTAGCATCTGTATAAACGATATCATCTTGCACACACCGCTGACTGATTTTCCCAAACATAATTTTGGCGAAAACTTCATTCATTCCCTTATTATATTCCTCTATTTTCAAACATACAGTAAGATTATTAGGAACTTGTTGCGGACCAGCATTGTCTATACTCAGAAACATGTTTATATTTTCAAGTACAACGCTAGTTCTATATTTCGGTTTGTACACCGCCCTACTTTGTAATCTTACTATCATTTCATTCCAAAACTAATTTTTCTTAGTTATCATTCGCACCGACTCTATCACTGTGATCCACTCTCTCTTGTAATCAAGGGGTGAATCAACCAATTCAGACCTAAGACTGTGTATTGAGGTGGATTTAATTGCCCCAATACCACTAATGCACATGGATTTTATACTTTCATTAAATGGCTAAAAGCTCCTTTCGAACCATTCCCATACACACTAATACCATATTTGGAGGATACTAGGGCCTTTCTTAAGATGTCAGTCACACACGGATGAGCGCCCCATTTAGATTTGTTTACCCGTTTAACCACATTTAAACGTTCCTTGCAGTTATCTGCCAAAATTTTCATGTGCTTCCCAAAATTCATACGTCTATCAATCCAAATACCCAAATACCTGTACACATATACTTGTTCAATTCTATGAATATCGACACTTATAATTACATTTGCAACCTTTGTTCTGAAACTCTGAAAATTAGCACACTCATTAGGATTCACTCTCAGATTTAACATTTTAAGTTTTTGAATTAAATCATCTACCCCCTTTTGCGCTCTTTGAGCCGCCATATCAATACTTCTCCCGTTTTCCAATTACTACAAAATCGTCTGCAAATTGCAGAACGATTTAATTTTATGCATTGATGTGGTGTATCTCGCTGTTATATAGATTGAACAGAGCTGGAGATATTTTACTTCCTTGCGGAAGTCCAACATTTGCAACTCCCTCCAACCTAAAACCACTTTCAGCCATAAAATCTTTTATGCACATACATACTTTCCGTGAAAATCCAAAATTCGAGAGAATTGGTTGTAATTTCCACGGAACCGCACTGCTAAGCTCTTTCAATGTCCAAGAATACCGCAACAGCTTTCAATCATCCTTTCTTACTTCCCAAACAAAGTTTTCCACACACTCGATTGCAGAGTGGTTCTTTCTAAATCCAAAAGTCGTCGATTGATTGATTGATTAATATGAATGCACGGTCAAGCTTATGAAGCAAGAAATCCCGTGTTAGTGATGTGGTCATTAAACTGTCACACCAACTTTATAACACAGGTGAATGCTTTCCTTACTGAAGATATCTAAGCACCATTACAACAAGGAGAGCACAACCACTCGCGATATCACATAAATGTGACAGCATCATGTCCACCCCTGGCCGGGTCCCACCGTGCACTCTTTCACACATAACAAAATCGAAGGATATAATAGGATAGTTAGAAGTGACAGAATCGGCCCGGTTACAGACACCTAGGTATAGCCGATAGTTAGTAAATTGTTAGTAATTATATAGTAAAATAGTTAGCACAGGACAACACAATTTCTAAACTACATCTAATTTACTACTTCTTGATCCTAGAGGGTTGGTTCAAGCTTAAATTGAATTCTGAAACTCAGGATTAATTTAATCCCTATAATAATGATTAATTCTGGAACTATGTTATATTCTAAAAATTGGATTATTTATTAACCTATTAAGGAAGAGGAGAGAAGATCTTCAGTATTCACGGTCAAACATCACGGTGTGCCTGAACCACTTTTAAATGGCTCGGAAAACCACGTTTCTATTTTCTTCAAGGATCGAAAGTTCCATGTTTGAGAAGTCCAAAAAAACAAAAATTAGCAAAATCCCCGGAGCTGTTTTGAAAAAAACGCAATTTCAATTTTTTTTCTGCGACGATACGAAAATTCACGATTTTTTTTCATAATTCTGTAGGTGTAGCCAAGAGAACTGCTGAAATGCTTGAAAAATAAATACATCACCATATCTGTCTGTGTACAGACATTGTTTTGTTTCTTTTCACGTAAATATGTTTGTTGTTTTTCAAATGGTTGCTTCAAAAATCAGCAGAAAGAGAGACTTACTCGTAGTTGTCGCAATATTAGTCAAAAACAGTCGTTGACAAACCGGCCAGTAAATAACAGTTATTAGTAATAGACGAACCTCATAAGAGTGAAACAAAATGTCACGAAAGACAAAGGACCATGCGCGAACTCATGAAGAAAACCGAGGTGTGATTTTTTTGTTGTGTTTAAGAAAGAAAGATAAGATGTGGGATATTGTGGGCCCATTGAAAATTGAGGTAAAAAATGCTGTAAATATTAATCTTGATGATATTCGTTACCCATCTGCTGTCTGTAGCAGTTGCAAAATCATCATATACAAATTCAATAAACAAAATTCTGAAGAAACCAACTTAGCTCTACCGGACTATTCTGGTTTTCTGGAACTCCCATGTGTAACACGATCTAAAAATAAGATACTTTGTGACTGCAGGTTGTGTGAAATTGCGAGACGTGCACCAGACAATCTGTGTCTAGGAAATTCAGCGAAAAGAAAAGTAATCAAGAAAAAGTGTAAGAAATGCAGAGGACCACTGGCTAAAAACAAAATTTGCACTTCACCTAAATGCATCCCTATTCTCACTGAATTGATTTCAAAAAATTTGTCTACCAAAGAAAAGGAAAAATTAGCTTCATCAATGCTAAAAGATATTCTACACGTGCCAGAACACTCAAACAAGGAAGGACAGTTGCGGTTATCTCAAAGGAGAGGCAGAAAACTACCAGTTTCAGTGAATTCATACAATGTGACATATTGAAAATAAGTACAGAATTGGGGTTGTCTACAAGAAAGACACATTCTCTAACTGCTGCTTTGCGAGTTTGCAAGAAGTAGATTTGAAAATTGGGCTTAACGGTGGTGGAGGGTTTTTGAAGATTTCCTTATCCATTCAATCAAGATTCGAAGGAGCCGATAATAATCCACATTTCAAAGGGGCCAGTCAGCATTTTCATGATGGATTACACGCCAATAAATTTAAGGACACGGGTGTGAAAAAGTTATTCATCCTTGGTATCATTTCTGATACACAAGAAAATTATGTGAATGTTTGCACTCTGTGGTCCTCTCTACATTTGAATGACTTAAAAGTCATGATCATAGCCACAGACCTAAAAATGGCCAATATAATAACTGGGGTCATGGCTCATTCTTCTCATTACCCGTGTACGTGGTGTACTGCATCAAAAGATCTCTTGAGTAAGTGTGGAAGTTATAGAACCGTTGGTAGTTGCCGTGAAAATTCAGACGCCTTCAAGAATAGAGGTAGTAAACAAATTATTGCCAAGAATTTTTACAGTCACGTATCTCAACCTATTTTTACAGGGAACCTAATGCTCGGGGTAGTAAACACGTTGTATGGGCACATGCTGAGGGAATGCGAAGACGATACTGAGAAATGGGCAAAATCGTGCAATGTAAGCAGAGAATTTGTCCATGGATCTCCTGGTTTCGCAGAATCGCAAATTTGTTGAACAAGATAGATCTGATTCGGGCAAAATGTAGTGTTCATTGTTTAAAATATGTCAGATGTTTTAATGATTTTTCAAGTGTCGTCAATTCATGTTTCTCGAGTAGTTTTGACGAAAAATTTGAGGTGTATATTTCAGAATTTCAAAGAAGTTATTGGGACCTAGCAATACCAATAACGCCAAAAGTTCATGCTGTCTTTTTCCACGTTCCTCATTTTTGCCGAAAAATGGAGAAAGGACTCGGGAACTACAGTAAGCAAGCTATGGAGTCAGTTCACCATGATTTCAAAAATACCTGGATGAATTATAAAGTCCACCATACACATCCAGATTATAGCTCCAAACTTCTAAGAGCTATACAAGAATATAATTCTCGCCATGTTTAAGGTTCAAGGTGTTTCTGGCTTTTGTTCCACAGCCTTGAATAAACAATGACAGTCAAGAGAAGACATTCTTTCGTGTAAGGACTATATTATGATTTGGGCAGCCTAAATAAATTTTGCCTTTTCATTTTGATGTCTCCATGTATTTCATTCAATAATCTTGAGTTTCGTCATTTTTCAAATAAAGTTGCATTACTTAATTCGATAGATTTCGTCCAATATTACTGATTTGGTCTGGAAAAGTTGATCTTTGTTGCAAATATTAAAACTTTCTATTCTCGATTCTTCTTTCTACAAGAGAGAACAAACAAGCTGCAAAAAAGTCGTAAATTTCCGTATCGTCACCAAAAAAAATTTGAAATTGCGTTTTTTCAAAACGGCTCCGGGGATTTTGCTAATTTTTGTTTTTTTGGACTTTTCAAACATGGAACTTTCGATCCTTGAGGAAAATAGAGACGTGATTTTCCGAGCCATTTAAAAGTGGTCCAGACACACCGTAACATCGTACACTCATTTACACATACCAAAACCGATGAATAGAATACGATTATAAGTCGGGACTCCTAAGCGATTAATAGATAACAAATTATTAGTACAATAAATGATAAATAGGTTAGCACAAGATAGCACATTCTAAGTACATGATTAGATGCTCGTTCCTCTGTAAACCAATGCCAGAACTCAGGATTTTTTAATCTAAATCAGGACATCAAAAATTAGTATTATTATTAATGTTTTAATTTACTAATCTTTTTGACATAATTAAGATAAACAAAAATCAAAATCTACGAAATTTATTACTATATACCCCATAAAACTATATGCGGTATATACCCCATAAAACTTCAGCTCCGTTTATGGACATATTACCCTGCAAAATCAAGCATGCAAAGTAAGTAAAATAATAAATCAATGAAAGGAACCTAAAACATTATTTTCTTAAAAGTTTATCGGTGTACCATATCACTAAAATTGACGTTTGTATGTAAAAATTGCAACCTAAACTTCAAAAAGTTTGGTTTTGCAAACCAAATCTCAATTCAACTCAAAAATGATATTTCCAAATTTGTATTGATTTATATAATTAATTAATTTATAAACTATTAATATCAACACGTTCGCAACTCAAGCAATTTTTATTGTGTTCAGGAGAAACTCACGTATTAAACTACTTTTGTGAAAATCTCTCTGTGCAATAACTGATGGAATTTTGTTGCAATTATGCCGAAGAATTTATCTCATCAATTTACACGGAATGCGAAGATGGCGGTGTTTCCAACTTTAAGACAAACACACGTGATGCACTGTAGTGCTTACTGAATAATTAATTACACAAAACGTCACCAATTTGAGGTTACTAATATTTTATTAATTTTATTTAATGTTCGAAGTAATTACATAAAATACAATGTTATTGAAATGACGGTATAAATATTTGAGACATTTAATTTATTATTACTCTTTTTATTTAATGTTTATCAAGCGAACTCAAAATCTTGAATGTGTCCAATGGCTTCAAAATTCCCAAAAAGGTGCAGATTAGTTCGACAAATTACGCCAAGGTTAGTATCGACGCTCACATTTAGGTATCGCGTCGATCAATTCTAGGTTATTATTGTTGCACTGAACTCCAAATACTGCATTGGAATTCATCCACCATTTGACACTTTGAGTTGTCATTTTGGACTATTTTGATTATTTTGGTAAATATTGAATATAATTATAATTGTTTTTGTTTACAATCGAATTACATAAATTATTAATTGTTAATTCTATTTTTCAGGATGACGCAGCTGTAATATGCCTACCGACGACATCCTCATCCGACACCGACGCAACAACTTATAAGAAATGGCAATTATCCAGCCAGTATTCATTCAATAATCGTTCGCTCATTTGATTCCAGATTCCGTGATGCCTCGGTAGCCCATCACAACTCGTCGTCACTCTAAAGACAATACAAACATAAATATTAAATCGTTTGAAAATTATTTTATTGTGTTTTTTATATATATGAATTATTTTGAGACCAACAAATAAACGTTGGCGTTAACACTCTCTACCGGCTAAGCTTCCAGTGAAACTACTCGACACAAATACGAGTAAGTGATAGATACTCTTAGAAAATCATCCATATAGCAAATTAATCGTAACAAGAACTACCGCAATATTATCCTAAATAAATTTCATATAATTTGTGTCACAAATGTGTGACGTGAGTTTCTGGTAAAACTAGCATGTCACACACATGTGACACTGAGTGGCGAACGTGTTAATCAAACTAAGTAAACATAATGCATTAAGCAGTTTATAATACCCTGTAAAAAAATTAATCATTAATCATACATATACATGGTATATATGGTATTATATATGGCGGGTTCTGATACGACTCAAATTTACTCAATTAGTCGAATACACTAAAATTTTCGTTGTGTTTGTATAGATCATGTTTTATTAAGAACACTATGGTTGTTTCATGGATACAAAAAACACAAAGAAAGAAAACAACACCAAAATAAATAACATATTCTTATATACTAAACCACCAACACACATTGAAAGCAAATATTTTCTACAATCTTCCATGTGCGTAGTAGGAGACTTATCATGTTTTCATTATATTATATACAGATAATAGCCTAATAGAAAACATACAAATATTCCTGATCTATGTATCAAGATACAGAAAAATATTTGTGACAACTATTCCAAAACGAACAAAAATGTCTCTTTGTTTTTGTTGTTGTTTAAATATTATATTACAAAAACCAATAATATATATTACATTTCCTTGATAGGATCTGTGTAAAGAGCGAACAAGACGGCATGTATAAACATTTTATTGGTTTGCTATGTATCAAGCTTCAAGAATGTATTTGTATCGATTGTACATAACATAAAACACACGAACCCATTCAAATATGCGTAAAAATAAAATAAAATATGAAATTAACTACGACGTATGTCAATTTACGTTAACATCTATTTTAATACGATCCAATTATTAGATTTTAGTAATTAAAACCCATGTACAATCACACAAAGGTTAAAATCATGCACTTAATCAAGAAATCAATAATTTTGATTTCCTTATATATAAATATAAAACATCCCGGTGGATTGCATTTTCCAAAATTACACTTTAAATTATTTCACTTCCACTTTTTAATTATTATTTCACTAAAAACTGAATTAAATAGAATTAAAATTATAATTATAGAGTATAAACACTACATAAACTACATAAATAAAACAAAAACAAAAACAAAAATTAAAATTAAAATAAATTAAATTTTTGAGGAGGAAATTTTTCACCTTTTTCTTTGTTCTCACATACCACATTGCTCATACTATAATGTTTACCATTCACCCTATTAAATAAACTCCATATTTGGGGCACATATTCTTTCAACTTCATTGTTCCACCAATCATTCACATTAATCTCTTTGATATACACAATTTTTGTACACAGTCTAACTGGCTTTGATTTATTTCATTTTCTCCGAGAATCTCATTCATCTCATTCACACATTTCTTGTTATTTATTAATTCATGCTTTTTCCTAAACACTCGATTATCATTCATGATCATATTCATCTTAAATGATCAACACCCAAATTCTCGTCTTCCACATTCCAAGTGACCCGGCAGGCCCTAGTTGGCCTTCTATCATTCATGAACACCATATCGCAGTCTAGAATCAGGTCGACTAACTGTTTACCTCTCCCGCAATTGTCAAAACAACCTTACATTCTCGCATGTGCTTTCATATCTCCACATAAAACCAGGTCACTTTTATCTCTCAAACACTCAAACAATTTTGTAAAGCCACTCAAGGCTTTTTTATTTTCATTTTCATCATACACCTGGGTTACATACACGCTTACTTGTAACATATTTCTTTCCAAGTTCGTGGTAGAGGCAGCTACTACTTCAATTACCTCAAAAGCTGTATCTTTTGAAGCGTCATATTTATGGCGTACATTATTGCCACTCCACCATAACCATCGCTTCTTGGTTTGGAAACAAATCTGTACCCTCTCACATTCAAGGTCTTGTTCATTCTCTCCCATGTTTCGCTTATAAGCATCACATTCATTTTATTCTTGGCCAGATATGTTTTCCAACATATTTTTTTTTGGCGTAAAAATTTTGTATGTTGACCTGACCAAACATAATTCTTTCACTCATGTTTCACATTCACACCAATAACAATTTATATATACTAATTAAAAATCTATTCTGAGAATATCCCCTTCCAAAATTTAACAAAAATAACTTTTAATGAAACAATAAAATTTTGTTGCATGAAATTGCTGATGTTGCATCCTTCATAAAGATGTTGCATGTTTTGAATTGTTGTCCAGTTTCGTGATTATTATTTATTTATGATGTACATTAATATCTGGTTTCATCGGTGTTTGTGGTACAATAAAATTTTTATTGTTTGCATCCGTAATCAACGTTGTGCTATTAAACTGGTGTTGTAGGTTTTGGAAATTTCGAGAGGAAAAATAAAAAACACAATTAACTCAATTTAATATAATTTTACTATCATTTATTGGTTTATTAAAAGTTAGAATTATTATTGTTCATATTTATGATTATGCTTTATTTATTTAAATTTTACAATTTATTTCACATTTTTAAACTAGTATGACTCTTAGCCAAAAAAAAACTCTCTCTTTAATTACAAAAACTTTCCTTTATATAGATTTTGAATGGTATATAAAGGTTTACATATACAATTCAATTACAATTCCATATATACATATTTACAATTGTATTCAAGTTAAAAATAACCAAATTTCAATATAATGATTATATAATATAAAATATAAAAAGATACAGTGTAACACTGATAATTCATAACACCTTCCCCCTAAGATTTAAATAATTATTTTTAATTTAAAACATAATTTGATTTCAATTTTTTTTTTTTTAATTTAGTATTTACAATTTTTGTTTTTTTTTTCTTATTTAGTAATACATATTAAATAATAATACTTAACAATAATAAGGTTTCAATGTTCAATTTATTTATTTATTTCAAGTTTGCACAATTATACAATATAAATATTTACAATTAATGCGATAGTTAAAATTTAATATTGAAACTTTTTAATTCGATTATTGTGAACTGTTTTTAGTCGATTGTTAACGAGTATTGTGGTATTGACAGGTGAAGGAATTTGTTTGATCTCAAATGGTCCAAGCCAGAGAGGTGAAAACTTGTTTCTTCGTACTTCATTTTTTAACAGAACAAAATCACCAATATTCAAATTCTTCACTTGGGTATTTGTATCGTAATAAACCTTAGACTTTTGTTTCTTAGTAATAAGGTTTTTCCTGGCTAAATTAAAAGAATTTTGCATACGATTTTTTAGTTCGAAAATGTAGTCGTCGTAATTATAAACTATTTCTGGTTCGCGAATTAAAGAATTGGGTATGAATGGTTTATGCCCGAATAATAACTCATAAGGCATAAATTTAGTTGCGGTGTGTGGTGTGGTGTTAAAAGTAAAAATAGCAAACAGAAGCCAAGTGTCCCAATTTTGTTCATCGGATTGAGTATAGATTCGAAGATATTCAGTCCAACTTCTGTGAGAACGCTCTAATGCCCCGTTTGTCTCTGGCTGGTATGCTGTTGAATTTAATTTTTTTATTTTTAAAAACTTACACACGTTAGAAAATAATTCGCTCATAAAATTTGCTCCTTGGTCAGATAATATTTGTTGAGGAACTCCGAATATGCAAATTAATTTTTCAACGAATACTCGAGCTACAGTATCAGCTTCTTGGTTATTAATTGGAAACGCCATTGAGAATTTCGTCAAATCATCTTGTATGGTTAGGATATATCTATTATTAAGATAAGATATTGGAAGTGGACTGACTATGTCCAAAAATACTTTTTCGAATGGTTGTGACGAAGTTGTTGTTATTTGCATAGGCACCTTGTTCGTTTTGTTGCATTTGTTTTTCTGACATAACTCACAAAATTGTATAAATTTTTTTATTAGAGTATATAAATTATTGAAGTTATAATAGCGTTTTATTCTTTCGGCAGTACGAAAAACACCTTGATGACCTCCTAAAGGATTCGAATGAAAATCTTGAATAATTTTATTAATTTCAATATCATCAGTAAGGTGAATTATTTTTGAATTATTGAACTTGTTAGTAGGTCTATAAATTGATTCGTTTACTATATCACTTTCTAGCAGTTGCTTATTTTGAGATCGTGTAACTACATGTACATTTGTTTCAATTGATTCGTCTATTTCCATTTTTATTCTACTCAGTGCATCCGCGTTTAGATTAATGTTCCCCGGCTTATGAATAACCTTGTAGTCGAACTCATCGAGTCTAATACGCCACCTAATTAAACGAGACGATGGATTTTTTAAATTACAAAGCCAGATTAATGGCTTGTGGTCCGTAACAATTGTGAATTTCCGACCGTATACATATGGACGGAAGTGCTCAACAGCCCATACCATCGCCAAAAGCTCCTTTTCAATTGTCGGATAATTTATTTCCGCCTTTTTGAGTACCCGACTTGCATACGCAATCGGTAGATCAAAATTGTTTTTGAACTGTGATAGAACTTTTTTTTTTTTTTTTTTTTATTTTAAATCATTACCAATTTTATTAAAACGTTTAAAACAAAGTTATAATAAATAATAAGTAATTGGTAAGATAATTGCACCTTTAGTTTCAAAGAAACGTGTGTCAGGTACAATGGTTCTCTCTAATAATATTACAAAAAATTTAACAAAAAAGTCAAAGTTAACACAATAATAATTTACAAAATTTAAGAAATTTAAAAAGTAAAAGTAATACAAATAAAATAAAAGACAAAACTATAATAATACAAGAAATAGATGCTCAATTGCTTTGTTTAGTTTCAACCAATTTTTGAGAGCTCTGGAGAAAGCGGAGAAGCTGCTGCACACTCGAATTTCCAATGGTAAGTTGTTAAAGATTATTGCTGAAGCCACACTGAAGTAACGTTTACGAAACTCTAAATTAACATTGGAGACAAACTTTATAAATTTGAAATTTAAACGAAGATTATAAACTGAATAGTTGACAAAGTTGTTCCCGATGATGATGTAAAAAAGCTTTAAGACCTTGAAAACATACATGTGTTGTAAAGGCATTATATCCAGCTCCTGAAATATAGGCCATGATGGTGTCTGCAATGATTTAAACGTCATTAAACGTCGTTCAGCCGCAAAACATGCTTCTGTCGAACGTACAGAGGATGTAAAAGAGTTTTACAAGCACCACCCCAACATGCTAAACCATACAGGAGGATAGAATCAACTAGGGCAAAATAGACCAATTTCAGAAGATATAACGGACAGTATAATCGTAAAACATACATTTTCCTGGAAACCAAAAGAATTCTTGACTTAAGGCCTTCAATGTGGGCCTTCCAGTTTAGGTTACTATCAATCATAACTCCCAAATATGTAATTTCACATACCGAGCTTATGGTGAAGCAACCATTAGGGATACAAATTGGACTGTTATTACAGCCAAATGCGTGATAGATAATCGGTGTTTGGGATCTCTGGCATTCCCTGAAATGCATAACTTTTGTCTTGTCGCTCAAAATCAAATTATGGGCTCCCAACCAAATCGCTAACATAACCAAATCCTTGTCAATAATAGTAAGGTTCGCATGATGGTTGAGGCCAGCATAAACAAATGAAAGATCATCCGCATACGCAGTGAGGGTACCAGAAAAATTCTAGTTGAAGATTCCATTTATGTAAACAAGAAAGAGTAGCGGCCCCAACACTGAACCTTGAGGAACTCCAACCCTAATATAATGCTCCTTACTCAAAATATTGTTGACGCGGACAACTTGAGTTCGGTCACTTAGATAATCAGAAAGCCACTTGTGTAACATTCCACGAAAACCGCAACGATTTAGTTTTAACCGAAGAATTGTATGATCAACTCTATCAAAGGCTTTGGTTAGGTCAACAAACATTGCTGAAGCCTTAAGTCCTCGATCAATGCTGCCACTTATCTGTTCCAGAAATTCTAAAATCGCTTGTTCAGTATTTTTATTGTTACGAAATCCAAATTGTTTCGGAGAGAAAAATTCGTTTTGATCCAAAAAATCAACAATCCTGTTCTGCATAGCCTTTTCAAAAATTTTAGAGAAGATTGAAAGAAGTGATATTGGTCGGTAGTTATTTACACAAGTTTTATCATTTTTCTTAAATATGGGGACAACAACAGCTCTTTTCAAGGTTCCAGGAAAAACTCCTGTTTCAACACTTAAGTTAAAGAGAAAAGACAAGACATCCACAAGGAAGCAAGCCATTTTTTTAACAACACTATTTGGAATTCCATCAATCCCAGGAGACGGTTTATTTTTTAGGGAGTTAATAATATTATACAGTTCCCCTGGAGAAACAGGTGAAAAATAACAACTATTCATAACATCATAACTCTCAGTAACTATTCGATTTCTTTCCAACTCATCCATCACTGTCGAACTATTGGAGTTCCCTATACTTACAAAGAAATTATTAAATTCATTAGCAATAGCCGCAGAATCCGAAATGGTCACATTATTATGACTATTAATTTCTCTGATTTCAGCGTTACCATGATGCTCACCAATTATATTATTCACAGTTCGCCAGTTTTTACGAGCATCATTACCATTTTTTTCAAACTGTTTTGTGTAGAAGTGTTTTTTGGTCTGCTCTATTTTGAGATTTACCATATCACACAGTTTGCGGCTGTAGTTAGCTAGCCTTTTATTGTTAGGAAACTTTTTTGCTAGGTGACATATTCTATTTCTTTTACGAATGGCTCCCAACAAATTATCAGACATCCATGGCTTAAGCTTGGCTGTTTTATTGAGTGGGACCAATCTAGTACAGTTAGCAAGATGACCACTAAAAATATTTATGAAATTATCATAAGCTAATGACGCATTAGACACATTATAGACATTGATCCAATGTTCATTTAACAGCAATTCTTTTAAACACTCATAATCTATACGAGATATCTGCCTCGCATTAGTCTTAAGATGTCCTTTATTCGAGCTCTGTATAGCCAGTCCGATGAATTTAGCATCAATTAGACAGTGGTCTGAGATGCCCAAATTATGCACCTTGTATGAAATATTATGGAAATATCTGTGGTCAAACCTAAAAAAGATATTGTCGATACAGGTCGCAGATGTTTTAAAAATTCTTGTAGGTTCATCCACTAAAATCTCAAGACCAAAACTAGACGAAATAACTAAAAGATTCTCAACATGCGCAGTTTTCCGCACAAAATCCATATTAAAATCTCCCATAATTAAAAAGTTAGTATAGGGCAAGTTTTGCAGAAGCTTAGTGAAATCTCCAATGAAATCTGGAATGTTAGCAGCATGCAGTCTGTAAACACATACAGCACATAATATTTTCGAACACCAAGGAAAAGTTATACCAACACCATCAAAAGACCTAAAGTCAAGGTTAAACTGCATACAGCTCAACATTTTACTAGCGTAAATTGCAACACCACCAGACCTATATCCCTCATTACATTTAGCAAACAGGTTATAATCATGTAGATCGTAGTTCTCAATTTCATCATTAAAGATCCAGGTTTCAGACAAACCAATCAATAACGGCTTCACGCATACAGACTCAATGTAAGACAGCAGCCTATCCGAATTCCTCCTCATGCTTCTTATATTCTGATAAACAAAACTAAAATCATTCATCATGAAAACGCGCCAATAATATAATAATCTCTAAACACAATAACAAAAACACTCCAAAGCATATAAGATAGCATTGCAATACAAACAACTGATATGAAAATACCGATAGTAAAAATTAACCATAACGTGCATAATGAAATTTCAAAAGATAATGAACGGTAACTCCATAAAAAAAAAATTGAAATAGAAAACGAAAACGGAAGAATGAAAAGATAAATATACAAAATAAATTTACTGCGCCATAAATTAACTGCGCCAATCGCCATGTCACTCGCATCAGTAGTAATAGTAAATGTTTCAGAAAAATCTGGATACTGTAAGATTGGAGGTTTAGTTAATGAATTTTTTAATTTATTGAAGGATTTATCGCAAAAAGCATCCCAAACGAATGGTTGACCCTTTTTTAAAAGACTGGTTAAAGGTTTTGCTATTTCTGAATAATTGTTAATAAATCTGCGATAATATCCGGATAACCCTAAGAATGACTTAATTTGTTTTTGATTTTTTGGTTGTGGATAGCTCTTTATTACTGTTATTTTTGATTGATCAGGTCTGATTCCATCTTCTGTTACATTATGTCCGAGATAAACAATTTCCTTTGATAAAAACTGGCATTTTCCTAAATTAACTTTTAAATTGTTAATTTTGAAACAATCAAAAATAGATTCTAATTTGGAATTATGATCTTTGAGGTTATGGCCTGTTACAATTACGTCGTCTAAATAAACTAAACACTTAATTCCATTTAATCCACTAAGTATATGGTTCATTAAGCGTTGGAATGTCGACGGTGCGCCTTTTAATCCAAATGGCATTCTTTTAAACTGGAAATGTCCTAAGGAAGTGCTGAATACAGTCTTTTCTTTGTCAGAGTCATCTAAACATATTTGATGGTAACCATTTGCTAGATCTATTGTAGTAAAATATTTTGATTTGCCAAGATGGTCTAAAATGTCAGAGATATTGGGTAATGGAAACACATCATTTACGGTGATATCGTTCAATTTACGAAAATCCACAACTATTCTCCATTTTTTTTCGTCATTGCTTGATTTTTTCGGTACTACAATAAGAGGGAAATTCCACGGGCTTTTGCTAGTTTCAATGATTTCGTCTTCTAGCATTTGAGATATCTGCTTATTAATTTCTGTTTTAGTTGACTCAGGCAATCGGTACTGTTTAATATAAATAGGTTGAGAATTTGCTTCAGTTCGAATTTTGTGATAAGTAGCATCTGTCGCAGTAAGTTTATCACCCGGTAAATAAAATATCTCATTATATTTTCGGCATATGTTTAGAATATAATTTTTTTCTTCTGAGTTAAGATGATCTAGGTTAATAGATGATTGAATTGTTTCTAAGCGATTAATTATATTATTAGGCCATGAGTTCAAATGTATGACTTCGAATTCATCTAGCTTATTTAATGGTAATTCTAAATTTTCTATTTTTACGTCTTAATCGTTGGTATTAACAAGACTTACTGTTGTTAAATTGTTGTCAACTTTTAGAATTGAATTTGCAGTATACACACCACTACGAATTTCATGAGATTGGCAAAAGTAATCTATATGATTTGGAATATTTAGATGAACAGTAAATGTTTTTTCCGAACGAGCAGGAATTGATACGCCAGAATTAGTAGTCAGTTTCAATATAATTGTTTCATCATTTAGTGGAATTTCGAAATTATAATTCGAAAAATCGATTTTACACTTGTGTTTGGATAAGAAATCCTTTCCAATGATGCACAATAAAGCACAATAAATAGGGAAAGAATTTGGAACGATTTGGAATGTATGTCGAATTAATGAATTTGAAAATGTTATATTAGCATCACAGCTGGCCATTGTTTCATCAGTAATACCTTTAACTTTGCATTTCCTATCAGGATAACACAAGGTATTGTCATTTATGAAATTTCTTTTAAATATACTAATATCAGCTCCAGTATCGACTAAAAAATAATAAGATTTGGGTTTCAAAATATCTAATTCTAGTTCAATATATTTTCTATTATGATTTTCGGAAGTGAGATGAATTGTATAATGATTTAAATTTAAAGAATTGGGTTTACTTTTTGATTCCAATGAAGAATTATAAGAATTGGAATTAAGATCTAGATTAGAATCAAAAGCAATGAATGAATTAGATTGATTCATAAGAATATTTGAATTAAAATTTGGATTTGGATTATATTTTGAACACACTATTTTGAAATATCCCGGATCCGAACTGTTGTGTCCATTGAGTTTGCTGGATCGGATCCCGAACAGTTTTCCGAAGATGATTGCTGTTTAGTATTAGATATTTCTGTAGAAATTTTATTTGTCGAGTTTACATATTGACGTTTTCTACACGAATTGATATGATGTCCAGGTAATTTGCAATATGCACAAATTACAGGTCTGTGAGCAATGCGTATATTTGGTGAAAATGGTTTAATTTCGTTTGATTTATTCAAAGTATTATAAGTCGGAAATGTTCTACTGACAGAATTAGAGCTCGTCGTTTGAACGGTATTTCGGCTATAACATTTATCAGCAGAGTGCCCATTTCGCTTACATATTTGGCATTTGATCCAGGTATTCGCTTGAGCATAGTTAAGATGGTTTCGACTATTTACGATTAATTCTTCTTCACAAGCTTGATTTATTGCATCTCGAAGTTTGGTGAATCGGCAAGCTTTAATAATTATTTTTATGGAATCGTGAAGTCCTTCCTGAAAAGCCTTAAGAGCTGTTTTCGAATTTAGATTTGTGATAGTTGTTGCAGAATCAACTCCTTCGGTATATATACAAACTTCATTTAATTCCGAAAGCAATTTTTCTACTTTACTTGCATATGTAATTACACTTTCATTATGTTGTTGGCGAATATTAATTAGTTCTATTTAAAGTTGTTCGATTGAACATGAATATTGAAATTTGTTTTTTAATTCAATTTTTAAACTAGCCCACGAGTTGAATTTGGTATATTTGATTATATCATACGCTTTACCGGAAAGTTTTGTTTTAAGTAAATTCAAAAATTGTTCACTTTCGGTCTTTGCTAACCCATCATAAACAACATCGCAACACGAAAGAAATTTATGCAATTGAGCGGAATTCCCATCAAAATCGGGAATTATTTTAAGTGCTGTATCGATGTTTAATTTAGACATAGCTTCTACACTTTCGTCCAGAAATGGTTTAGTATTTTCAATTTCAATTTTTTTTAGCAGAACAACACAAGAACGTAACGCTAAATCGTCAGTATTGTTTGTCATTAATAAAATTCTGTTAATTAAGTAACTTCCGTTTAATACCAACAATGGAGAAATGAAATAAAAAATTCACAACGACAAATCGAATTAATGGGTTCCATTCATGTACACAATTATCATTATTTACGACCGTTTAGTAAAAAAAATAAATTTGCAATATAATTGATAAAAATTGAGAAATAACATTGAACACTAACCTTAAGTATTTTTTTTTTATTTATATCCTTTGAATCCAACTTGATAATACAGTAGCAAAATCAATCCAGTAAAAAAAATGCATGTATACTGTATAGGTTGGTGTAATTGTAACCAAACTGCTTCCGCTGAAATCTGCAGACAAAATGTTGAAATGATGAACGATGAAATTTCTGGAACATGTATAGGCGTAACGGTTGATGTACCCTCGATTGACGAAGACCTTCACGCGAACTATGAAATGAGCGGTTTATATAACTCATTCACTCAAAGTTTTGAAACTGCACTTTGTTAATTTCATTGATAAAATTAATAATTTTTTTTGCACTAAAGGAACTGTTGATTTTGATTTTATAGCTATTTTAGTCAATATGAAAATCATTCGTATTCACATAGTTTTAATTTGTAGATATCGTTTTGTGAGATTTAATATTTTCATGTTTTTATAGGATTATCACTAAAAATTATTTTATTTAACTCAATTTATGATTTAGGTGCATTTTGAACACAATGACAACTGTTTTTTTTTTTTTATTTTTTATTTTTATCACTCCACTTGGTCTTTTTTTTTTTTTTTAAAGCACATCTTTCATTGTTGACTACGTAAAAACACGATAGTTTACAGTTTTAAGAACTGTTTTTATTTTATGTTGTAACATTATGTAGACCTGTTTAGACACACCTCAAATGTCTCAATTGTCCACCGACATTGTACTTCAATTTGAACACTAAATCTATCATCTGAATTAATTCACTTATTTTATTTTGGAAAACCGTTTAATTTAATCAAAATTTTCAAAACAAGAATTGCTCGTTGAGTTTGAGCAAATCCCTCCGCTGCCACCAAAATTCTTGTTGTAGGTTTTGGAAATTTCGAGAGGAAAAATAAAAAACACAATTAACTCAATTTAATATAATTTTACTATCATTTATTGGTTTATTAAAAGTTAGAATTATTATTGTTCATATTTATGATTATGCTTTATTTATTTAAATTTTACAATTTATTTCACATTTTTAAACTAGTATGACTCTTAGCCAAAAAAAAACTCTCTCTTTAATTACAAAATTTCCTTTATATAGATTTTGAATGGTATATAAAGGTTTACATATACAATTCAATTACACTTCCATATATACATATTTACAATTGTATTCAAGTTAAAAATAACCAAATTTCAATATAATGATTATATAATATAAAATATAAAAAGATACAGTGTAACCCTGATAATTCATAACACTGGTCAATGAACGCTATTCGGTTTTTGGTACTTTGGCTCGGTGTACCGAGCTTTTTTGTAAGGTCGACCGCGTTTATTTACATTTCCGTTTACAGACACGTCTTCGCTTTCTGTGTCCATACATGATGAATTGGTTTTCTTTTGTCTTGCATTCAAATGATCCTTCACGTTAATCGTTTTTTGGATTTTTTCAATTTTGTTTTCAGCCTCTTTGTGTAAAATATTCATTTAGGCTATATCGCTGTACTTAACTCATTCTTCAGTGGTGGTTGAATGTACCATATTTTGATCGACTTTGCTTGTTGGTTGTGCGTGTTGTGATTGTTCTTGCGTTTGTACATGTTGTTCATCTGGTTCTTGTGGTTGTAGTGCTTGTTGTTGTAGCTGGTTTTATGCTATGTTGTTATAAGTATTCAAAAGTGGACATTCTTGTTTTTTTTTTTACCTTCTCCGCATTTTTACCACCTCTCTTTCATTCCATCGTAGAAATTGCGGTATTTTTCTCTCTATTTCTATGTAGACGACTCTTACTCCCGAAAAAACTGGTAGCAGTGAGTTAACTAACTCCAAACTTTTCACGTCTTGTTGACAGTATATTTCCAAAACGGTGCAAGGCCTCACTCAGTGTTTTATCCATAATTTCTGGTGGCAAATTAAACACCCTCACGTATCGCATTATTCCACTTGATTCTTTCACTGTTAACTCAGTTGATGTTCAATTTTTATAACTAAATGTCAAAACATTTGTCTCTCGTATAAGCTCAAGGTACCTTTGTTCTGTGTTGAAATTGATATATGTACAGCCACCGCTCGTACAGATATTGGTACAGTGTATGAATATCTTTAGCCGTTAGCCCATTGTTCAATACAAATCGCATCATTTATTGGCCAACTTTGACCAAACTAGGCAAAAACTGAAGTTTATCTTCGAGAATCATAAGTATTTGAAAATCTAACAGATTTGACAGCAACAAGAAGCCTCAATGTTCACTAAAGCGAATCTTAGTTAAAAGGTTACGTTAGTTAAAATCCCTATACCGATTTCAACAATATTACACGTTACATGAAATTTTCACGTCATAACATAAAAAAAACATAAGTATTCATACCTTTACACATCCATTTCCCAAAAAGTATTTTTTTTTTTAATATCAACAAATTTTATGGAAAACTGTTTACATTGCTGTTATTATTACTTTTCTTTAGCTCAAGTATGATTAATCATAATATAATTTAATCCCAACCATTTTATATTTGTTATACTAAACACAACAATAAATGCGAAAGTACACAACGATTATTTTGGTTCTTGTGGGAGTCAAAAGGCTCTTTCTTACGGTATAAAAATTAATTTGTTACAAAGAATAATCATTCATTGAATGGTTTCTGTCAAAATCATAAAAAAATAATCTTATTTATTAAAAAGTTAGAAACACATTAAACTTTATGGCTTAATTTAAAATTTAAAAAATAAAAAAAAATGTAGCGTACCCCCCTCCCCACATGAGGTAAGGTTTTTCATTTCCTCCTCCTATATATATATATATATATATAGGCACGAGATTTTACAATGTATACAGGTTTCTTTACAACGTACAGTTTAGGCAAATAATACACACAAATATCTCACCACATTTTTACCAATCCCCCATGTCACTACACCACCACAGCTACCCAAAACAAATTTATTTTTCCTTATTATTTTCCATTCATAACAAACAAACATTTTATATTTTCCACCAATCCATTGAGTATGAAAATTAATCCAAATTATACTGTACGTACATGGTAGTATATACACAAAATGGGAAAACACGGTACGTTTTCATGTGATTTTCATTCGTTTCATCTTAAATAAATGATTATTTATTGGGTGTGAATGAGAGTTCGTATGGATGTGTGCCAATGATGTTGTGTATACCCAAAAACAAACATCGATACATTAAGAGAAGTAAAACATACAAACAATTTAATAAAACAGGAAATATTGTTCCTTTGCATAGAATGCGGGGGGTTCAGTCAGTGTGAAATAATTTCAATTACGTAAAGTTATATTAAAAAATGTAAAATAAGGGTGTTGTTGAATGTTTATATAGACGGCAAACGAAGATATATTTTAACAATATCAACATTTTGACAACAATTTTGTATCGATACCATTGACGATTTTATGATTGTTATACAGATATATGGTGTGTCACCCAATTAGAATGTGAAAAAGACTTTGTTGCTTTATAAGTTAAATTGAGAAAGCTCTGTAAATAATAAACGTGAAACTAATGTAAACATTAATAATAAATTAAAATCGAAACCTATAAAGCATAAAAAATATTTATTCATTAGAAAAAAAGCTCAGTTTACTTATCTATCTTGCTTTCTTTCTCCCAATACTTATGGAGGGGAAGGAGGGGAAGTATTTATTTTAGAGATAAAAAATGTTACAAATAAAAATAAAATTTAATTTGGACAAATTTGGTTTTATTGTCTTTTTTTAATTTTATGAAAACTAAAAAGCTTTCAAGTTCCTAAAATTATATGAAAAATGACTAAATTGATTGCAAATAATATTGGGAAGAAATGGCTGTTATGTGGGACTCAGATGATCAATAAGTATTGCCAATATAATATTGTCTAGTATATAAAAAAAAACTATTGGCCAACAGCAATTGTCTCAGACGATCAATACTATTGGCAATACACTTAAACGTCAAACAATAAAAAAATATTTATTTTCAGGTAATACTCCACTTTGAACCATGTTAGATAAAAGTAAAGCTTGCGTAGCGATTATTTGGACATTATCAATGAAAAAAAAAAAATTAAAATTAAAAGGAAATAATATGGTCTAGGGTGTTGAATTTTTGAAATTCAATTCAATACTGAAATATTGGCAATATATATTGATCATCTGAGGCCCGCTTTATGAAAGCTTATACGAGAAAACAGGCTTTGAATTTCGAGTCAATCGGTCGAATTTTTTGTTTTCTCTTCAAAATTTAAATTTTTATATAAGTACGAGCTATACAATGCGGAAATTTCCCAACCGGAGAAACCTTTGGTATGTTTGTAAACCATTTCAAACCACAGAATCCTTACCCAAGCATTGGAGAATAATTGATTTGTCATTGAGAGGTGAGACAATGAGGGAATCTAGTGAAGAAGCAAAAGAATGCCGATGCTGAGTGAAATTAAGTTGCTGGGCCTAACTTTGTTATATATTTATAGACATCTTTTATGTTGATTATTTTATCTTTACCATTTGCTGGGAATTGTTTTATGAATGAGCTCTTGCACAAAAAATGGTGCGTTAGTTAAATGATTTTAAATTTATGCCAATAAAAAATAAACAATAAATAAAATAAACAATACGAGAACAATGTCGCGGTGAGGAATTTTGAACGTAAAAATAAAACACACACGACACTAAATTTATTGAACTTAAGTTTTCACTATTAATTTTGTTTATTAACTTTATTTATTTATTTTTGAAATTATAGGAATTTATTCAAATATAATATGGTCATTAAATATTTTTAATAAACTTAATTAATTTATAAAGAAACTGTTGAATAGCTACAAAACATTTAAATCCAGAGTAGCCGGATCACCTAAAATAAAAATAACAACATAATTATAATCACAGAATTTGTCATATTAAAATCTATTAAATTCAAAAGACTTATCTTCATTTATGTAAAATGATTGTCAGCTCACATTCCATTAAAAATTCTAAAATATTAAAATAAATAAATTAATCAATTAAAATTAAAATTATATAAAATCAATTGCTTACTAATATTATTGTATCCAATATTTTGAAGTTGACGTTTTATGAATCAACTTAAGTTTTGTATTTATTTCATTCAGCCAACATTCAGGCTAAACATGTTTACATGTACTTGGGTTTTAATTAAAGTGTTATAAGCTCTTAATTTAGATGTCGCGATTTTATACTTAATATTGTAAATATTATAGCAAAATATTAACCAGTTTTTCTAATTTTGCAAATCAGATTATTACGATTGTGATACTCCAAGCCGAATTATCAAAAATTACTTAAACCTTATATTATATTATACAAATAAAAATTGAATTATAAATATACATTGAACGAAGTATTTTAATTGTGAGGAGCAAAAAAAAAATCAACGTGTGTAATCAAAAATACAGTCCACTAAGCAAAATATAAACTTGGGACTAATGCAGAGGCGAGTCATAAACCACAAACAGTGCAGCTTTACTTACGACTGTCGTTGCCCCAACATTTTGGTCCTTCGAGCCGGATAGTCGGCTGAAGTAATCATCCAAATCAACATTATCATCAGTTTAATCTAATTTAATCATCCAGCTAAATTAAAATATAAGCAGCCGGAAGCCATAGAATATCGGAGGCGTGACCGCATGTTATAATCAGATAAGTAGACTTTTATATAATAAAACTCAAGTGAAACGAGAAAATTTGTGTATTTAAGTCAACGGGCAAACCTCACGTTCAGAAGTAGCCATTTTCTATTATTTTCATATTTTCTAACAAAAACTAAATTCTTAATAAATTTTGAAGTGCTATTAAATGAATATTTATTAAGTTTGTGCCTGTGAATAATTGAAAAAAACAATTACATAGCTGAAATTTAGAAAATTAACCAGTGATCTAAGACAATTTATCGTGTGTTTTTAGTGCTTTGGGTCTCAACATAAAGGGATCCAAGCGCGTTAACCAAAAGCTAATTTGTTAACTATAATTGAACTCTCGATATGGCAGAAAAATTAGCGGCTCTTAAAAAACAGCGCAGCACAAATAAGTGTAAATTGACTAATTTAGTCAAGTATGCTCGAGAAGATCACTCCGCCACCGATGTAACCGAGTTAAACACTCGTTTAAAACGCGTCGAAAAATTAATGGAGGAATTTACGGAATTAGAGCTTCGAATATTCACTGAAAGTCCTACCGAAGAAAGCGATTTCACGTACGAGGAAAACTACTACGTTGCTACTTCGGCGTTAAATAATTTGATTCGGTCGAAAAATTTGAATCAAGGTGTAATTAGTCTTGATGAAACTACCAATGCGACCATGATTGGTGAAAACTCCCAAGTGAAATTGCCGAAAATACACATACCGGCATTTTCCGGAGAATACTCTGAGTGGCAATCCTTTTTCGACATGTACACTACCATCATACATGAATCTCCAAATCTGAACCCAGTCCAAAAGTTTCAGTACTTAAAGGGACTTCTTCGAGGTGAAGCAGCGGTTTTACTACGCCATATTGCAGTGACAGAAAGCAACTACATTGGAGCGCTCAACAAATTAAAAGAGAGATATGATCGCAAAAAATACATCATACCTTCATCCGAACTTTCTTTGAGCAGCCATCCATTCACCACTCTACAGCAAGTAACATCAAACGTCTCATGGATACCTCAGATGAAGTCGTTCGCGGACTTCAAGCTCTTGGTGAAATAGGCGAAACACGAGATCCATGGTTAATCTACGTACTGTTGCAAAAATTAGACGAAAAATCAAAGTCGCTGTGGGCAGAATATTCAGCAGAAATGATCAATCCAAAATTCTCAGAATTTCTGAAGTTCCTCGGCCGAAGAATAGATACTCTTGAATCATTGATTCCCGCTTCTAGACGAACCAGTACCAAATCCGAAGTAAGAAGCCATGTAGTTGCTGAAGATTCAGAGAAACCAATTCAGGGTCATGCTGCGATTAGATCAATGATTGATTATCAATGCACAATGTTCAAAGAAAAGGGTTATTCGTTATATACCTGCAACGAATTTCAATTAATGGACGTGAAAGGGCGCACGGAATTTGCCAACGGGACCAATAGATGCTTTAACTGCTTCAGCACAAGACATCCAATTTTTAAATGTCCATCAAAACGTCGTTGTCAAAAATTTGGTATGAAGCACAACACTCTGCTGCATTCAGAACAAAGCTCAGATGACTTCCAAAAGCAAACTCAGTCTACAGAAAAAGTAAACGGCCTTCATTCACAATATGAAGCAGCATCCGTAATACTACCTACGGCCATCATAAATGCAGTTGACGATTCGGGAATGATAATCCCTTGCAGAGCGCTCTTAGATTCTGGGTCACAAGCCAGTTTCATTACTGAATCCTGTGCGCAACGTCTTCGCTTGAAAAAGAAAAATGCGTGTATTTCAATAAGTGGGATAGGACAAGCGGGCTCTGGAATATCTAAAGGCTTAGTCACCATTCATGTCAGGCCTAAGCATTTCCCCGAATTTTCGATTAATGCTCTTGTAATGGCAAAAATAACCAGCCAATTACCTCCGCAAAAATTAATTATAAATATAAAATCTTATAAAGGAATCGAATTAGCTGATCCACAATTTGATCAGAGCAAGAATGTAGACATTTTAATTGGAGCTGACCATTTTTTTAACCTCCTCCAAAACGGCCAAATCAAAACCAGTCTGAATGAACCCATTCTTCAAAACACAGTCTTTGGATGGGTAGTTTCAGGGCAATCCAGCAATCGCAAAGATGATCAGCTAATTTCAATGCTAGCTTTGTCCAACCAAGAATCCGAAATGATAAACATCGACCGAAGCTTACGAAAATTCTGGGAATTGGAATCACTCAACAACCAAGAAATCATTCTTTCACCAGAGGAAACATTTTGTGAGAACCATTTTACAAAGAATCTAGAAAGAAATAATCAAGGGCGATATATCGTCAAACTTCCCTTTAAGGAATCCCCCGACCAATTAGGGGAATCACTAGCATCTGCCATACAAAGGCTCAGAGGTATGGAACGTCGTTTCATCCGAGATCCTAGCTTTGCAAAGTTATATCAAGACTTCATGCTGGAATACCAAAATCTCAACCATATGATTGAATTTTCACCACCAAAGGACCAACAATCTCAATTTTATCTACCACATCATGGTGTTCTTAAAGCATCAAGCGACACCGGCAAAATGAGAGTTGTCTTTGACGGTTCTGCGAAATCCAGCTCAGGTATTTCCCTAAACGATTGTTTGGCAGTTGGGCCTAACGTACAATCAAGTTTGTACGCCATCATTCTTCGATTCAGGGAACATAAATATGCACTCTCCGCGGACATCGAAAAGATGTACCGACAAGTCGAAATATCTCCCAGTGATTCAAAATATCAACAAATAGTTTGGAGAGATGATTCTTCAAAACCTATCCGTCATTTCCGCCTAATGACCGTGACTTATGGGCTGGCTTCAGCTTCATTTCTGGCTACTTGAGCTTTAAAACAGATCGCAGAAGACAACAAAAATTCTTCACCACACGTCTCGCATGTGATAGCTACTGATATTTACGTAGATGATCTCATGACAGGAGCTGAAAATGAAGATGAATTACACCAGTTGAGAGAAAAAATCTCTGAAATTTTAGAAGGTTACGGTTTTCATCTCCGGAAGTGGAAGTCCAATAGTAATAAAACATTAAGGAGTATCGCTCATGAACATCAAGATACTGAAAACAAAATAATAAAAGATCACACCCAAATGCCTTCAGAATCGGTTAAGGTCCTGGGAATTAATTGGAATCCAAAAACTGATAGCCTCACCTTCACATCTCAACTACCGGATTCCACCAGCTATACAAAACGGTCTATTCTTTCCGAAGCAAGTCGAATATTTGATCCACTGGGTTGGGTATCTCCGGTTGTAATAACTTACAAAATTTTTCTACAGATGCTTTGGGCAGATAATCTAGAGTGGGACGATCCAATTCCGCATGATAAAGTTGTTCTTTGGGAGAAAATGAGAAACAGCTTGAAGACAATCAACCAAATTTCGATACCAAGATTTATAAATTCGTTGAAAGATTCCATTACTGACATACATGGCTTCTGCGATGCAAGCCAATCAGCTTATGCAGCTGTTGTGTTTTTCAGAACAACCGAAGCAGATGGTAAAGTGTACAAACAACGTGTAGCAACAAAGGTAGCTCCTATTAAGCAGCAAACACTGCCACGACTCGAACTATGTGCAGCAGTTTTATTAACAAAACTCATCGAAGTTGTCAAACGAGAAACAAATACCAATATAAGCGAAACATTCGCTTGGACTGATTCACAAATTGTTCTCGATTGGCTAGCAAGCCACCCAAGACGATGGAGCACGTTTGTAGGCAACCGCACAGCTGAGATCCTCTCCGGTATATCTCGAAAAAATTGGAGGCACGTTCCTTCAGCCGACAATCCGGCAGACTGCGCTTCCAGAGGTTTATCAGCTAGTGAATTAAAATTACATCTGTTATGGTGGAATGGACCAAGTTGGTTGCATAAAGCTTCTGCTACTTGGCCACCTCAGGCAAGTCATTATGGTAATCTTCATGAAAGGGCCAATAAACCGATAACTTTTGCCTTCATTTGCACTAAATCCAATGAATGGTACGACGAAATGATCAGTAGGTATTCGTCATTTCACAAATTGCAATGAGTCTAGTGCTACATTTTGCGATTCATCGGCAACGCATCAAAGCCCTTAGATTTTAGAATCGAAGGCAGTCATTTAAGGCGAGATGAATTATTCCAAGTAGTGCTCATAGTTTGTCAACACGAGCAACAAGAATTTTACTAAGATGACATTAAAGCATTGCAGTTAGAAGGAGAAGTCAGGAAATCCAGTTCTCTTAAATCATTGGATCCTTTTCTTGATGATTCCGGATTTCTGCGGGTTGGCGGTAGACTGCACAATAGCTTGGCCCCATATTCAACAAAGCACCCGATTATCATGCATATTAAATCGAGAATTACAGCACTTATCCTTCAAGACATCCATTTGGCAAATAAACACGCTGGTCCAACTCTTCTCCTATCCATTGCTCGTCAAGAATATTGGATACCAAATTAGAAAACGAAGGCAAAAGAAATCATTAGAAAATGCGTTATTTGCTCTAAATTTAAAGCACAATGCCAAGAACAACTTATGGGTAGCTTACCCAGTGCACGAGTAGAATTAATTTGACCTTTTCTGAAAACTGGTGTAGATTATGCTGGTCCCATATCAATCCACTTAACTAAAGGACGAGGACAGAAAACCTACAAAGCTTACATATGTCTATTTATATGTCTAAGCACTAAAGCTGTCCATTTAGAGCTAATAAGTGACTTATCCAGCGATGCATTCCTAGGAGCTCTAAAAAGATTTACTGCAACGCGAGGAATTTGTCATGAATTGCATAGTGATAATGGAACCAACTTTATTGGCTCCGACCATAAACTGCAAAAGGAATTCAACAAACTCATAAAAAACTCAAATAATATCTCCAATTATCTTTCTAGTAATCGCATCACCTGGAGTTTCATTCCACCAAGTTCCCCACATTTTGGTGGCCTGTGGGAAGCGGCAATAAAATCAACGAAATTTCATCTTAAGAGAGTAATAGGAAAACATATCTTAACCCTCGAGGAGATGAATACGTTGTTAGCCGAAATAGAAGCAATTCTAAATTCAAGGCCTTTAAGCACCATCAACGACGTAGAGGTCGATCCACTTACACCATCGCACTTCTTAATTGGACATCCACATACCAAAATTCCAGAAATGGACATTACTCATCTTAAAGTATCGCATTTAACTCGGTGGCAACTCGTCCAACAAATGAGTCAACACTTCTGGAAAAGGTGGTATATCGAATATCTCACCTCCCTGCAGCAAAGAACCAAATGGAGAACCAGAAAAGCATCAATCCAGGCAAACGACGTTGTCTTAATAAAAGACAAAAACTTACCCGTCAACCAGTGGCCGCTTGCACGGGTCATAGAAGTTCATCCCGGTTCCGATGGTCTGGTCAGAGTAGTCACCTTAAAATCCGGCAACAATGAGTTCAAACGTCCCATAAATAAACTCTGTATTCTACCAATTTCTCCAGAAAAGTCAGATAAAACGCAACAACAAACATCATCATGATCATTCAGATTTTCATTCAATAATAAAACAAAAATAAATTACAAGCAACAAAGTATACACCATCCCGAAATTAAAGCATTCAAATATCCGTGTTCCATCTATGTATTATCATTTTGAACCAGCCCGTTCAAAGGGGGGTGTATGTTGAATAGCTACAAAACATTTAAATCCAGAGTAGCCGGATCACCTAAAATAAAAATAACAACATAATTATAATCACAGAATTTGTCATATTAAAATCTATTAAATTCAAAAGACTTATCTTCATTTATGTAAAATGATTGTCAGCTCACATTCCATTAAAAATTCTAAAATATTAAAATAAATAAAATAATCAATTAAAATTAAAATTATATAAAATCAATTGCTTACTAATATTATTGTATCCAATATTTTGAAGTTGACGTTTTATGAATCAACTTATGTTTTGTATTTATTTCAATCAGCCAACATTCAGGCTAAACATGTTTACATGTACTTGGGTTTTAATTAAAGTGTTATAAGCTCTTAATTTAGATGTCGCGATTTTATACTTAATATTGTAAATATTATAGCAAAATATTAACTAGTTTTTCCAATTTTGCAAATCAGATTATTACGATTGTGATACTCCAAGCCGAATTATCAAAAATTACTTAAACCTTATATTATATTATACAAATAAAAATTGAATTATAAATATACATTGAACGAAGTATTTTAATTGTGAGGAGCAAAAAAAAAATCAACGTGTGTAATCAAAAATACAGTCCACTAAGCAAAATATAAACTTGGGACTAATGCAGAGGCGAGTCATAAACCACAAACAGTGCAGCTTTACTTACGACTGTCGTTGCCCCAACAGAAACTATAAATTTTATTTATTAATTCAAACCATATATAATTATTAGATCTATAATTTATTCTATATAATTTTTAATGAAAATTCAATATTCTTATATAATGGGTAAAGTTTTTAGAAATTTTGAATTTCGCACTTACTCGTTTTAAGACAAATCGCAAAGAGAAAGAAAATTGTAAAAAATATTTTTTGCAACATCATATTAACGATATCAGACTAACGATAACGAAAATCCGTCTACTCTACATTAATTCGAGACCAAACCATCTACATTAATGAACAGTATACATTAATTCGATAACGATCAATCTACATTCATCAATACTGCTACACCAATCTTATCGATACAAGAGTAGCCAACTCAACAACAATACATACATTTGCCACCATTATATTTTGTTTACATTGCGAAATGTCATTGCGTTGAGCTGTATACTCCTGATGAATTAACTAATTGCAATAAGATAAGTATCATTTAAATTACAACATAATGATTTGATTTAATCAATTTTATTATTTCTTTCAGGCATAAACATTCTGGGCCACAAAATTGATGGAATCAAATCAAAAAATATAATGAATAAATGCGACATTCAAATTTTACACTAATGATTAAGATTTAAAGCAAGAACAATAACAAATGAAATACAAATATGCGGCTGAAGGCCTGAGTTATTATGCATTGACATGGAATAAAACGTTTCGTTTTTTTTTTTTTTTTTAATTTTATTCTATAGGTACCGGGATTAATTTTACGATTGGCCGCTTAATTAATCCTTTGGTTGTTTTAATAGTTGCTACTCGAACACATCCATCATGTCCAGCATGTAACTCCACAATACGCCCAAGTAACCAGGTACCCTTCGGAATGTTGTCGTTTTGGATGAGAACCAATTGATCAACGGCCAAATTTGTTGTTGTTTTCCATTTTGACCTTTGATTTAAACTAGTCAGATAATCTTTTGACCAGACTTTCCAAAAGCCTTGGACACGATTTTGGATATTCTGCCACTTCGATAATTTTGATGTATTCAAATGCATTAGATTTGGCTCCGGTTGTGCTGTAAGAGGTTCACCAATTAAAAAATGCCCGGGTGTTAGCGCATCAAAGGAAGATACATCTTCTGACATTTGGCATAGTGGTCGTGAATTGAGAACAGCCTCAATTTGTGTAATTTAATGTAGTGAGCTCTTCAAATGTTATCGGTATCGTCGCAACGACTCTTCTTAGATGCTGTTTTGCTGATTTTACATTAGCCTCCCATAATCCCCCAAAGTGTGGTGCGCTGGCAGGATTAAAGTTAAACTTGATTCTCTGCGAAGATAAAAATTGTGATATTAGATTAACATGTTTTTCTGATTTGTAAAGATCAAATAATTCGTCAAGTTCACGTTTACTGCCAACAAAATTACTGCCGTTATCACAAAAAATTTCAACGGGCAACCCACTTCGGGATACAAATCTTTGTAATGCAGCTATGAACGTCTCGCTGGTCATATCGTTCACGTTCTCAATGTGTACCGCCTTAACAGACATACAAACAAATAAGGCAATATATTCTTTTTTAGTTTTACAGGGACCTCTGCCAGTTTTTTTTTTTTATATATATTGGATGCAGAAGTTCCACAGGGCAGTGTATTAGGGCCGGTTTTATACCTACTATATACTTATGATCTTCCTACATTAGAAAACAACACAGTGGCAACTTTTGCAGATGATACGGCGATCTTAGCTGTTGGAAAAAGTAACGAAGAATCAACACAGAAGTTACAATCAGCTATAACTCAAATATATAAATGGACAAAAAGATGGAGAATAAAACTAAATGAAGCTAAATCAGTTCACATAAACTTTACAAACAGACGAATCGAACATATTCCGATTACCATAAATCGGGAAATAATACCGCATGCGAACACAGCTAAGTATCTCGGCATGACCCTGGATGCTAAACTACGATGGAAAGCACACGTCAAGAAGAAAAGTGAAGAATTAAGACTTAAATACAGAAAAATGTATTGGCTGATGGGAAGGAACTCTTCTTTATCAACATACAACAAGCTTCTACTTTATAAGCAAATATTGAAACCGATTTGGACTTATGGTATTCAGCTTTGGGGTTGTACCAAACAGAGCAACATAAATATCATCCAAAGATTTCAGAATATGGTATTAAGGAACATCGTTGATGCACCTTGGTATGTTAGGAACAATGACCTTCATAGGGACCTTAAAATGAACCTCATCTTAAATGAAATCCAGGAAAAAGCACGGAGACACGAAGAAAGGCTCCGCCAACATGTGAACAGTGAGGCAACTCAGCTCCTAAGCATCACGAATTTAGTTCGCAGACTTAAAAGAACCAAACCTTTTGAGCTGGTGTGATTGTCAGCTTAAGCAGCATTATGCTGATCTAAAATCCACAACAAAGATGTGGTTTACATCAATTTACCAAACACTATGGAATGCCAATGGGAAGAAGCCATAGATTAATTTAAGTTAGTAAATTAAGTCAGAAACAAATTGCTAATTAGTCCAGGAGACTAGATTGTAATTACATAAAATAAATAAATAAAATTTATTTAAAAAAAAAAAAAAAAAAAAAAAAAAAATATATATATTGGACCTGCGTAATCAACCCCAGTGCTTAAAAATGGTCGACACGATGACACCCGAGCCTTTGGTAGATTGCCCATTAGTTGTTGATTGCGATGTTGTTTGTATTTGAAGCACGTCACGCATTTTGTCACGGCAAATCTAGTCATGTTTCGACACCCTATTATCCAAAATCTCTGCTTGATTAGAGTGCTTAGTAGTGTGGCTCCTGGATGCAAATACTTCGTGTGATAATACGTGATGATGGAGTGGCTCAATACGTGATTCTTTGGTAGTATTATCGGATGTTTCGTATCAAAACTGCAGCTTGCTTCTTGAATTCTACCACCAACTCTTAATATTCCGTTCTCATCCAAAAATGGTGTTAAGCTTAACAGATTGCTCCGAACTGGTAATTGCCTATTTTTTTTCAGACTTGTTATCTCGTCTAAAAATGATTCTTCTTGTGCCCATCGAATACATAAATTTTCGGCAAGAATTAATTCGTAAAGTGTTATTAATGTTTCTGGATCCGGTGATAATTGTTTCTCTTCTTCGGCTCGTTTTCGTATTCTTACTTTTATTAAAGAAATAAATTTATATACATAACTAAGTATCCGATAAATTTTCTGCAATGATGAAACATTTTCGAATAACGTAGCACAAATATCAATTTGAATATGAGCATGAAAGCAGTCGTAATTCTTCTTCCGCTCGTCGATGCGTAGTTTCTCCGATTGCCCAGGATCATTTGGCCATTGTTCATTATTTTTCCCCAACCAATTAGGACCATTCCACCATAGTTCATTTTGTATTAAGATAGACGGAATTACTCCACGAGATCCAAGGTCAGCTGGATTTTCTCTCGATGGCACATACATCCAGTGTTTTCTTGGAATTGTCTCTATTATTTCTGAAACCCGATTAGCCACAAAACATTTCCATTTTCTAGGATGATCCGATAGCCATGCTAATACTATCCGAAGATCGTTGAATGTATTTCATCAACCGACACGACAAAACTGCACCACATAATTCTAGCCTGGGTAATGAAACTTGCTTGATTGGAGCAACTCTGGTTTTTGCAGCAATTAGTCGAGTAGTAAAGATTCCCATTTTTTCGGTCCGCAGGTAAGCAACAGCGCAATACGCCAATTCTGATGCGTCTGAAAATATATGGATTTGAGCATTTATATTATTTGCTGCCTGCAACGGTCTTGGAATTGAAATCTGCGCCAGCTCTGGTAAATATGATCGAAGTTTGACCCATTTTTCCTACATGTCCTTTGGGAGTTCGTCATCCCAATCAATTTTTCGAAGCCATAATTGTTGAAATAACAACTTAATTGAAATCGTTGTTGGAGAAATCCATCCAAGAGGGTCAAATATTCGCGACGCCTCTGATAGCAATGACCTTTTTGTGCATTTAATATCTAGATCGAGAGAAATTTTAAAAGTGAATGTATCTTGGACTGGGTTCCAGTGTAGCCCCAATGCCTTTACACTTGCAGTATCGTCAAATTCTAGATCGCTCGTATCACGTAATTCAATCGGTATATGACTGAGTACTTCCTCGCTATTTGAATGCCATTTTCGCAGTTTAAATCCCCCTTCAGCTAGTAACTTTGACATGTCGTTGAATATGGTTATTGCCTGCTGCACATCTTCGCATCCAGTCAGCATGTCATCAACATAATAATCCCTTTTTACTATTGCTGCCGCTTCAGGATATTTCTCTTTGTAATCATCCGCTAATTGGTGCAAAGTTCTGATCGCTAGAAAAGGTGCGCTTGACGTACCATAGGTCACGGTATTTAATCGATAGTGTTGCACAGCTTCAATTAATTTACTTCTCCATACTATCCTCTGGAAGTCACAATCTTCGGAATGCAATTTAACCTGACGGTATATTTTTTCGATATCAGCAGATAGGACTACGTTGTGTCTGCGAAAGCGGAGTAAAATTGACAAGAGCTCCTCCTGAATCGTCGGACCCACCAACAAAGCATTGTTGAGAGAAACACCTGAAGTTGTCTTACATGACCCGTCGAACACTACACGTAATTTCGTTGTTGTGCTGGTTTCTTTACATATACAGCGTGATGGGGTAGGTATACATGCTTATTGGATAATTCATTGGTTGGAATGATCTCCATATGGCCAAGATTAAAATACTCTTTCATAAAATGTTCATATTTTTCCCCAAACATCTGGTTTTTGTGGAATTTCCTTTCCATTGCTGTTAAGCGTTAGGCCGCGCAATACAACGAAACACCAAGGATATCTGTAGATTCTTTGAACGGTAATCGAACTATGTAACGGCCATTGCAATCTCTTGTTGTTGATTTGACGTAGTGATCTTCACAATGTTGTTCAGCTTCGGTCAGTTTGACATTTGGTTGCATTTCTTCAAGTTTCCAAAATCTTTGTAAAAGCTGCAGCTCTAGATCATTATTAGCAACAGATACATGAAAGCTGGTAATATGGTTATGATTATTTTCCTGAAAGTGCCCTCCAATAATCCAACCAAATCTTGTGTTTTGTGCAAACAAGTGATTTTCGATATTGATTTTCTCTGGCATCATGATATCCAGAAATACGTCGTTCCCAAGAATGATGTCGATTTCTCCAGGAATATTGAAAGATGGATCCGCCAAGTTGATTGTGTCTAGAATGGGCCATTTGCTTTTGTCAATGCTAACTGACGGAAGGCATGTTGTTAGCTTTGGAAGAATTAAAGCATTTATCCTAGTGGAATGTGTATCGTCATATCTGGAATATATGTTTAGTTCAACAGCACCTTTTGTATAACCCGCTCGCTTTGCGCCAAGACCATTCACAATCACAGAAGCTCGTACTCTCTTAAGACCAATTCTATGAACACAGCTTTCACTAATTAACGATGATTGTGAACCACTATCCAATAATGCTCAAATTACAGCCGATGAACCGTTGGTAACTGACACTTTAACTGAAACTGTTGACAATATTGCTCGTGATGGACTAAACGTAGTACCAGCGTTGAAACACGACGTGCGATTTGTAGCATTGAAATTTGAGTACGAATTCGAAATTTCTAAACTTTGTTCGCGTTTTGGGTAAGAGTTGTTTCCTGTCTGATTATTTTCACTGTTGATTGAAGACATATTGTCGGTGTTGATTGTTGAAGCCGTTGTCTTTTTAATGGACGATTGTTGAGCTGTAGTGGTATATGTAACCATGGGTTGATTTTCCGTTGAAGAACCCACCAAATGAATTAGCCATGGCTCTCGAGTCTCCCATTGCTTACCAAGTGCCTTAAGCCCTCTAAGTACTTCATCTGAGACGTCACATATTGATCGTAACACTTTAACTGAGCCGGACATATCGGATGGCTGATTTAAAAATAGCTCAATCATTTCTTTTACTGTGCGTTTCTTTTTATCGTACCGTTTCACAAGTTTGTTCCATGCTTCCATGTAATTGGCTTCAGTTAAGGCCAAGTGTCGAATCAGGTTTGCCGCATCTCCCTTTAAAAAACCTTTTATGTACTGAAATTTGTGGATGCTGGATAATGATTCGTTTGCATCAATTGATGTAGTAAATTGGTCCTGAAACGACTGCCATTTTGAATAATCTCCATTGAATGGTTCTATTGCAACCCTTGGGAGTCGTATATCTGCGCCTACATATGCTCCATCATATATACCTGTGCTACCGGAAATATTGTTAGAAATAGATGACTGGGGTGCTATACTCGGAGTTCGACTATTTAACATGTGCCGTAATGCGGCCATGGTATCGTAGTATTTGTCTTCAAAATCTTCTGATTCTAAAATTTGTCCAGGGTGTAATAAAAGTAAATTTTCGACCTCATGAAACTCAATCCAAGCTTCTCTTAATTTTTCTAATCGAGTTTCAATTTGCTCTTTGTTCACAGCTTGGCCGGCTTCTTGATCAACAGCAACCCTGTCAAAGTAAATGTTGATAGTAGCAATAAAGATGCGTGAAAATAATCGACTTTAACAATAACCACAATTACGTTAAATTGGGAATTAAATTCCCGGGTTTCGGCACAAAAATGTCGCGGTGAGGAATTTTGAACGTAAAAATAAAACACACACGACACTTAATTTATTGAACTTAAGTTTTCACTATTAATTTTGTTTATTAACTTTATTTATTTATTTTTGAAATTATAGGAATTTATTCAAATATATAATATGGTCATTAAATATTTTTAATAAACTTAATTAATTTATAAAGAAACTATAAATTTTATTTATTAATTCAAACCATATATAATTATTAGATCTATAATTTATTCTATATAATTTTTAATGAAAATTCAATATTCTTATATAATGGATAAAGTTTTTAGAAATTTTGAATTTCGCACTTACTCGTTTTAAAGCCAATCGCAAAGAGAAAGAAAATTGTAAAAAATATTTTTTGCAACATCATATTAACGATATCAGACTAACGATAACGAAAATCCGTCTACTCTACATTAATTCGAGACCAAACCATCTACATTAATGAACAGTCTACATTAATTCGATAACGATCAATCTACATTCATCAATACTGCTACACCAATCTTATCGATACAAGAGTAGCCAACTCAACAACAAAACATACATTTGCCACCATTATATTTTGTTTACATTGCGAAATGTCATTGCGTTGAGCTGTATACTCCTGATGAATTAACTAATTGCAATAAGATAAGTATCATTTAAATTACAACATAATGATTTGATTTAATCAATTTTATTATTTCTTTCAGGCATAAACAAACAATGTTAAAACCTAGTTTCAAGTTGAATGTAACTGTTATGTGCTTTAATTAATTAATGAAATACATTTGAAATATAAGAGTTTTACTAAGTATTCGCTTATCTCTTAATGTTTGCTATAAAAATAAAGTTATCATTCAAATAAGTTGCGAAACGAGGGTCAAACTAGAATGTGACGAGGGTCACAATGAAGTAACTAGTTCCAGCGATCAGATCCATGAAGCTGTCGATTGTTTGATTTTGAGTCATTCTAATCCGTATCTGTCATTGCCAAAGGACTTACATAAGAAGTACGGCGACTGTAACAATGACGAAATTCTGAAAGATCCCATTTCCATCGCGTACATCAAATTTCACTAAAATCGGTCAAGAAATAGCCAACCTCCATCCAAGTTGCTCATATGGGCGAGTAAAACAAAAAAATCTTTCGATCGTTAAGGGTTAACAAGTTGTGGCGTTCACTAATTTTACTAATTGCACTGACAGAAAATGACAGTTCAAAAATAAACAAATTAAAATGTACTAAATTATAACAAGCATTTTATTCTCCTAAATTATTCCGCGTGACCTCTAGTTATGAGCATTCTGAACTATAAATCAAAATGCTAAAAATACGAGTTCACTAAATTTACGCTATCGTAGTATGAGCTGCAAAAACAAAGGGAGAATTCATATAAAAGGAATTTTCCTATGCAATTAAAAACAATAATCATTTAACTGAGTCACGACGCACATCATTGTGTCGTGTATATAATTGATATTAAAATTAAAAATATTAACTACTAGCTTTTACTGAGCCGTTATATATGAGACCAGTAAGTGAATAAAGCTAAATAAAGATTTATACAAAATAAATTGTAAATCTTTAAAAGAAATAAAATTGTGCAAAATAAAAAGAAAGAATTCCGAAACATAAATAAAAGCATTATAAAATAAATGTTGAATATTTAATTCTTTGTATAAGTGAAGCATGAAATTATTATGGCGTGTAACCACCCACACACACGGCTATAAATTGGTGACCCCGACGTGATTCGTAAGTGTCGATTACCCTGGTAATAGCCCCCATCAGAGGCAAGTTCAGGATAACGAAATACGAGTCACACAAAAAATTTATATCGAGCGCAAATAACCACCAGGCGCCCAATAGAAAAGGCGAAACGGTGGACAGCAAGCGCTCACAGAAAAAGCGAGCTAACACACGGAAGTCCGGACGAGGAAGCCACCACATAACTCCAGCCACAACGACAGTAGACGTTGGTCAATTCGGAGCAGCGGCAGCCACAGGCAGAAATAACACGGCATTATTTCTCAAAAAAAAATGTAAGTGATTATTGTTACTGTAAATTGCATAGATTAAGAGGATTTTATACGATTCTCCTAATTTTAAAAAAAGAAATAAACGTTCGATCCGCAATAACCGTATTTTTCGCATTTTGATTTATATCTAAATTCCGTTAATAAATTCAATTTCGTACATAGTATTTGACTTGTTAAATTGTGGTAACAATTGTTGCAATTTCAGGGTGTACATATATATCCTGGAAGTGTAATTAGTGTACGCCACATCAGCCAATGCTAATAGTTGTTCATTTTTTTTGGTGTTCTTCACTTTGTTGTATATTTTTCGTTTTGCTTTGTTATATTTATTTTTTGATTTGTCAACCGTGCAAACACGGCAATTGATGTAAATATTTAAAAAAAAACGTACCCGTAAAAAAAAGGGAAAACACGTTAGTGAAGTGACATCAAGACCGACCGATGAGCCATTAAAGCAGCAAACATCAAAACATTCAGAATGTCAGACATAGAGAGCGGGAGCAGGGAAGCAAGTGAGCCAATTATTCACCAAAACGATGACGAGGAGAATACCAGGCAAGCAGCATATATAGAGGAGCAAATCCAGGAAGGGATCCGGAGGGCATTACAGGGTGTACCCACAGAAAGGGCAGAAGAACCAACCACGTTGGTTCCACGTGATTGAAGCGCAATTTTCACTAGGCAAAATCACACAGGAAACCACCAAGTACCATGATGTGTTGAGCTCACTGAATGATCGGGTCATGAACGACATAAGCGACGTTATCACCGGCCCACGCACGGCAACGCCATACACAGATTTAAAGCAGGCAATATTGGATCTGCTTTGCGAGTCCAAACAGACGCAGATTCATCGATTGCTGCAAGGTATCGAGTTGGGAGACAGCAAACCGTCCCAATTACTAAGGAAGTTGAAAAGTAGTGCAGGAACCGACGTCACAGACGATTTCATAAAGACGTTGTGGCTGAAAAGGTTACCACTACGCGCTCAAGAAGTGTTGGCACCGACGGCCGAAGCATTATCGGCAACCAAACTAGCAGAGCTCGCCGACCGAGTGCTAGAGACGATGGCGCAAGCAAGTGTGATGGCCTTAGCACCACCAACAGCACAGCCACACGCAACAAATGAAAACAGCATGTCCACACAAATAAACGAGATTCTGCGTCGATTAGACATAATGGACCGAAACGTGCAAAGAAATCGCTCACCGAGCAATTCGCACACAAATCGAATATGCTTTTACCATTTTGGGTTTAAAGAAGCTGCACGATGTTGTAAACCTTCTTGCCCGAAATGGAGCGAGTTTAAGACAAAAAACTAGATAAACCGGCGCAGATGGCGACTTGCGACCGGGACACCGCAAATTGTCGCCTCAAAATTTACGACATATTAACGAACCAGACATATCTCATCGATACGGGCCAAGACATTTCGGTTATACCGCCAAACATTAGCGACCGGAGGAATCACAACCCCGAAGTTAATCTACATGCGGCAAACGGGACGGTAGTCAAAACGTATGGAAGGCGGCTGCTGAATGTGGATCTAGGACTACGAAGGAAATTTAGCTGGACATTCACAATTGCAGACGTAACCACGCCAATAATAGGCGCGGATTTCCTGAACCAGTCAGGGCTGCTGGTAGACATACAGAGAAATCGATTGCTCGATCCGCTTACATCGATTTGCGCAGTAGCTAGAAAAACGTACAACACAGTACCTACCAACAATTAAAGTAATCAACACGAATAGTGTGGATGAGCGAGTGATGCCACTACTGACAAAATTTAAGGAAATTACATGCGATTCGCAGCAATTAAAATCAGTAAAACATCAGGTGACACACCACATCATAACACGTGGTCCACCCGTATACGCAAAACCACGAAGATTAAGCGCAGATAAGCTCAAGATCGCGAAGAAGGAATTCGAATACATGCTGGAACAGGGCATTTGTAGACGCTCGGACAGCCCGTGGGCGAGCCCGTTACACTTTGTTCCCAAAAAGAACGGTGATTGGCGACCTTGCGGAGACTACCGAGCATTGAATAATGTCACGTTACCAGACAGATATCCTATACCATACATCCACGATTTCACACAACAACTACAAGGAACCAATTACTTCACAACTATCGACCTTGTCAGGGCATACCACCAGATCCCAATTGAAGAATCCGATATAGCAAAGACAGCAATATCAACACCATTCGGACTATTCGAGTTCACAAGAATGACGTTTGGGTTGAGGAACGCAGGAAATTCATTTCAACGTTTTATGCATTCGGTTTTACAGGGACTAAATTTTTGCTTCATTTACTTGGACGATATACTGGTGGCATCCCGAACAATTGCCGAATATTTAGAACATTTAGAAATTATTTTCTCGAAATTAAACGACGCAGGGTTGATCATTAACACGGATAAATGCCAATTCGCCAAAGCACAGGTTCAATTTTTAGGGCACGAGGTATCTGGAGAACGTATTCGACCCTTAGCAGAACGAGTTGAATGTATAGCGAAATTCGAGCTACCCACGACGGTGAAACAACTGCGTCGGTTTTTGGGAATGTTGAATTTTTATATGGTCGTTCATGCCCAACGCAGCGGACAGTCAAGCTATTCTTAATGACTACCTGAAAGGTAGCAAGAAAAACGACGCACGCATAATAGATTGGTCAGTCGAAAGCAAAGCCGCATTTCAACTTGTAAAAACACAACTTTGCGAAGCAACAATGCTGCGACACCCAAATCAAGAGGCAAAACTCGCATTAATGGTAGATGCATCAGATACGGCAATAGGTGCTGTATTGCAGCAGAAAAACGAGAACGAGAGCAATACGCACAAAACGGTCTGGGAACCATTACAATTCCACTCGGCGAAACTAACAGAAACGCAAAGGAAGTACAGCGCATACGATCGAGAACTCTTGGCCGCTTACTCGGCGGTCAAGCGATTCCGACACATGTTAGAGGGTCGCGATTTTATACTTTTTACCGACCACAAGCCTCTAATATATGCGTTAATGCAAAACCCCGCAAAAGCATCACCACGACAATTCCGCTACATCGATTTCATCGCCCAGTTCACCACGAACATTCAACACATTTCAGGTCGTGACAATGTGGTGGCTGACACCCTATCTCGAATCGAAAATTTGGAAATCAGCGAATCAATCGACTATGCTCTAATTGCCGATGCTCAGCAGGGGGACGACGAAGCGAGGGAGCTAAGAGAAGCAGACACGGAACTACAATTAACGGAAATCCCAGTTGCGTTCGGATCAAACAAGTCGCTACTTTGCGATGTGTCCACGGCAAACACACTCCCGTACATTCCAGCCGAATTTAGAAAAAGAGTGTTCGAAGCGGTACATAATTTATCACACCCAGGCGTGCTACCATCGATAAAAGCCATGACGCAGCAATTTATATGGAAGGGAATAAAGAAGGATGTGAGAAGGATGGTACAATGCTGTTTGGCATGTCAACGAGCCAAAGTAAACAGACACACGAAAAGTCCATTGGGACATTATGCGCCAGTAACGAGACGATTTGACGAGATTCATCTCGATCTGGTAGGTCCATTACCAATCTCAGAGGGGCAGCGTTTCTGCGTGACGATTATAGACAGATTTACTAGGTGGACGGAAGTGATCCCGACACCAGATATTGAAGCCGAAACAGTCGCAGTCGCAGTATATAGCCAGTGGATAGCCCGCTATGGAGTGCCATCTGCAATAGTTACCGACCAAGGGGTACAATTTGAATCAGAACTATTCCACGAATTTTCAAAATTATTAGGATTCAACCACAAGAGAACGACAGCATACAACCCCAAGTGCAACGGATTAATAGAACGATTCCACAGGACATTGAAAGCAGCCATTATGTGCCACGGGAAGAGCGACTGGACCAGGATACTCCCAACAATACTATTGGGACTACGCACCACGTATCGAGATGATTTCAAAACAACATCGGCAGAATTGGTTTTTGGCGATAAAATCAGGGTTCCCAGTCAGCTACTGGTCGAAACCAAAGCCCAAATTAATCAATCTGAATTCGCAGAAGAACTACGTAAACATTTCGAAGCGATCCGGCCAACTCCACCATCTCGACATTGCAACAACAAAATTTTTATGTCTCAGGAACTCCATAGTTGCAGCATGTTTTCTTACGTACAGACGCTGTGAGGAAATCTCTACAAGCACCATATGAAGGTCCATTCCTGGTTATCAGTCGCGGAGAAAAAGCATTTGTCGTAGAGGTAAAGGGACGAAAATGCAACATCTCTATGGACAGGCTGAAACCATGCTTCACTGAAGCCGATCAGGATAAGGGACTGCCAGATGCCGCAGTAACACCTCGAGACACCGCCGCGATACAGAACGCCAATCCAACAGCGGAGGGTAAATCAGCATCACAAACAACGGGTGAGCGACCACGCACAGTAAAAGTTCGTTTCAATTTTAACGAACAAACATCCGGAGAAACAACGACGAGAGCAGGAAGGACCACGAAACTACCAGCACGTTTCACGTCATCGCTCATCGCCAATTCGCTGGTAAGGGGGTGATGTGGCGTTCACTAATTTCACTAATTGCACTGACAGAAAATGACAGTTCAAAAATAAACAAATTAAAATGTACTAAATTATAACAAGCATTTTATTCTCCTAAATTATTCCGCGTGACCTCTAGTTATGAGCATTCTGAACTATAAATCAAAATGCTAAAAATACGAGTTCACTAAATTTACGCTATCGTAGTATGAGCTGCAAAAACAAAGGGAGAATTCATATAAAAGGAATTTTCCTATGCAATTAAAAACAATAATCATTTAACTGAGTCACGACGCACATCATTGTGTCGTGTATATAATTGATATTAAAATTAAAAATATTAACTACTAGCTTTTACTGAGCCGTTATATATGAGACCAGTAAGTGAATAAAGGTAAATAAAGATTTATACAAAATAAATTGTAAATCTTTAAAAAGAAATAAAATTGTGCAAAATAAAAAGAAAGAATTCCGAAACATAAATAAAAGCATTATAAAATAAATGTTGAATATTTAATTCTTTGTATAAGTGAAGCATAAAATTATTATGGCGTGTAACCACCCACACACACGGCCATAAAGTAACTAATGAAAAATAGTGAAACAAATCGAAAAAATTGTTTTTGTTATTTTTATGATCACTTGTTCCTTTAATTGTTTCGTAAAATTTTGATCCAGCTGTAAAAAAAACCTATTAACATTAGTCTTCCCATCAATATTTGTTAAGTAACGGTAGATTTACTAAAAAAACATAAAAAATCATTTTTCTGTACATTTTTCAAATTAGTGTTGATGGTGAGAACCATTTTTTTTTTCTTAATTTACTGTGCAATCATTGGTTGCTGAGATGCCGATGACTAACGACATATGAAAAATTTTCACTAAAGGTGCATACATGCTCCAATTCTGGTGAAAAAATGTACACCACGAAGTTAGCACAATAGTAAAATTTTTAGTTAAAATTGGTTACCCTGGTGAACTTTTTGTTCTAGTTGGAAATAATTCAACTCATACAGCTAACTTCGTGGTGTACATTTTTTCACCAAAAATGTATGGCATGTACGCAGCTTCAAAGTCGGATATCGCAGCAAAAAATTGACGTAGAGAGACCAAATAGAAATTAAATTCAAGCTTATTAACAAGCTAAATGACCGATGCCCGTAAATGCTTAAAAAAAATTTCCGAGCCCGTGGATGTGGAACAAAAATATTTTTTTTAACTCATATGTTTGTTCCAAAATATTAGTTATTTGGCCAATTATCTTGCTGTAACTTGTTTGCCCCACATACTGATTATTTGTATTAAAGCAGCTATAAATTTACGTGGAGTTAGATGAAATAACTCCTGCACATTTTATTATTGAAAGAGCTTTGGCGGACTCGTAGCTGATTGCAGTTGATTATATGCCTCGGTGGCACACAGCACAGCAGATTTGTGCATATGGCAATTACATTACATACCTGCACTGCAATCCAGATACAATATGGCATGAAGCCAAACACAATTTCAAAGTTGGAGATGTCGTCATAATGGCTGATGAGAAGAGTCTATCTTTGAGTGGCCATTAGCAGGAGTTTTTCCTGTACATCCTGGAGGAGACGGTCTAATGCGAGTAATGGCTAAAAAGGTAACAGCAGAATGATCCGTAAAGTAAGCAAGCTTTCGATCATTGAAGATGTAGAAATCCAGAACCAGAAAGAGGCGGAATGTTGTAATAGGAGACCGACCACTATAGTTAGTCAAAATGTCAAACAAAAATTATTTTCATTCCAATTATTGCTTTAGGGTGACATCTGTAAACCAGCACTTTTTAAAAGTGTTGTAATTTCTGGGGTAAGGCTTTTATTAGGGTTAAGGCCGATTTACATTCAAAGATTTTCGCAGATGAAGATGTCAAACCAAAATATAATTTTCTGGATAAAAGCGATATTTAAACAAAAACCAGCATAAAACATGATAAATATTTGGTGCCTTTATATACAAAAGCATATTATTGCGTCCATCGACGATTTAACAGAAAAAAGATTGACCTCGGCATTTACAAAAAAAAATGCATACGATGATTTTTCAGTTTGTTTGTCGGGATTCAATTGATTTTTTTTTTTCAGCAGATGATTAATTTTTGTTTTATTGTCTTTAAAGTTTTTTCTATGTTGTATTTCAACTATTTTGCGGACGCCTAATATTGTTGAGTGCGGTCCACTTAATTAATATAAAGATGGAGGTGGAGCCAAGGTCAACAAAGAGCTTGAGAGCATAATATGTATTAACCTCATCGATGTATTCCATCTTTAAGTCTTGGTAAAGGTGTTCATTTATAATACACCACGAAGCATTTACAATGTTTCGAAGTACTTTATTTTGGAATGTCTGTATCACATTGACATTCTTTTCCTTGATACAGCCCCAAGGCTCTATACTGCTACAGTTGCTGACTCTATTAATCGATGTTTGCAGTTTATTTGTAACGCTTCTACATTACCCTTACTGCCAAAATTGCAGTATAATCGTATGTTATACCACAAGACGATCGAAAATTTTCGATTATACGAGACGTATTGCCTGAAACACCACGAGACCGAAGGTCGAGTGGTGTTTTGCAAAGGCAATACGTCGAAATAAGAGAAAATTATCCATTGTCGTGTGGTATACAGGAGACTATATCTTGAATCAATTATTTGTAAAGAATTATTCCCGAAACGATCCATTTTGGATTTATTGAAGTCGATAACTGGAAACTGACATATATAAACAGAATTGTTGTTTTTTTTTTTGTCAAATTTCAAATTTGCTAAGCCTACACGATTTTAACTATGCTACTACATTTTACAAATGTTTATATAATCGATTATACAAAGGCTTATATAATCGATGTAACCATAGTTACTATATTTTAACTATTAGAAAGACCAGGCATACATTGATTTTTATAATTTAATGAGTGATATAGTCGGCATAAGTCTTTATGGTTGATTCTTCTATTTATGAAACTCTCGGTCGAATTTTCTTTAGGTCTGTGTTTTTTCTTCGTATCCTACACGGAAGTGCCTGTCAGTTATGTAGTTAGTAATCCTTTGTGCCAAACGTGATTAAATGCTTCCGCTTCATCCAGAAAAGAGATTGAACATAAATTTACAGTCTAAGTTTTATATTGTAGTATCTGTGACTACATGTACTTAGTCTACAGTCGAATGGTTTTCGCTGAAACCAACCTTTTTATATGAATAAGATTTTTACCCACCAGTATGTGCTTGATTATCTTCAAGAGCAGTTTTTCAAATATCTTTGATATAGTAGGGTCTAAATGATTTTTTTATCGTTACATTTTGTGTTTGGCTTTAAGATCATGAGTCATTCCTCCGCTACATTCTACTGCCTTGGAACATATCATAAACGCAGCATTGATTATACGAAGATACTTTATTTAGTAGTTGATTAATAATTTGTCCTCATATCCAGGAGCTTTTCTAAGTTTAGATCTTTAATTTTCTCTTTTAGCAATTGTAGCGTTATAATTTGTTTTCATCAGCAGATTGCATGTGTAAAAGTTGAAACATTTCTTCAAGGGCTCTCGCAAACATATTAGCTTTTACCCCATCTTGTATTGCCATTTTTAATGCGTGCTATCGAAATTGTTGGTCTCTTAAGTACTTTCGTTGCTTTCCACAAGGATTATTCAGAGTCTTTCTGGCCGGTCAGTAAAGACAAATAGGTACTTATTGTTTCATTCTTAACTGTTCTGATGAGAGATTTAAGTTTTTACATACATAGTTTATTAAGCACGGTTTTATTTTCTGCATTTCGATTTGTTTGCCAAAACTTTCGTGTTTCTCGTTTCCTTACCAAAAGCTCTCTTACTTTAAGTGGATATATTTTATTGGCGATCATCTACCTAATGATATCCAAATAAGATCATAAGACAAAACACAAATCGAATGTTGTGGCTGACTAATGCCATTTTATCAGTTCCCGTGCGCACCGCATAGACAGTCAGTCAAAATTCGCACCAACCGCGTAGTGCAACCACGCCACCATCGAAATCTACTAATCGCTAAAATTGCTCAGCCGCAACATCACTTACTAGCATCAAAGCTAAACGTCACAATTTTCTTTATTTCACTGTTGTTGAACGACACAATTTCATAACTATAAGTCTCATTTATGTTTCACACAATTTTTTCGTGGTGTCCATTAACGCTATGCTGCCGATACTGCGTTTCTCAGCATCATTCGCTGTTACACAAAGGTGCCGATGAAGTTTCGAACATCATCAATTGCTATGCATCGGTGCTTGCCGTTGCCAACTCCAAGGCGATGTCACCATGTGTTCTTAACTTAATTTGTTGCTAGGTGCGGAGATTTATCAACAATTGCTAGCAATGGGTCAAATCAAGACAGCTGATCATCTTTCTAAGCTCCAGATTACCGTTGTAGTTTGGGTTGTGTTCGGAAAAATGTCATTTCACAAAAAATCGAACCATATTTTTGGATCATCGCGAATTTCCCTCATTAAATCAATTGCTGTTATCTGAAGAAATTGAATGTAAAAATAATTTCACTGAATTCCCTATGCGTGACAATGAAAGAAGGTTAGTCGTAAAACTTTCATTTTCATCAGTTCCGGCGATTATGGCCGATTAATAATTTTTTACAATCTGGAAAGACGGCTCCACAGCTATTCGCAGTTTATTGATAAGTACAAATCGTTAGGTCATATAGAAAACATCTAATCGATATCCGTCATATCACCGAATTTTTACTTGACACATCGCTGCGTAATGAAGCCTGAAAACTTCTCAATGAAATTAAGTGTTTTTGATGGATCAGCCAAAATTTCAAACGGGCATTTATTAAATATAATCATGATGATGGGCCCAGTTGTCCAAAACGACCTGTTTACAATATTGATTCGTTTTGGAGCACATGCATACGCGTTCAGCGAGGATATTGTCAAGATGTATCGGTATACATTTTGGAATCGGCGGGCATAAGGACTATTACATCAGGAACGGGCGTATTTTGTATTTTTTTGGGATTTTTTTGGAGATTTTTATTTTCAGAAATATGATGTTATCCCGAAATTTTTCATTATAGATATTAGGTGTTGGTCCGAACGCCAAAAAATAGTAATTTTTGTCAATTATTTGATCTTTGTTACAAAACTGCGCTTTCAGTATAAATTTTAGTCTATATTGTGGACCGTCATGCGTCCATCATTATTGTTGTCAAAACCTTGTTGGTTTCATTCAAAAATTGATGTAATAAGAGGATTTAAACAATAGATAGAACCTGAAACAGAATGCAATTTAATAGATGCTTAATTTTAGTTCGTTTTATACTTAAAAGCTCAAAATATAGGCAAGACAATTTCCTACAAATAAAATGACATTTTGTTAACACAACCATACAATAATTTTTTGTTAAATTATTCATTAGTAAACCAAGAAAATCGCGACTATCTCAAATTTTAACAGATTTAACAACAACAACATTACAATAAGAATTGTTGTGGTCAAAATCTTGCGGGTTTCTTTAAAAATTCGTTGTTATAATAAAAAGCTTCATAAAAAGCTAAAATCTGAAACCGGATAACGTAAAATACAACACTAGCTAATTAATTAGATGTAATTTTGAGCTTGTTGTAACTTTAAAGCTTACAAAGCTTTGACAATTTTTAATAAATTAAATGACATTTTTGTTACCACTCATTTACAATAAATTTTTTGTTAAATATGTTATTGGTAAATCACGAAAATCACAAGTATTTAAATTTTAATAAATTTGACAACAACAACGTTTCATTTTGAATTGTTGTTGTCAAAATCTGATTGGTTTCGTTAAAATTGTGTTGAAATAAGGGCATTTTAAAATGCTAGAATCTGAAACCGAATAACCAAAAATGTAACACTAGCTAATTCAATAGATGTTTATTTTTAGCTTGTCGGAAACGAAAGCTCAGAAAGTTCTAAAATTTTTTATAAATAAAGTGACATTTTGGTTAGCACAACTTTACAATAGTTTTTTGTTAAGTAATTTATTAGTAAACTACGAAAATAACAACACAATTTGACCACAACAACAATTCATTTAGAATTGTCGCCATTATATCACGGGTTTGGCGTTGAATTTAGCGCACTTTTTTTAGACCGAGTTTATTTGATAAATTAAATTTGGAGTCTAGTTGAAGGATTTAAGAGATTTTGGCTAGTGGTTGACTTAGGAAATGAGTTGGCCGTTACACTAAGTTAAGTGAAATTAGTTCACGTTGGCTTCTAATTTTTCGGGCCGAAGCTCTATTCAGCTCATAAGGTTTCTTCCATTTGTATTTTAATACAAATGAACTTGAATTTACAGTTGAAAAGCATCATTACAATTATTTTCTATAGTTGTGATTATTTTGCGAATTATTACCTCAATCTGGTTCTCAAGTAACCAAAATGTAAACTTACTTGTTCACACCTCATTTTGGCTACATAAGTCGTTCAGTGTACAGACAGTTTGTTCCGCAACGACTACAAACATAAACAGCAAGAAACATAGGATCTCAAATTGAATTGCTCAAGTGCGAATAAAAAATTTAAAGCTTAGTGACTTTATACGTTTCTAAATTTTGAACATTGCTTTACATTGCTCTGTCAAGTTTGCAAAAGGATAGCAAAAGGTAAAATTCAACTTTTTGTCGGCTTTGTACTGCAGAATTAATTACTGCCGATAAATGTGAACATCAAATTCACTTAACAAAACTAAGTTCCAAATCCGGCACGGACTGGGTAAACTCGAACCCGTGTACCCCGACCTTCCATTTGCCGTTCTTTTGCGTTTCCTTGTTCCCATCCCTTCATCCCACCTTTAATCTTTCCAAGTCTTTCCGAATCTTTCCGAATCCTTCCATCAATTCAGATTTTGAAGAGTTCTCGTATAGTTTTTTGCTTAAACGTCAAAACCGAATACATTACTATGCCCAATGTTAAATAGACCGCAATCGGAGTAATCACTTTAGCGAAAGTTAGTTTAAGGCGCACATAAGCAACAAATAATTGAAACCTGTTTAATCTTTAGGCGTTGTTCCTGGCGAACCCCTGTACAGTAACAACTGTATTAAAAATAATTTTGTTAATAAATTATCTTCAATAAATTTACCATATTGGATTAAAATCAACCTGGTTGACAATTTCAAACCCTATATCACATAATCCAACAAATTTCTCATCATTATCATCCCGATAAATAAATATTTCCATTTTATTAAATATAATGTCAAATTTATTTAAATGAAAATTGAAAATTTCTCTTAACCGAGTATGTAGATGTTATACGACGAATTTTATACCTTTTGTGTATGTGATCGAGTCACATCGTTCCACCCATCACAAATCGGATAAAATTGGATAAAATGTGTTTCCTTGTTGGTTGTGTATGTAGATGTATGTAGCTATTACGTATGTGTGTTAAATTTATGTTGTATACATATGTGTCGTTCATATATCGTTCGTGTGTCGAGGCAAAATGAGTGTAAATTATGATTAGTATTATTGGCATTATTATGTTTTTGGCACATTATGTCACAGAAGATAATTGAAATAATATAATTTATATTGAGAGATACAAATATAAGGATTTTTTTTTTAAATAAAAAGGTTTATATAGTTTCGATGTCATCCCTTATCATTATAAAAACTTTACATATTAAAAATAAACTTAATATGTTGCCCTAATTACATTTTATCGATATGATGTATGACAGCTAAAAGGCATATTGGCATAGTCGTCGTTACGACCTCTCGCCAATATGTGTGCACAGTTGAATTTACATTTTTATTTAGAAAATTATCTGTATACCCTGATAATACATAGCTACTAGTATTTTCGCCCCCAAGCATTCTAATTATCATAAAATATAAAGTTTTGTAACATAATTAAGATTTTAATTGGTTTCCAGTTAAAAAGTAGAACAATAATATATTTGTATATAATTTTGTCAACAGACTGTGAGAAACAAAAGTTTTCGATTTCTCTAGAAAAGCAAAAACTTTATTCTGTGTGTAACTGAATAAATTTTATGCATTTATTTATATATGTATACCCACAATCGCTTAACCCAGAGTTCACGTTCTCGTAAATTATTTATTGGACTTACTCATATTATGAAAGTGTTAGTTCGATAAAAGAGGTATGTATGTATAGACATACAGATATGTGTCAGAATTGCAATAATAAATTTATATATGTAGACGTTCGAGAAGAGTGATTAGCAATAATGTTTAGGTGTGTTCCTATTCCCAGAAAATTAATAAAACTTTGTAATCAATCTAATTGATTGGTGCTGTTCCTGCCATTCGTCCTTTTACATTTCATTGCTTTCCAAACTTTTTTCATTAATTCACATTCTAATGAATTTATTAATCAATATATCAAATGTTTATTCATGCGGTGATGAATTCAAACAAAATGCTGCACTCTTCTTTAATAGGTTCTCTTAACTTTTCTCTCTCTTGTATTGATTACCTAATTACAGGCAATCCAATTTACTTTTGAAATCTATTATACAATCGATTTAACATTTGAATTTGCCAAATCTTAGAAACTCCACAATTGAACCAATCGAAAACCAATAAAATAATACGATTACGGATATCTTCGGTTCAGAATATTAATTCATCATCATTAAAAACGTTGGTTCACAACATTAATTCAACTTCCGTCCCCTTACTATTTCAGTAATTTTGATGCGTTGCTGAAGAGTGAAATGAATGTTGATTATCAAAATGCCTGGAAAAATGCATATGAATATGAAAGGAAGGTGGCAGTATTTCTTTTAATTATCTGGAACTACCAAAAATTTTGAAATTTAATTGGTTGAACTATTCGAATAAAACTTTTGCCCAAATAACAAAATATACACTGTGTCCCATTATCAATTTCCATTGAATAAATTTTTACCAAACAAATCTAGGGTAGTTTTGCTCAAACCACTTCAATCACTAACTCCGAATTAACTCCGCGGGGAAAATATTTGTTCTGAGAAATTAATTAATTTTCTGAATGGATTATATTCCCGTCACTTCAGTTTGGTTAAATTAAATAATTGTTCGCATACTTAATTCAGTTTTAAAAAGGTAAATATCGCAGATTTAAGTCATAATATAAAATAATTAAATTGGAGTGGAACAATTTTTATTTATTTCACCAAAAAAATGAGAAGGTTGAAATCCAAATGTTGTTGATAGTGAAATGAATATAACGTCTTGAAATGAAATTACACATACTTAACAACCTCATGAAAAAGTTCAGAAAAACGTTCCTTCTTTTTCTTCCGCTGGTGCTATATCCCATGAAGGAATCTGGCTGCCTGATTTTTTTTATGTCTCTTCCAACGTCATCCATCCATATCGGGCAGGTATGTATGTCTTTCTTTCGTTGGTGTCGAATCTAAAGTCTATTTAGTGGTCCAAACCATCTTAGCTTTGATGCATTTATGAATCCGACGATGCCAACTTTATCGAGATCATTTCTGATCGCGTTATTCATTTTCTTTCTGTTCATGGCTCCCTCTTTGATGGGGCCGATAATTATTCTGATTGATTTTGTGTTGTCAGTGTTGTTGTATTCTAATTATTTCCAAAATAAACTTGGATTGACTTACGAATATCAATAAATATACTCTACATACAATAAAGCAATTGGCTGATCGATTGGTAATCAATCTCTCATAATCTTATCTTTTATTATATATTTATGTATGTGATGAGGGGTCATCGATGTCCCGTAGAGTTATAAACATTAATGTATTATGTATAAGTTACAGAATAATAAAGAATAATTATAAAGTGTGACCGAATTGTTTCTTGAAAGTGAAGTGTGTGGTATCGGAGAAATACATAACATTGGCGATGAGAATAAAAATTTAAGAACGCGTGAGTGAAGAGAAATTGTAAAATTTTTTTTTTCCTTGATAACTGTCCAAGTGAATCCGCTATGCCACATGTGGGAAAAATTAAAGAGTTTGGACCGGGTGATGATTTTGAATCTTACTTTGACCATCTTCAAATTTTCTTGAAAATTAATGAAATTGCGGACGGAAAAAAAACGCTGATGCTGCAAAGTTTAATTGGCAAGTCAACTTATCATACATTAAAAGCGTTAGTAACACCAGATGATCCATCCGGGAAATCATTCGATGATTTAGTTACCGTGTTGCAAGATCATTTCGAACCAAAAGTGAATAAACGGGCGGAACGTTACAAATTTTATAAAACGGTACAACATAGTGGTGAATCAAATACTGATTTTATTGTGCGGTTAAAAGCGTTAGCTCAACCTTGCAAATTCGGGGATTATCTGGTCGGAGATGCCAAAGCAACAGCTTTTAAAAGTAAGGCGCTGGACGATGCGCTAAAAGATCGTTTTATTGTCGGGTTGCAATGCAAGTCCATTCAATGTGAGCTGTTAAAAGATGACACCATCGATTTTCATGGCTGTTGTTCAAAAGCAATTAATATGGAGATGTCGTCACGTGAAGCAAGGAATTTGCAGCCTTTACCGCAAAACAAAGTCGAAGATCAGTCGAATAAATTAAACCAACACACAAGTCGAAGTTCTCAGCAACAATTTAATAAGTCGTCAAGTAGAGAGTCATCACCTTATCGTCATACAAGTCAAGGTCGAATCAATTCACAAGATTGGAATGGTAGACGAAGTCGTAGTCCTGCAGTAAATTGGGAAAGTTTTCGATGCCATCGTAAGGGTCATACATCCAGAGTCTGCCGCAGCAACAATTACAAAGTAGATTTGATACAAAGTAACACATCAAACCAACAGCCAGCATGTATTGTTGTAAGCATTGGAGGTCAAACCTGGGAAATGGAAGTGGATACTGGGGCCTACTCATCATTCATATCACAGGAAGTTTTTTGTTCTAATTTTAAAAATATAAAGTTAAATTCAATTTCTAATACACTTTTATCTATTACAGGTCAAGCTACGGATGCGTTGGGAAAAATCAAAGTGAATGTCTTGTTTAATAATAAAAAATACTTATTGGAACTTATTGTGATCAAGACCAATAAAACTTTTCAACCATTATTGGGGAGAAATTGGTTGCATATTTTAGTTCCAGATTGGAGGAATAATATGTTTCGTCAAAAGGAATGTACCAAAATTTGTCGGGAAAATGAGTCGCAAACATGTCAGGACCAAACCATACGTAAAATTTATTCAAACATGTACGACGTACTTAAAGAACAATTTCCAACTGTAATTAATCAACAGTTAGATGAACCAATACGTGGGTACGAAGCAGAAATAGTGGTACCGGAGCAGGTTAGTCCAATCTTTCACTGTGCCTATTCAGTTCCTTATAAATTAAGACCCAAGGTAGAAGCCGAGCTAGATAGATTAGAATCCGAAAAAATTTTAGTACGTGTAACAAAAAGTAAGTGGGCTAGTCCAATTGTCGTAGTCCCTAAGGCATCAGGAGCAATAAGGTTGTGTATAGATTGTCGGGTAACCATCAACTCAAAGATTTCTACGGATTATTATCCTCTTCCAAAGCAAATTCTAAATTTTTTTGCGTATTAGATCTTGCTGGAGCCTATCAACAGTTAGCTGTATCGGAACGAAGTCAAGAATATTTGACCATTAATACCCACAAGGGGTTATATAGATATACGCGACTCCCGTTCGGAGTTTCTAGTGCCCCTGCAATATTCCAGTCAATAATGGACCAAATTCTAGGCAATTTGGAGAAAACATTTGGTTACCTAGTGACATATTGATAGGAGGTGAGTCAGAAGATGATTGTAGGGCCAAATTGATGTCAGTTCTAGAAAGATTAGCGAAGTCCAACTTCAAAATCAATGTCGAAAAATGTAAATTCATTCAACCAAGAGTTTTATATTTGGATCATACTCTGTCGAAAGAAGGTATTAGTCCAAATGAAGAGAAAATTAGGGCCATCGTCGAAGCTCCAAATCCTAAGAATCTAACCGAACTTCAATCTTATCTCGGTCTTTTGACCTACTATGGGAAGTTCATTCCGAATTTGTCTACGGAATTAATGGAGTTGTATAAGCTATTAAAAAAGGATGTTGCATATATTTGGTCGGAAGCTTGTGAAAAATGTTTTAAGAATAGTAAAAAATTAATTTTAAATAATAACCTTTTACAATTATATGATCCAAACAAGGAAATTATTATTTCAACTGATGCTAGTCCATATGGTGTCGGGGCAGTATTGTCTCATTTAGTCGAAGGTGTTGAAAAACCAGTACTTTTTGTCTCGAGTACTCTTTCGGCGGCTGAGAGAAATTATTCTCAGTTACATCGAGGGGCACTGGCGATCATATTCGCATTGAAAAATTTCATAAGTATATATATGGGCATCAATTTACTATATTTACGGATCACCAGGCTCTAAAAGAAATTTTTCACCCCAAAAAATAACTCCTTCTGTGGGTGCTGCTCGTCTGCAGAGATGGTCTGTTATTTTGTCTATGTACAATTATAAGCTGGAGTACAAGAGTGGTTCTAAAAACGGTAATGCAGATGCAATGTCAAGATTGCCTCTAAATGAGCCTACGGGAATAGACGAAACAAACTGCATTAATTTTATTAAAGATTCTGTATATATTCCAATTGATATGTTGCAGATTTCTCATGAAACTACTAGAGATCCGATATTACAACAGGTGCGTACGTTTGTTATGTCGGATTGGCCTACAAAGATTTCAGAAATTCTTAAGCCGTATTATAGGAATCGTTATAGTTTGAGTACAGAAAATGAATGTTTATATTATGCCAACAGAATTATAGTGCCAGAAAAATAAAAAAATATTTAGTTGAGGTTGTTACATGAAGGTCACTTAGGAATTGTTAAAATGAAGTTATTAGCTCGTTCTTATGTTTGGTGGAATTTAATAGACAAAGATATAGAGACCTATGTAAATTCTTGTAATGTTTGTCAGGCAGTATCCAATGTTCCTGTAGAAAATGTAATTACGTCATGGAAACCAAGTGAATACCCATTTGAGCGAGTACATGCGGATTTCTTAGAATTCGCAACGTTTGTGTTTCTGCTTATAGTCGATACATAATAGTAAATTTTGTGATGTTCAAATAATGAATAATACTAATGCTCAGAGTGTCATAAAAAAACTGTACAATTTGTTCCTTGTGTATGGGTTGCCAGGGAAGATAGTATCGGATAATGGTCCATTATTTACATCTTTTGCAATAAAAAATTTCTGCAAGACTTATAAAATTGAGTGGATATTTTCACCACCTTACCACGCACAATGCAATGGGTCAGCAGAAAGATATGTTCAAATCGTAAAAAAATGTTTGAAAAAATTTTTGATCGAAAACTCTGAAATTTTTGATGGTACATAGAAATACTCCAAGTACAGTTACAAAACAGACACCAAATGAATTGATTTTTTCATACAAAACGCGATCTATGCTTGCTCTTGTGAATAACAAAAAACAAGTAAGATTTAATTTACAAAATAAGCAAATTGATAAAAATGTAATAGAAAATAAAAATAATGAATGTAGAGATAAGCTAATCACCAAAAAATTAAATAATTTTAAGGAGGGGGAGAAAGTGCTATATAGAAATCATTTTAAAAATTCTGTAAGATGGGTGCCATCTCGAATTTTAAAGCGAACCTCTCAGACGATGTATCTCATTAATGTAAATAATAGTGTCAGGAACGTGCATGTCAATCAATTAAGGTTATCGAATTTGGCAGATAAATTTCATCCCGCGGTACACATTTTTCCACAACAAGTGAAGCTTCCAAGATATCCGAATAAGCGCAAACCGAGTACAACAATAGAGCTGATACGTTTGAAAATAATTCGTAGATCGCCTGATCGTTTTCAAAGCACAAATTAAAAATCTAAATTAGTCTGCCATTACCTTTAAATAATTGAGTGAGAAACTAAAATTTAAGACTGCTTTAAAATTTTAAAATGTGAAGATTTTTGTTGTAAAAGTAATGAATAATTTATTAGCCACTTAAAATTGTATTGTTAAATAACCTAGTAGGTATGATTAATTTAAGAAGGGGAAAGTATTATATATTTATGTATGTACGTCCATAATCAAATTATAGTTCAATGTACCTTAATCGATCATTGTTATCATCTCTTCCATATAAGTATACAAAAAAATATCAATAAACAGAAAAAAAGAAAAGAGGGGTCATCGATGTCCCGTAGAGGACATTAATGTATTATGTATAAGTTACAGAATAATAAAGAATAATTATAAAGTGTGACCGAATTGTTTCTTGAAAGTGAAGTGTGTGGTATCGGAGAAATACATAACATCTTTCATTTTATGGTTTAAGCAAATTCAGCAAATAAAAGGAACATTAGAAAGCCATAAGCTAAGAAATGAAAATAATTACATAAAAAAATATTTACACCAGCTCAACGGACAAAAAATGCAAAGTCAAGGAAAACGTGTAAAATGGGAAGTTGATGATATTTCCAAAGCTATTGCCATCTTTTCCAGTGGGCCGAAGGCGTATCCATTACTTTAAAAAAAAAAATATCCACTTCCCGCCGTCTAAAATTTGAGGAAATGAGGCTTCGAAAATTAATATCAACCCCGGATATTTAAATGTAGTTTTCAAGTTGATGGAAAATGCGGATATGTCTCCTTATCAAAAGGTTTGCTTGTTAATGGCAGACGAAATGAAAATCCAGAAATCGTACGAGTACGATCAGAACTCTGACACCTTACTGGCTCCAGCGAATTATGTGCAGGTCATAATGACAAGAGGGCTATTTGAAAATTGGATACAGCCAGTGTACTACAACTACGATACAAAGCTATCTAAAATAATACTAAATAATATAATATAAAAATTACATTTAATTCAGTACGATGTTGTAGCCTTTGTTACTGATCTGGGAGGGGGAAATAGAGAACTATGGAATAAAATGGGAATAGGCGAGAGCCAGCCTTTCTTTGCGAATTCATGTGATCAAAATAAAAAAGTGTACGTATTTAGTGACACCCGCACATGATTAAACTGTTTAGGAATCATTTATTGGATTCTGGGGTTTTGCTTAATAATATTTTATTGACGAAAGAACCACTTCAAGAGCTTCTCGCACATCAACAAAATCAGAATTAAAGATAGCTAGCCGTTTAGGAGCTACTCATCTGGCGGTGAAAGGTGCTCAAAGGCAGAAGGTGAAATTTGTAACCCAGCTGTTTTCCCATACCAATTCATGCGCTATATATAGAATGGGTACTTTAGGTCTTGCAAAATCAAAACATTCAGCCCATGCTAGCAAATTTGCTTAAACAGGTTAGATTATTTTGAAAATTTTTGTTGTGTATATTTCCCTATTTGATAAATTTTATTTTCTGATTATTTAGGTCAACGACTGGTTCGATTTGTTCAATGCAAAGGTTCCACGAATCGATTCGCGCCCAAGAATGGCCGCCTATGGATTAGAAATAGAAGAACAGGAATTAATACTTGATAATATGGAGTATACTACCAAACAAATGCGTGTTGGTAATAAAAAATCCATTTTACCATTTCAAAAAGGGATTATTTTCAGCATCAATGCCCTAAAAATGTTATTCCGGGATTTGAAAGATCAATATAAGATCTCATTCCTCTTGACATATCGTCTAAACCAAGACCCATTGGAAATGTTTTTGGAATTATTAGAGCGAAAGGCGGCCTTTATGATCATCCAAATGCTTTACAATTTAAATATCGCCTTCGAAGTATCATATTGGGGCAAAACGAAAGTGTTTTGTCATAATCAGCAAATGTGGATTACATTAAAATGGATGTAAATCATTCACTGTTGTCGTCAACAGATGTCAGGGAAGCGTTAAATGAGTCTGATATAGCAGATTTGACCGAAAATGTCCTGACAGTCAGTTTATTTACCGATCTCTCTGAATATGAGAGAGATACTTCATCTGAATTGCCTCAATATATATGGTTGGAATATATAGCTGGCTACATATTAAAACGCCTAAAATTTAAAGTTCTAAAGATTTTAGAACGTTACAGCGAAATAGAGCCTAGTGGAAGATTGACGTGGACGGATACAGTGAGTGAAGGAGGCCTAAAACAACCAAGCGACGAATTTATTCAAAATTTAAAGAAGTTAGAGGATATCTTCAACAAAAGTAATTCGACGACATTAAAAGTTGGAAGAAACTACATAAAAACTTAATATCTTATTCAAACGAAGTCGAATTAGATTTGAAACTAAAAAAATTGTTTTTTAGGTGTAAAATGTTTTTTTAAAATTTGGTTATTAAACGCTCGGTTAATAGAAAATATAAATTTGAAAAAAAGGAAATTAAATAAAACTATAAATTAAAATTAAATCTCTGGCTTATTTCATTTATTTTCTTATGGTTTTCGCTACAGATAAATCAAAACACCCATTCACTGTTTAGTGTTCTATATGTGTTCGAATCAGAAGTACAATTGATAGTTTTGTTGCAATAGGAATTATTCAAATTTATTATATTTAAAATCGAACACTTCCAAATTTTTGAATTGAATAATTAAAATCTAAACGTTCTCTGCATTTGACAAAAAAATTGTACTCATAAATTCCGAAACTTGTTATGCAATGTGCTCAAACAGTGCTCTACACACGAATATTAAAACATGCCTCTTTTCGCGATTTAATTACAAAAGTTTTGCAGTATATAGTATAACTAAAATCAAAATTGAAATGTTTAATTTTAACATAAAGTCGAAAAACAATTTATGGCAAGAATAAAAAAAAAATCATTTATTTTCAATTTTTGTCTTCACGTGACCTCAAATTGCGAAAAAAGGATAGCAATAGCATGCGCAATATTATACCTTATTTTCTGTTTACACCTGTCCCTTGATTAACACGGTAATTACGTTCCGCCAAATTACCGTGTATGTAACTCAAAACCGTGTTAATCGCGACTAATACAGTCGTCCCTCGATTAACACGGTACTTGATTAACGCGGCGAAACTTCTGTGTGTGTTAATCAAGACTTTGTCTCAATTCGTTGACCGTGTTAAATCAAATCCGTGTTAATCAAGTACCGTGTTAATCGTGGGACAGGTGTATTTTTAAATTTTAAATAAGAGACCAAAAAAAAAATCTTTGTGAAATCTTTATTTATTTTTGTTGGAAATTAAAGTACATTCAAGATCTTGGTGGCCAATCCACGTCCGTTCTTCGAGAAATTATTCGATTATTATACTTCTCTTTCAAAAGATCGATTGATTCCATAGCTGTGTGGCATGTTGTTCTAACAGATGCAATATTTTCACTTGAACGACCACTACGTTAGTAAATTCTGCTTCTCTGATCAGGAATTAAACCAGTATCTTCAAAGTTTAATAGCAAGGTTTGTCGGTACATTTTCTCTACCGTATTTTGAACGAAACTTTCTTCCAACTTCTGAATGACTTTCACCATAATTAAAATAAGTTTTAAAAATATAAATGGTGGAACACGCTATATATATATATATATATATATATATATATATATATATATATATATATATATATATATATATTTATATATATATATATATATATATATATATATATATATATATATATATATATATCTATATATACATATATATAAATATATATATATATATACATATATATATATATATATATATATATATATATATATATATATATATTTGCTAATGATAATGCTTATATCCACAAACACTTAAGACTGTCTGCTGATACACTTAATAAAATATGATGTATTCGCCCAACATTTTAAATGTTTCAAATTTTCAATAAAATTCCGTGTTTCTATGTTTCTATATTAACTGACCGGAGCGAGCTATAGAGTCACTGGTATAAGTTTCAATTGATATATTCATATACTGTGAGAACAATTGTTCAAAATACAAAATTTTTGATACGTTTGTGAAGCTTACACCAAAGGCAATAAAATTACCTAGTTTAGATTCATATAGTCTTATTGGCAAACAATTTAATCGACGATCGGGCACTTCAATATTTTCGAAAGCGTTAGGTGATATCGATGGATTCCACATAAAAATTGTTGTACCGACTTGCGTTACACTGTCTATATAAGTCGTAAACAGGATAACATTATTAATTTAATGGCAGTATGCAATAATTCTGGTAAATTTATTAATATTTGTTGTGCATACCCCCGGGTTCCTTACATGACCAAAGGGTCCTACGGAATAGTCAATTATATCGCAAACAAACATTCACACCTCGTGGATTTGTTTCTATTAGTTGATGGTGGATTTAAATGTTCATTATATCCGGCAGCTAAGATCGGAGTTTTGGAGGAAATAGGATTCTCAAATCGTCAAATCGCGGTAAAATTTGGTAGAGGAAAAACCGTATTTGGATCCTTTATCAATAATATTAAAAATTATGGTAAAAATATAGAAGGACGCATTGCGGAGGCCACAACGCGTCATACTACTTATAAGCTTAAAAAATGAAGGCAAAAACCGGAGTAAAAGTAATTAACAATACTACGCATCAAACCGGTTGGAATCTGCCAAAAACCACATGTCATGGAAGCAGGAATGGAACCGGGTTACATTTTCGGACTCATGAAAATGAAACTGATGCCCGTCAGAACCATCCAAATTAATTTTTTTTCGTAACCTCGTAAACTGCCTTTTCACAAAGCATATATGAGGAAATAGCGAAAGCTTCAAAATTTGAAAAGTTTAGTTTGAGAGGCACACAGAATAATTGCTTATTTCATTCCCTGAGGCAAGGCTCATCGGTTGTAACTCGACTTTGAAAATTCCCACAACAAAACTGGTGTCAGATGTGGGGTCGTGCAGCAGGCCATTCGTTGTATTAAGAGACACGTAAATCACTTTTCAATAGACAATATTTCTAATACACCAGACTGTACGAATAAATGAGTTGCATATATGAAAATGCAAATTACTTGTTGAGGTGTAAAACAGTATATACTTAACGATAACTAGTGAAATTCAATAAATGGAACATGCTTTATATGCATTCAGTGCAATCATGAGGATCAACGCGGGGTCGTAAATCAACTTTCAAAGAGAACAACGGCTAAGTTCTTTTTTTTATTAAATTCTACAATTTCTCGTCCATTATGCTTTAAGCTTACAATTTTATTTATGAACAAAATAACGTCCTCTTGTGAAAGTGATAGTGAATTGGTTATCTTTAATGATTTTATTGAACATTTTAGTTTAAATAGTGCAAAAATTAATTTTTATTTGTCTAGTTTAATTGATAATGGAAATATGACATTGAAGAAAAACCCATTAGTGAGCTAGTCTCTACTAATAACAATTATCATAGCGAAACCAATCTTGAAACTGATCATCAAAAAGTTAAAATGACTGAATTTACTTGTCTACCGCTATTAAATTGATTTCCGAATATGAAAACAGCAATGAAAATTTATATAAATTCTTTCGTTGTTGTGAAATTGTTAATTCTAATCATAAACGACAGTTCATACTTTTAATTCCAGCTAAGATAGCGGGATAAGCTTAAGATCTAGTCCATTATAAAACATTTGTCTCGTGAGCTGATTTAAAAAAAGCTCTTAAATAGAAAGTTGGTGAAATTTGTGCTGTAGAAAACATTCAAATGGAACTCATTACAGTACAGCAACCTAATTTAAAACCAAGATGTTTAAATTATGTTAATTTAGGTCGTATTAAACTATCGAAATTCACCTTCGAATTTCGCTAATCAAACGAATAGAGTTCACATGAAACAATTTCAATTAAAGTGTTCATATTGTAAACGAATTGGTCACCTTATTAACCAGCGTTTTAAGAAAAAAGATAAGTGATCAAAAATCCAATTAACCAAACAGATACTAACAATTCATATATTTCGGAAAACTCAACGGGATCCTCGCAAAAAAAAAAAACCTTCAATGAGCACTCCCTACTGGATCCATCCTACCAATTAAAGGATTGTTCAATGCATCCACTTAATCAAAAAAATTATGATTCATTTGCAAAAACCAAAGGTCAAATATAAAACCGGTTCTTGTTCCATATAATAATTCAAATCTTCCAAAAATTCTTATTGGATTTTGGGGCAGTAATTAGTGTCAAAGAATCATCGTTGCAGTTTAATGTGGCGGTAACCAATAATATTGTGAATATTCAATAAATAACCGATGAAGAATTAAAAGCTCTAGGACGCTGCAATGCTCAAACTAAATTTATCGGTAATCCAAATATTAATCACTCATTTCACATTTTTAAAGCCAATTTCCCTATTTTGTGCGACGGAATTTTAGGAAAGGATTTCCTTCATAAATGCAATTATATAATTGATTTATCGTTGTCTGAATTATGAATTCCGGGTCCAGTTAATGATTATGAGATTATATTATATCTAGTATTGCCTGGGGACAATTAAAATTCCCCCTCGTTCAGAGATTATTTCAAAAATTGATCTTTCACTTCAAAACACAAATGAATATATAATCTGTTTTTCAGAAGTTAAACCTGGAGTGTTTATTGGAAATTCAATTGGTAAACAAAATAATTTACAATTAACTTACTTAATAATCGTGAATACAAATGAATATTCAGTTATGTCGAAAATTTAATGACATGTTTTACCTGTAAGGAGATATTTTACTTGTTACTAATCCGCATTCTTGGAAAAACACTCTTTTCTTATATAGCATTGATTTGGTTGTTTATATTCTCAAATCTAGGATAAGACAATCAGGCCGATACTCAATAGCTCATGAAGCTCCATTGTTGCGCTCGGAGACATTTTCATTTGTCTAAAAATCCCATTACATCAATTTTTTTTTTTTTAAATAAGCATAATATATGACTCAAATCGGTAAGTACAACAATAAATTTTAGTAATTGAGATAATAATAAAAATATGTAAATATCATTTGCCACCCATATAAAATTTTCATGTAGTACATAATATTATCTACCCGTAATATATACGGCAGATTACCACCCCACTTAAAGGAATGGAAGTTTTAGAATTTTTTAATTTTTTTATTTTAATTAAACGTTACCACATCATACACAAAACATTATACGGCAGAAGATAGAGTAGCAATGAAATGATATTTGGAATTTATTTTGTTGTTTATTATTTGCCATAACAATAGAATGTAATTAAAATGTAATGATGATGACAAAATCATATTTAAATTAGAAATTTTGGAAGAATATGTGTATGCCTAGCTTAGACACAAAAGAAACATGGCATTGTTCGAACTAATTAGGTGGAATAGAATTTATAAACGTTATCTAGGCTTTTAATGTTTTCTTATATACAAATGTTATACGTAATTTTGACAAGAACATTTCTACATTCGAACATATCGTAACAGGATAATAGCTAAAAATAAATTAAAATGGATTAAATATTTTTCCTTATACATAATATAATTTAATTAATTTGCTTGTAATTATAAGCTATTTTAATGCTTATTCTGTCAATATGATAAAATTAATTAAATGTCTGTATACTTATTACATATGTATGTATATGTATACACACATATAAATTGATATCAACAAAATCCAATTATAAAATCATCCCCAATTTCAAATTAAATAAAAACGTGTGTCTATATCTTCATTTAGATGTTAAAGGGGTGAAATACTCGTAAATTATTTGCAAATCATAAAATATTCATCCAGATTAATCCACTTGTTACGAGATGAGGAGCAAAATATATTTTTTTGTTTTTTTATCTTATTCTGTTTTTTGTCGCGAATTAATTTCTGTTTATGAGGGAAATTAATATTTTAAAAGCTTTTTGTAAAAATACTGAAATTTAGGAAATGAGACGGTCTTAAGCAGTTATTTCATTTACAAATACTTTCCAATTATGCTAACAAAATATTTAATGAGCTAAATTTGCATTTACTACACTTAATCATAGACGGCAGCGGGATTGACGTAATATCTGTCGCTTGCCATTGATGAATGAGTCAAACAATTTGGGAAGTAATTGTTATGTGGAATGTTTAAATTGAAATAAAAGAGACAAAATGCTAACGCTTTCAATCAACATCGAGATGTTCGACGAGGTTAATGGTACAGGAAATTACTATATAAATATAATAACTTATGTATTACTACAATACAAAAATCAGATTCTCGGTGTTAGAAATTCTACCTCTATTGTAGCAGCAAACCAAACAACATCAACGTATACAAGTTGAGGGTGGTGTTCACTTAAAATTAAATTGCGAAATATACTTGTAAGGCATCAGTACATTGCACAATTTACTAAATTTAATTTACTCAGTTCAACTACTTTTCCCCCGCTTTTTCATGTGGTTTCTAATTTCGCACAAAGAGACACAAGGAGTTGGATAAATTAGCTCAATTAGGTATTAACGGAAGTTGGGTTTGGGGTTAAGTTTGGCCAGGTTGGGCGTCATAATAGAAATTGAGTTAGAATTGAGTTGAGTTCACAGACACATGAAGAATTAGTATTAGGTTAGTTTAGAGTTTGATTTTGTATTTGAGTTGAGGGTTCAGTTGGGAGCTGACTTGGGGTTGAGTTGAGTCTTATTGAGTTGTTCAGTTGCGGATTTGTTAGTAAAGAGTTTTCGGTTGAGTTAAAATGTAGCATGAGTTAAGTTCATGTAGCAATAAAATACATTCAGTCCATACTGATTTGCGGATTGAATATAGATTTTAGAATTTTAGGTTGAGTTAAGGAATGAATTTGTGAACGAGTTGATATTAGCTTCCGATTGAGTTGCGGTTCATTCACCCGTACGTTGAGGGTTGAGTCGGGGGTTGAGGTAGAAATTAAATTAATCTAGCACCACTTTTTCTTTATACTTTATACTTTATACTTTATACTTTATACTTTATACTTTATACTTTATACTTTATACTTTATACTTTATACTTTATACTTTATACTTTATACTTTATACTTTATACTTTATACTTTATACTTTATACTCTATACTTTATACTTTATACTTTATACTTTATACTTTATACTTTATACTTTATACTTTATACTTTATACTTTATACTTTATACTTTATACTTTATACTTTATACTTTATACTTTATACTTTATACTTTATACTTTATACTTTATACTTTATACTTTATACTTTATACTTTATACTTTATATACTTTATACTTTATACTTTATACTTTATACTTTATACTTTATACTTTATACTTTATACTTTATACTTTATACTTTATACTTTATACTTTATACTTTATACTTTATACTTTATACTTTATACTTTATACTTTATACTTTATACTTTATACTTTATACTTTATACTTTATACTTTATACTTTATACTTTATACTTTATACTTTATACTTTATACTTTATACTTTATACTTTATACTTTATACTTTATACTTTATACTTTATACTTTATACTTTATACTTTATACTTTATACTTTATACTTTATACTTTATACTTTATACTTTATACTTTATACTTTATACTTTATACTTTATACTTTATACTTTATACTTTATACTTTATACTTTATACTTTATACTTTATACTTTATACTTTATACTTTATACTTTATACTTTATACTTTATACTTTATACTTTATACTTTATACTTTATACTTTATACTTTATACTTTATACTTTATACTTTATACTTTATACTTTATACTTTATACTTTATACTTTATACTTTATACTTTATACTTTATACTTTATACTTTATACTTTATACTTTATACTTTATACTTTATACTTTATACTTTATACTTTATACTTTATACTTTATACTTTATACTTTATACTTTATACTTTATACTTTATACTTTATACTTTATACTTTATACTTTATACTTTATACTTTATACTTTATAATTTATACTTTATACTTTATACTTTATACTTTATACTTTATACTTTATACTTTATACTTTATACTTTATACTTTATACTTTATACTTTATACTTTATACTTTATACTTTATACTTTATACTTTATACTTTATACTTTATACTTTATACTTTATACTTTATACTTTTTACTTTTTACTTTTTACTTTTTACTTTTTACTTTTTACTTTTTACTTTTTACTTTTTACTTTTTACTTTTTACTTTTTACTTTTTACTTTTTACTTTTTACTTTTTACTTTTTACTTTTTACTTTTTACTTTTTACTTTTTACTTTTTACTTTTTACTTTTTACTTTTTACTTTTACTTTTTACTTTTTACTTTTTACTTTTTACTTTTTACTTTTTACTTTTTACTTTTTACTTTTTACTTTTTACTTTTTACTTTTTACTTTTTACTTTTTACTTTTTACTTTTTACTTTTTACTTTTACTTTTTACTTTTTACTTTTTACTTTTTACTTTTTACTTTTTACTTTTTACTTTTTACTTTTTACTTTTTACTTTTTACTTTTTACTTTTTACTTTTTACTTTTTACTTTTTACTTTTTACTTTTTACTTTTTACTTTTTACTTTTTACTTTTTACTTTTTACTTTTTACTTTTTACTTTTTACTTTTTACTTTTTACTTTTTACTTTTTACTTTTTACTTTTTACTTTTTACTTTTTACTTTTTACTTTTTACTTTTTACTTTTTACTTTTTACTTTTTACTTTTTACTTTTTACTTTTTACTTTTTACTTTTTACTTTTTACTTTTTACTTTTTACTTTTTACTTTTTACTTTTTACTTTTTACTTTTACTTTTTACTTTTACTTTTTACTTTTTACTTTTTACTTTTACTTTTTACTTTTTGCTTTTTACTTTTTACTTTTTACTTTTTACTTTTTACTTTTTACTTTTTACTTTTTACTTTTTACTTTTTACTTTTTACTTTTTACTTTTTACTTTTTACTTTTTACTTTTACTTTTTACTTTTTACTTTTTACTTTTTACTTTTTACTTTTTACTTTTTACTTTTTACTTTTTACTTTTTACTTTTTACTTTTTACTTTTTACTTTTTACTTTTTACTTTTTACTTTTTACTTTTTACTTTTTACTTTTTACTTTTTACTTTTTACTTTTTACTTTTTACTTTTTACTTTTTACTTTTTACTTTTTACTTTTTACTTTTTACTTTTTACTTTTTACTTTTTACTTTTTACTTTTTACTTTTTACTTTTTACTTTTTACTTTTTACTTTTTACTTTTTACTTTTTACTTTTTACTTTTTACTTTTTACTTTTTACTTTTTACTTTTTACTTTTTACTTTTTACTTTTTACTTTTTACTTTTTACTTTTTACTTTTTACTTTTTACTTTTTACTTTTTACTTTTTACTTTTTACTTTTTACTTTTTACTTTTTACTTTTTACTTTTTACTTTTTACTTTTTACTTTTTACTTTTTACTTTTTACTTTTTACTTTTTACTTTTTACTTTTTACTTTTTACTTTTTACTTTTTACTTTTTACTTTTTACTTTTTACTTTTTACTTTTTACTTTTTACTTTTTACTTTTTACTTTTTACTTTTTACTTTTTACTTTTTACTTTTTACTTTTTACTTTTTACTTTTTACTTTTTACTTTTTACTTTTTACTTTTTACTTTTTTACTTTTTACTTTTTACTTTTTACTTTTTACTTTTTACTTTTTACTTTTTACTTTTTACTTTTTACTTTTTACTTTTTACTTTTTACTTTTTACTTTTTACTTTTTACTTTTTACTTTTTACTTTTTACTTTTTACTTTTTACTTTTTACTTTTTACTTTTTACTTTTTACTTTTTACTTTTACTTTTTACTTTTTACTTTTTACTTTTTACTTTTTACTTTTTACTTTTTACTTTTTACTTTTTACTTTTTACTTTTTACTTTTTACTTTTTACTTTTACTTTTTACTTTTTACTTTTTACTTTTTACTTTTTACTTTTTACTTTTTACTTTTTACTTTTTACTTTTTACTTTTTACTTTTTACTTTTTACTTTTTACTTTTTACTTTTTACTTTTTACTTTTTACTTTTTACTTTTTACTTTTTACTTTTTACTTTTTACTTTTTACTTTTTACTTTTTACTTTTTACTTTTTACTTTTTACTTTTTACTTTTTACTTTTTACTTTTTACTTTTACTTTTTACTTTTTACTTTTTACTTTTTACTTTTTACTTTTTACTTTTTACTTTTACTTTTTACTTTTTACTTTTTACTTTTTACTTTTTACTTTTTACTTTTTACTTTTTACTTTTTACTTTTTACTTTTTACTTTTTACTTTTTACTTTTTACTTTTTACTTTTTACTTTTTACTTTTTACTTTTTACTTTTTACTTTTTACTTTTTACTTTTTACTTTTTACTTTTTACTTTTTACTTTTTACTTTTTACTTTTTACTTTTTACTTTTTACTTTTTACTTTTTACTTTTTACTTTTTACTTTTTACTTTTTACTTTTTACTTTTTACTTTTTACTTTTTACTTTTTACTTTTTACTTTTTGAACTTGGGGGGACCTTTCAGAACGAAAGTTTATCGAGTACACATCTAAAATTGCAAGTTTAGAATTGAAGGACAAAAGAGACGAGGGAGACCTCATAGAATTTGTGACAGAGAACCGTTAATTTAGGAAAAAACAAAGGAATATTGAATAGAACCGAAGCAGAAGAATCGTTTACAAAAAGTTATAAATTTATTAATCAATCAACAGCAACCTACAATATTCATTAATCAAAATCAATCTAGATAACCATATTTTAGGCCCAATGCAATAAACATTGTTCGTTATTATTAATTATGTTTTAATGTAGCCATATAAAAACTAGTGGTAGTTTCAATACCGTTACGAAAACTAAAAGAAGATTCCTCCCTTACCCTGATTTCTTCATTAACTCTCTGTATCTGATTTATTCCAGCAAATCATTTAATACAATCGTAAAAAACAAAAATCGACCCATAAAATCATCTCAATCATTTTGCTAAATTGTAAATTCAATAAAATCAATTGTATAACATTTTCTTGAACGAAAAAACAATACCAAATAAATAAAAACAATCATTCACATCACAACCACCTACATCATATAGAGAGCCTACACATCTCACTTTTTAAATATTATTTCCCTGGAAAATCCAATCTTTATAATATACAACAGACATACATTCAAGCAACATAAAATCAGAATTGAATTTATCTCAAAATAAACATGAAAATCCTATCACACACAAGTTATTCAATATCCCTTCCCCCTACCTCACACCAACAAAAATCCAAAAGAAAATCTCAAAAAATTTCTTTTTTTACTTTTATACCGTCAATTTCGTGTATGCATATACCTTTGTGTACTCGTATAAGGAGGCATAATAAAGGCGCTCTATTTTCTTCCTTTACTTTAAGTAAAGTTTTCAAATTTTTTTTGGTTGTGTTTTGTTTTCGGATGATCTAAAGAATCCTGAATTTCAATCAGGTTAAATGTAATATTTTATTTTATTTTATTTTTATTCAAAAATGTGTTTTTTTTGCCTTTTTATTTAGTTTTCATTCATTGAAAAGAACTGAAAATCCTTAAAACGTGACTTAAAAATTCTTTATACCTCTGTACGTATCTGCATGTTTCAATATACCTTCCGAAATGTATACACATACATACATATAAGGACGATTTCAACCTTTTTGATGTTCTTTTATTTTGTGGGTGGAAAGGGGGATTTTAATTTTTTTTTTTTGCAAAATTTCAAAATGTGGGAGGGTGTACAGCCGCAAGATCACTCGTTTTTACGCACTTAAATATTTGTAATTCATAAAATATAATAATTAGGAATTATTTTTGTTATTGTGTTCATTTCAGTGGTCAGCGATCAAGAAAACCATCTAAATTTTTATTACAGTTATTTTACAAATTTTGGTTTACTTAAAATAATACAGACGTCTCATTTCTACTATGAGTTCGCAAAGTCTAAGAGGCATAAATTTAAATTTACATTTAATAAGTTTTGACTACTGTAATTATTGTGCCAATAATTGTGCCAATAAAACCGATTACTGTAATTATTGTGTCAAACGCGCATTTAGATTGGTTCATTATATCCATATTTTTCATGAAAAATTCGATTTAATTCGAAAACAACCTTAAATCAGCCAATGCTGGGCCCAAAAATTCAAAATCTACAATTATCCTGTGATTGTGGTTCTTGATAACTCTAAAGATAGGTTTCGGGACCTGTAATTGTTGTGTGAAACGCGCATTTAAATTGTTTGATTATTTAGATACATGTCACAGAAAATTCCATTGCGTTGTCATTATCTTTCAATTTTCTTCTCTTTATAACTTTTTTATCCTCTAGCGGTCTTGAACGGGGCATTCAAGCTTCCAGACACCCCATAACGATTCTCATGAGATCTAGCTGGCAAGATGACCACCTGAAGGCATCTGAATGTTTTTCATTTATGTAGCGGTAGCGTTGAAAATCTATGAATGCACATTTATTTTTGCTGACTCTTTCTTGATTAAGATATTCTTCTCCGTTAGATTCTTTAATTGATAGTCGCATGCAATTTTTAATTTCTACAAATTGAGCCTAAAGACTTTCATTAAAACAGTAATTCTAACAGTAATCCTAATGGATCAAATAGTGTCGCTATTTCCAATAAAACGCTATATTTAGTGATCGACTTCGAGGAATAATCGAAGAGAGAAACACCACCCTCAGGCTTACGTCATAGTCCTAAAACTTGGACAAACGCATTTGCCAATATCAGTAATTTCATCAGTAAAGTCCTGTCAAATCGTGTTTGAGCTAGAAAGAAAATTTGCATCACTTTCCTTCGTAAAATAGAATAGGATTCCTTATAAATATCAGATTTTAAATTCAATATGCCCACCGGACCGATGTGACATAACCATCAATAGTCCAACATTGTTATTAATCAGTCACAGATGACCCTGTTAAAGTTAGCCAAAAGTTTCCAGCCGAAAGTGAAAAGTCGATAATGCACATTATGTTATTGACATTCCAGCTGAAAATAAATCAGCCTCTAAAGTTTATGTATGGAAATGGATTGCTATGATGTGACTTGTCAATAGCTATCGCAGGAAAATAATTCAGTATAAGTTTCATGTGGAAAATATCAGAAAATTCAATTTTCCAAAAATTACTAAAAAAAAATTTGTATAAAATCAGCCTCTAGAGTGTTATGTCTGGAGATGGATTGCATTTATGTGATTTGTCAATAGCTATTGCAGGAAAAAAATTCAGTTCAAGTTTCCCGTGTAAAATCTCGGAAAATTTGATTTTCCAAAAATCATTAGAAAATTTGTATAAAATCAGCCTCTAGAGTGTTATGTCTGGAGAAGAATTGCATTGATGTGATTTGTCAATAGCTATTGCAGGAAAACAATTCAGTGCAAGTTTCCCGTGGGAAATCTCGGAAAATTCGATTTTCCAAAAACTATTAGAAAATTTGTATAAAATCAGCCTCTAAAGTTTATGTATGGAAATGGATTGCTATGATGTGACTTGTCAATAGCTATTGCAGGAAAAAAATTCAGTTTAAGTTTCCCGTGGAAAATATCGGAAAATTCGATTTTCCAAAAATTACTACAAAAATTTGTATAAAATCAGCCTCTAGAGTGTTATGACTGGAGATGGATTGCATTTACGTGATTTGTCAATAGCTATCGCAGGAAAAAAATTCAGTACAAGTTTCCCGTGGGAAATCTCGGTATTTTAAATATTGAAAAATCGAATTTTCCGAAATTTCCCATGAAAAACTTGAACTGAATTTTTTTCCTGCGATAGCAATTGACAAGTCACATCAACGCAATTCATCTCCAGACACAACACTCTAGAGGCTGATTTTATTCATCATTTTCTTCCCATCACGGGAAACTTGTACTGAATTTTTTTCCTGCGATATCTATTGATAAATTAAATCAATGCAATTCATCTCCAGACATAACACTCTAGAGGTTGATTTTATATAAATTTTCTAATAATTTTTGGAAAATCGAATTTTCGGAGAATACCCACGGGAAACTTGAACTGAATTTTTTTCCTGCGACAACTATTGACAAGTCACATCAATGCAATCCATCTCCAGACATAACACTCTAGAGGCTGATTTTATATAAATTTTCTAATAATTTTTGGAAAATCGAATTTTCCGAGATTTCCCATGGGAAACTTGCACTGCATATTTTTCCTGCGATATCTATTGACAAGCCACATCAATCCAATCCATCTCCTGACATAACACTCTTGAGGCTGATTTTATTCATCCCTATCTTACTTTCGGCTGGAAACTTTTTTGAATTTTCCGAGATTTCCCATGGGAAACTTGTACTGAATTTTTTCCTGAGATAGCTCTTGATAAATCACATAAATGCAATTCATCTCCAGACATAACACTCTAGAGGCTGATTTTATAAAAATTTTCTAAATATTTTTGGGAAATCGAATTTTCCGAGATTTCCCAGGGGAAACTTGAACTGAATTTTTTTCCTGCGCTAGCTATTGATAAGTCACATCAATGCAATCCATCTCCAGACATAACACTCTAGAGGCTGATTTGTTTTCGGCTGGAATGTCAATAACATAATCTGCATTATCGACTTTTCACTTTCGGCTGGCAACTTTCGGCTAACCTTAACAGTATATAAAGATTAAACATTTTAGTCACAAAAAAATGTTAATCTACAAAGTTTGTTTATATAAATAAATAAAAAAAATGTCGTCTACAGAAATTAGAAGCTACATGATCTACAATCCTATTTATCGACGGATTAGAAAGGTAAATGGATCTTAATTTCATTTATGGGATTTCATAACGCTTATTTTATTCCGCAGTACATCAAGCGAAACGGATACCGAAATTATATCGTTAATACATGGAATGTTTGTCTGGGTACGCGTAAAGCTGTTTTTGATATGAAACTGATTTGGGTGAAAGGTGATGATCCAAATTTTATCAAATGTATGGATGAATTGACCGAAAAGTTTAATTACATCGATTTCTGAAACAAGTCGACCTCAACGGTACCAGTGTCTAAATTCAATCTCTTAAAGGTAATTTCCTATGAATATATGAGCAAAGTTTGGAGCTGCAAATTTATAATTTAATTCTAGGAATTTATCAAGACTAACAAAATTTGGAATTTCATAGAAAAAATTCAAACTGTTAGCAAACTGTCACTCATATCTGCAACAGTAAAAGTAGTTACCTTTCATCCAAGGTTATTGTCGACAAACATATTGGCATATTTCGAAGAACATCCGAATGCGCTAGCGCACGATAAAAGTTTATATATAGCTAAGGCATAGGGGTGGTTGACTCCATTAGGGCTCAATCATTTTAAGAAAAAAAATACGCTATCGATATACACACGTTGTGATATATTTACTTCTCGATTAATATCGTAAATGGCGGCGTCGTCGAAATATTTGCGTTCTCAATTTATTCGATTTATGCTCTTTACGATTGGCCGTGTTCGATCCGCGCTACTACCAATTCGATCAGTGTGAATTACCCAATTTGATTCACACCGAGCTATGTCGTATAGTTGAGTGTGGAAAAACATTAAATCCAGAGTATCAATTCAATGAGATCGAATATTTTATCGAGCAAGGTATAGAAACTTCACCACCCATAGTAGCCGAATTTTTTGAATCCTATGCCCTAGACTATTCTGACAGGTTTGGAAATAATAGTTTAAACATAAATATGTTTACATATCTAGTTTTAGTAGAAGAATACATACGTCTATACGGCGATGAGTTGTACGTAGATTTCATAATAGATTTTATTCAAAAACGGCCATTCCTAGAATGTATAGTATTTGGCGCATATCAAGCTACAACTTCTGATTTCCTTGGAAAAATACTATATTTGCAAAATATTGTTGGCATGCAGAGTATAGTAGATTTCCCACTGGTCGGTTTTGAACCGACCATTTTTGCTGATAGTTTACAAATTGATAACCCGATAGGACTAACATTTGCCGGCGAAAATGAAAACAATTTTCTTGCAAATTATATTGCATGGCTCAAGACGCTTACAAGCAGCCGTCAAATTAGCTTGATCATTTTAGGCATAGTCGCTGATTTCACAGTTTTTAACAGTCTAGATGTGAACGAAATAAAATTTGGACGAAATGAAATAAATACAAAATATATTACTGAATTGAGTCAAATTGATCAGACGGTATCGACTCGATATATATGGGAGAAAGCTACGCTTGTCAAAAACGTTGATGTGTTGAAATTTATACAAGCAATTCCAATAGTTGAAGTAAGTAAATTGAATTTAACGGTTAGATTTGTGGTATAAATTTTCCTCAATTTTATGAATCAACACAGGAATTGGGCATCATTCAGGACGAAAATACATTCGAAACTATATTCAGATTTATTGAAGATATGTTTCAGACTCATATGTGCACTGAATTAGAATTTGGCGGTGATTTGATTACATTTAATATCACCGTATCAGGGTTGATGTTTAACCAATATATTTTTGGTATTAATAGTGAACAGAATAAAATTGAAATGTACGATAAAAAATCGAAAGATATGGTTGATTTGTATGAAATTATGTTTGAGACTAAAGCGTCTACCGAATCTTTTGATTTTTACCAATAAATTTATATTCCACACTGAAAAATCCCAAAAAATTGTTTTTACAACACCGCGACATAAAGTATCACTCTCTTATAACTAAGGATAGAAGAAAAGTGCTGGGAATAAATTTTCAATTTTCCAATTATTGTACAGACAAAACATAGAAGCATTAAAGCTAAACAATTTGGTATGTACCAGAACATCAACAAAACAAAAATAAAAAATACAGAATTATTGACTACAGTCTTACCGAGCCTGATTTTTATATATTTTTTAAGCTCGTGGCACCGTAGTAACTTTCAATAAAAATTAAATTTTTTATTAGGTTAGGTTAGGTTGAGGTGGCGGTCCACTAGGACCAGGCATAGACACAAAAATGGTCCGTAGCCATACCAAGAATAATTGCTGCCTCCAACTTATTTTAACTATTTTGAGCTGTTAACAAAGCGCTAAATACTCCTGACCTCCATCCTACAGAAGTCCGTCAGGCCCTTAAAAAGGGGTGCCCCTAGAAACTTTAGTCTGTTTCGTGCCAGACGAGAGCAGGAGCAAAGAAGATAAAGTAGTGTCTCTTCCTCCTCTTCGTCCTCGCAACTACGACAGTAGTCATGTGAGAGGAGACTAAATCTACTTGCGTGCCTCTCTATGAGACAGTGCCCCGTAATTACTCCAACAACCACAATGATCTGACCTCGCTGAAGTGAGATCAGCTGTTTGAATCTCGCCAAGTACAACTTTGGCCAGATCTGCCGAATTATTACGCATGAGGTAACACTTGACCATCTGTGATTCGTCAGCTTGCTAGCTTCTTGCTGAAGCAGCAGCAAGAGGCATTTCAACATCTTTTATGCTTTCTGAAAAGTTTTCCGTTGTACCACCTCGAGCCAGTTCATCGGCGTTTATATTCCCTGTACTTATGAAATGTCCTGGCACCCATAAAATGTGGATGTTGAACTGATCTGCCATCTCGCTAAGATATGAGAGACAGTTCTGGACTGCGAATATCCAAACCGATATTACAATATACCTCAACCAGTCTACGACTTCCTTTATGGCAGTTACTTCAGCTTGAAAAATGCTACATTAGTCGAGGAGACGGAAAGAGAGATTTACCAGAAGTTCCTCGCAAAAAACTTCAGCCCCGGCTTACCCATCCCGTTTGGAACCATCAGTGAAAAGTTTATAACTCCTGGTTCCAAAACTGTATTCATCATCCAGTCCTCCCTGGATAGGATCCTAGTCTGGAACTTTGTGTCAAAAGATAGTGACGGGACAGTATAATCGGTGGTCTTGGGAATCTGTTTGTTGCTCAAAATAAATTAATGCTCTGTTTTGTTGCAGGTCCACATTGAGATGAATTTCAGTCGTATAGCAGTACAATCTGCTAGAAGAGTCAAAAATGGCAGAGTCTCTAGTGTATGTGCTCTTAAGTGACCCACTGACCCACAGAGAGTATAAAGCCAATGTACGATGCGGGGCTCCAGCCGCGCTACTGTAGCTTTCTCTACCCTTTCCAGAATATTTGGTTTTCAATTTAATTTGCTGTCCAAAGCGAGTACAAGAAACTTCGCTTCAACTGTAAAAGTCAAGCTAAACCTATTTAAAGTGGGAGGATCGGTATGAGGAAGATTACATTTCCTAGAGAAGAGTACCATGGGGGAGGGGGGGTTCACATTCAGCCCACAGCCATTGGCCCATAATGAAGCTCACTAAGGGTTTAGGGATATTTACCACGGACATCAATAGCAACATCATCCGCAGAGGCAACCACCTTGAAGCCATCGTCCTCCAGTCTCAACAACAGCTCATTTATGACCAAGTTCCAAAGTACAGAAAACAACTTATGTTATTTTTAATGAGTATGCACGATCGAACTTTACCTTCTTTTTTCGCATGCATTATTCTATAATAGGGAGAGAGTCCAAGTAACCAATCTTCTGTGACCCAAGGTTCCTGGATCAAGACGACATCTGTCGCTTCTTTTCAAATTTTGAAAAATAGTGCAGCTGATGCTGGCTTAGATTGGTGGAGGTTACTTGCACAAATGTCAATGTCATCTCTACAGCCTCTTCTCCACCAGAGTAACATCATAGTCATCCCCTGATGAGAATTCCTCTAAAAGCCTCTTTAAAGAGTCCATGGACGTTGACATCTCCGTCTCCGTGGAGAGAGTTTCCGCTTGGCTGGCTAAAGCTGTCGGAGCCTCCGGCTTGTCCGCGTCCTTCTTGTACACCTTAAGTGTGACTGCACTGAATCCATAGTTGATGCAGTCAGTGACTCCCTGTTTAAGATTATATAAACAGCCTTTGTCTCCTTGAGTTGTGCGTTGGCAACTACGGGTTGCCAACCTGCAATAACTGGAGTATCACCTTCGGATCACTAGGCTCCCAAGGGATGTACACCCTACCTCTTGGTCTGGAGGGAATCTCCTCCCTATCAATAACAGCAAGGCTGGCTCCGGGCCATACCTCGCCAAGCCCCCTTCCCTGCCTTCTTATAAAATAGCAGGAACCTCTGATCTGCACAGGCAGTCAGTTTGAACTGATTCCTGTGCCAGCTCCCATGCCGACAAGTCGGAGCACCACCAGGATTTTTAGAGAGGACTTTCAAGTAGGTGATAGCTAGGGCCCCTTCCACCTTTCTCCAATTGGCGAGCGTGATACTGCCATCCTCTTGGGATTTGTAAATAACTGCCACAACCAGCTGATCCTTGAGAACCTTGTTAAAGGCCTCATAGCAGTAGCGTGGATCTACTTTCTCTTTGCGATCTTGGGACTTTCCTCCTGAGCTCTGATTCTTTTAACCTGTGAGCCAGCTGAAGGACCTTTCGACTTTTTCTCGATGACTTTTTTTTTGCCCACGCAACCTTGGCTTTGTTTTTATTCATCCTGTATTTTGACGATATATTATTCATCTTACCCAGGGCCCTAAAGGCCTTCCTCCCAGTATTACAGGCTGGTCTTGAGGAACCATCATCATTCGTGCTTTGGTTCCGTTTGTATTTCTATACTCAGATTTGGTGACCCGAGTGGAGGAACCAGCCTCGCTTAAGCTTATGTCCCGAGGGCTAAAGATCCGAGTATCGTTGACCACATTTTCCGGATATTTTAGAGAGCCGGACTATTTTTGTTGTTGTTTGTTTTTATTTGGATCCATGACGGGTCCCACGAGTAGCGTAGAAAGAAGTGTCCATCTGTGCAGAGATCCGCTACTTAATCCTATAAGGCTACTTAATTCTATAAGCCTACTAAATCCGGAGGGCGCCTAGTAACCGGATCCGGATAATTTTTTATTAAGCCTGTCGTAATAATCAGACTTGCTTTTCGGGTTTCTTGTTTCTAAAATTGGACTTGCTTTTCGATAATGGTGTTGTAGAGATTCTATTAAAAATTTATACATATATACAGCATTGAATATGAGAACTTGTGAATATTTAAGAATCTTACTGAATAATGTATGTTGTATTGTGTGTGGTAGGACCATATACAAATTCGCCAACTATGGAAATCTGAAAAACGGGACATCACACAATTTGTTTATAGTAACTCCGGACAAGGAACATTCGATTATAAATTAGTCTGTCCTGTCAAAAATAGAATGGACGGTTGGCAAGTCTAGCCGTATCTGGAGTATTTCTAGATGAATTGAAATGAGGTAGGTGCTTAAGGTGGAATGCTTTTATTATTGGTTTGGTAATATTTGAATTTTGATTGCAAATACACAAATTATAATTGTTTTAAATTGAACATGAATCGAAGCATTTTAGACCTAAAATGTTTGATACTGTTAAAGTCAGCCGAAAGTTGCCAGCTGAAAGTGAAAACTCGGTAATGCAGATTGAGTTAGTCAAGCCGAAAGTCAAGAAATTTTAATACAATTTGTGTAATCCCAGCAGAAAGTAAAAAGTCGATAATGCAGATTATCTAATTAATATTCCAGCCGAAAATAAAAAAAGTTAGTAGTTATCAGCCGAAAGTAAATTGGATACATGGATTAAAATAGAATTTTTTGTAAATAGTCTTACGTGGAAAACTTTGTTTAACCTAGACGTGGAAAATTTCTGAAAATCAGAAAAATCCAAAAAATTGGAATAAAATTAGCCGCTAGAGTGTATATCTGAAGTAAAATCGTTTTTATGTGATTTGGCGATAGCTATCGAATGAAAAAATTCTGTTCAAGTTTCCCGTGGGAAATCTCGGAAAATTACAAATTTTTCCAGCCGAAAGTAAGAAATGGATGAATAAAATCAATTTCTAGAGTGTTGTGTCTGGAGATGGATTGCATTGATGATATTTGTCAATAGCTATCGCCAGAAGAAAATTCAGTTCAAGTTTGCCGTGGAAAGAAATCTCGGAACATCCGATTTTCCAAAAATCAGTAGAAAATTAGTATAAAATCAGCCTCTGGTGTGTTATGTCTGGAGATGAATTGCATTGATGTGACTTGTCAAAAGCTACCGCAGTAAAAAAATTCATTTCAATCTGGGAAATCTCGGAAAATTCGATTTTCCAAAAATCACTAGAAAATTTGTATCAAATGAGCCTCTAGAGTGTTATATCTGGAGATGGATTACATTGACGTGACATTTCCGTTATTTTCCACGACTAGCTTTAAGCAAGTTTTCCACGTAAGACTATTTACAAAAAATTTTATTGCAATCCATGTATCGTATTTACTTTTGGCTGTCAACTACAAAATTTTTTTATTTTTTGGCTGGAATGTTAATAACATAATCTGCATTATCGACTTTTCATTTTCGGCTAACTTTAACAGGGTAAATAGATGAACAAATTTTTTTTGTCAAGAATCAAGTCAAGAAAGTAGCCTCAATATTAATAAATAACTGTTCTTAAAACCCTGTGTCAATTTCATTTATCTTATTTTGTTACCTTATTTCGAATTGATTACAGTTTGCAGAAATAAGCAACCACTCAAGGATTTTGTTTTTTATTTGTCTACTTATCTCACTATAAAGGTTTTATGGGTTGGTGGTTGTCCGTTTTTCTTAGTTTTGTCACTTTTTTGTTGTGATATTTGTTTATTTGAGGGTTGAGGTTGGGATCGTTTCAGATGCTGCTCCTTGTCTCGTTTCTAACAAACATTCCGTTTGTGTGTTTGTTGGAAAATTGGCGGTGGAGTGGCATTCGAGGCAATCGTGATTTCGATAGTTTATCCTCTTTACAGAGGGCGCGTACAAGATTGAAGCTGCTTTATCTGTATTGTTATGCTGGAATACGCATAAAACAATTTTATGATCCGTCCAGATTTAGTGATTAATTTAGATTGCCAGATGTTTCTAGAATCAATCAATCAATTTCATAGATAATTCTGGACCAAAAATACAAAATCTGCAATTATGCTTCGATTGATGTTCTAGATACAACTAAAGTTAGGTTCCGGAACCTATAATTGTTGTGATATCATAGAAAACACGATTTTTTTGAAAATCACTGTACAAATCAGCAAATTCTGAGCTGCTATGGCTACCTTATGAATTCCACATAGGTCCGAAAACCTTTTTCCAAGCATAAAGTTGGAGTGACTTACCTGAACATACTTGACTGAGATACATCTGAAGGTCGAATAGGAGTATTTGCTGCCATCTGTTTACTATAACCTGTGTACTATATAAGCGCAAAGGCTTTTCTTTGAACCTTCTCTATCTTATTCCTATACGATATATTAACTTGTCAGGAGCTGGCCACCACTTACTTGCTTACACCTCTTACAAAGGCGGTGTAGAGCTAGTATACCAACTTGGGTTTTTATTGAGGATATGCTCACTTTCTAGTTTTATAGTTATTTGGATATAAACATCTAGCAGCTATTCAAAGACGTAATCTCGTAAAGATAACCCAAATAGGAGAGATTAATTACCACATCAGGCTTGCCGATTTATTTAAGGCTTGAAACCTTTTAAGTCCAATAATTCACATTTTTTACTTACGATGTTCTCTAGGCACACTGAATGTGTTTTCGGTGAATATTAAAATCCGCCAGTTCATCAGAGCTCGGGAGAAAAGAGGTTACGATAAGCTCCAAGAATTCGCTACTAGAAGCTATCAAAGTACCGTCTGGTTTAATTAAATAAAAGAGACTGGTTGGGTTAGAAGAGAGAATCTTTTTAAGGCGATAAAAATTGGAGATTTTTCTCACAGAAGACTGTCGTAGGCTTGACTTGTGCCTTCCTTATTTCTCTTTTGTAACCTTTTCTGTCCTCTTAGCCATGAGCTACCCTTGTGCGTTTCGCTCTATTACAGGGTGACTTATAAGCTTTCCAATAGCAGGGTAAATATGAGACTAAAAGTTTCGTGTCAGCGGTTATAGTCACTTTCCATTCCGCTTCGAGGACAGCTTCCAGACTGACCGCTGTTATGTCACCATTGCTGTTTTGAGAATTTAGGAAAATTTTAAATTATTTTACTCAATCATACAAGATCTGATCTATGTATCTAAGCGCTGCCGTAGCTTCGTATGGTGAAGGTTCATTTTAACTGCACTAACTATAATAATGTGGCAATCCTGCTTACCTAATACATGTTAATTTGTCGTACCCCGTTTCGCTCTCCGCCTGAGCGAAATGTCAACATCAGCAGGTTGGCCAGCTTTACTGTTGGTAACATTAACCAGGTTAATCTGCCGAAAACTGATGTCGCCAGCAGTCCCTCATACTGTACTGCTGCCGGTGACCTATCATTTTCCATCATCCATAACTTAGCTTCCTTTGCGCAACCGATCTTTTTATAGAGGTTCGAACCAATTGACTTGAAACCGAACTCAATAACTTTGTCGTCACTAGCTTTCCCTAGGCCTGGTAGGAATCTCTTCGGCTTTTTTTATAAATATCAACTGATTTCTGGTGCAGACATGAAGGAAACTGTCCACGTCTTTACTAACTCGGGGGTTCTCGATTTTATCCTTGAACCTTCAGAGCGATTGAGTTGCGTTTCACACCTAGTTTCACCTCTCTGACAAGATGCTTTCGTCTTCAATACTCTTGTCAATGATGGCCATCGTGAAAACATGCGCCTTTTTGAACAAAACGTAGCAACTGTCACTAGCCTGGTTTGCTGGCTATTTACAGCTTTCACCTCATCTTGGAACGCGCTATCTTATCACTAGTAGTTATAGAATCATCCACCGTTTGCTGGGTTATTAGCTCGTATCGAGCATCATAGAGCGTCAAGTACATCATAGAGCGTCAAGTCCACAAATTGTGCAAGTTACCACTCGACTATGATTGAACTAATAGGTTAAACAAGCTGGTATTTTGTTGCTGATTACAATTCTCGTTAATAACAATAAACTAATATGTAATTTTTTTTTTGGAAAGTGTATCCAGTTGTAAAAGTGTACGTATTTTTAAATTTGCCGCATTTTGGGTTTTTAAATTTATCAAGAAACCGGCTAGCAGACACATTAAACAGAAAAGAAATAACAAATTAAGGAATCAGTGGTTTATTGGTCAACTTGTAATTATTTATTTTGAGAACTTTTAAGTGTAGCATTCATAACTGTTAATCTTGTAAATAGCAACATAAAGGTAATTACAATCACTTTAATTAACCCTATGTACAATTTTATTTTATTATTTGCAGGTAAAATTTACTCAACTCTTGAATAAAAAGTAAAAACTTAATCTTTGCGATTTCTTTGATGAAGGCATCACAAAAACAAGAAAATTTATCAGAATCAAAGAAGAAACTACATAAATTAATTAAAACCGCAAAATTGCTTACATAAAAATTTGTATACATGAAATGTGTAGTAAAAGCGCAACCAGTAATCGAACGTAGAGAAAGAAATTATTTTTTAATTGCATATTTGCCTTTCACAACATTTAATATTTGATTATAGATGGAAAATGATGTTTTCCAATTAGGTAAATGAACATGTGCTGTGTTTTCTTGATGTTAAAAAAGCACTTCCCTGTGGTTATAGCTTTTAAACTATTTAGATTCAAAATGTTACTATAACAAATGTAAACTTCATTAATAGCAAAACGTAAACTTCTTATTTAATAGAGCAACGTTATATTTTGTCATAAGTAACGTAGAATAGGTTAATCAAAAGGTACGCGTACATATCAGCATTAAATTAACCTCATTACAAAAAATTCACCTTTCCCTAAAAATTTCAACTATGTACAACAAAAATCCCGTCACTCACCATGTAAATTATCTGTCCGGAACATATTTTCCAAAGACCAATTATTAAATTTCAAACACTGTTACATTTGTATCTGGTGAACAAACACATTTTTTTTTTTTATTATAAACTATGACACACAAAAAAGATGTCGAGTTCACGCCGAGCATATAAACACCTTAGTTAATATTTTATTTACTGGCCATTGTGTATAGCAAATAGCAGCAGCAGTCCAACAGACACATAAATGAGATATGGAGTTGATAATAAATTTTAAATTAAAATTAAATTAGAACAACTTTTTTTTTATTTTTCATACTGGTTGCCTTTCTAATTAAATTTATAAACAGGAAATTGGTTTGTAAGTTTGGAAGGGGAGGATGGCTGGTAAAAAAATAAAATAAAAAAAAGAAAAGGGAAACAAAATTTAAAAGCTCATTTCTTGCGTCGTATACCAAACAAAATGATCAACTTTTTTTTTTTCATTTTTTGTATGTCTCCTCATGTTTTCAATAAAAAAATTGTTCTATTTATTTGGATACATATATAACGACACCAACAACAAAAAAAAAATTATTATTTATTTAATTTATATTATAAAAAAAAAAGAAATATTTCATTTTTATATATATATTTTTCGGGTCAAAAAGTTGTTGTTGGTGTACGAAATGAAAATTTTAACCGGAAGAATGAGGCCATTTAAAATTCTCACTCACTCAAAAATTATGTGTAGCAGCAAATTAATTTCGTTTGTTTTAACATTATAACCCTTTTTTTGTTGTTGTTGTTGTTGTTTGGTGTGAGTTTGGAGCTTTTTTTTGTAATCTTTTGTTTGTAAAATATTATATGTCAAAAAATATTAAACTTTTAAAATATTTTTAGTTTTTTTGTAACGATTTTTAATTTTTGCCATTTTTTTTGGTTATTGGATAAATGATTAGGCAACAAATTTAAATTTGGGTTGCTCCCTTATATTAGTACCACAAAATTATAGATTAAATGGTTTGATTTTGGCAGACATGGAAAATCATTCATTTTTGAGTTTGCATTAAAATATATAAATTTTAAAACTCAACATAATAAACAACAAAAAGAATTCTCTCGACAAACATTTTGCTGATTTTGTAAATGTGGAATATTACACTTCTCATGTAACACACATTCAGTATAAATGAGTTTGTGAAGAGAATTCGTTTTGTTCAATAACTACAAAAACAAATAAAACAAAAATGAGCTGCCCCTAGCTGCCTCACGATTTTCATCGACATTTTAAAATAAAAAATTGCTGCCCTTACCATATACTATGTCCTGTAAATTACAATCACCATATACTGAGTGTAAGAAAACTGATATTCGGTCTAAAAAGAGATGGGAAAAACAAGAGACTAGAATATAGATTTATCAAAAATAAAAAAGATTAGCTAGAAACATTTGTTTGTTTGAAAACAGAAGAAGAAACGGTTAGAAGCGTGAATGTATAGATAGACTTTCATCGAATTTTCAAACATGTGCAGATATGAAGCAGAAGGTAAAACAGTTGCTTCAGTAGTGTTAAAAGAAGTAACCTCAAGCAGCCTCTCAAAAGCTTAAAAGTGCAAAAAATCTTTACAAACGATTAATGAAAGTGAAACATTTTCATCCGAGGAACCTCTTTATTTATTGAATTTCAATTATCAAGGAACAGATACCAACGATTACGCAATGCCTGCGTAAAGGAACAAAATTAAAGCTTTTCCTTCATATATGCAAATTTCGAAAGCCAAAAAAAATTGCCACCCTAAAACAGACATTGCATTAAGTGAAAGTAGCATAGAAATAAAATTACAAACTATACTCGATCATACAACCAGCCGAATTTTACATAGCCAGGTAGAAGTTATCAAAATATTAAGCAATGAACAGTTAATAAATTTAATATTGATTGGAAAGTGGAGTTGTGATGGAGTTTGTTGCGCCGTCTTGGTTGCGTAACCATCGCCGTGTTCGTTTTATGTTTCGAACAGTATACTGGTGTATACCTCTGTTCTCATTATTATTATTCTTGTATAATTTACTCTTATATTAAACATAATATTCGTTTATTTTTCGTCATTGTATTGTGAACACGGTATAGGGGAAAAATGATTGATCACATGCTCCAATCCCTTGTTCTGGTTTAGGTGTGTAGTGTAGAAGGAGAAATGATGATTGTTATTCTATTGTCAGGGCATGCGTTATTCTGGAATAATATTTTGAGAGAATATGTAGTATGTACCAATAATCCGACAAAATCAGATGAAAATATTTTTTTTACTTCTTTTGTGCAGTTACAACTGATGCATGGATAAATCAACGAAAACATCCACTGTCATATGGGAAAATCCAAAACCACCTTTTTCAAGGTTTTGCAGACCTATTAAAATTCAGTTTTTACATGACACAGCTAGAATCATACAACAAGAAACAGATTACGTGCAGAAACAATCCAAGGGAATGATTTTTTTTAAAACTGTTTTGGATGGAAAAGAACGAATGGTTAATAATCAGTTGGCCTTAACAATGTTAGACGGGAAAGTATACAATGCGCTCACTAACACTTCATTCAACTTCGTTCGTTTCAACACGAAAGAATCGAGGAAAGAAACGTAATGCAAGAAAGCAGATGTAAGCACAGTATAAATTAATAAAAAAAATTTAGACTTTGGACTATCGTCTTTGCATGCCTGGAATAAATTTTTTGAATGTTGTTTACATTAGAAATCCAAAAATGGCAAACTCGCAGTGTTAAAGACAAGAAATCTATAGATATAAAGAAAGAGAATATACAACGAGGTTTCAAGAAAGAATAAGGACATGCTGTTAATAAGCCAAAGCATGGATATGTCAGTTCTAATGACGGGAACACTGGTTGTAGATTTTTGAAAAATATAAAACTTCAGGATTGGTTACTGGAGTTGATGTTAATATTATTTACAGATACTATATTATATTACAAAGCTTATCATGTGGACATACAATTCTCGTGGAGAACTTTAAAGAATATGCTGTGGAAATAGTAAGAATAGTTGTAAATACATAGCTATCCGTAGTATTATTTACCAACAACCGTTCACAAAATTTCGACTAATGGATGGCAGAATTAATAGCACATTCTTTACTACCTATTGGACAAATGTCTGAAGATGCTCGAGTCCTGTAATAAATATTTTAAAAAGTTCCGGGAGAATTTTTCACGTAAATCTGAGCGAGTGAAATCTATGGAGGACATATTTTTAAAATTTTTAGTTACATTGGATCCATTTGTTTCTAGTTGTAGACAAGTATCCGTCAAGCCATTAAAATCATTATCAGCTGAAGTTTCCAAATTTATAATATCTCCACCACACCTTTAAGTGATAATATTACTCTAGAAGAGAAAATTCCTTCAATCTCAGAATGTTTGTCAGATGATTCATGTACGACAAATGATGATTACTCTTTATATCTGATTTTCCGAAAAGTTTAAAGATAATGAGCATTACAGCCATTCTTTAAAGAAGTCATCTGTAGTCAACTGTGAAGATTTTATTGGTGCTTCATGAATCGGTTTAAGAAGTTCTAAAAAATGTTCCATACATTTTAATTGGTCCTCAGAAAGCCCTATGTTTTGATCACTTTGTTTGATCCAGTTGCTCGTAAAAATTTTTGTTTTCCGAAACATTCATAATCATTGGGAACGTCCCATCTTGTGACTACATCGAAAGCGGGTATTTTTTCACTGTTTAGTAATAATTTTTGAAGTGAAACTTCCTTAGCGAAGGTAGTGAGTCTTGAAAAAATGAAACGCTAATCAAAGTGAAACGCTTTGGTAGTGCGATTTATCGTTTTTGTTCATTTAGTACATTTGCTGCTTGTATACAGAAAACAAGTAAGGTATTATAATGCGTAACAAAATCCACACATACTACGTCTCGTATTTGTATCGTAAATTCGTAATTCGCCTACTTTTTGCTATTACATACGTATTATAATTTTTGCATTTTTCTTTTATTTTCCAACGATGAAGGTGAATGTCATATTTTTATTTAGGAAATAATATAAAATCGCGTTCCTTATATGAAAAATGCTTTAAAAATTAAATTTATAGACGTGATTTTTTGTGAAGTGATTGAAAAGTGATTAAAAAGAACAATTTTATTAGAATATACTAACAACGTAAGTATCCTATATATGAATTTACACAATAGTAAATTTTAATGCGAAAAATCATACCGAAACAATATTAATACTTCAGAATGCCACAACAATCATCAACGAAACGCGTTCGCGAATTCAGAGCAAGGCAACGACAAGAACAAGGGCAACGACCACGTGGTGGCTATAGGCAAAATTCAGGAAGACCTCGAGGAAACCGGACAGCGGCTGATCGTCTTCGTGATTATCGACAACGGCAGCGAGAGAATCGTGCACGTATTTTTGAAAATAATTGTTTATCTACTGAAAATGTAATGAATGGTTAGTAAATTTTATATTGTCACTATACTCATTCATTGTTGGCTAAGTTATATTATGTATATGTAATAGTAATTTAAATGATTTAGATAGCTCCAACGGTGTCTTACCGGGCATAGCTAATCCATCTACCACTGGAGATGGAAATAATTATGCGCCCTATGTGTCAAACCTCAACAACCCTCCAGTTATGGAATGTTCCGATAATTTTCAGCAAGCATCAAATATTTGTGAACCATCTACGAGTAATCAGGACGAGACGCCTGTGCGGTATGAAGGTTATCAACTGCATGCAGGTGCTCGAAAACTTTTTATGAAATTCTTGAACAATCCATTTGGGTACGCGTGCTCAATTTGTGATCGGTTATGGTTCAAGAATGACTTATCGCCTGTCTCTTCTCAATATAGTGGTATTATTAACGACATATTGCCGAACGTTGATAACGCGAAGGTATGCTTTACGTGCAAAAGGGCATTGTCGAAAAACACTATACCGACTCTATCAGTATTTAATGGATTTCAATATCCTAAAATGCCAACCGATCTTCCTCCTTTAGAGATGGTTAAGGAGAGGTTGATCTCGCCGCGCTTGCCGTTTATGCAAGTTCGTAGATTGCGTCATAGTCACGGTCAATACGGCATTTATGGACAAATCATAAACGTTCCGGTCGATGTTAATACGATGGTATCTCGATTACTTCGGAGTTTGAACGATGATTACTGCATTAACGTTCACATTAAAAAGAAAAAATACACAAATCGTCCTATTTGTTTGGCTTGGTCAACAAAGGAACAATCAAAGCTTGGTCACAATATTTAATTCGAACGCCGCTTTATCAACGCTATAATATTACGATTGATAATTATTTCTTTACGGAGAATGCAGTAGAAACCATACCGTCACAGGATGAAGTTAGTGAAGTTGTGCCTATCGAAGATAGCCTTACCGCGCAACAACAAACGTTACTTTGGAATGAAGATATGTATTTGCGAATTGCCCCTGGCGAAACCGAACTTCCTATCAGCCTACTTTTTGATGAGCATGCAGAAGAACTCTCTTTTCCGTCTATTTATCTTGGCGAATTTCGAATTTTCAGAGACGGCACACACATCACGCCATTCATGATGGCAACTAGTGAGCTACGAAGATCAGACCGACGTGGCGTTACCCCGTACCACTTGCTATATATGGCAATGAAAATTATGCGACTGAGAGTTCGCGATTGTCTTACGATTGCATTTAAACACGTGGGAAATAATACTGCCATAACCCGTCGTCAAATTGAATCTGAAGAATATATTCACGATTGCATTGATACAAACCTCGCTTTCCTCCGAACGATTCCCAATTCAACGTGGTATTGGGCAAATCGAAAGAAAGACTTGTTTGCAATGATACGACAAAATGGTAAACCCACATTGTTTCTTACGATGAGCGCTAATGAAATAGGATGGACTGATTTACTACGAACCTTATATAGGTTGAAATATGGAAAAGAAATCACGGTTGAAGCCGTTAATCAACTACATTTTATGGAAAAAAGCTCACTAGTTAATGATGATGCAGTTACATGTGCCATTTATTTCAATAAGCTGATAAATACAGTAATGACTGTTTTGCAATCTAAAAAAAAACAGTCCTTTTGGTCGTTATTTCGTCAGGAAATATTTTAAAAGGATCGAATTTCAGCATCGCGGAAGTCCGCTTGCTCATATGTTTTTATGGTTGGAGGAGACGCCGGACGATCCATTGAATGCCGGATTGTACGACAGTCTTCAATTGATCGATCACTTGATATCGGTTTCAGCATCAGAAGCATCGGGAAACATCAAACTACAAACCCATAAACATACTTTCACTTGCTACAAAGGAATTACATCAAATAGGCCGCAAAAATGTCGCTTCGACGCTCCCTTCATGCCATGCAAATCAATGATGATTCTAATACCAATGCCAAAAGACGAACCACAATTTCGTAACCTTAAAGAACGATACAATAAAATAAGATTGAATTTGGAAAATATCTACTATCCTGATATAGATACGTTTTACGAACAAAATAAAATTACGTGTGACGTTGATTACATTAAAATTCTACAAGCTGGAATTGAACGACCGCGGGTGTTCTTAAAAAGAAAAACTAGTGAAATATGGCACAACGGTTTCAACCCATTCCTTTTCAGTATTCTCAAATCTAATATGGACATCCAATTTATTACCGAAGAATATTCTTGCGCTGCATATGTTGTAGCATATGTCAACAAAACGAATAGAGGAATCAGTAATTTGCAGCGTCAAATAATAGAAACGATGGACAAACATCCTGAGTTCGATATTGTCGATGTTACAAGAAACATGAGTGTAAATGTGCTGAATACTGTCGGAATGACAAGTCAAGAAGCAGCATGGTACCTTCTTCGAGAACCTATGTCCAAATCATCTCATAAAGTTGAATATATTCCAACTGTATGGCCTATCGAACGACAGCGGATGAGAAAAACTCAAAAAGAATTAAATCAATTAGAAGTTGGTGATGATTCTACGAATATTTGGAAGGAAAATTGGTTTGATAAATATGAGAAACGACGGGAAGAGCTAGAAAATGTTTCTATAGCACAATTTGTTGCTCATTATAATGTCAAACAAGACGGAACATTTGCGAAAAGAAATGAATCGCGGATCATTCGGTACAGAAATTATGGCATGGCTACAGATTTCACCAACTATAAACGGGAAATGGTTTCTCTACATATACCGTTTAGAAATGAAGAACGTGATATATTGGCTGAAATGTGCTTCCTAAAAATTTACGAGGACAATGAAGAATTCATTTTGGAAGCAAGAAAACAATTTGAATCCAATTTAGATATTGATAAAACCATCGAGATTTGTCGAAAATTATGTCGTGTCCATGATGATACTGAAGACGATACTAATCATGCCGATGCTGGCGGTGCTCCGGATCCTAATCCGTTCCAACAATTATACAACGATCCTAATTCTGAACATAACAATGACCTTCGTCTCGCTTTGCTAGATAAACTTGGTTCCATCGCCAAAAGGAGAGAAAATTTAATGGACAATGAACAGTTCTTGGCCTTAATGAGAATGACTAATGATAAATAAAGAAGCCTTTTGTTACATACAATATCGCATCTATCGTCTCCTAATTCTCCACCATTGCAAATTTTCTTCACTGGACCGGCGGGATGTGGCAAAACGTTTGTCATTAAACTTCTAATGGAGATTTACAATCGCTTTACCGATAACGATGGTTGTTGTAACGCTTACATTACGTGCGCTTCAACTGGCAAAGCTTCTGTGGCTATTAACGGTACCACAGTGCATACTGCTTTAAAAATCACGTTGTCAAAACTACTTCCATTGTCTTATGAAATCGCACTCCAATATCGCACACTATTCAAATACGTCCGAGTCTTAATCATCGATGAAATCAGTATGATCGGGGCAGAAATATTAGCACAGATCGATCAACGAATCAAACAGATTAGCGGTATCTTTGATGTTAACTTTGGAGGATATGACGTTATTTTAATTGGTGACTTACGTCAATTACCACCAGTTAAAGCAACACCCATTTATAATCAACCGAAACAAAGCATGTCTGGACCAATATTATGGAGAGGGCTCAAATTATATGAACTCGATGAAATTATGCGCCAAGCTAACGTTCAATTTTCGAATATTTTAACGAAAATAGGAAACGGTCAAATACTTGATGATGATGAGTTAATTCTAATGCAGTCACGTTTCTTTACGGACAACGAAGTCAATGCATTATGTCCTCATGGTATTCGACTTTTTTATTCGAATCAATCTGTTAACGCATATAATAATAAAATTTTAAACGAAGCTGAGGTTAAAATTACGTCCATCGCGATTGATGTATATTCTGGCTACAACGACGCTACACAGTTGGCATCACTACGTCAAAAACTGCACAAAAAGTCTACTATTGACACAGGCGGACTTCCATATAATATAATTTTTGTTATTGACAAATATTACATAATAACAACCAATATCGATGTATCAGATGGATTAGCCAATGGCGCCGTCGGCAAATTAGTTCGCGTTGAACAAAACGAGAATGAAGAAGTAACTCGTGTTTGGCTAACTTTTCCTGACATTAAAATTGGAAGAAAATTACGAATGAAGGCTGCTGGATATATGCAACAACATAATATCACATTGAATGAAGTGCCAATCAATCGACGCAACTCTACGATTTCTTTAAATAATAACAGAACAATGATAGTAAAACGAAGTCACTTTCCTCTAATATCTGGTTGCTTTATGACGATTCATAAATCTCAAGGTGGTACATTCGACGAAATCGTGTATGAGTATGAAAAAACCCACTCGGTGCAATTACTATACGTTGCTTTATCCAGAGTCACTACAATCGAAAAATTATACATCGTGTCAAAACATAAGGATTCAATATTTTATCATTGCAGAAAGGAGCCATCGTCTACTCTTCTGTTGAAGCTGGAATTTAAACGACTTTCGCTGAATCCACTCATCACATTAGAATCTGAATTAATTGATTTCATCACAAACGCACCAGGTTTGTCGCTTTATACCTTCAACATTCAAAGTTTACGGGCTCATAATCTTGATCTAATCGATAGAGTTGCTAAACATTCTAATGTTTTAATTTTGTCGGAGACGTGGGTTCACAACGACGAACATGTCGCTATACCGAATTTCAACTGTATAGTTAAATATAAACGGCCAAGTGTTCGATCTGGTGGCGTTGCTATTTACCAGAATGCAGATGATACTGCTCATGTTTTAACGACATCAAGGGATATTAGAGTACAGAAACCACTAGCATTTGGGGTGCAAATTGATGAAGTAGGAGAAGTATGTGCCTGTCAATGTTCTACAGAGCACGGTCAAACGATGTTATTGGTAGCGGTATATATATCACCACATCAAAGTGTTAAAAACATAATTGAATTCCTTTATGAAAAGTTACTTCAATATTCCTCTGAAGCACCAATACTTAACTTAAATTTAGAAAAAATACCCATAATTCTTGGAGGGGATTTTAATGTAAACTTTGCAGCAGAATCATCTATGCAACTTATAAAATTTTTCAAAGACAAATATAATTTGAGTATGACAAGCGATCCTGCAAAATCCACAACGAGGCAGGGAGCAACAATAGACGCTGTTTTTAGTCGATATTTGCATACTGTAGAAACGCGAATATTTGTGTCACATTTTAGCTATCATAAGCCTCTAGTTACGGTTATACAAGAAAAAAACAATAAAATAAATCAATAATAAAAAATAATATCACAACTCTATTATTTACTTTAGAAACCGACTCCAATCATTTTACTACAGACGTTTCACTTCCATCATGTGCTTATAAGGGTGAGGCACATACATTTTTTGATAATATTTCAGATAAAATTTACTTTTTTAGATATATCGGGTTGGTTTATTACTGAGTTTCCAATTATTGAATTGGATGTGCTGCACACCTCACACAGCATAAATCTCCTAGTATCTCATTTTCCAATTAGTAATAAAAATTGGAATCCGTTAACGTTATATCAAACTCTTGTCGGTTGTCACGGAGTAAAGCTGTTGAATGTAAATATCATATTTATTGTAGCTAATATAGTTTATTTTACATTTTTTGAAGTCATCCGTTCCGCCATCTGTACTGATTGTTCTGAAAATAATTTTTCCATTTTTAATGAACTTGATGTTGGCATCTAAAACGCTTCAGCCTAATCGGGTGGCACTGTCTCAAGTGAACACAATCTCTTAAGTGAATTTCAGCTCGACCTCCAACTCAATATAAAAATGAACCTACATCTCAATCGCAACATAATTCTAAAACCAATCACTAATTAACCGCCAACCAAATCCTTAAATCAATCCAATACACGACAAACCACCTACAGATATTATACAGGTGCTTTTGTCCTGTTTAAAATACTTTTCGACATTCTTATTAGGCATAAAGATACCAAGACCCACTCTATTCTCATTCGCACTAGCATCTGTATAAACGATTTCTTCTTGCACATACCGCTGGTTGATTTTCCCAAACAAAATTGGCGATAGCTTCATACATTCCCTTATTATATTCCTCCATATTCAAATATAGAGCAAGATTATTAGGGACGGGTTGCCGACCAGCATTGCCTCTACTCAGGTTAGGTTAGGTTAGGTTTGGGTGGCGGTCCACTAGGACTAGGCATAGACACAAAAAATGGTGCGTAGCCATACCACAAAAATTATTTGTTCCAACTCATTGGAACCATTTTGAGCTGTTAACAAAGCGCTGGATACTCCTAACGTCCATTCTTCAGAGGTCTATCAGGTCTTCGAAGAGGGGTGCCCCTAGAAACTTTAGTCTGTTTCGTGCCAGACGAGGGCAGGTGCAAAGAAGATGAAGCACTGTCTCTTCCTCCTCTTTGCCCTCGCAACTACGACAGTAGTCATGTGAGAAGACACCAAGACCTACTCGTATGATTCCCTATGAGACAGTGCTCCGTTATCACTCAAACAACCACACTGATCTGACTTCGCTGAAGTGAGATCAGCTGTTTGGATCTCGCCAAGTCCAACTTTGGCCAGACCTGCCGAGTTATTACTCAAGAAGTGATACTTGACCATCTGTCATTCGTCAGCTTGCTAACTTCTTCCTAAAGCAGCAGCAAGAGGCATTTCAATATCCTTTCTGTTTTCCGAGCAGTGGTTCATTGCACCACGTCGAGCCAGTTCATCGCCGTTTAAATTCCCTGTACTTATGAAATGTCCTGGCACCCATAAAATATGGATGTTGAACTGATCTGCCATCTCGTTAAGATATGAGAGACAGTTCTGGACTACTTTCGACGTGAGGAGGTGAGATTGAAGCGCTTTAATGGCAGACTGACTGTCCGTATATATAAGAATATCACAAACAGATATTACATTATACCTCAACCAGTCAACGACTTCCTTTATGGCAGTTACTTCAGCTTTAAAAATGCTACAGTAGTCGGGGAAACGGAAGGAGAGATTTAATAGAAGTTCCTCCCAGAACACCCCAGCCCCGACTTACCCGTCCCATTTGAGTCCACAGCAGATTTTGTTTTCCGTGCTGTTTTGAAGAGTCTTTTGCATTTTGGACGTGTTTGTTGGGTTTTTTTAACGAGTTTAAACATGTATAATCTAAAATTTGTGCGCGAATTGTGCCGTATGAGTGTATGCCTATATTAATAACGAAAATATGATGCCATAGGGAAATCTCTTTCGAATGGAAGTTGACTGTTGTCCGGGAAATTATGCCGCTCTGATGTGATCTAAGCTGGATTATACAATAGACATTGTACATATTATTACATTGTTCACCTCCACATTATTACATTGTGAATTGACATCCTATTGTAAATGAGCTCAGGCTCAAAATGGGGTGTCCGAAAAAATTTAGAAGTTAACAAATAAATAAAAATAAATAAATAAATAAATCTCCTTGGACCACCAGGGTAGCTGAGATTTACCACTAGGCCTGCTAAGGGGACTAGAGACTGTATTTTACAGGGACGATTTCCGCGACTATAATGTCCCAGACCAGCAACGTATATTTTTCCAGCGACGATTTTCTCACGTAGTATTATCTGACCGGCGACGACTTTAGGTTTTGGGATGATTTCCTCGATCTGTAATATATTTCCCTCCGTAATGCGATGTAACACCAAAAAAAAACTGCAGCAACAATATGTTTTTACTTTATTACAAATTGAAACAATATATTTTCGCAATTTATAAAATTTAATGTTTATTTTATTCGATAATAGAACACAAGTTGTTTGCGCAAGATTTTAAACCACAATGCTTTTTACAATACTTTTTTTTTCTACTACACATACCAAAAAAAATCGTATTCCCAATTTTTAACCACCACGAAATCATGGTTGCCAACATACCATTTACAATTAATGGACTAAGCCTAAATGTAATTGGTATAATATATTACAATGTTCTTTCACGTATTGGTATAATCTATTACATGTTTATGTTTGTCTTGCCGTACAATTTTGACAGACGTAAATAAATAAATAACAATTGGAAACTAATCAGCTGGATGCAATATTTTACGGTAACTTTTAACACAATTACATATTTAATTCATTACTTCTAATTATTCTTATAATATTTTAGGTGAATCTACAAAATTTACCTTATCGTGTTCGACATTACTGTATGACAAAGATTAGGTAAGTGCATTACAGATTTCGTGTTGATATCGATTCTTTGTGCATTTTTCTTCTTCATTCCAGGTTGTTGCGGTTGGGATCCAACAGAACCCAGTATCGCTTCATTAAAAGCGCTGGACAACTCGTCCACCAAACCATCTAGCTCTGGCGCAGTTTTTGGGGGTTTTGGCACCGGAACTGGTAGTGAATTACACATAATAGTTCTAAAAGTTTCCCAGTTGGTTTTCCTCCTGTTTCTGTAGATTGGACTTTTTGGAGAAGTCAAGTCTGTTTCAAATTGAAAATAACAATGATCAGAAAAGGAGTGGTCCTCCGACACTCTTCAGTTTAATAAACTAATCGCCAGAAAGCTTGAGACAAGAGTAAAATCCAATACTTCCTGTCTATTACTAGTTATAAAGGTCGGCTTATTGCCTATGTTACATATATGAATGTTAGTACTTAAAATGTAATCAAGGAGTAACTCACCTCATTCATTTGTGTCCGTACTTCCCCAGATTGCGTGATGAGCATTTGCATCAATACCAAGGATGACTCCAACCTTGGGCTTCTGAGCCTCCAAGATTAGCTCACCTAGAATGATTTGTGGAGTATCCACTTCATCATAAGCCAGGTAAGCTGATACTAGCCAGAGGTTTCGTTTATCGACCTCAATGCTGACCGCTGCTACATCTCCGTTACTGAAATTTGATAACAGAAAGCAACTTATGTTATTTTTAATGAGAATGCACGACCGAACCTTACCTTTTTTTTTCGCGTGCATTAATCTATAATAGCGAGTCTTGAGCCCAAGTACCCGGTCTTCAGTGACCCAAGGTTCCTGGACCAAGACGACATTTGTCGCTTCTTTCCCAATTTTTAAAGTTAGAGCAGCTGATGCTGCCTTAGACTGGTGAAAGTTGACTTGAAGAAATGTCAGTGTCATCTCTATAGTCTCTTCTCCACCACAGTAACATCAGAGTCATCCCCTGATGAGAAGTCCTCTGAAAGCCTCTTTAAAGATTCCATGGACGTTGACATATCCTTGTCCATGGAGATAGTTTCCGTTTGGCTGGCTACCTCCGCGCACGCAGATGAGCCATCAAGCACCGCGGTAGTTGATGAAGATGGCCTCTGGCTTGCCCGCGTCCTTCTTGTACACCTTGAGTGTGACTGCACTGAAACCATAGTTGATTAAACCGTTGGTTTTTCCAGTGCAGTCAGTGACTCCCTATTTTAGATGATAAGAGCTGACCTGTAGCTAGCCTTTGTCTCCTCGAGCTTAACAACTTTCCAGTTGTGCGTTGGCAACTCCGGGTTCCCAACCTGCAACAACTGGAGTATCACCTTCGGACCACTAGGCTCCGAAGGGATGTACACCCTAGCTCTTGGTCTGCAGGGGACCTCCTCCCTATCAATCACAGCAAGGCTGGCTCCGGGACATACCTCGCCAGGTCCCCCACTGCCTTCTTTTAAAGCAGCAGCGACCTCTGATCTGCACAGGCAGTCAGTTTCACCTGATTCCTGTGCAAGCTTGCGTCCAGACAAGTCGGAGTGGGTCCTGGATTTTCCGACAGGACTTTCAGGTAGGGGATGTCAAAGGCCCCTTCCCCCTTACCGCAATTGGCGGGCGTGATACTGCCATCCTCTAGGGATTTGTAAATAACTGCTACAACCAAAAACAGACAGATACAATTCGACGGAGCTTTGCTGAGTTTTAAGTTAATTAAGGTTTCCTATGGCCGAATACAAATACACATAAATGTCATTTACTGGATTCTTAATTTAAATTTATAAATTTATATAAGTTATCTATGGTTACCACTTTACTCTTCATTTTTAAGTTTATAATTTTTCGCTGGTCGCTTTATATTGTAAAATATTTTTTTTGTATTTTGATTGGGATATTGTTTGTTAATTGACAAAAACTCCAGTCGCTTGCCAATATGCTAAATGGCAAACGATCGAATGCCAATTTACCGAATTATTATAATTACCAATTAATTATTCAATGGTCAAGACAAATTGTTTAACAATACGAACACGATATATAATTTACAATAAATACTGGAGAACGACAATAAACATTTCATATAAGTATAAACATATAATTTACGATTTCATATCCATAAAATATTATGTAAACAAAAAAAAAAAAAAAATTAATTTATTTATGAAATAAATTGTTGAAATTTATTATTCAATTTTATTGTATAAATATTTATGATTGGCCAATAATAATAATAATAATTATTAATATTATTATTACTTCATAATATTAAAACTGTTATTAATAACCCAGTTTTAATGGGTTAATTTTATTTCCACCGCGTGCGCTACAACTTTTTTTTTTATTGCCTGAATTTTAAAATTCTGTGCCACAATAAAAATTATTTGAAACAATTCCGTAAACTATGTTACATGTATACACAATAAATATGTATGGCAGAGTACATGAAACGAAATAAAAAGCTTTAAGCTTTAACTTTCATATAACGAAATAAATAAATTGACAACAACAACATTTTTTTTTAATTCGTTTAATTTTATTGGTAAAATGGAATCATTTTCCGTTTTTTTTTTATTTTTTATTGAAAATCACCAGCAAGCCAATACACGTTGGATTGGGAACACACAAACTTATACACATACATACATATGTATATACACCGTACAGAAGTATATGGAATAAAATTAATTGGACAATTAAATTTTGGGATCACTGTAAATTTGGTGATTACTAGTGATCCCTTTTTGTTGTTGTTATTATTGTTTTTTGTAGTTAAGTACTGTTTTGTATTCGGCACCCATATACATACATACATTATATACAAGTGGGGCAAAATATTTTAATTCTTTCATCCTTGAGTTTGGGATTATACATAGTACATGGGTGGATGGTTGATTTTAACCATTTTATAAACGGATACTATTAAATGTACATATACAATTTTTAGGTTCCATAACAACACAAAAGTGGTTTAGAAGAAAAAGAGCAAAAAATTACCTCGAGGGCACATCACAATCTGCATACATATAAAATTGATGAACTTTTATGTAAAATTTTCACGTTTTCAAGTCTTTTTTTTTTCTTTTTAAATTGTGTTTTTCACTTTGGTTGGCTAATTTTGGAGATTCAGAAGGTGCAAAGTTGCATAATGTATATTTTAGTATGAAAACAATCGTACACCAAAATCTTAATAATTTATGGGTTGTTTGTTTAAAACAAACACACTCTATCGTCGTCATCTTGTGATATAGAGGGAAAATATAAAGTCTAGACAATTCCGTTTCTCAGTTTATATATACATCGTAAACAAGTAGATAAAGGTCACAACTATTAAGTACATGGTTAGAAAATTTTCATTCTACACTACACAACATTTTTTTGTGGTGCGCACTGTTATTGTTTAGAATTTTTTTCAATTTTCTTCACCGAAATAAATTAATCCCAAGCGAGTTGTGTCGTCTTTTTGTTTTTGTGTGCTTTTGAATCTAAACCTTAAATCTATATTACGATTATTAAAGATAACAATGGAACATAATTTAACTCCTCTTCTCAGTATATGTATGTATATAGCCAGATTGCCAGAAAATCATTTTCATAAAATAATAGCATCACACAGTATATCAAATCAGATCACAAACAAACAAAAAAAAATCAAAAAATTAATGATGACCTTAAGGATTCAAAGGTTTTTGTGGTACGCTTCGAACAACAATCTCAAAATAATGAGTACGAATATTTTTTAACAAATGGGAACTCGCTTAAGGGAAAACGAACGATTTTTTTGTTTACTTGGTATTTTTATTTTTGGTGTACGATTCATCCCATCTATCTCGAATCTGTATAATATATTGGATAAACAAAACAATAGTCCAAACACTCAAAATATCATCTGGGTATCGTATCGTATTCATTTTTATGTGTGGTATTTTTTTTTTTTTTTTTTAGATCCTTTCCACAAACATTTTTTAGTCGGTAAACATTTTATAAATCGCGCGAGGGACATTAATTTTATCCACTTTGTTAGGTGTTTGTTGTTGCGCTGTATTTTGATTTGGTACCCCTCTACCAAATTTGATGGAATTCAAAAATTATAAATCAGCTATATAAGTCTCAATGTTTCTCAACTAAAAGTAAATCTCGAAAGACCACCGAATAAAAGTTGAACTTTTCATTTAGCTAAGGATAAAACTTATATGATCGTACATAATTTGGTTTATGTAAGCAAGGCATTACAAACAAAATGTTCCACCAAATTCAACAATAAATATATCCAAATGATCAAATTCACTTACATACATTTATGTCGGAATTGATAACTATCTTTATCAACCAGTTAGCCATAATATTTCTAATAGGAAGGGCTATACAAAGTCAAAATGCAATCATATCAAGCCACTTGTGTTTTTTAGTCGCATTACGATATAGTAATTGAACCTAAATTATAGCTCTATTGTGAATGGTTTTGTTTTGCTTTGTTTCTCTATAAACTAAGCAGTGAATGGAAATTCGCCGGAGTACAATCGAATCTAACAATTTGGCGGCTCAATAAAATCTATTAAAGCTGAGAAAATTACTTCGGTTCTAAAAAGACAAATTCTGTCAAATATGATCAAAAATGTTGTTGGTCCAAAAACACTTTTCTCGACGTTTTGAAAGTCCCTGAGTCAAAAAAAGCAGGAAAAACAATGTCCGTTCGTCTGTCTAAATTTCTGGATGTCTCTATGTCTTTAGCCATGGTATCTCGAGAACGGCTTGTTCGATTTAGAATTTTTTTTACCAATCTATTTCTATGGTCAAGGCCAAGATTTGAACCCTGTACCTGTCATACGAATTTAACCAAATACCTGGTTATAAAAATATTTACCTATTTTTTATATATGTTGGTTTGAATATTGAGTTGGGTATTGAGTTTGGGGTTGAGTTGAACGTTAAGTTAGGGGTAAATTTGCGGGTTGAGTTTAAATTGAGTTGGGGTTGGGTTAAAATATTGTGAGCAGTTCACCAAATTTTTATATATGCTGGTGGGTTGGGTTGAGGGTTGAGTTGGCGGCCATTTGAGGGTTGAATTGGGGTTGAGATCGTGTTGTAACAGTGTTTATAGTGAGCAGATGAGCAATCTATAAAATAAAGTGAGTATTTGTATGTATATACAGCATATGTGTATGATATTTAAACAAATCCATACGACTTGACCGATTTGAACCAAACCTTACAAAAATATTGTTTAAGACTTAAGAAAGGTCCCTGTTAATAATATCTCAAACCTCAAATTGAGTGCATCGGAAATGGGATTCTAAAATGATGTTTAGTTGAAGTTCTGGAATATGGCGAAGTAAGATTGATATTACCTGTTTCTCAACCGATTATGATGAAATTCAATAGGTAGGTACACTAGTATTGGGATTCTAAAGTTTCTTAAACTATTTCATAACGGATTTTAGTAGGTATACACGTACGATTGAAATTGGATTTTAAAATGATTTTTAGACAATGTTCTGGAATATGGCCCAATAGGTTAGAACTTTGCTGTTCCTAAACCGATTATAATGAAATTCGAGATTGGAAATGAGGATTTAAAATAATATTTCTAATTCAGAAACTCTACAATACTGTTAATAGTTCAAATACTGCGGCGCGTGTCAGCCCCACACTATATTTTTCTAAACTTATCGCTCTAACAGCAAATACTTAGAAAACATAACCCAAAGTTTAAAGTGAAGGAATGGCAAGAAAAGTTTCTAACCGAAACTTTACTATTGATATAATATTGATTGTTTAGCAACTGAAATAGTATGTTTACGCTGTCTCAAAGGAACCTCAACACTGCATGATTCACAGAAACCTAAACAGACAACTTTATAGAAGCCATATTGACATATTTCTCACAACCTCGTCTAAAAATAGTTCACATTTCGTTCTGTTCGTTGGAAACGTTAAAATTCATCATAATCGGTTAAAACTAGCTAAGCTATATTCTTATTGACTATATGCCAGAACTTTACCGTAAAATCATCTTAGAATCCCATTTCCAACGCACATGTCAAATTTCATTATAATCGGTTAAGGAGTAGCCAAGCTCCGTCCTAATTAGCCATTTTCCAAAACCTTATCCAAAAATTATTTTAGAATTCCATTTCCATCGCAGATGTCAAATTGCACTAAAATCCGTTAAGAAATAGCCAAGTTCCATCCTAATTGGCCATATTACATCAGGACTAATCATGTTAAGGAATAGCCAAGCTCCAGACTAATTGGCCATTCATTTAGTTTGCTAAAGGTTCAATTTGAAATGCGGATGGTTCAATTTGCAATGTAAAAGGTTTAATTTGAAGTCTGAAACGTGTATGCTGGTATGAAGGTACAATGGTATGAGGGTATGATCGTATGATGGTAGGATGGTATGATGGTACGACGTTATGATGATATGTTGGTATAATGGTAAGATGGTATGATGGTATGATTGAATAATGGTATGACAGTACGATGGAATAATGGTACCTTGGTAAGATGGTATATATGATGGTATGATTGTGTGATATTATGATGATATAATGGTATGATGGTTTTTGTATTATTGTATGATGGTGTGATGAATGATTGTGTGATATTACGATAGTGACAGTATGATGGTATGATTATATGGTGGTATGATGATACGATGGTATAAAGGTGTAATGATTCACTCATGCATTTCGACTATAAAATATAATTGTATTTGAACAGCCTTCTTCAGTAAAGTAGTGACAACTGCAGAGTATATTTTGACTTATTCTATGGTTTGAATTCGTACTTAAATATATCCCACATATATGGTATATTAGTACCTACAAATCACTACTTTGTACTGAGCAAATATCTTGGACACCTTGTCGTTATTCGCCACCAATCAGCAATTTTTGCTTACATTGTACCATTTTCATTTTTCATGCTGTCTCAACTACAGACACACAATTTATACATACTCTCTCATTGTTAAGCATCGCGAAACATTCATTTTGCGACAGAAGTATATCTTTCAAGCGAATTATAAATAAAATAAAATTTTTATATAATAATCGGGTCGCGGGTAATTTAATTACATAATTATAATCAAAATCCTAAAACATTATTAGTGAATTACTTTATTAACGTGGCATATCCAAAATAATTATAACGTTTGACTTCAAGTGATTAAATGCGGCACACGCCAAAACAAATTTGTGTAACCGCTTGCAAAATAAAGCTGGGTGATTTATTTATTCGATAAATTTGGAACCATCGGGCACGCCCAGCAATTGTTAACCTCATCAATTGTTCCTACCATAGTGGTAACTATAAAGGTTTGGTGGATTGATGGTAAGATATACTATCTAACCATGGTATGATGGTGTGATGGTTCGACGTTACTATGGTACGGTATTATGATTGTATGATGGTTTAATGTTATCGAATAATGGTATGATGTCGTAATGGTTGTTTAATGTTATGATTGTACGTTGCTATTATGGTATATTTATTTATTTATTTATTTAAATCTATTCTACAGTTAAAAACTTAATGAATAGTAAAAAAAGAATTATTATAGATTAAAAAGAAATAAAAGGAATACTAACAATACGGAACATGAAGAAACGAAAACTTTAAAAACGTAAAATGAGATTAAAAATTGCAATTTCTGATTGCCTCCCGAAAATACACTCTGGATCTCTCAAAATTAAATAAATGGTAAAACTCATTAAAAATTCTAGCCATTGACTTGGTTGGCTCATTGGAACCATAATTCGTTCTATGAAAGTCAACAAACAAAAATTCCCTTGGACGCAAGCTTCTGGTAGGTACATAAATGCTCCAAGCAGAAATGAGTTCAGGACACTTAATGCGGCCACTAAGGGAATCACTAACAAACAAGGCAGATGCAATTTTTCGGCGGTTAACCAATGTATCAATATGAAGGCACTCACACCGAATCACATACGATGGGAGACTTCGCACCTGTTCCCACATAGGTAGATGACGATCAGATAAATGACCAAGCTTCCTGGCCATATAGATAGTAAAACGTTTCTGAATAGATTCCAATCTTGCAATATGTACATCCTGATGAGGATACCAAACCACTACAGCATATTCAAGGTGAGATCTTACTAAAGAAGTATATAGACTAACACATGAAAATGCATCCATAAAATCCTTTGTCATTCTAAAAATAAAACCTAACATAGAATTGGCCTTTAATATTATTTTATCTATGTGTAAAGCAAAAGTTAATTTCTGATCAAACAGAACTCCTTAATCAACAGTTGAAGTTACTCTACAAAGTAGATCTCCATCAAAATAATAATTGACAATATTTGGATTGAGTGTTCTGAAAAACGACATCACCTTACACTTCTGTACATTGATGAACAATTTATTCTTAGAGCACCAACTAGACAATATATTAATTTCGGATTGCAAAACCTCAGCATCACTTACAGATTGAACATGCATGAAAATCTTCAAATCATCAGCAAATAATAAACATTTACAGAATTTAAAAATATTAGGAACATCATTCACGAATAAAAGATATATAATTGGGCCTAAATGGGACCCCTGAGGGACTCCTGAATGACAATAGATATAATCTGACTTAACATCATTCAATAGAACATACTGCTTCCTACCAACTAGATAAGAAGAAATCCATTTAAGAAAATTTGGATCAAGACCAATAACCGAAAGTTTTTCAATAATAATTTTATGGTCGATTGAATCAAAAGTTTTAGCAAAATCAAAGTAAATTGAATCAACTTGGGCGCCTTTAGATTCAAGTGACTCAATAGTGAATTTAGTAAATTGCAACAGATTGGTAGTCGTAGATTTTCCACTGGTGAAACCATGCTGGAAATAAGAAATTATCTCTTTAGTATGGAATAACAAATGTTTCGACACAATTAATTCGAAAAGTTTTGGTATAGACGAAAGAATTGAAATACCACGATAATTTGATATATCAGAACGGTTACCCTTTTTGTAAATTGGAACAATGTGAGAAATTTTCCAAGCTGAAGGAAATTGTCCAGAAATTAATGATTGGTTGAAAAGATAACATAATGGAGTTACAATATATGAGCTCACACATTTAAGTATTGACGAAGGTATCCCATCAGGCCCACATCCATCATTAAAATCTGACAGATATTCATAAATGTCATCTTCAGTTATTGATAGGTACGGAATGTTAAATTGGCAATTACTAACAGTAGGGTCGCTTTCAAAGGATCCGTAATTAACTTTATATACCGATTGAAAGAAACTGACAAAACCCTCGCAGATTTCAGGAACCGTACTCAGTTTACCTCCATTAAAAATCATTACCGATGGATAGCCAGTTGTGTTACGTTTTTCGTTAACAAACTTCCAAAATGTTTTAGGGTTTTGTTTGATATTAGTTTCAATCACACTTATATACTGACAATATTTAGAATGAAATACAGATTTAAATTGTTCACGTAGATTAACAAATTTGGATTTATTCAGTTGACAATTATTGGATCAATATATGATGGTGACTATAGGGTTTGAATTAAATTTGAGCTGGATTTGAGTGAGAAGTTCGATTAGGAATAATTTGGGGTCGAGTTTAGGGTTTAGTGGGAGGTTAGACTGAGTTTAGGTCATACATGCATACAGCTTGCGAATCAAGTTGATTTTGGATTTGGTTTACCATTAAGTGTCGAGTTGAGCAATCGGTTGAGATTTAGTTCGAACTAAGTTGAGCTTAAGTTGAGTTAAAGTTTAGTTAGCTTACATTGGTGTTGGGTGAATTGTTCGGTTGAGAAATGATTTAAGGGCTGATTTGGAGTTAGGTTAAGGGTTGATTTTAAAGTTGATTTTCGGTTGATTCGGAGATTGAGTTTAGGGTTGGGCTGGCGGTTAATTTGGTGAGTGCTATTGAGTTAAATTACGTTTTGGCTAAACGAGAGTTAAATCGGTAAACGCGAAAAATTATTTTACTGAAAATTTAGTGCGATTGATGTTAGAATAGTTGATTCTACATAAAATAAGTGTATGATAAAAATAGGGTAATATCTAATTGAAACACGGTGGTAAAATAAAGTGATTTTAAAAGTGAAAATCTGTGTAGAGAAATTGTTTATTGTGCAATGTGATAAAGGTCGATATTGGTACCATGTGCTGTAATAGTTAAGTTACATAAACAAAAAATAATTAAGCACGTTGAGATATTTAAACGCGGGTGAAAAATAATTAAGAAAAGAAGCCGATAAATTGACATTGCTGTGAACTAACTACACTGTACAAAACTAGCTGTTACTATTTTATCATTGGATACCTAGAGTTGAAAATAGCGGTTTATTTATCAAGTAAGAATTTTTATTTTTTATTTTCCATTTAAAACTAAATTTGGGTAGTAGTTATGAGTTAGAATAACCAATCAGATAAAAATATAACGATCCTTTTTTTTTTTTTTTTTTTTTTTTTGAAGACAGTTTAGGATAAACTTCACGCGGATATGTTTAAAAATTTTGAAATTTTTAGTCCCGGTAGTATTTTAGAGAGAACTTTTCAAATTCAAAATTTGAAATTCTGAATTTGGCTGCCGCTAGATAAAGATGTGCTTCTAGATAAAGATGTGCTATCATATTCTGAGTCGAAATAAGGTAAAAAATGGTAAAACAAATGTTTCACCAAATTACCATAGTAATGCACCAAGATTTTCTTTTTCAAAATGGCCGCCGAAAGGTTTCTTTTAAATTTTCGCCCATGTTCAGAGCAATAACTTGTTTCGTTTTCTTGGAAAATCATTGCAGTACATTGATCTACCCTTTTTTGTCTCAATTCGTCGGCAGATTTGTTTAATTTTCATATAAGATTGATTAAATTATCATTTAAGTCATCTAAATTAAATATGAGTGAATTTACCATAACAATCATGCCTAATCGTGATATGCAGAGTATGAAATTTACAACTGAAGAATTTACAACTGATGTATGCTCGCTTTCCCGAAGAAGACTAGCGTCTAACAAACAATCAAATCCGTCCTTCGCCATTCAGGTCATTATAGAAAATGAATTCAAAATTTCGGGGAGATTGCAAAGCCCCTAGCCGAACTTCTAAAGAAAAATGTAGTTTTCCATTGGGATGAGTTTTGTGACGAAGCTTTCAATATATTTAAAGTTCTTACTTAGGTACTTAGTATAGTTAATACTTAGTTTCAGTAACAAGTTTTTCAACATCCATCCCAGTTTCTTTAATTACTACGTTTTCAGTATTGCACGATCGAGAAAGAAAATCAACAACATAATTATCTTTACCATTAACGTGTTGTACATGATGTACTCTAAATTCCTTGTTTGACGAGGGCTTCGTTCCGTTTGGGACACAATGGGAAAAATGTGTATTGGACATACACAAGTAAAATATGGAAAACGAAGGTTTAGGAGGTTTTCCTAAATTTAAAGATATTTTCCCGAGCTACAGAAACAACTTTCTAAGCATGTGGCGAAACTTCTATAGCGTATGGGTTATTGCAATTATGAGAGGTTTGTGGTCGGGAAGCACACAAAATTGTCGACCCTCTACTAAGTGCCTAAAAGGTTTTATGGATGAGTACATGGCTTCCGAGAGGAAAGAAACTCGTTCCCATGTATCTTGCTCATAAATTAATTGTTGCAATACTGCACCAATGGCTCTACTTGAAATATAGTATCCGTTGTTATACTCAGATTTGCATTACAAATCGGATACGCCAGCAAAGTAACCGAAGATAAGAAAGCTTTTACTGTTTCAAAGCACCATGATAATCATCCGACCAAAAAAATGATTTACGATTTTTAAAATCTGTTTGTCTCGTAAACAGCAGACGAAACTAGTTTCGTGGATTGCTGGTATATTTTAAATCGCAAGGTTTTCTACAATTTCGAGATTTTGCGCCAAATTAAAAATGGTAATAGCAATACGGGTACCGTAACCTGACTACTACTACGAGTACTACTAGTTTTATTTAGATCGGTTTCGATGAGGTGAATTGACATTTCTATTTGGCTTTTGATCAATTCGGTAGACTATCTACTCCTATTAGACGTCTGAGAAGCTGAAGCGATCGACAACTGTGCAAATTTTTGGTCGATTAACTTTTTTTTTTTTTTCCCCTTTATTTAATATTACAACTGATTTACAAATCATTTAGCAATTTATCTTTCTTAAATGAAGATTCACATTTGACGGGCAGTAGCCCAATGGTTACTCCCGTTTGAATTTACATAGTAATTATTTTTCTCTATCCGAATTAAATACAACTGCCCAATTCCAAAGGTTTCTGCCTTTGAAGTCTTCTTACTGCATTGGTGGTATCCAACAAACTTCGTATGTCTGCATTTTGGTGCCGAGATATCCGCTGAATGTGTTTCTTCGCATGATTTTGTATTTCTTCACTTACATATTCCATGTTTAAGTCCCTATGGAGGTTATCATTTCTAATGTACCATGGTGCGTTTACAATGCCACGCAGCACTTTGTTTTGAAAACATTGAATCATTTGTACATTTGTCTTCTTGGTACAACCCCAAAGTTGAATACCGTAGGTCCATATTGGTTTAAGTATTTGCTGATATAATAGCAATTTGTTATGTATTGTAAGCTCAGAGTTTCTACCTATTAGCCAATACATTTTCCTATATTTAATGTTCAATTCTTCTTTTTTCTTTTTAACATGCTCTTTCCATCTAAGCTTGCAATCGAGAGTCATGCCGAGGTATTTGGCTGTATTTGCATTTGGAACCGGCCTTGAATTAAGTTTCACTGGAATCCAGTTAGCTTTCTGGTTCGTGAAGTTTACGTGAACCGATTTTGCTTCGTTTAGGCTAATGCGCCATTTCTTTGTCCAACTACTCACTGTGTCGGTTGCTTTTTGAAGTTTGGTCGTTGCTTCTGATATACACTTTCCAGTCGCCAGAATAGCTGTATCGTCTGCAAATGTTGCTATGGTGGCACCTTCTGTATTTGGCATATCTCTGGTGTACAGGATGTACAATATAGGACCCAGTACGCTACCCTGTGGTATGCCTGCTGATATTCTCTTTAGTTCAGAGTACTCTTGGTTATATTTTACACGGAAATGTCGGTCTGCGATATAAGATTTAAGAATTTGATAGAATTGCTTAGGTAGATCTCGATGCAATTTAAATTCAAGTCCTTGGTGCCAAACTTTGTCGAAAGCTTGTGCTACATCTAAGAAGATGCTGGAGCATATCTTCTTATTCTCAAGTGAGTCTTCGATTATATCCGTTATTCTTCGATTATATCCGTTATTCTGTGAACTTGTTGGTCGATTAACTGTCCGATTGTCGAAATTTGGCGTTACTTGAAATGTTTTTAGCCTCTTCTAAAACTGACTTTCTGAATGTTTTCCACCGTACAAAGCAAATGGGATATATCGTCGTGAGTAAAAGAAACTAGATAGAATGATTTTTGTCGCTCTGGTGATATTCTCAAGCTTCCGATATTATGATAAGCAGTTTCGTCACCTATATCAGCACCGTTTGACTATTTTGGTAACCACTTTCCTTCACTCTCGGTATGTCGAATCATTATAATCGATTAAATGTGATCACATTTATTTATTGTTGAGGTATTGAATATCAAATCAACTAACTCGCAATACGCAAATTTTCCTAACAGTTCAAGAACAGAACTCCTGTTCTCCCTTCCAAAATAATTTAAAAAAATGTTAAACTCGCTTTTTTTGCTCACGACTTCAAACGAACAGTACAACTCATTTTTAATTCTATCCCCCCTCTTTTCTCCCTCCCCTGAAATTGTAAAATTGCTCAAGAAAATTAATTTATTTAAAAATTCCCAGTAAACAAGCAAAGAAAATTTCATCTCTCTGCTGAATCATTTAGCACTCACTCGATTAAAAAAAAAAAAATAAAAATAAAAAAAATGAAAATGGAGAAAAAGGAAAGCTTAATAGAAGCTAGCTTAAAACTAAATTTGTGTATTAGTTATGAGTAGCACTGATAATATATCAGACAAAAATATTTCATTGAGCGAATATTTCCAAAAATTTGAAGATAGTTTTATAGCGGTGTTGACAAAAGAAATTTAAAGCTTGCAACCAGAGCATGAAGGGATAAAAACCGAGCTTGCAACCGACAAGCGGTCATTAAAGGACTATCTGCTATTGATGTAGATAATTCAGCTATTATCGATTATTTTGTTGCAGGTGTCGATGATATCCCATCAACCAAAGTAATTGTTATATGGTGCTCACTCATTCGTAGAATTAAAAAACCTCAAGAACAACGCAATTTTAGAAAAATTTTCAAAGCTGCATCGGCATCGTCATGGGACTTGTGCTTCAATTGCGGTAATTCAGGGCATAAGGCAAAATGTTGCTATAAAAAATCAGAAGGTCCCAAATGTTTCAAGTGGCTACAATTTTGGTACAAAGCAACCGATTTTCCAAGTAAAAGTGATAACTGTCATCAAAGCAAATCACTGGAAACCAATATGTCGGGAAATAAATTTTGTTTCGTAAAAATTCGGGAAAGCTCTTATCAATACTTATCGGCAGGGACCTTACGATCACAGATAGGACGAATTTCTCAAACTTGGTTTAGAGTATAACATTGACGACACTAGGAAAATCAATGGAATTTTGAACTCAAAAGTAAAGACTTTGGGTAGTTTTACTTCTTGTTTGATTATCGATGGTGAAATTTTTGAAATGCCAATTAAAGTAGTGGATTCAAGTACATATGTTACATGTTCAATTCTTGTTTAGGTACGGTGTTTTAATAGACGAAAATATCATATATATGGATTTCCCTTTAAGTGCTTATTGGTGGAAAAAGAAAATGAAATAGAAGTAGGTGAAAAACGAGTCTATAATGATATCATGAAATTGATTAAATACGAACTGCTGAAGGTTAAAGAATACTCCCCCCCCCCCCGCGAAACTCCAGTGTGGCAACCACCTCGCCGACTAAGCCTCTCAGAAAGAGAAGAGCTTCAAAGGCAAATTGAGGATTGGATAAAAGATGGCATTATCAGACCGAGTATTTCCGAATATGGGTCACCAATGGTGTTGGTTAGTAAAAAGGATTGAAACGGAAAGCTTAACCGACAGAGAAAATTGTGATGGAGATAGAAAGCCACTACCAGTAATTGAAGCTTTGGTTGTACAATTACACTCGTCAAAGTATTTTTATACTTTAGATCTCAAGAATGGATTTTTTCATGTACCAGTATCCGGAAATTACGAGTTCTGCAAAGTTCTATCTGGGCTTTGTGTATCACCAGCTGGAAGTCTGCGTTATATAAACCTAATTTTTAAAGATCTAATTTAAGAAGGGCAAATAACGTTGTATGTGGACGATATAATTATTCCATCTTTGACGGTCGAACAAAACATAGCAATATTGAAAATAGTTTTGAACATATCAAGCAATTTCCGGCTCAACTTCAAATGGAGGAAATCTCGACTTGGGTTATTTCGTAAGGGACGGAAAAATAATGTAATCCGAAATAAAAACAAAAGCAGTTGCTAAATTTCCTGAGCCAAATTCTGTCACAAAATATCCAAGCTCTTTTAGGACTAACTATATATTCGGAAATTCGGAATACCAAATTACACTTTGAGCTAGACCAATCACCGAACTATTAAAGAATGACATAAAATTCGTATTTGGTACTACTCAACGTGAAGCGTTTGTTAAATTAAAGAAACTTTTGATGTCAGTAGGTCCCGTTCTGAAGATCTTCAGACCGGAATCTAAGACTTAGCTACATACGGACACATGTAAATTGGGTTATGCAGCACTTTTACTGCAAAAGGACAGTGTAGATAATAAAATACACCTCGTTTATACTACAGCCGGAAAACCACGGATCAAGAATCTCGTTACTGCAGCTATAAGTTAGAACTGCTAGCCATTGTCAGAGCTTTGGATAAATTGTGGGTATTTCATTTGGGCACAATTTTTAAAATAGACCCTACGTTAATTTTTGTAATAAAGTATAAAGGGCTAAAACCTTACGAGGTGATCAGAACTTCGGTCTGTATTACGTGCGTTCGTTAAATTATATCAAGCCAACTCAAACTAGCTCCCGCATCAAACAATCCCTAACTGAAACCCTTAATCCCTTACTCAATCTCCAACTGAACTCCTTAATCCCTTTTCAATCTAACCTCAATAGCCAACTCAATCTCCAACTCAACCTCCAATTCAATCCCAGCGTAATCTCAACTTAGTCACCAATTCAACCACAAATCAACTTTTATCTCAACGCTCAACACAGTCTCCAACTTAACCCCAAACTTGCTCCTCAAACTAAACCCTATAATTATATTTTCCTCGTTCAGTCTCCTACCTCCAACTTTGTAATGACGCTAACGGTTGTTGTCGTTCCTATCCCCTCCTATGTTAGGCCCATTTCCACTGTGCAAGCCGAATTTCATCATAACTGATTAAAAAATGGGCAAGTTCCGTAGAATGGAAGGGTAGATTCTCATTTCCAATGCTTATGTCAAATTTCACTATAATCGGTTGAGAAACTGGCAAGTTCCATCATACTTGGCCATATTCCAAAACTTCATCCAAAAATCATTTTAGAATCTCATTACGTAACTGGAGCAGTGATCTAGTTGCCAGATATACAGCTGGCGTGGTTTCACACGTCACCGTTTTTAGCTTGAATGCTTTTCTGTGCAAATCGAAAACGCATTATTATTGATGTAAGATCTGGCTGCACAGTGGGACCGACAATTAATATTTTATTAAGAGATACCAAATATTTGGATATTGCTTAGCCATGAAACACTATGCGTACTTTAGTGGTAATACTTGATACCTTCATTATTGAATGATGCGGCAAATAAAAGTGATGGGTTGGTGGAACTCCTAGGTCCTCCGCTATAAGTTCCTCCATATAATTTAAACTTATGTATTCGTCAATAAACTTCGCGTATTCTTCCCTAAGCCCTAAGATTATGATTGGACTGGAGGTTTCTTCTAGAGTTGAAAATCGCGATAGAACTTGCGTTACCGAATCTCCAAGTACAGGTGGGTTTGAAAAGAATGGCAGTTTGACTACATAACGACCTTCGTCATCACGGTATGTAAATTCATGGAATAATTCCTCGCATTGTTAATTTTGCAGACTGATTTGATTATACCTAGGAAAATCCTCTAACTCCCAGAATTTTCTGAGTGTTTGATCAATGTTAAAATCGAAATTGACGTTGAATAATTGTTGTTCTGGCATAGGCGCATAACCACATGGATTTCAATGTTATTGTTATCTACTGGATCAGCCAAAGTATGCGATTTAAAACTTTCCCACTCATTTAATAGTTTTGGGAGTGTTTTTGGTAGATCATTCATTATGTAAACATTAATTTCTAACTTTAATTCCGAATAGAAATGAGGTGAAATTTCAAACGTTGTTAACCCCCTTGTGGTGGTTTTCGAAGCTATTCCTTTGACGGGGTATCGCGCATTTATACGTGGAAGATTCAATTTTCGAACGCAAGATTTGCTTATTAGATTCTGAATCTAACAACATTCGACCTAGACAGCTCCGTCCAAGCTTGTTACGAATAATTAATCGAGCAGTAGGTAACAATGGACTTGAACAGAGAGGTACATGTGAGTGATGATTCTCTTTAGTATTATTCGCGTTTTTAACCGGATTTATTGAAACATTTGCTGTTATTTTATTGGATAAAGACGATGAAGTGTCACTACTGGAATCGCCTTGGGTCATATTGTTATCCAGCGGCTGATGTAATGTGTTATGATGTTTTTTATGACACAAGTGGCATCTTCTTGATGAGCGAAATACTTTTGAACCGTGACCGACAACAAGACAATTGAAACAACATCCTGATAAAGCAACAAATTCCTTACGCCGATTTAAATCAAATGATCTGAATTGTTCACAATCCTGTAATCTATGATTGATTGAATTAATTCCATTTATCGCTGGTTGGGGATATCGCAAATATCGAGAGCGTCACATCTTTTCTCAAGAAAAATTCAAGCAGCGAGTTGAATACCATGTTAAAAGTTAGCCGAAAGTGTAAAAAGTCGATAGTGTAGATTGTGTTAGGTAAGGCGAAAGTAAAGTAATGGTAATGCAGATTGTGCAGTCCCAGCCGACAGTTTTTAGCCGAAAGTAAAAAAAGGCCGATAATGCAGATTATGTTATTAATATTCCACGTCGGACTATTTACAAAAGTTTTTATTGCAATCCATGTATCCTATTTACTTTTGGCTGTCAACCACCAAATTGTTTATTTTCGACTGGAATGTTAATAACATAATCTGCATTATCGATTTTTTACTTTCGGCCTAACTTTAATAGGGTGAGTTGAATGTAGTATATTTTATTTCTACCGCTAAAAGGCCCAAGCTCTCCTGTAATCAATTCTGCGGCAGTATCAAGAACACTTCTTAGAGACTGCATGTTTGAATAGTACATTGCCAGGTTATCCTATTTGAATCGTTATATGATACGATGATAATTATAATGAGAAGATAAATGGTTTTTGTATTGAGACGATCACCATACCTGTTCGATGGATAATATGAAACTTTTGTACGGATGTGAACGACTTCCGAAGGGAAGGGTATTCATCCGCTATAAATAACTGAATCGAAATAACAGTTGGTTCGTCCAAAAACCAAATCATCACGGAAGAATAGAATGAACCACCCTTGCTGGTGCGGTGAAAATTATTTTCTTTTGTTATTATTTTATATTTCCATATTTTATGAAAAACCAAATAAACAGATGGCACATTCTGCTCCAATTTCTTTTGCTGTTGTTTTCTGATACATAAAAAAATTGTTTAACTTATTTTTATTTTTTTGTTTGCTTGTTGTATTGGAAAATTGAATATAATATATTTTCAGTACTTTTCTTCAGCACTTAGTTAGAAGAAAATGATACTTTATGCAGTTTCTGTTGCGGTGTAATAAAAAATGTTTTGGATGCTTCAGTATGGAATGTAAATTTATTGGTAAAACTTCTAAGATTCAGTAGAATCTGCAATCTGAAATACAACATCGTACAAATCAACAACATTTTTCGATTTTTTGTCGTACATTTCAATTTTTTTCTGTTCACTATTATGCCAAACACGTATTGGTTAAGCAAAATTTTGATCGGATCCTTTCTAAAGGGATATGTGGGTGGGTTACCTATAGATATGGACACGGTGATATTAAATGCAATCAAATAACCGCTAAATTCTAATTCAGTACAATTATGAGTCTGAAATATATCTTCAATAAATCTGAATATAGTTTCGAATGTATTTTCGTCCTGAATGATGCCCAATTCCTGTGTAGATTCATTTAATTGAGAAACATTAGCTGCACAAATCTAACCGTTAAATTCATTTTACTTACTGGAACCATTGGAAATGCTTTAACGATTTTCAACACATCAATGTATTTGCAAGCGTAGCATCCTTCCATACTACCTTGATCAACAAGTTCTTGGAATAACCACCGTGTGGCGCTCCCATAGTTCCGATTTGAGTTCTGTTTTTTTGATAAGTTGGTACATCTGTTGTTGATATTCCCTCTAAATCATAGCGTCATAGCTTGACATTTGCAAAAGTTACATAGTCAAGAGTATATCTACTCTGTGTGTGTTGGCGATTTTTCCATTATTTCCTCTCGGCTGCTGAAACGCGTTCCTCGTAATGGTTTTTTAGCTCGATTGAACAGAATGAAGTCACAGGGAGTCAAATCTGGTGAATTCGGTGGCTGTTGGATGGTGTTTGTTGCATTTTTCGTCAAAAAATTACGAATAATGATGGCACTGTGCGACGGTGCGTTATCATGGTGCAAAATCCACGAGTTTTCTGCCCACAATTCTGGTCTCTTTCGGCGAAAGTTTGCTTCACGCAAACGTCTCATAACGCCCAAATAATACTCTTTGTTAACGGTCTGGCCTTCTGGCAAAAATTCATGATGCACTACACCGTTGTAATCCATGAAAACCGTGAGCATTGCCTTCTTTTTTGACTGAAAACGACGTGGTTTTTTTTTGGTGAACGCCATTCACTTGCCTGATGTCTGGATTGCGTGTCGTACTCATAAACCCACGTCTCGTCTCCAGTAATGATCCTTTTGATGAATGTGGGATCGGATTCAGTCTCGCAAATCATGTCTAAAATTGTAAATATTCGCCAACACACACAGAGATAGATGTACTCTTGACTACGTAACTTTTGAAAATGTCAAGCTATGACGCTAAGATTTAGAGGGTATATCAACAACAGATGTAACAACTTAACAAAAAAACAGAACTCAAATCGGAACGATGGGAGCGCCACACGGTGGTTATTCCGGGAACTTGTTGATCAAGGTAGTATATATCGAGTCGATGTCGTTTAGCAAGGTATTGAAACAGTATCACCCATAGTAGCCGTTTTTTTTTGGCTCGGATGCCACAGACTATTATCAATATTTGTGTTTGTTGATATTCCAATGGTAAAAGATTTTGTCTATTTCCACTTAAATAGATTTTGTATGGCGTTCTATTTATTTTAATTTTATTTGTCGATCCACAACTTTAAAATACCTAATTTGTATTTAATAAAATACCCTTGGCACAAAGGATTATTAAGCACTGTTTTCTTGTCTAAATTCTCTTTTTTAATGACAATTTTATTTTTACAATTTTATTTTTTACAATTTGGTTTCTTAAATGTTAAATAGTTGCCACCACTGCGTAACGATTATAACGAGTACCATAAATTATTTTTTTTATTACTGACATCTACATTACACTAGCAAAAAACTCTGACAGGGGTAAATTACGATTAATAAAAATAATTTGTAAGCAAGGTGTAAACTTGTTATTACATTAAATGGTTTTGGTTACAATTATAATTTGACAATTGACAGAATAATTTGTAATTAAATTTAATAATTTTAGATTTGTTGGCATGAATTCTAATAAAACTGTTGCCTCTACGTATTCATACTGGTTACAATATTTTTACAATAGCTAAATAATTACGGGTAAGCATTTGCAATTTTATTATCATGAGATTTTGAGTTTAATTTTAATAATTTAATTTTTAATTTTTGATACTCCAAACAATTTGGAAGATTAAAGAGCTTTAGTATCGATAACTTATTCGCGTATAGTTTACGTATATAATTATATACGTCTATATGGCGAAGAATTCAACGAAGATTTTTTTAATTGATTTTATTCGAAAACGGCCATTCCTAGATATTATGATTAGTAGCAATACTCAAACTAAAACTCTCAGTTTTCTTGGAAAAATACTTGATTTCCAAAATGTTTATAACATAAATGTATTAATGTAGATTTTCCCGTAGTAGAGTTTGAACCGAGCATTTTTGCTAACAGACTACAAATTTTTTCCCCGATACAAGTCTGATTTTACGGCGATAGTGAACATAATTATCTTAGCAATTATGTCGCATGGCTCAAATTGCTTACAAGCAGCCGTCAAATCAATTTGTATATTCAATGCATAATCGCCGATTACACAGTTTTCAACAGTCTAGATATGAATGAAATACAATTTGGGCAAAATGAAATAAATACAAAAAATATTTCTGAATTGAGTCAAGCTATTTACCTTGCTCGCCGTGCGCTGCGAAATGAAGGAAAGCGTTATGAAAACAAACACATTTATAGATAACACTAAAATGCATTTACCTTTCTTATCTGTTGATTAACAGGATTATAGATCATGTAACTTTTAATTTCTATAGACAACATTTTTTTTATTTATATAAACCATCTTTGTCGTTCAACATTTTTTTGTGACTAACATTTTTAACCTACCGAGCAAACGGCGCAGTGGTTAAAGCTGCGGCGTTTGGATCGGGAGGTACCTGGCTCGAATCCCGATTGGGGCGGGATGCAGAAGGGATTTTTCATCATTTGATTATGATCGGCGATGACGATGAACACATCTATGACCCCCTCGTTGAGAGTGCAGAATCCATGGGCCGACCCATCTTTCATGTCAGCACTATAGGTTGGCATGAAGCAATGCAATGTGCAGGTGCTTTATACAATGCGGGTCTATAGCCGTACGTCCTCGATTTGGCTACTACTGCGTTAAAGTAGGACGGTAAAATTAACTGCGAAAGGGTTGGGAGTGCCTTGAGCCCCAGAAAAGATTGCATAGATTAAAAAAAAAAAAAACATTTTTAACCTTTACTTTCTGATCGTGAATTAATTAAAATGTCCGCGCTACTCTCTTCTCGCTTTACTATTTTTACAATTTTTCGCGACTGTCTTACGTTTTATTAATAATTTTATTATATCAACTCACAATCTTCCACATTTGAGTGTTGTCCTATAAACGCATGCCTAAACAAATTCAAGCTGGCAAATTTGCTTAAGCTGTGATTAACAAAATTGGGGAGAACTTGGAATATTTTCGTACAGCAAGCACTGCGAAATTACGTAACCGATGTTTGTATATAGTCTACAGATAAAATGGTATAGGTTGTGAATACGTATTTGGGGAATTACCTATTGGTGGGGTAAAAACATGTGTGAAATAGACGTGGGCTTTGTGTTTTATATGGAATATATTTTAAATTATTACGCGTTTTAGAAACAAGTTTTTCGAATTTTTATTGGCAATTGGGTCATTAAATTTTACATATAACACGTCAATTCAATAACTCCGTGACAAGGTTGTGAGGCCAGTAATTTTTTTTTAACGAAAATCTTGCGCCAAACATTTTGATCGACCTTTTATTAATTTTTCTTAAAATGCAGACCAAATTTCGCGGGTGAGTTTTAATGAGGTATCAATTCAATCATCAACAAATGATGTTTTAGTTACAATATATTTATGAATAACTTAATATTACAAATGAAAGCCGCATGACGTCTTCCATTGAACTAGTTACACAAATAGTGACCGAAAGGAAGCGTCTGTTTTAATGAAATATATACTACAGAAAAATGTTAGTTACGTTTACTAAATGTTAATTATCCTGTGTAATAATTGATTTACAAAAAAATAATAGATTCAGCAGGATTTCGTACATTCTATTAAATTTAGTTAATTTTACGGAATAATAATACGACCAGTTACCGTTGAATACAGTTTACAGGAAAACTCCGATTTAAGTATCTCCTATTTACGTTTTGTCGATTTAGCTTGCAATAAAATGTTTTCCCAAATATATTGTATTATGAAGTGAAATAAAAGTTAGTAATGAAATTATACTATCATTTTTCGGTTTAAGTTAGTGGTTAAATGGGTATTCTCCTGGATCAGTTTTCATTTGCTAAAATTGCTTGTCATTCAATCAACATTGGATTTCATTTTCTTTTATAGATTTGAGCTGGTTGTTCTACGCTTTGAGGATGGCTCGATGAGAAACACTCGGACCAATTTTTGTTCAGACATTTATTTTTTTTAGTATGTACGAGTACATACAAATATTTAATCCTACGTGCATGTACCGAAAACAAAAAAGGTTAAAGAATTTTTTTTCAATATAACATTAGTTTCGTTTTTCACCTAAATTAACTTTAACGAACTATCGTTGCGTTTGAGATAATACTCTGTACAACAAAATCGTCATATCTAAAATATATTAACAACGAATTTTAACAGGTAAGATTAACAGAAGTTAGTTAACAGATTTTTTTTTTATTAATAAACTTAATGAATGTTTGTTAAGTTAAAGTAAACTGATATTATAATGTTTAAAGATCATTATATGAAACGTGATTCAATCCATTAATATTACTTGATTAATTTTTTGGGTGTATTAGTTTCAGGGTGATCATTTTGTGGTGCTATATCACATTTGGTGATAAAACTGTGATAAACTGACATTTGTCGTAGCTTACTGCGGTCCCATCTTGGATGAACAACATCATGTCGTAATGATTTGAATGAAAATGACCACCATGAGAAAAAGTTTTCTTTGTCACTCTAAAGGGATCGAACATGATCGTGACGGCACTTGAGACAATGGATCCAAAGGATTTAACAACGGAACTGACTCGCAGTCGATTGCCGCACGCAGGGAGTAAATATAAAGGCATCAAGGGTAATAATGTCACCCAAAGCACAAATAGTATAGCGATGTAAGGAGATCGATCGAAAATTCAGTGTTATTATTGCAAACGTTTTGGTCATCGGAAAACTGATTGTCCGAAATTGAAACATGGCACCGGAAATGACAGCACACAACGACAAGGACAACAATAGCAGCAGTACCAACCGAAACAGCAATATCAGCAAAAAAAAAGGGCAAGCGAATGTAGCGAGTGATGAAATCATATTTTTTGTAATCGCAATACGTGCATGCGTTGGTACATTGATTCGGATGCTAGTGAGCATATGGTTAATAATGATTCAATTCCAGCGAATGGAAACATTTAAACAAACCGATTTCGATTGGTGTTGGAAAAAAATGGAATTTCGATATTTGCAACATAAATTGGTGTTGTTCGGGGTAAGACGGTCGTTAATGGGAAAGAGAGGCCATGTAGAATCAACCATGTTTTGTTTGTAGAGAATTTGAAATGTAATTTATTTTCCGTGAGCCGACTTGAGAATGGTGCTTTTGACGTTATGTTTATGGATGGCCTTGTCTACGTTCGTCAAGGACAGATCGAATTGATTTTTGGAAAGAACGACAACACAGCTTATACGAGTTTAAAATCATCGTCGATCGACAATCACTTGTTGTTTTAAATAAAGTATGTGACACCGAGAATCAACAAAAACCGCCAAGGTGAAAAATTGGCTGTTGGGAGTAGTTAACAACTGCCAAATCCAGCGATGAAGCATTAGTCGGTAAATTGCATGATATACAAAATAAATCAATTCAAAACATTCAATTGTGGCACAAGCGTTTGGATCATTTGATGCGATTAGCATCGATGGTCTATGGCATTTGAAAAGCCAAGGCGTAACACGATCATCAGGAATTCTCGAGTTGATCCATAGTGATGTATGTGGACCTATTACGCGTGAAATATTTTGCTGATTTTTCCAATAGAGTTTCTGCGCAGTTCGAGCGAAAAATTTCAATATTGAGATGCGACAATGATGGTAAATACTCATCGCTTTAGTTTAGGTAATTGTGACGTGATAAATGTTTTCGGGTTAAATACACAGCACCATATAATCCGCAGCAAAATGGCGTAGCAGATAGATTGAACCGAACTCTGTTGGAAAAAAGCCAGGTCCATGATTACTGACTCAAAAATGTGCAAACAATTTTGGGGTGAAGCGATTTGTAGTGCGCCATATATCACAAATCGCAGTCCAACACGGGCACTAAACGTAAACAAACGCAGATTTTTGGTACAGCAAACGACCAAATTGTTCGAATCTTCGTGTGTTTGAATCAACAGCATATGCGCATGTTTCGGATGCTTTACGCAAGAAAATGGATGATAAGTCAAAGCGGATGACCATGGTCGGATATGCAAGAAACCGCTATCGCTTTTGGTATGCTGAATCATTACGAGTAGTTATTCATCGTGATGTCAAGTTTGATGAGTTCCGGTTGGCGTATGGTCGAACGGTTTGAAGATCATCAGAACCAAGCGAAGGCACATGTCAACAATGAAGATAAACTTGATGATGATAATGACGCGAACGTTGATGAATCTGTCGAAAAGGAACGAGAAACGTGGTTTGGATATAGTAGTGCAACAGATGACGAATACATCATCATCACGACCACCGCGAGAGCGTCGTCCACCGGCTCGTTATAATGATTATGTCAGTGGATCAATTATTGATCGTATGGCAGTTTTTGCATTGAATGCATTAGCATTTGTTGTCGATGTTCCTCGTTCGTTTGAGGGCACTCAAGGGCGAAATGATGTTGATGAATGGGTAAAGGCAGTGAATGTATAAATGAACTCGCTCAAGAAATATCAAATGTGCAAACTGGTTAAACCACCACTTGAACGTTCGATTGTCAGTTCTAAATGTTTTTTTTTAAGAAAACGTGATGGCTGTAAGGCACGATTGGTGGCGCGAGTTTTTACTCAAAAGCCGGGGCTTGATTTCTTTGAAATTTATTCGCCTGTGGCAAGAATGGTGACCGTGCGACTACTGTTGTCTATTGCTGTAGAACGTGATTTGGAAATGCATCAAATGGATGTCTGCACGGCTTTCCTTAACGGCAAACTTCAGGAAGAAATATATATGAAATAGCCGGATGGGCTTGCAAAAGGAAAATTTGTTTGCAAACTCGAAAAGTTGTTATACGGGCTGAAACAAGTAGTGATGGGCTAAATCGTTCTTTTTTGTTAAAAATCATATGAGAAAATAAACAAAACGGAACAAAAAAGATCGATTTAGCACATCACTAGAAACAAGCGTCTCACGTCTGAAACTTAGAGGTTTAACCGTTTTATGATTAGCATTGGTTTTGAGCAATCGAAATGTGATAAATTATTGTACATTCGTGGACGAAGAGATGAAGCTGTGTATTGCTTCTGTAAGTGGACGATCTAATTTTACGCGGAAAATCGTTTGAAAGCGTTTCGAGGAGTTTGAAATGAAAGACATTGGTGAGATCTGTCATTTCTTGGGCATCACTAATTACCGTGACAGAGAAAACGGCATGTTACAGTTAAGCCAAAAAACATATTTGGAAGATGTGCTCAAACGTTTCGGAATGGAAAATTGCAACGGGATATCAATACCCATCGAATGTAAATTGTAGCTTCAAAAGATTGAGGATGCTGTGATTACAACGAAACAACCATATCGTGAATTGGTTGCCTATTTAATGTACGCAGCGACGACATCGCGACCAGATCTCTGTGCAGCGATTGGATAATTTAGTCAATTCTAGGCATGTGCAACTGATGAACATTGGGCGCATTGGGTCTACAAAGAAGCAAACGACCATATCGTTATCGTCGACTGAGGTAGAATACGTTTCGTTGAGTTTTGCAGTATATGAAGCGATTTGGCTTCGAGGATTGTTGCGGAAGATGAGTGAATCCGTCGGTAAACAAAACGGTCATATACGAGGACAACCAAGATTGTATCGTCATCGCATCGAGTGGAAAGGAATCTCACGGACTCAAGCACATTGATATTCGATATCATTTTTCTGCGCCATATAATCACTCGGCGAGATATCGATGTGAAGTACATCAACATCAAAGAGCAGCTTGCGGATATCATGGCGAAGGGTTTACTAGCTGCTACACAAAACACATTGCGAACGAAATTGGGCTTGATTTGACCTGTGCTTAAAGCTAAATTAATTTTTTTGAATTTATAATTTGCGATCATTTGATTAATTGTTACTTGTATTAGAATTTAAAGGATCAAGGCGGAGTGTTGAAATGTAAAGCGTGAAGTACGATGCAAGTGCATCCTTTGGACATTATATTCATGTAAAATAATTAAATAAAAGTTTCGGTCTTCACTCCCGTTCTTACCGCTGAACCGTAAACTAATGAGTCTTGTTTTTGCCCGATAGATTGCATTTTGACTTTATAGTAGTTGGTATAACTACAAAAATGCTTCTAAAAATTATGACATAATGATGGCTCTATATTCAAGAAGGCTCTGCCCTTAGCCGTTTAAAATGTTTGTTTAATTGCTGTCTGTTTCAATTCTTCAGAAATACTCAAATTCAAATGGGATACATTTTAAAAATGGTTTTACATTCTGTAAAAAAAGTATTGGGAATTGTTAAATAAAACACAAATTTTAAATTCAATCATAAAAATTTATTTGGTCATCCTCAATGTATTCTCCATTCGAGGATATACACTTATGCCAGCGTTTTTCCAATCATCGAAACATTTTTTATAGGCACTTTCTTAGATGGCCTTTAGTTCGCACGTCGAATTTTGTTTTATGGCTTCAATGGAGTCAAAACGGGTTCCACAGAAAAGCAATTTGAGTTCGGGAAACAGAAAAAAGTTACGTGGTGCTAAATCAGGTGAACAGGTGGTTGATCGATGGCATTTATTGGCGCGTTATCGTCGTGTAACATTCACGAGTTTTTTTTCACATCAGGACAAACTGGTTGACAGATCGCACTCAAAGTTGGCATCATAATGAAAAAGAGTCCTTTCAATCTAGGAAAAAAAAACAAAATTTAAATCCCTCCATTTTAAATTACTGTTTTCTGGTACAATTTTGACAGAATGGACATCATGTCAAGTCACAACTATTAGTTTCGTATATTTTTCAGATCCATGTAACATCTAGAGCAAAACAAGCTTCCACTTTAACGGAATACCGTAAAAGTTCATTATTAATTAGTTTAACTTAGTTGTTTGAATGCACCAACGAACAACGATTATATGACTGTGGCAATAACAACAGCAACCAAAAAATAGGGAAAATACGACAACAGTGATGATGATGATGGTGATGGTGATGACAGGAAAAAAATAATTTTAGAATAAAATCCAGATGTTATCAACACGTAATTGTTGATTTAGATTTTCTTCTTGTAGTCAGTCCTCTTCTTCATATTCTTCTTAGTATTACTATTACTATTATTATTATTATTATAAAGTTGAGCTTTCTTATCGAATAAACAAGCTTTTTCTGGTTTGTTCGTTTTATATAAAAAAGATTTTTTTTTTTTTTTTGTATATTTCAGTTCGAAGATGTTTGAGATGGTGATAAAAAAAGTTTCTCGTGTTATGCTATCTCGTCTTAATTTAATTAATTTAATTTTTTTTTTAATTATTTTTAGTTTTGAAAATCATAAAAAAATGTTATTAATGAAGTTAGATGAATTTTAAATCTGGAGTTGGTTAAAGACAAGCTGTCTATTTTTAAAATTGGTAAAGGTGATAAAACGCATAATACGGGGCATTTCAGTAGAACAAAAAAAAGAGCCGTTTGTTTCACATTTTATCGTATTATATACGATTAGGATCCATAAGGCCAAGCGAACAAAAAGTTTTTTTTTATGCTAATCCGGCGTTACACAATTTACATATTTATTATAAATTAAACAAAATACATGCGACCAATTAAATAACAGTAGATACGCCATTAGAATATTAATCATAACACACTGCGTCCGTTGCAAATTCCACACGAACTGTAGTAGATAGACGACCATTTTAACAATCAGCAGCAAGCCATAAGGCACCAGCGATATAAATTTTCTCTCCCACAAATCCAAAAGTATAACAATGCCCGATTGTACTGCCAACACTTTTGTAATTAAATGCAAATCGTGCCAAACAACTCGCATATATTTAATAATATTACACGTGAAACCTTTTCTATATTCAACATTTGTTGATGATGCTGACCTTAATGCATGGATCGATGTATCCGAACTGGTGGGACAATAACCCGGTTTTATTAGCATCAGCCGCAAAATACTAAAGGAGGCACGTAATAGTTCATACATAAGTATTACGGTGAGATAGTAAGCTGAATATTTGTAAATTGGAAGACGGCATATTTTGTCGCTGGTTTCGGTCACGCCCTTCATCAATGGTAGGACATAGGAGCACCAGGAATTAGATCTACTGCACTGCGGTTCGAAATAGTGGATTTTCATGGTGGATTTTAATATTAAATAAAACAAATTAGATATATAAATAAATGCGTTTAAAAAAATACAAGAATTTTTGTGACTGCGTGATTTGAGATTTTCTACACTAATAAAAACTAGAATGGTTGATTGTTTTTTTTTTTTTTGTTTCGGGTGGCCCTGTCAAAATTTTCATTTGCCCCCAGCTACTATGATTTTGTAATTTTTTATATTTTTTTTATTTGTAAGGTTTAAAATCTTCCATCTTTACTTGAAATTAGGTTGAGTAAATTGGGTACATTATATACGATCTGCTACCTCTTTATTTTGTAGTAAGTTATTAGATTTTTTGTGTCGAGGATTTTTTTTTTTCTTTTTTTTTCATGTTTGATGTTTCACCATATTGTACCATAAAATGTAAAGAAAATTATTGCGACTTTCATTCTTGTTCTTGTTATAATTAACATCATTTTTTCTTAAAACTTTTTTCCACTTCTCATTTCATTTAAGGTTTAAACCACAAATGTAGCTCTTAATTAACTTACTAAGCTCACAATTTATGTTGCGAAAATTTCAAATCGGCCAACGACACGGCAGTCATCTATTGGACCTTCACCATATATTGGTTGTGTAACCGATGGAGTTTGGGTCATGCTGACACACCGTTGCACACTGTTCTAATTTTGAGATAGCTTGCAGTGGTGGGGAGGTTCGTTATCTTTACGATGTGCCAGTATGACCCGAAACAGGGACCTGAAGGGTCTAGAATATTTTATTGTAATCATTGAGATGTAGTAAGCAGTAAATTTCAGTTAATTTCAGTAATCTGGTATCCCTAACAAAGCATCCGCGTGGCTTCACCACGAATTTTGTTAAATGAGTAACTGTAATAGTCCGTTTAACTTTCATCTGCGGTATTGTACTCATTTTTATGGTCAGATTTAATGTATTTTAAAAAAGGTTTTTTTTACCGATATTCTCATAGTACAACTCACGTGTTTTTTTATTGACTACTCCTAATGTACCACGCGTTTAATGATCAATATCAGAAATTCACAATGGATGTTCCGTTAGTCGGTTCTCTTGTGAATCTTTTGTGTAGATTTTACTGATGCATGATGGAATCACTTTTTGTTTTAATTTATTATTTAATTATTTTAGTTTTTTATCCGTGATTATTTCCTTATTGATTGAAAAAATAATAAAATGTGGAAATTTCTGCATGAAAAAGCATAAAAAGCGCCCTTTCATGTCTTCGGGAGCTTATTGACCAATTTTCCAAACCTTTCTCACTAAATATAATATTGAGCATAATGCAATCCAGCAAAACTGCAACCAAGAAATATAGGATTATGAGATCGAAGATGCCAACATTGCCCGAAGGAGTTATACGTCTAATAATTACGCGTTAATGTTCGAGTCGTTAAGTGATGATGAAATTAATGTGGAATATTTAGTTCGGGGAATCGCTCCAGGTCAAGCTGGAGCTGAAAACAAATTATTAGCTACGATCCAAAGAGAGGTTGATACACCCTAACCAAATCCTAAAAAATCCCATGTCACTGTAGACCCAGAGTCTGAATTAAACCAAATTCAGCAGCAATTGTCCTCTATTGACGAGCAAATAGAAGCGTTAGGTAACAATGCAACTTTAACAGATATATAGAAAATAGCGATAAAAGTTATACACTGGAAAGAACGGGCTGAGCGATTGGCGAATACTTTCCCAGAGCTACCTTCTATTTCTTTTACGGTCAATACAGCGAATATCGAGAAATGTATCTAGGTCGGGACGTGCGTAAAAGTGAACTTGAAATGTTGGTAAATAGTGGTATGAGGTTACCTGTAGCATCTAATCGAAATTCGCACGTTGGAGGAGGGCAAAGCCGGGGTGCAGTTCCTAAAGAACCGATAAAAAACCGATGATGATAATGTACAGACTTTCCTAATGAAGTTAGAAGAACATTCAAAGCAAGATAGAATCCCATAACTAGAGCTAGTTTTTCTAATGTGCAACAACGTGAGAGACATAGCGACCAAAATGTTAGTTGGAAAGAGTTGAAAGTTGTATGTCTAGATAGATTTAGTAACCTTGAAAATGAATGAGCAATGCGGAGGTATATTAGACACAGAACGCAAGGTCCAAAAGAAGCGTTTAATGATATTGTATTGGACATTGAAAGTGTAAATGGACGACTTCAAAAACCATTACCAGATGAAGAACTGTTGGAGGCACTAGTGAAAAACATGAATCCAGCCTTGCAAAGTATTTGTTACCTGCAATATGCGATTCAAATCCGTAGAAAGTCTTCGAAAAATGTGTGACAACTACGAACATTTATGGTCGAAGTCTGGATTTGATCCTCGGCGTTTTGTGGATTCACGCTCAATGTTGAATATTGAACTGTTTTATTATTTATAAATTATTTTGTTATTCTTGTTTATCCAATTTTGAGGCCTGTTGGTTTTTTATGTAGTCACAAATATGATTGTTTCAAATATATTTTTGTTTTCATTCATGATTTCTGGGGAGAGGGATTTGGTGTTTGGAATTATAAGGAAGTTTGGCTTTTTTTAGTCGTCCACCCACTCTTATCAATCCATACTCATCAACAAAAAATACCAAGCATTTCAATCGACTATTCTTAGCCAGAGTATAACCAGCCTTCAGCAGTTGGTAGTCTTGAGCAAACGACGATTTTTGTACATTCCGAATGAACGGCAATTTGGCTTCGTCCTCTTCAGCAGTTGCGGGTCTCTCCACTTTCGTGTACAACTTCATTGGGGTCAAATTCAATAACGAATTTCGCGTTTCTTTATTGATCCGCTTCGAATGACAGTTTCGAATAAATCGCATTACGCAAGCAAACGCACGAATAGTGCCTCTAAAATTTTGCGAGTAGTGCATGGTACTCATTACATCCTCGACAACTTTTGTGGAGAAAGCCAACTTAACAGTACGCTTCTCACGAATTTCATCACACGGCAGAGGTGGTTTATGAATCGGTGGCCAAAATAATTCCTCTCCTTTCAGAAAATTAGTGCCGCAAAACCAAAACTCAGAGTTTGCAATATCAGCCGGCATCATACCTCTACTAATCAAATCGGCGGGGTTTAAATTACCAGGAACATGCCTCCAAACTCCGGAACTGGTCTCTTCCTGTATCTTGGAAACACGGTGTGCAACAAATATGTTCCAATTATGCGGTTCTGCTTCTATCCAATAGAGTGTGATTAGCGAATTAGTCAAATAGAAAAATTCTCTAACGGTTAGTTCCAGCAACACTTCCCTCTTGAGCCGAGATACTAAATCGGTCATCATTTTCACAGCCAACAATTCGAGGCGAGCAATACTGATGGTTTTCCCTAGAGCTACTTTAGATTTTGCACAAGTCAGACTGAACGAGATAATATCATTGTGGTATCCACATCGCAAATATATGCATGTTCCATATGCCTTTTCGCTAGCATCTGAAAAAGCGTGAACCTCAAAAAATTTACATTCACCCTTAGCCATGACAAAATGAGGTATCGAGAAATGCTTTAATGATGACAAACTTGACCTGTTTTTACTCCATTTCGCAGTGAGATCATTATCTAGAGTCTGGTCCCATTCGATCTTGAGCTTCAAAAGATCCAGGTAAAAAATCTTTGCCAAAGTTATGACAGGACCTACAAACCCCAGCGGGTCAAATAAGCTTGCCATTTCCGACAAAAACCACTCGCTTTGTAATTGCTGCTGAAAATGGTTTAGGTTGGTGACTAAACCGGAAAACATCTGCCTCTGGTTGCCAAATTAAACCAAGAGTTTTAACAACATTTTTATCTTCAATGCTAAGATACTTCTCGCGATGCTGCTGCTCGATCGTCGAATGGATAGTCTTATTGTTTGTACAACATTTTCTCAACGTGAATCCACCACTTTTCAAAATACCGAGTGTTTGGTGCAACATTTCTCGCAGCTTCGAAATCGAGTTCGATCCAATCATCATATCATCGACATAAAAATTATGGCGAAGTATTTGAGATCCAACTGGGTATTTAATATGCTCGTCAGCTGCTAGTCGATGCAACGTCTTTACAGCAAGGTTTAACCCAGATGCCGTACCATAGGTCACGGTACGAAGACGGAGTGTCTTGATTGGTTCATCCTTATTGTTGCGCCACAAAATTAATTGATAGTTACTATCGGGCACATCCACTTCAATTTGGCGGTATATTTTCTGAATGTCACCAGTCACGACAAACTCGAACAGTCTGAACCTCAACAAAATAATGAACAAGTCATCTTGCAGGTTTGGACCAGTATGAAGAATATCGTTCAATGCAACGCCAGAAGACGTCTTACAAGATGTGTCGAAGACCATTCGCAATTTCGTGGTAGAGCTCGATAATTTCATTACACAATGATGAGGTAAGAAACAATGCGGGATTCACGGGTTAAACTCATGAACGACTTCCAAATGGTTCAGTTGCTGATATTCGTTGACAAAGGATGAATACATTTCCTTCATTTCAGGCTGCTTCTCCAATCTTTTTTTTTAAGCTCAACAAACGTCGAATTGCGATTTGGTATAATTCTCCTAATACTGATGGATCCTTAGAAAATTATAAGCGGACGACGTATGATCCATCGGCATTTCGAAGAGTATGAAGCGCATAATGATCTTCGCACTCCTGATCCTTAGAGCTTAACTCCGTGGCGTCGCCAATGGGGCAAGTATCTACTTCCCAAAATCGCTGAACAAGTTCAACTAAACTTTCATCAGGTTCGGTTGACCAACATTTTTCGTTACTAGTCAATGCCGTTAAATTACGGCCTTTATTCGATATCATGGGACCACCAATGACTCACCCCAGCTTGTTCTGCTGCATCGTCGGTAAATTTCCGCCCAAACGAATTTGACCAGGTAACAGAAGATTCCAAAATAAGCCAGCACACAACAACAAGTCAATCTTCTGAGGCTTAAAAAATTTAGGATCAGCCAAAAATGTGACTTCAGAGGGGATGTTAATGTTCGATAATGACATTGGATGAGCTGGATGAACGCCCGATAATTTTGAAAGTATCACTTCAGCAATGTTGAATTTTATTGATACATCGAAATGAGGAGTCAGCGTGATATAACACGAAGCCTTTGATGTTGTAGCCGTTGTGCCAATTCCACCTACAGTAATGTATGATTTTCGCTTCTTCACATTTAACGTTTGCACAAATCGATCAGGTATGAAATTTGTGGTGGCACCACTATCTAACAGAGCACGGCCAGGAATAATCGATCCATTCACATCAAATACATTTACTATTGCTGTAGTAAAAAACGCTGGCTCATCAACAAATGATTCTGAAGTTAACAGTGCTTTGTGTTTCACTCCGGAAGGCAATGGAGGTTGAGTAACAGGTTGTACAAAATGAATCAATGTGTGATGTCCGTTTTGGCATTTATCGCATTTCAAAATCTTGCAAAAATGGTAAGAATGTTTTGTTTTCAGAGAGACAACGCATAAATGCAATCGTTTAACCTCGTGATATCGATCCACAGGCGCCATGGCGAGAAATTGTGGGCATAGCTGCAAATTGTGATCAGTAGATGCACATTTAGCACAAGAATTCGAATTCGATGTCGTAAAGGCAGTATGCTCAGACTTAGGTGAATGGAAATTTCGTGTTGCGGGTGCTTTTGGCTTACTAAATGGTTTTTTGTTATACTCAATCTTCTCTAAAGTTGTGGCACGTTTCTCTAAGAATGAACCAAAAACCATCCCATGTCGTAACCTCCTTATTAGTACTCTTCTCATCTCTCCACATTGTTAGCATCCAATTTCTTTAACATCAGACAAATCACGAAATTTTCAGCCACTTCTTGCATGGACCCCATTGATAAGCTTAACATTCTTCGTAGAAACTACTATCGCTTGATGTTTGGAAGTGTTTATGTCTTGGATTGGTTTAGCAGCGACCGCCTTTTCATCAATCAATGTTAAAAGTTCGGCCTTTGTGTCAATGTACTTTACCTCAAAACTAGAATATTTCGAAGTGAAGTCGTCATCATCTGACTCAACCTGTTCCGTTATTAGCTCCTCGTTATTTAGAAACTTCATGTAATGCGATTCAAGTTGCTCTAATTGAACCTTAAGTTTGGAAATTGTTGCCGATTTTCCATGAGCTGGTACCAAAATCGCTATATTATCGATGATATTCACACTTAAATCTTGTAGCTTGAGTAATCTCTTTCGCTCAGTAGTTCGTTTTACTTTAGCCTTTTCTGCCATTTCTGATAATTCTAACGCTCAATAACAACTGTCCAGTAATGCCCACTAATTGATGGTATCCTTGAACCACAAAAAAAAACGTGTTCGAAAATTTAATTGCTAAACAATTACGGGATGCTGTTGAAAACGGTTACTTTCTAGAATCTACTGGAGTGTTTAGATCGTATTCAAAATTTCAGTGAATTGACCACACAAAATACAATTCACCGGTGTACTTATTCGGATACTTTGAGAACTTATACGTATACTGTTAACACCGCAAAAAATAAAAAGTTCTGAGTCACAAAAACAAATTTAAGAAAAATATTCTTCCAGTTGAAAATGACTGTGAATCAGTTGATGAATAGCGATAAACGAATAATATAATATTTTTCACCGATATGTAATGCAATAAACCGTAACTGCAGCGCACATGTACCAAAACTACTTTCTCGCCCGAATCAAATAAAGAAAACTTTAACACTTATTACAAAAGAAATCCACAAAAATATTAAAACAACTACGCTCTTCTACCAAATGTTTTTTAAAGATAAAACACCAAACCATGAAGTGGTAGAGTTCCGGTAGTAAAATTAAAACAAAGTTTTCTTTATATAAAAACTAATCACCAAGTATTTATTTTACTACTGGAACTCTATCACTTCATGGTTTGGTGTTTTATCCTTAAAAACACTCAAGACGCACACAATTAGTTGAGCAACTTTCAATGCCTCTTCCACAGTACATCAATTATCAAAATTACGCGAATGATGAGGTAGATGCGGATAATAGATATCTGAAAGATCAATCAATTCAGGAAGCAACTCAGGAAGTCAGAGCATTACATTCACAAATGTTTATCGTATGCTGGCACTGCAAGGAACTAGGGCATAGGTCTTCAAAATGTCCCATTGAAATAACCCATCAGTTTTGCGAATTTTGTGGATTAGCGGGTTATTCGTCGGAAGATTGCATACGGTGCCAAAACAAACGGTCGGGAAAAGCGCGAATGAACCCCAAAATGATGACTGTACCAACTCAGGCGAATCCAGCACAGGTGAATATGCCACGTCCGAAGAAGTAAATAGCAAATTGTCACAGCTTGGCTCTGTCCGCAATAGAAATCAGCGAATCAAACACTATTGGAAGGAAAGACAATTATTTAGTAAAAACTGTACCATCTCAACTATAAGTAGCTACATAAATTTCGATCCACGGCCGTATGCAAAAATAAACATTTATGGATACCAAAGGTTAGGACTCTTTGACAGAGAGGGGAAGGCATCAGCAATTTGGGTAATGGATCAGACTGTCTGATCAAAACCCTTGGAGCAGAAATCAAGAAACTGGGTACACACATTCAAACTGCAGATGACTCGATAAACCATGTTTTCCGATATGTAAAACTCACTGTCACGTATATAAATAAAACCAAGCTTATGAAATTCTATGTGGTGCCATCACTCCAAGCAGAAATGTACCTTGATGTGGATTTTTGGAGAGAATTCGACGTTGCTCCTCATTTAGTATCTGCAATATTAGAATGTCCTGTAGAAAATGCAGAGAAAGAATTGAAAAAACATAATCTTTATGATGACCACCAAACTCGCTTGGATGAAATCATCACTGTTGGTAATGCCTTGCCTATTAAGCAGAGGTATTTTGCAGTCTCACCAGTAAAACAACAACTAACTAATGACGAAATCGACCGGATGATATCACTTGGTGTGATTGAAGTGAGATGCAGCCTGAGTTCACCAGCCGTGTTGGTAAAACAACCAAATTGTAAATCGCGCCTATGTTTGGATTCGAGAAAGATCAACCTAGTTACAAAGAAAGAACCATATCCTATACCAATTAACGATAGACTACTTAGCAGATTAATGGAGACCAAATATATTACCAGTCTTGATCTTAAAGACGCCTTTTGGCCGATTCCGCTGGCCAAAAACTTCAGAGAGATAACAGCTTTTACAGTTCCAGGCCATCCTCTTCATCAATTCTGTGTCATGCCGTTTGAGTTGTGCAATGCCGCAGAAACCATGTGCAGATTGATGAATCGAGTAATACCCCACCAGCTTAGAGAAAAATTCTTTGTCTATATTGATGATTTATTGATAGTATCAGCTGGGTTCGACGAGCACCTGGAACTGATAAACACGGTATCGTAATTATTATCAAAGGCGGTCTTGACGATCAATATGAAAGAGCCACTTTTTCTTGAAAGAAACAAAGTATTTGGGATAAGTTATTAGTGAACTAGGGCTCAGAACAGATCCGTCTAAGGTTGGCAGGATGGTATCGGCGTTTTATACCAAATTTTTCAGATGTCACGGCTCCAGTCACAAACTTAGTGCGCGAAGGCATCAAAAGGTCTAATGAGTAATGCTCGAGTTCTTCATCCAGCAAACTTCAAAAATCCTTTCTTCATCAAGCGTGACGCCAGCACACAAGGAATTGGTGGAGTGTTGTACCAGCTGGATGACGGTGGTGATGAGAAACCTATAGCATTCATGTACCAGAAATTGAACAAAGCACAGCGAAATTATACGGTTACGGAACTGGAATGGGGCGATTGACTAGGTAGAGCCTGAAATTAGAAACGTTCATTTTACCATCGTGCATTTAAAAGGCAAAGATAACGTAGTAGCAGGTACGTTATCTTGTATTTATTGTGACAGCTTAACCGAGCAAAATATTAACCTGGAGCTACAAAACAACAATATTTGTTTAATACCAGCAAGATTACGGATCAATCTTATATGGAATTAAGGATAAATATAACTTTGGATCCTGGTAAGTATCCTAATTTAATAGTAAAAGATGAAAGGATATTCATTCGAATAGAACCGAAAACAAACATTCCAATTACAGACATCCCATCTTGGAAAATGTGGATTCCAGTTGATTAACCTTCAGAAATCATTAAAAAAGAGCATTGCCCACCTGAAAAAGCACACGGAGGAATTAAAAATACCCTTGAGCGAATTCGAAGATTTTACTATTGGCCTAAAATGGCCGTAAATGTTCACAAATTTGTCACAAACTGCCAGATATGCAAGCTCCTATGGGTAAACTGACCATTTCTGATCGCCCCTGGCAAAATATTTTTATCTACATATGTATTAGGCCCATATCCGCGAACTGCGATAGGTAAAACAACGATTTTACTTATACTCGATAATCTAACAAAGTTTTTCTACCTAAAAACATTAGCGAGAGCAACTGCCAGAAACATAATTGACTGTTTGGAAAATGAAATTTTTTCTTTATTCAATGTTCCAGAGTCTATTTATTCCGACAACGGAGTTCAGTTCATTGCAAAGGAATTTCCAGAAATGACAAGTTTATATGGAATATCACACATTCGTAGTGCTTATTATTCTCCACAGAGCAACGCCTCCGAAAGAGTCAACCGTTCAATCGTAGCAGCCGTGGGATATGTACTTACCTAAAATTGCCAGTTCTTTACGTAGTTCGCTCCATGGTCAATACTATAAGATATTAAAAGAACTCAACTTGATGAACGAAGGGAACCTCAATTGGCTGGAAATGCCTGATAGATTGAGCATTGTGTAATGCAGAAGTAAAAGAAAATTTTACCGCCGCCTATCGAAAATATTCAGCACGATACAATTTGAGAACATGGAGGAGATCACTTGAGCCTGGCTAACAAGTGTATGTGAGAGAGCATCCCCTCAGTGACGCTTCAAAAAAATTCGTAGCTAAATTTGCCTTGCCTTATATTAGAGCCACTGTTAAAGAAAAAATTGGAAATTCTAATTATATTTTAGTAGATGATCAAGGAAAGTCGTTGGGAAATCACCATCTGATGGACATAAAATTGTAATATAATTTTTTTGTTAATAAAATTGGATAAAAATTAGAAATTACTGCCATATTTGTTTTGTTGTTGTGTTTTTTTTTTTGAGCAAGCATAATTCTTAGAAATTTAAAAACTCATATTGTTTGAAATTGCTGGAAAATTCAAAAGTCGGCGTTCGTTCTAAACAGTGTTGAAGTGTTGAACAAAAACAAATCAAAAATAAGAACAAAACAGCCATACTAATAAACAGTGGTACAGTGAAGAAAACACAAATACGTTTTTTTTTTGTGTTGTGTACGTATTCTGTAGAACATTTTTTATAATTCATATAGAAATGAATCATTGAATTCGCATTACGTCCTGTTCCGGATTAACTGTGAGGGAAGAAATTGGCATTTTAATTGTGTGGTTTGGCGAAATATACGAATAGCGAGCGAGTTATTAATTCAACGCATTGTGACGCTGTTTGGTAACTAGTGTACGAGTACATAATAACTGTGATAACTGGTCAAATCATCCAGAATCTGCATATTGTCATTATCGTTGGGTTGTAACTGGTTTTCACCGTTAGGGATCAGTTTACTAGGAGTCAACCGTGTCGATCCCAACCAACCAGTAGAAGACGTTGTGAAAAAGTTCCAGCATCTATTTAGTAATCAACTGTTATACTAGTCCACCAGTGTCTTTACAAATCGATACCACCATTCATCCAATTCGATTACCTCTCCCCCCAGAAGCCAAGTCGATGCTGAATTACGATAGAATACTCAGACTGAACCATAATCATCGTTCCAGTACCGAAAAGCGATGGCACCATACGAATTTGTGGAAACTATAAATCAACGCTGAACAAGGCGTTGAAACCACACTGTTTCCAGATGCCAGCAATTAACACACTATTGATTCGATCCTGTGGTTTTAACTTAAAGAAAGTAACCGAGAAAAATAGAAAAGACTTTAATCAATTCGACTTGCAAAAAAGCAGGGAATTTTCAGCAAATTTATTTTCTTGCTCATTTGAGCAAAATAAAAAATATTGAATCTAAATTAAAAATGTGCGACCAATTCTATTTGTACAACGCTATTAATTCTATTTAACTATACTGTTTAAAATATTTTAAGTGTAAATGGTATAGTCCAGTTGTAGTGAAGTTAAGGATCGAGTTCTGTTAATTACCTGGCGATTAAACTCATGATGATTTTCAGAAGTAGCATGTGAGGTGTATACTCGTCGTACACACATACGTCTTAGAATTTTAGGCTGGTTGGTATCTTTGAAATTATTTCGAATTCTTTTATATAGATTAAGACATTTTGTGTTTGGTCGTATTTAGGCATTATTATAATACACGTGTAACTCTTTGTCGTCATTTAAATGGAGCGAGCAGATAAGTAGATCATGTCATCTTGTAATCAATCGTATATCAAAAAACAAAAAAAATATTCAAATAACAGAAAGCTCAATATAACTCCACCAGATAAATTAAATTTTTCCCAGTTTTTCATAAATGTATCTCAACTTTATTTTATTTATTTACTTTACGAAAATAAAACAAAATGAATGTATATTTCATGTTTTTTTTTGTAACAAAGGGGAAGGGGTTTGTCACTTTTTTTTTTTTTTTTTTGGTGGCTGCTTGATATGTTGTTTATGGTGTCTGAGTTAGTTGTATGTGTTCAACTAAATATGAAATTCGTTCACACAAACCAATATAACATTGTCGATTCGAATTTTTTTTTGGCACATCCTTACATTTCCCAAAAACAAAAATAAATATTGGTGTCTGTGTGTTTGTGTACATTAAATCAGGACAAAAAATCACAAATTTATTCAGAACAGAAATCAGATTTGTGAAGATATTAAATTTGAACATCACAATAAAAAAAAATAAAATTCCAATATTGGAATGTAGATTACGTATTCGGTAAAATTTATAGTGAAATATAAATAATTTAATACCTCGACAAAATAAATAAATAAATAAAAATAATTTTTTTTTTCTGTTTTTTTAAATTTAATAAGACAAATGTTTTTATGTCGAGCATCATATACAATACATACACGAAAGCACATACAAAAAAAGAAAAAAAATTTTGGCAAGATACAAAAAATATTTTTTCCATTGCCCAAAATTTATGATAATGTATGATCGTAAAATCATTATACCTGTATTTGATTGGAAGATATGTCTACATAAATGTATTTACCATATCCTGTTTTAGTTTTATGTGTTTTGTTGTTTTTGAATTCGATTTATTGAAGCTTATTATTCGTATTCATAAAAAGCAAACAAATCAATTTCATTAAAATCTATAACAAAATACTGAAAGGAATAAAACCACAAAAAAAGCTTTTCTTTGTATCAAAGCACAGATTGTACCCTGAATTATTTAAAACCTCAAACAAATATTTTGGTCATTTGCCCTACATGCATCTAATGCATATTAGCATACAAACCAACCCACAACTTTTGAAATTCTCTAAATAAATAGAAATCATTAAAATAAAAATGAATTTAATTTAGTTTTACATAAATTAAATTTTATTATTAAAATTACTGTACATACCATATTACATAGCTCTGTATGAAGTAAATCTATGTATAAAATATACTTTTTTGAAACTCAAAGCTCAATTTAATTAGAAACTTAAAGTTCCAAGTTTTTTTTCCCCCATTTCACATTTTAATTGTAAATATAAATTTTGTTTTACCATGACTTCCAAGTTGTCTAAGACGTATCAAAATAGTTCGTTTAAAATTATACATAAACAATATAAAAGTTTAAGGTTCAGCTTTTTATGTGCGCTAGTTTTAATAAAAGTTTAAATTTAATAATTTGACACGTTTATAGTGTTAGAGTTGGACGATTCAAAGTCTTAAATGTATTTTAATGAATGGAAACTATTAGAATGTCATCGTTGAAGCACATCAAAAGTTATTTAATGAATTTAAGCTTTTGAATTTATGGATCGTCATATATATGGAGCTTTCATTCAATGCCAAACTTTTTTTTTGTGTTATTTATACTTGATATTTATTGGATTTGCTGGTTTTGTAGCAGAAACTAACAATTTACATATAATTGATGGATGTCATAAATGAGAAATTATATTCCGACAACTGAATGTGAAAATAAAAAGTTTGTTTATCCGCTACAGGCTTACAGCTCACCCCAATTGCAGATGAGTCTTGTTTCAACCAAATATGTGTGTATCGACAGTTAACAAAATGAATTAAATTTTGTTTGTTCAAAAAATTAACAAATTCACTTTTATTATTATCCAAACAGGATGAAATGCTAAGGATTGAGTCGTAGTGTGGCGAAATATGTCATCACGCTAACTTACACCATCCAATAAAGCTGAGTACGAACTGAGGAGGGACTGGCATGAAGGTACCCAAATTTATCATGTTTGTAATGTAAACGTCCCAATTTCACAAAGCCTCGTACCTTCTCACATGAATCGTACAGGAGTTTTACTGTGTCAATAAAAATCAAGATAAAAAATCGACCATGATACCCATATTTTTAATTTCATATTTTATATTTTATATTTTTATATTTTATATTTTATATTTTATGTTTTATATTTTATATTTTATATTTTATATTTTATATTTTATATTTTATATTTTATATTTTATATTTTATATTTTATATTTTATATTTTATATTTTATATTTTATATTTTATATTTTATATTTTATATTTTATATTTTATATTTTATATTTTATATTTTATATTTTATATTTTATATTTTATATTTTATATTTTATATTTTATATTTTATATTTTATATTTTATATTTTATATTTTATATTTTATATTTTATATTTTATATTTTATATTTTATATTTTATATTTTATATTTTATATTTTATATTTTATATTTTATATTTTATATTTTATATTTTATATTTTATATTTTATATTTTATATTTTATATTTTATATTTTATATTTTATATTTTATATTTTATATTTTATATTTTATATTTTATATTTTATATTTTATATTTTATATTTTATATTTTATATTTTATATTTTATATTTTATATTTTATATTTTATATTTTATATTTTATATTTTATATTTTATATTTTATATTTTATATTTTATATTTTATATTTTATATTTTATATTTTATATTTTATATTTTATATTTTATATTTTATATTTTATATTTTATATTTTATATTTTATATTTTATATTTTATATTTTATATTTTATATTTTATATTTTATATTTTATATTTTATATTTTATATTTTATATTTTATATTTTATATTTTATATTTTATATTTTATATTTTATATTTTATATTTTATATTTTATATTTTATATTTTATATTTTATATTTTATATTTTATATTTTATATTTTATATTTTATATTTTATATTTTATATTTTATATTTTATATTTTATATTTTATATTTTATATTTTATATTTTATATTTTATATTTTATATTTTATATTTTATATTTTATATTTTATATTTTATATTTTATATTTTATATTTTATATTTTATATTTTATATTTTATATTTTATATTTTATATTTTATATTTTATATTTTATATTTTATATTTTATATTTTATATTTTATATTTTATATTTTATATTTTATATTTTATATTTTATATTTTATATTTTATATTTTATATTTTATATTTTATATTTTATATTTTATATTTTATATTTTATATTTTATATTTTATATTTTATATTTTATATTTTATATTTTATATTTTATATTTTATATTTTATATTTTATATTTTATATTTTATATTTTATATTTTATATTTTATATTTTATATTTTATATTTTATATTTTATATTTTATATTTTATATTTTATATTTTATATTTTATATTTTATATTTTATATTTTATATTTTATATTTTATATTTTATATTTTATATTTTATATTTTATATTTTATATTTTATATTTTATATTTTATATTTTATATTTTATATTTTATATTTTATATTTTATATTTTATATTTTATATTTTATATTTTATATTTTATATTTTATATTTTATATTTTATATTTTATATTTTATATTTTATATTTTATATTTTATATTTTATATTTTATATTTTATATTTTATATTTTATATTTTATATTTTATATTTTATATTTTATATTTTATATTTTATATTTTATATTTTATATTTTATATTTTATATTTTATATTTTATATTTTATATTTTATATTTTATATTTTATATTTTATATTTTATATTTTATATTTTATATTTTATATTTTATATTTTATATTTTATATTTTATATTTTATATTTTATATTTTATATTTTATATTTTATATTTTATATTTTATATTTTATATTTTATATTTTATATTTTATATTTTATATTTTATATTTTATATTTTATATTTTATATTTTATATTTTATATTTTATATTTTATATTTTATATTTTATATTTTATATTTTATATTTTATATTTTATATTTTATATTTTATATTTTATATTTTATATTTTATATTTTATATTTTATATTTTATATTTTATATTTTATATTTTATATTTTATATTTTATATTTTATATTTTATATTTTATATTTTATATTTTATATTTTATATTTTATATTTTATATTTTATATTTTATATTTTATATTTTATATTTTATATTTTATATTTTATATTTTATATTTTATATTTTATATTTTATATTTTATATTTTATATTTTATATTTTATATTTTATATTTTATATTTTATATTTTATATTTTATATTTTATATTTTATATTTTATATTTTATATTTTATATTTTATATTTTATATTTTATATTTTATATTTTATATTTTATATTTTATATTTTATATTTTATATTTTATATTTTATATTTTATATTTTATATTTTATATTTTATATTTTATATTTTATATTTTATATTTTATATTTTATATTTTATATTTTATATTTTATATTTTATATTTTATATTTTATATTTTATATTTTATATTTTATATTTTATATTTTATATTTTATATTTTATATTTTATATTTTATATTTTATATTTTATATTTTATATTTTATATTTTATATTTTATATTTTATATTTTATATTTTATATTTTATATTTTATATTTTATATTTTATATTTTATATTTTATATTTTATATTTTATATTTTATATTTTATATTTTATATTTTATATTTTATATTTTATATTTTATATTTTATATTTTATATTTTATATTTTATATTTTATATTTTATATTTTATATTTTATATTTTATATTTTATATTTTATATTTTATATTTTATATTTTATATTTTATATTTTATATTTTATATTTTATATTTTATATTTTATATTTTATATTTTATATTTTATATTTTATATTTTATATTTTATATTTTATATTTTATATTTTATATTTTATATTTTATATTTTATATTTTATATTTTATATTTTATATTTTATATTTTATATTTTATATTTTATATTTTATATTTTATATTTTATATTTTATATTTTATATTTTATATTTTATATTTTATATTTTATATTTTATATTTTATATTTTATATTTTATATTTTATATTTTATATTTTATATTTTATATTTTATATTTTATATTTTATATTTTATATTTTATATTTTATATTTTATATTTTATATTTTATATTTTATATTTTATATTTTATATTTTATATTTTATATTTTATATTTTATATTTTATATTTTATATTTTATATTTTATATTTTATATTTTATATTTTATATTTTATATTTTATATTTTATATTTTATATTTTATATTTTATATTTTATATTTTATATTTTATATTTTATATTTTATATTTTATATTTTATATTTTATATTTTATATTTTATATTTTATATTTTATATTTTATATTTTATATTTTATATTTTATATTTTATATTTTATATTTTATATTTTATATTTTATATTTTATATTTTATATTTTATATTTTATATTTTATATTTTATATTTTATATTTTATATTTTATATTTTATATTTTATATTTTATATTTTATATTTTATATTTTATATTTTATATTTTATATTTTATATTTTATATTTTATATTTTATATTTTATATTTTATATTTTATATTTTATATTTTATATTTTATATTTTATATTTTATATTTTATATTTTGTAGTGGCGGTTAAATAAATCCATTCGTTATTCTTTAAGAAAGTGATAGAAGACCAATTACGAATCACATTCTTCTCGTCATTTTATTTCACCTAATGTACCACGGTTGGATGGCATCTGTGAGTCAGCCACAAAACTGGCTAATATACATTTATACCGCGTCTTTTTATAAAACAATACTCTACAATTTCATTCATCACAATTCATTCATAATCTCTCACAATTCACGATATTTGTGATCATTAAGTTTGATGCATTCAAGTTGACTACATAAAGCCGGCTAACATTTTAATCCATCGCAGTTCGGTGAATTCCTTTAACTGTTTTTTTTTTAACAGGAGTCAAGTCATTTTTTTACTTATACTAGCCCTGTGCACCGCGACCATTGAGGTCTATTGTGCATCCCCAGAAAGTTTTACGTAAAGTGGAGGTTTAAGTCCTTGATAAACGCCACCAGCTCATGCATATTTAAAGGGCCGACGTTAGGCCAGTTTATTGTGTATGCATGAAGGAATTTAAGTCTTTTATGGATTATAGCATCACACGTAAATAGTAGATGTTCGGATGTTTCCCTTTCTAGGTTGCAACATCTAAAACGGTCTGTAGGGGACTTTCCCATTTTCTCCAGATGTCCATTAAAAGGGCCATTCCTGTTAATTACCAGGTGAGAGATTTTAGAGACTGTCTATCCACCTTGATTGCCTGATATAAACGTCTAATATCAAAGGTTAATAGTTTTTTGCTCTGTCTCATCCCAATGGAGGACTCCCAGAATATTTTCGTAAATTTTTGTTCCCAATTCCTTATGCCATTTGCCAGATGGCTCTTGGAGTAACCAATAGTAGGCTCGGGGCCAAGGAATGGGCACTTCGCTGCCTCTTCTGCACAGCGGTCTGCCGCCTCGTTTCCCTGTACATCGGAATGGCCGGGGGACCACAAAAGGGTTACTTTGTTCTCCCTGATAAGTTCTAGAACGTTGCAATAGCAGCTCCAGATTATTTTGGAGTAGAAGATAGATGCTCCATAGGCAAGCAATGCCACCTGGCTGTCCGAGATTACGTAAATCTCGGTTTTTCAATATTTTTTTATGAGACATCGAAGCACACATACCTTGATCGCACAAATCTCTGCTTGGAAAGCTGTTGGGGTTTTACCCAATGGGATACAGAGTTCGAGACCCGGCTCGATTATACCCGCACCAGTGCCCACCCCTGATTTTTAACCATTAGTGTACCATATGGAGGCGTGACGGAGTAAGGAGGAGATGATACTGCCCGCTTGTTCCCTGTCGGCTATTTCAATCGTGAAATTCCTCCGGGAGTCAATAGTTTTAACCATCACGTCTGATAGTTGGATGATTTCCTCGTCCAGACCTAATTTCTCCAGGATGCTATTATGTCCTGGTCTAATAGTTTTAATTTGAGATGTTATTTTTAGATTGACTGCCCTTGAACCAGCTACTCTTTTAATGTGCAAATGTAGTGGTGAGAGCCAAAATAGCTTCTCAAGAGCAGCTGTAGGGCAGGTTTTCATTGCTCCCGTTACACTCAAACAAGCGAGCCTTTGGATCCTATCCAATATTAAGCAGGCACTATTTGCCTTGTTTGTGATATATTGTAAAAGCGGGTTCCATGTCAGTTTCTGATCAAGTATCACTCCCAGGTACTTAACCTCCGCCGCCATTTGGAGAATTTCCCCATTTAGAAATAGAGGTGGGAGAATTATTCTCCTCCGATTTGAAAAGAAAATACAAATAATTTTGTTGGGGTTTACTCTAAGGCCCGTCTCAATACACTAGTCGCTTACTAACTCAAGGACATATTGCATACGTTCCGCTATTGTACTCTCGAATTATTGGGGAACTACCATTAAGACTAGACTCCCCATTAATGGGGAACTACCATTAAGACTAGATCGTCCGCGTAGGTGATATTCGAGAAGTGAGAGTGTTTTAATCTTACGAGTATAAGTAGTTTATCCATCACCAGTAGCCACGAAAGGGGTGAGAGAACTCCTCCTTGGTAGCCGCAATCGTGGTGGTTTTGTCACCAAAGGAAGCTGTTATCCTCCCGTTTCTAAGCATATTGATTATCCACCCTATGGTGGAGGAGTCTATTCCCCTTGCATGTGCTTGTTCTTGAATCATTTCAAACTTGGTATTGTCAAAAGCCCCTTGAATATCGATGAAGGAGCATAACAAAACCTCTTTATTTCCGTACCTTCGATATTTGTTGTCAGCTCATGGAGCGCTGTTTCTGTCGATCTTTCAGCCTGATATGCATGTTGGCTGGGGTCTAGAGGATGCCTTAGGATAGCATTGGATCTAATATGTAGGCCAGGATCTTCTCCATAGTTTTCAGAATAAAAGATGTGAGGCTAATGGGTCTAAAAGACCTGACGTCCTCTGCGGATCTTCTTTCCGTTTCAGGATAAAAATCACCCGCACCTCCCTCCAGCTTCTTGGAATATATTGTAAGCTGTAGCTGGCTCTAAAGAGTCTAATAAAATAAGGCAACAGCATTTGTACGCCTTGCTGTAAAAATGCAGGGTATATAAAATCCCCTCCCAGCGATTTAAAGGGGCCAAAGGAATTAACGGCCCATTTTATTTTTCCGGGAGTGAAGATATCTCTTGAGATCCTGTAAGCTTTCCTTGGAATCAGGTAGAGATGCTCGCTGTCTACATCGAGGTCTTCCTAGTCTCAAAGGACAGTACACTCTGGGAAATGGCCTTTCACCAGGCATTCGAGAGTTTTCTCTCTGGATGTAGTTGTCTCTCCATTCGGTTTTCTTACAGATCCCAACGGATTTCTGTGGTCCAAGGAGAGTGCCTTCTGGAGTCGACAAGCTGCATGTAGCCTATCTATTTTTTCACAGAAGTCTCTCCAGCTCGACCACTTGCTTTTCCTAAGAGCGACGTTATACGGGGTAAGAGACATTCGATAGGTTGTCCAATCGTTTGTCCTCTTAGCACTGTTGAAAAGTTTACGAACCTCTTGTCTTTTGGTTTCTAGGGTGTGGTTCCACCAAGTAAGGGTGAGCTTGAGTGGTAGGCTTCAATAAGTGCCTCGGTAACAGCGTGGCAAGTATACGAAAAAGATTTTGGGGCGAGAAAGCTTGTCCTCCCTGATCACTTTGATGGTTGCCCCCTCCCATAGCTTTAGTTTAGGTACGACGGCTGTAAGCCACTCCGCCGTGTCCTCGTCCGCACAGTTAACTGTGAGCCATCCGTTTCTAGTACGGCAGCCCAGAAAGTTGGTGGCTGACTCCGTCTAGCAGCAGGTCTGCCATTGTTTTCATAATGGCATCCTGAATTTCCAAGATCTGGGTAATACCCACCTTGATAATATTATCTGGAAAGCCTTGGTCGATGATTTCCAACCTGATTGAATTGGTTGTTTCGCTGTAGCTGGGTACAGTCGTATTCCTAGGACCTACACTCGCCTCGACTTTGCGGGCACCTTCCGCTCCCTTTGGTGAGGGGCTGGACCTCTTCTCCCGTTGTTGTGCTAGACCCTTAGGAGTAGATCCTTTTGACCGGCTCCGCTTGTTCGTTTCATTTTGATCTTTGTCCTTTATCTTCATACGGCAGTGCTCCACGGCGACATCGTGAGGCACACCTGACTGTTTTAAGTGGGCCAGGCGCTTCCTTGTGGCACCGCTAAGGCATTCCCGCGAGATTCTCTCTTACCTCTGTTGTTGTTGCAGTAGATTGGGTCTCAACCTCTACTGGCCAATAATTGCCATGAGTCGGTGAGCCAAGGACTGTATCTATGCTACAGCAATTGCTCTCGCTATCTGCAATTTTTGTTTCGGTAGCAGGGCTTGCTAGGTCTTGTCATCTACCTAAATTAGTGCGTTTTAAGAAGCACCGCCCTCATTATTTTTTATATTACTTGTGCGCATACAATAGATCTTGTTTGAGGAAAAAAGGTCCACCACAGCACTTACTGTGGTAAGGCTAATCGAAACCGGAGGTCGCCAGGTAGCCGGAGTTCCTTGCTAGAGACCAACTAATCCATGATCATTCATCCCTCGGCGCACGTGTCTCACATTATATTTGGTTTCTTTTGTAAAGGTTATTCCTTCCATTAGCGTCGTCCTTAAGCCTGTTGTTCGGTAAACAGAACAAACAGTTACCAGTGGTCACCACGGGAAGGTAGCACTTACACTTGCGAACCGCGATTAGGTAACCAATCACGCTATCGTGAGCCCCAGGCAGGACTGCCTAAAACATGACCAGAACAGCCTGCTGGAGCTCACTCTACTGAAGGTTACGGAGCTGGTAATTACTACACAGTTTTTTTCCCCCTTCACCAGACGCCTAGACCACCTTTCCTTCCTTCCCTAACAGAGAAGATTAGCATTCCTTTAACTTAAATCTGTTTCTGTTTCTAGGACTTCTAGAACGACTGCACCGATTATGCTTAATTAAACTAAAAAAAGAGGAAATTTGCTAATCAAACCAATTTGTCTTTAACATGTTGCAAGCTTTTTCCGCTAAAGTGAGTCAAAGTTTTTTGAACTGCAGAAAAACAATAAGTTCGTGTTAAACCACACCACTATAAAAAAAACAAATTATATTAATATTTTACGATAATAATTTTCTCAGAATTACGAATAACTTCTTAAAATGTCAACCCGTCTATCAAATAAATGTTATGTGATGTATTTAAAGCTTACCACCACTCTAAAACCAAATATATTTTGATGAAACTCAAGCTTGTGCATTCAATGAATACATAAATAATTATTATGTTTTATAAAATTCAAAAAACGTTTTCCAGTGAAACCAACGAAAAAAAATAAAAATAATAAAAATAAATAAATAAAATGAGATCTTCTGACGTGATAAAAAAAAACAGATTTTGTTGTTGTTCGAAAAGGAAAACATGGAAAGCTCAACCAAACAAGTACTTTATACTCATATATATATACACAAAGTAGAGTAGAAAAGAAGAATTCGTATATTTCAAAATGATTTATTTGTTGACAGAACGAAGAAGCACAAAAAAAAAATTCTCTTTGCTCATTCCTCCTATCGTATCCTTGTAGGATTCGTAATACAGGTGAAATGAAAATATAAATTTCAAATAGAATTTTCATTTTAAAAATTATTATGTGTATCGGCAGGTGTGAATTTGAAGAATAAAAATAAAAAATAAATTTTCCACCAAAATGGTTATATCATGAGGCAGAGAGTACCTACTCCCCAACTCTATACACATACATACACACACCGCAAATAATTTTGAATTTCTCAAAATGAATTAAATATTTTTTTTTTTTTTTGTTTTGTTAGGTAAGGTTCACTTTGAGATGTGTTAAAGTATTTTTGTTCGGTTCGTTAAAAAAAAAAAAAAAATATGTGGCGAAGGCCGAATGGTCGGAGAATTGGAAAGGGTGGTTGTATTTTGGACTTTTCACGAGTATAGGAAGAAGCACAAGAAAAGAACAATAATTCTTTCAATTTCAATTTTTTTTTTTTTTTGTGTATTTGGTTCGACTTGTTTTGGGTTTTGTGTGTGGTTGCTTTTCACGGAATTTGACAGATTAATGGTTATTTTTTTTTTTCCTTCTGCTTAAGGAGAGCTTTTGTTCCTGTTTGTTGTGGAATAATCTACTCGTTTATTTATGTATATACATATATATTGTGTATGCTTGTTATTATTATTATTATCAGTGTTGTTGTTGTTGTTTATATAAGCTCTTATCAATATCTTATATCTTTTATCTTATTAACGGTTGTTTTATTATAAGGTTATAGATTATTGTTTTGAAATTTGTTAAAAGTTTGACATACGGATAGATTTATTAGGTTGTATAGGTTAATAGAAAAAGGTGTAAAATAACATTTTAACATGTACACATAATACAACCGCATTGTTCGTCTTATCTGTGACATACACGCCACACCATACAAAGCTTTTTTCATTTATTTATTTGGTACACTGAACAATAAACGGCAATTCGTCAAAGTTAAATTTGATATTCATTTAATTCAATTCTGCATTAACAATAAATTCAATTTTTTTATAAATAAATATACTTTTTTTTTATGAACACGGTTTGTATGTTTTTATATGCGCAACCCACCAACAGTCGTGGCAAGCTTCCTGTTAAAAATATGAAATACGGATTAATAGTAATCTAAAAGCTCGTGGAAAAAATATAATCTACTGTCAAAATATTATTCAATTTTGTTTTCACAATTCAGCGTATATTTATGCTGCACATTAAATGTTACATTAAAATACATATTCGTATATGTACGGCATTATATATGTGCATATAACATATAAAATGACTGTGCATTTTTTGGTGTATTATGCTAAATGGGAAAAAATAGCGAAAAAAAATTTTGTTTTTTTGGTTTAGTGTTAAATTTAAAATTGTATTTTCAACTTGCTGTAAAGGATCCATTTTTTCGATTAAAATATACAAGCATTAATGATTTGCATGCCTGCAGCCGTGTGTAACAAAAATGAAAATGCATGCGGAATTTGTATTGGAAACTTATACCATTTAGCTACATTAATTTATTTTTGTATTTATTAAGCAAGTCTATTTCATTTGCATTAGAGTTCGAGTAGTAGGAAACTATACAAATTGTAGAAATGCAGAATGTAGTAGTGGCTCAAATGTAGTCGCTTTCAAGGAGAGGAAATTTAATGGAAACCTAGAAGTATTCTGACGAATTGATTCATAACGTTCAAAACAACATAAAATGTGGTTTTCAAAAGCGGTTGTCAAAATTTTTTTGGTTTCCAGCTAAAATTAATTATTTTGAAAATTAATTTTTCTTCGCGCACTGCTCAAAAGTATCCAAGAAATATTCAGTGCGGGCCTCATTAATAGTTAAGCATCAATAAGCATTATTAACAGTAAAACATCAATATTAGGCAATAAACCAAATTTAAATGAGGCATTCTATGTTGAAGGCCAATTAAATTAATAATTTAAAAAAATTTATAGAATTTGAAAGAATTCAAAAATGTAAATTTAATAAATAAAGGAAACTTTACAGAATTTAAAGGATTTGGTTTAGTTACAGATTTCCAACATCTAATATTTCAGATTCAAAATTATAAACTCAAATTTTCGAAAGGAAAACAGAATGTATTTTTTAGGCAAAAAGAGCAAAAAGTGCTATTTTCTCTATTTTTAGGAAAATTCAAATTTTAGGAGTTTTCTTTAAACTTTTCACGTAGAAAATTGTTCGCATGTTAGCTTTAAATTTTCATAAAAAAATGGCCCTGATAAGCCCTGATATTTTCATACAAAAATGGCCTCGAAAACGTAAAATCCTGTCGGTAGACTCTTTACGGGTTACGGCTGCAAGGTTTTACGTAGAATATGTACACTCCTGAAGTACATCATTTCAGTCGTTTAGTCGTAAATTACACGGATTGCGATTCTTAATGCGCACCCCTAACGATAGGTTTTGGGACCTGCAGTTTTTGAGCCAATGGACATTTAGATTATTTCATTATTTTAATCCATTTCATAGAAAATTCAATTTTTTAAAAATCACGAAAATCAGCAAATTATGAGCAAAAAAAATCCAAAATGTGCAATTGTGCTCCGATTGCGGTTTTTGTTGCATACAGCGAAAATATTCGGAATTTATATTTTTGTGATAAACACAAATTTCTTCAATGTGTTCACTAAAGGAAAGGATAAAGTTAATCGGTTAAACTTTCCTGTTTCCACCTGTTTACAATTTCGCCTAATAACAAAATCACCTAATTACAAAATCACCTAATTACGAAACCTCGTATAAAATTTTCCCCGTAAATATATTAAATCGCGCGATTCCATATATTTACAGGGAAAATATAATGCGAGATTTTGTAATTAGAAGAAAAGTGATTGTGTTTGTGTGTGTGTCTTTGATTGGCTGTGTTTGTAATGGTGTGTGTGTCTATGTGTCTGTGTGTGTGTATGTATGAAGGTTTATGTGTGTCTGGCTGTGTGTGTGTGTTTATGTGTGTGTATATGAATGTGTGTGTGTGTTGTGTGTGTGTGTGTGTGTGTGTGTGTGTGTGTGTGTGTGTGTGTGTGTGTGTGTGTGTGTGTGTGTGTGTGTGTGTGTGTGTGTGTGTGTGTGTGTGTGTGTGTGTGTGTGTGTGTGTGTTTGTGTGATTATGCATATATGTGTGTATGTAGGTGTACCACCTTGATCAAAAAGTTCCCGGAATTTATTCAGAAAATTAAAAATACAAGTTTATTAATCTAAATCTATATTGTCCCCTTCAAAGTAATCCCCTTCGACTACAACACACTTATGCCAGCGCTTGATCCAATCCTCGAAACATTTTTTTATATTCCTTTTTCGGTATGTCCATCAGTGCTTCCTGCGATTTTTCCATTATTTCCTCTCGGCTGCTGAAACGCGTTCCCCGTAATGGTTTTTTAACTCGATTGAACAGAAAGAAGTCACAGGGAGCCAAATCAGGTGAATTCGGTGGCTGTTGGATGGTATTTGTTGCATTTTTCGTCAAAAAATTATTACGAATAATGATGGCACTGTGCGACGGTGCGTTATCATGGTGCAAAATCCACGAGTTTTCTACCCACAATTCTGGTCTCTTTCGGCGAATTGCTTCAAACAAACGTCTCATAACGCCCAAATAATACTCTTTGTTTCATGTTTCTATTTGTAAAATTGTAAATAATCGCTAACACACACAGAGATAGATGTACTCTTGACTTCGAAACTTTTGCAAAAGTCAAGCTATAACGCTAAGATTTAGAGGAATTATCAACAACAGATGTACCAACAAAAAAAACAGAACTCAAATCGGAACGATGGGAGTGCCACACGGTGGTTATTCCTGGAACTTTTTGATCAAGGTGGTATGTATGTATGTGTGTGTGTGTGTTTCTCTCTCTATGTATGTGTGTGTGTGTTTTTTTTTTTTTTGGCGGTGGTGGGGAACGATATTTTAAAGACTGTATGAATGTTTGTGTGTGTCTGTGTGTGTGTATGTATGAATGTTTGTGTGTGTCTGTCTGTGTGGGTGTGTGTGTGTGTGTAGGTTCGTGTATGTTTATGTGTGTGTGTGTTTATGTGTGTGTGTGTGTTTGTGTGTGTATCTATGAATCTGGATATGGCTGTGTGTGTGGTTTTTTCTTGTTTTTTTTTTCAGAGGAGAGGAAATCTTCAAAAGACACGGTAAGCGTACTTACCGCCGTGTTGGATTTTTTCCCACTAAAACCGCCTCCTCTCGCCGGACCCTTATTCTCCCCAGAACCACCGCAAAGTATTACTTCGGGGGGCGGTCTTAGTATTTCTTCTCACAAGTTTCTAGCCGCTTCTAACCACCTTAGCTCCTTTTGCACCTTAGTTATGGTAGCGCAGCAGGCATCCCATATTTGCTGTGATTTCAGTATTTCATCCACTATGTTGTCCGGACCTAAGTTTGTGTTTATGTTAATATGCAGGTCCATTCTCTCGGTCTCAAATCGCGGACACTCGAATAATACGTGTTTCGGGTTTTCTACTTTATTGCACGTTGGACAAAGAAAATTGTCATCATGCCCAAAACGATGCAGATAGTTTCGGTACCCACCGTGTCCCGTTAGGAATTTGGTTAAATGGTAATTTACCTCTCCGTGTTTGCCAGGGTTTGATATTCGGAATCAATCTGTGTGCCCAGCGTCCTTTCGTCGCATAATCCCAACGTTCCTGCCAACTTTGCACGGATTTGGCTATTTCTGTCGTTTGGATAGCCTGACTGATTGTAGAACTGTGTTTCTTAGCCTCATATATTCTTTTCGCCTCGTCCGCCATAATGTCAATCGGTATCATTCCGGCTGCGACGCATGCTGCTTCTTCTGAGGTGGTTCTATATGCACTGATGACCCTAAGGGTGCTTAGCCTATAGACTTGTGCCAGCCGTCTCCTGTTGCATTTTACCTCCAGTGCCTCTGACCAAATCGGAGCCCCGTACAGTAGCACTGAGCTTACCACTCTGGACAGAAGAAGACTTTCTACTGCTTCTTGAGCCACCAATATTTGGTAGCATATTGGAGAGCGCCGAGTACACCCTCGATGCTTTACCGCACGTATAATCTATGTGACTCTTGAAGTTTAATCTATCATCAAGCATAATGCCCAAATATTTTACCGCTTCTTTGGACTTTATGACATGGTTCACAACCTTAAACGATACCGTTTCCCGTTTTTTACGGCTACTAATCAGCACTGCTTCTGTTTTGTGCTCCGCCAGTTCCAGGCCAACGGATTCCAGCCAGTCCCTCACTATTGCAATCGCCTCGTTAGTGATCATATCAATTTCATCCAGGTGCTTTGCAGATACCACTATCGCGATGTCATCGGCAAACCCTATCACTTCTGCTCCATCTGGGATTCGTAGCTTTAGTACGTTGTCATACATAATGTTCCACAAGATTGGGCCCAGAACAGAACCTTGTAGAACTCCAGCAGTTATGTTGTGGGACCATCCTCAGCGTCGTACTCTAACCCTCTATTCTCGAAGTAGCTATCTAGTATCTTCAAGAGGTAGGCCGGAACATTCAACTTTCGTAGGGAATCCATATTGTGGACCCAGTTAGCTGTATTGAATGCATTTTTAACGTCGAATGTGGCAACCGCACAGTACTGTTTAGTTCCTCCTTTCCATCTTTTTCCCTGTAAGGCTCCTTTGGCCTTAGATACCACTGCATTAATGGCATCCAATGTGGATCGTGCCTTGCGAAATCCGAATTGTTGAGACGAGAGACCGCCATCTCCTTCTGTAATCGGGAGCAACCTATTCTGAATAATGCGCTCCAGTATTTCCCCTCCTGTATCGAACAGGTAGATTGGGCGATATGAGGATGGTTCACCTGGTGGTTTTCCTGCTTTTGGCAAGAGAACCAATCTCTGCCTCTTCCATATCCTAGGAAACACTCGTTCCTCTAGGCAGGACTGCGCTATATTGACGAAGAGGTTAGGGTTACTTCGTATAGGTACTTTGAGCGCTTTGTTGTGTACTAGATCTGGACCAGGGGCTTTGTTTACACCCACTTTGCCGCACGCGTTCAATGTCTCTTCTACCGTTACTTCCGGTATTTTATCCATATATTCCTTCGTATAATCGTCCTTTCGATTACCAGGTTTTGGAAGGTGCTGCGGAAAAAGAATCTTGACTATCTTTTGCAGCATCTCTGGACACCTTTCTTAAGGGGTTCTTTGGCCTTTTATTCTGGACATGACCACTCTGTAAGCGCTGCCCCATGGGCTTGCGTCTGCCGTGTCACACTGCTGTTTGAAACTCTCCCTCTTGCTTCTCCTTATTTCATCACGAAGCAGTTTCCTCAGCCTTATGTACTCTCGATTTAGCTCCTCATATTCGGGGCATCTGGCAGATCTTTGACTTCTTCTTCTGGCCTTGTGACATTTAGCCCTTAGTTCCTTAATGTCCTCGCTCCACCAGTAGGCTGGTTTCCTTCTATGGTTTGCCGTCTTTTTGGCATAGACGCGTCACATGCCCTGTAGAGTTGTCTGGCCACGTGGTTAACTTTGTCTTCGGCTATGCTTGCTGGTATATTAATGTCTTGGACCAATTCCTGAAAAAGTTCTTCGTCCAGAGCCCAGCCTCTTCTTTTCCAGGTCATTGGCTTAAATTTTGCCTTGCTCTGAGATCCTACTTCAAAAAACACTGCCTGGTGATCACTATGAGTGTATCATTCACTGACATGCCACTTAATTTCACTCGCTAGTTGACTACTTGTAAAAGTAATGTCGATCACGGATTGGTGACCATTCTTACGAAAGGTGCTGGTGTTGCCTCTGTTCACTAGAATGACGTCCAGTTGGGAAAACGCCTCTAACAGTGTGTTGCCTCTAATGTTGGTATATTTGCCACCTTAGCTTCCTGGAAGGGATATTCTCCGCAAACCCTTATTGCCGCCTTTTCGGTCCGGTCTGTTATCCATACATTATTTGTGGGTATTTTGAATGGTTCCAACACTAAGACCACGTCTGATTTTGTTTCTCTTACAACTTGCCCAAGAAGATCTTGAGCTGCCTCACAGTGGTTAAGATTTATCTGTATTACTTTCATCTGCGGGTTAAGATTTCCCTCCTGTATAGTGGACACCTACTGCTCCCTGAGATATGCCCTTGTTCACCAGTACAGAGCATGTACTTTGGTTCCTTCTGGCATGTGCTCGCCATGAGGCCGATTTCGCCGTATCTTCTACAGAGTTTAAATCTATCGCTGTTGCAGTCTTTTGCGATATAACCAAACTCTAGACACGTATAGCATGTTTTTAGTTGGATCAGCTCCCTAACTTTACAAACCACCCAGCCAATCTTTATTTTTTCGACTTTTTGTAGTTTGCATGCTGCTTCCACAGGTAAACTAATTATTGCTATCTGTGTACCCCTCTATCCTTTCCTCAAATTCCTGATAGCAGATTCGTGCAAGTTTTCCAGCCCGAAAACTTTAAGCGCCTGCTGGATGTCCTCTTTCTTTGTAATTTCATCCAAATCCCTGCATTCTAGGGTGATTTCCTGCGATAGGGCTCTAACATTGGCCTATTCTCCTAACGTAGTCTTCACCAGCTCCCGATAGTCAGAGCTCATCTTATTGGAGCCTTTATTGAATTCGAGCAGCATTTCGCCACCCCGGGTTCTTCTAATGCGACCAACATTCTCACCTAGCTCTTTCAGGTTCGGGTCGCTCTTCACTTTGCGGAGAATATCGGCGTATGAGACATCTCCTAGTTTTCCGACGATTATAGCGTCCGGTTTCGGTTTCTTGCACCTTCTTGCGCCTCTACTATTCTTCTTTCTAGCTGATTTGGTAATTACTTTCGTCCATTCTTCCGGATTTTCATCCTGCCCTTCCTTTCCTAAATTTTCGCCCGTGCTTACATCGGTCTCCTTCCTTTTCACCGGGTTTACCACCCTGGTATCATCTCTTTTCATTTTTGATCGGGGGTTCGTTCGGACGGATCACTCTCCTTTTCCTTTTCCCTTCTTCTCTTCACTGAGTCCCCACCGGTGCCAGTTTGACCCGATGGAGTCGTCATTATTTCCGTAATGGTATTTTCCACTAATATTCCTCCTGCTTGTGGTTTGAGGATCCAATTGTGAGGTGCTTTAATCGCTTCTTTAGATTGTTTGTCGGTGTCCTCCGCTCCTGTACTCACGCATCTGATCTCTATCTCAAGCTCGCTAAAAGATGTCCTGATCAGGCGCAGCATCCTTTCTATCTCCTGATGGACGTTGTGCCTATCCTTCACATAAAATTGCAAGCTCTCGATATGCGACTTTAGTTTCTGTAGTCTCTGGTCGATTACATTACCATCGCTCTCGCTCGCTGCCTTATGCCTTGGTTCGAGATCAAGTAGCGGAAGTGCTGCCACACTAGGCTGACTTTCCTTAATGGTGACCTCGTCACTCGGTTGCTCCTAAAAAAGGCTTCCGCCTCTGTCGTACGCGTACTTGTAGTATTTAATGCACCAACAGCCAAGTTCTCCACTGCTGGAACATTGCGGTTACTGGATGACGACGGCTGGGAGCCCGCTTGCCCACTCCCAAAAGCCGCCGGTACTGGGTTTCCTACTCCATGTGCCCAATAGGATATTTGCAATTCCCACGGGTGTGTGTGTCTGTGTGTGTGTGTATGTGTGTGTGTGTGTGTATTTGTGTATGCGCGTGTTCCCAAATGTCGCTGCCATCCCAAACAACACAATTACTCAAAAGGTGGTTTTAGGAGATTTTGTAATTTGGTGATTTTGTAATTAGGAGATTTTGTATTTAGAAGACTTTCTAATTCGAAGATTTTAAAGAAAATAGAAGATTTTGTAGCTGAGACTATGAAATGAGGGATTATGTACCGATCTTCTAATTTTTTCCAGAAAGCAATAATTAGCACAAATTTGGTTCTAACGGTATGAGAAATTCCAAAAGTAAATTCGAAAGTTTCCCTGATCCAGTTATATTATTGGCCGAATGAATTCAAAATTGAAGCAAAAATTAAATTTAATCAACGGTTAGAAATAGAATATGACATTTTTGTGTATTTATTTGTAGATATTTTTGGGCCAATTAAGTACATACTCGTATAGTACAAAAATATTTTTTTTCAGGGAAACAGCTTCCTGTGCAAATCGCATTCTATTTGCTGGAATTACTCAGCAACTTACATATTGAAAGACGCTGTTTGATTTTATCAAATAGAATGCGATTTTCACGGGAAGTATTGGAATACATAATGCCAAAACAGGTAATTGAGTTTATGGTTTAAGTCAATATGTACTACTAATAGGACTTTCAGAATTACAGGTAAGCATTTATTTAAATATAAACTAGTAGCCTGCGGCTCCCACACGTAGGAATTTGTGAACGTGACTGTGCACTTAATAAGTGGTATCGTAGATTAAGTATTTATCAAGTTCATGGTCATCACAAAATTGGAATATTTAGGGGAAGAAACATTCTGAATTGTAATCGTCGGGCTGCTTACTTTATAAGTAAGGTTCGAAAGATCGATCTAGGTTCATTTAGCAAAAACCAAAAATTTACCAAGCTTTTTTAACCGGCTGTATAGTAATAAACATCAATAAAGGGTTTAACAGTTCTGCAAACCTTATGAACTTTTGGATAATTTTTTATTTTTTGATTTAGTATTAATCTGGTTCTATTAAATAAGCTATGGTTTGGGGTGAGATTACTTAACAGAATAATAGGACAACCAATTTTTAAGAACAATTTATGAGGTACTACACCTGTCAAATACAGTGAATTCAAATATTCTGTTGGATATATTAGCCTGGTGCTCATCAGACACACACTCTGCACTCAGCAATACAACTGGTTCACCAGTAAACTTCGATAAAAAGTTTTCGTTTATTTCATCAACTTGATCATTTCTTGGTGCTAATATGAAAGTATCGACAAATTTTGCGTCATTAAAATTTGGGACTACTTTAGAAATAAAACTATTCAAATCCTGAGCAATACAAATCGAAGTTGGGAAATTTACAAAGGGTACCAAATTACAATTCCCATTTTTTGCTGTTGTATTGCATTTTCCTTGGAAAGCGTTTTGATTCTCATATTTTGTTGCAATTTAATAGTTTTTATGTCATCCCTTAGGTATGACCGTTCTATGCAGGCCTCGGGATCCACGTGAAACAACTGGTAAAATTTGAATGAGATCACCACCTAACACTATAATTTTCCCACCAATTGGTTTCGCGAATTTATTTGCCATCGAAGCCTCATCCCATATAATTAATTTGGTTATATCTAACAGTTTTGCAAGGTCTGTATGAAGAGAAATGTTACATGTAGAGTGCTCGGTTGTATTTCGTTGGATTTTAAATCTAGAGCGGAATATCTAACAGGAGAGTTATACCTGAAGATGCAACAGCTAACGACCTTTTTGTCGTACTGCCTCATAAAAATGTTTTTCCAGTGCCACCTGGACCATTCTGGTTGTTATCAAGACTATTAATTACTAAATCGAATATTTGCTTTTGTTCAATATTTAGTTGTGAAATATTTGTATTTAATAAGTGAAATTGATGGGTAAATTCTTCTTCGATTAATTTTACCGAACTGGACTGTACTAATACATTTGTCATTATAGGAATTGGCATTGATGGAAATTTTGATAATGAACTTCCGTTTATTTGTAATAACTTTTCAACTTCTATAAGGCCCTTTTGGGATTTAGGAGCTCACAAAATAATAAAATTGTAACAAATGGTACGCGCAATGATGATGGGAATTTTCAAAAACCGACCTCATCTAAACACAAATCCCATTCATTGTCATCTTCAAGCAAACCTAGAGAATTAGTTGCCTCCTTATAACTTGAACAAACAATGCCGATTACCGTGCATGATGTTGGCCCTTTCACATTATTCAAAAGCACTCGCAAGTAGTATTTTTCCCCTTTATTTGGATGTGACGAATAGATTCGATCAACAGTATAACTTAAATGTAATTTTATTTTATTCCACTTTCTATTGCTGTACGTAAAATATTTTGGAAATTCCGGATAAGTATATAACTTCGTGTTTCCGGACATAAACAATTAGTTTGGTAATAAGCTGTTAAAGTTGTATTATCGTTATTGATTCCAGAAGTAGAAATAAAATCTATATACCAATCTATATTCTTTTGATACTCTCCATGAAAATGCGGTTTTTCTTTATCTCTTACTATAGACATATATCATCGTGATATAGTTGATGATAATTCCGATCACTTCTTATAAAACGTTAAGACAATATGAGTCGTTTAACAACGTTTTCAATTTGTTCGCCACCATCGATTGCGTTTATCAAATCTTGATACAATTCGGTTCTTAAACCTTTCTAATTTTTTTTTTTATAAATTCTAATCTTGACCATTCAATTTTTGAAGCAGCGTCTACAATTAATTCGTGGAATAGTCAACCCGACCGATTAATGGCATCCCGATTTTCACGAACGTCGAATTATTATAAAACATTGTTACGTTTTTGCCTTGTCAATTAAGGTTCGTATCACCGGATTGTTAATAAAACAAAAGCAATTCAATTTATCCCCAACGAATTTATTTACATATGTCACACAAAAATTATAACAACAATATTTATTAACGATAATTCTCAAAATCACTTTAAATAATTTTCAGACAATTTTACTGTTCACTAATAATTTTTATTTCGCACTACAACACTTTTTAAATGACTTTTTAATTACTTTTTAATCTTCACACTGTCGCTTATCAAATATTACTAATTCCAATTCGACTTCGTTTGCCTTTTTATATACACAAACCAAACTTCTAGAAAGCTAATGACTATTCCAGTTAGAATAGCGTAGAAACATTAAGTAACAATTTTTATCGTGGAAAATTCCATTTTAGTACAGTTGAACATTGCGCTATTCATTTAACTGCTTTTATTACACACTAGGTGTCACCGTCACAATATATTTAAATCCCAACCATATCCTCCAGACTAAAATAATAATACAAAATGTAGTGGATCAAAAGACGGATTAATATTTTAATTCTTTTTAATCGGCCATCTCGCTTTTACAGCACTATATAGTCGAGGCAATGAACTAAAAAAGTTCAGAATTTTGTAGTACAGGACGGATCGGAATGCGGTTTTTTGCATTCTCTTCCAAAAATTTTTTGTAAAAAATCTGGCTACTTTCTACCTTATACAAACCGTCTATTGCATTGCTGCAGCCAAAAATGCATTCAAATATTACATTTTTTGAGACGCCTTTTGGAAGATTTAATAACTTTGTAAATAGGAGTCAGAACTGGCCCAAATCGGGTACCCGGGGGTTTTTGAGGTCGGTGACCACGATTATGATGTTCAAATTGACCCACAGCTGACTTGGAGCTTGGGACTCTCCCAAAATTCACGCGGGGAAGGAGAGAAACTCGGCGCCTAGGGGTTTTTTAGGTGCGCCGGAACCTGTACGCGGACGTCATCTCCGAGAATTTTCTTGACAAGAGTGCCAAAAACAGCCCGAAAATCATTGTGGGTGCGATTTGTGGGGCGCTGAATCCGAATTTCATGTCGAAAACGACCCTCCGAACACCTGGTGTACCGGATCCTGGCCATGAACGTCGTCTCCGTGGCTTTTCCTGACACAATCGAAAAAGACGGACCGAAAATGGTTATGGGGGTTTTTTTGGGCCGCATAATTAATAGTTCACGTCGAAAACTACTCTTCCAGCACCTGGTGCACAGGAACTTTTATCTTGACATCGATGTCATTCCCATTAATGTCAACGTCTATAGCTTCGGCGACTATGACTACCTTTTTTGTAACGTCCCTGGATTTTTTCAGAGCTGTCGTTACAATCATACGATCAGCGTCCGCTGCACGTTGGTCTGAAACAATCCCGACTGTGGTCAGTTTGGCCCGGAGCATTTCAATAATCTTATTTTTATTATTTTTATCAAATTTATCCTGTTGCATTTGTAACGCCATATTATCGCTAAAACGAACGTTTGCTGAACTTCCCCGATTAGCGCGGCGGTTTCTTTCAGATTCTTTGGTACTTTAAGAAGTTGTGTCCCTATTGTGTTAAGAGCAATAGACGGATATAATTTACCTGTAAAACGACCATTAGACGGATATAGAGACTACATTAACAGAAAAACATGGGCATCTTTTCATTGATCGATAATAATTTTAAACAATTATTTTCAGGTTCCTGGATATAACTGTCAAGCATCCAGGGTGCACACATGATACAGCGGTGTTAAAGGATTATTACATTTATAATAATATTAACAAATTTGTAAAGCTAATAGGTGTACTTAAGTAATTATAAATAAATTTTGTTAATTATATGTTGTCAACACTAGAATCAATAATTCCACACAGCTATTGCAGTATTGACGTCGGTCTCTAAGACATCAGGTTGGTTGACATTCATGGGAATGACATCGATGTCAAGATAAAAGTTCCGGTGCACCAGGTGTTGGGAGGGTAGTTTTCGACCTAAAATTTGGATGAAGCGGCCCAAAAAACCCGCCATAACGTTTTTCGGTTCGTCTTTTTCAACAAAATTCGGATTCAGCACCCCACAAAACGCCCCACAATGATTTCCGGGTTGTTTTTGGCACACTTGTCAGGAAAATTCTCGGATATGACGTCCGCGTACAGGTTGCGGCACACTAGGTGTCCGTGGGGTGTACGCCGATGCCGTATTTAAATTCAGCGACCTAAAAAACCTCCGGGCGCCGAGTTTCTCTCCTTCCCCGCGTGAATTTTGTGAGAGTCCCACGGAGATGACTTTCATCTGCGTTCCTGAGCTCCAAGTCGGCTGTAGGTCAATTTGAACATCATAATCGTGATCAGCGACCTCAAAAATCCCTGAGTACCCGATATGGGCCAGTTCTGACTCCTATTTACAAAGTTATTAAATCTTCGAAAAGGCGTCTCAAAAAATGTAATATTTGAATGCATTTTTGGCTGCAGCAATGCAATAGACGGTTTGTATAAGGTGCAAAGTAGCAACATTTTTTACAAAAAATTTTTGGAAGAGAATGCAAAAAACGGCATTCCGATCCCGTCCTTTACTACAAAATTCCGAATTTTTTGGCCTTTTTAGTAGTTCATTGCCTCGACTAATATCTCGAGGAGACGTTTGATCACTAACCATAATAACTGATGTTTCCGATCGGTCTAAATTTCCATCAGCACAAATTTTTAGACATAAGTTTTGTGTAGGAGAACCTTTCATTACAGTATGCTTGTTTGAGATTATTTACAAATGGATTATGCTCATGTAGCATGTCTTAAAGCAACGCTAAAAGTGTTTTATTGAGGTAAGGTGCAATTTTATGCTTATTTTGATTCATTTTCAGTATCGTGAATATAAAGCTGAGCAAATTTTTTTTTTTTTTATATTACTATTTCGAATATACCAAGGAGCATTGGTAATACTGCGAAGTATTTTCGCTTGGGTTCATTCCAGGAGTTCTCTGTTTGAAGCGCTGGTAGATCCCCATAACTGAATACCATATGTCTTAATGGGTTTGATTATCGCTTTGTACAGTAAAACTTTATTGACTAATGACAACTGAGATTTTCTTCCCATGAGCCAATACATTTTGGAAAATGTAATTTTTATTTAATTGCGCTTTGTTTCAATATGATTTTTCCACGTTAACCTTCTATCCAGATGCAAACCTGAGTATTTTACCTTCGTTTGTCGATCAATATTTTTATCGTTTAATTTCACTAATGGGCAGGTGCGTTTATTCACCGAGAATGTGACGTGAGTTGATTTGTTTTCGTTCACTTTTATTCGCTATCTATGCCTTTAGCCAGTCCGCGACCTTGTTTAAATGATTCTGTAATTCCTTGGAAGCAATTTCAGGATTAGTGTGAGACACCAAGGATGGCCGTGTCGGCAAATGTTGATATTATTACTTTGTTGGTTACAGGTATATCAGCTGTGTACAACAAGTATAATATTGGTCCTAGAACGCTGTCTTGCGGGACACCTGCATTAATATCATTTAAGCAAGTAGTTGCGCTGTTTTGTTTGACCATGTATTGCCTTTGAAGAAGCTAGTTTTCCCAAAACTGAGTGAAATTTTTTCGTTAGAAGCTCCTTAATTTGGTAAATTAGTTCATCGTGCCAAACCTTTATCAGAAGCTTGGGCGATATCCAAATAGTCAGCAGAACAATATTTCTTTTCCTCGAAGGTGATTTTGATTGCATTTACAATTCTGTATACTTGCTCTGTAGTACCATGTTGTTAGTAACATTTTTTCAAATAGCTTTGAGATTGTGGGCAGCATGCTAATTGGATGATATGATGAGATCTGCGTTTCATTTTTCCCTGGCTTATGTATCATTGTGATCAAAGATATCTTCCATTTTTGAGGAATATAACTGGTTCGCAGGATCGCGTTGAATACAAATGTTATTATCTGGCGGTTCCCTTATCATTTTTCCAGTAATGAGATCATGTCCTGGTGCCTTTTTCGGGCTTATGCAAGTTTTAATTGTATTCTTAACTTTCTTCCAATTATACTTTATAGGTTTGTAGGATAATCCATCATCCATTTGCTGAAGTGGGATGAAATATTTATATTCTTCGTGTGGGACGAATACTGTTGTTAGATGAGCAGCAAAAGCATTGGCTTTTTCTTCATCACTTCTCGCCCAATTTCCAGTTGGTAGTCTAATCGGTGGATTCGAATTTGTTGGCCTTTTTAAATTTTTTGTTCCCTTCCACAAAGAATAATCAGTCCTCTCGGTTGCCAAGAGATCACTTAAATAGTTCTTTATGCGCTGGCTTCCTTCTTCCCGCAAAACAAATCTTAGGGCCTTAATAGCTTGATTTAATTTCCATTTCAATAACGATGATTTTTTGGCTGCCACTGACGGCAAATTTTTCGCTTTTTGTGGATTAGTTCTTGCATATTACATGATATTTTATTAACTTTTTCAGAACTGATTACGCCGGGTGTAGCCGTTTCAGCGGATAATGTCCTGACATCTTTTAGATTTTCTGCCGCCGCATCAATATTAGAGCTAATTTGGTAACAATATTGTTTTCGGGTCGGAAAATGCCCAATGTCTTGCTTGTAAAAGTTTTTCATTGACTGTTAATATATAGGATATTAAAATATAATAGTCAATCAATGGAAATAAAACAGACACACAATTATTAGATTTTTTACCGTAACCGGGTCGATACCCTCCTTATACTACAACAATCCTTTAAAAATTTGAATACAATTTTTTCCCCTTAATACTTTTTCTCAACCGCATCTCATTTATTTCACTTTCTGCAATAAATCATATAAAATCCATTTTTCATAATCACGCACTAACGAATCCCTTTTCTTTTGCACGCCATTCAAACCACGAATATCACACAATGTTCTGTTCAACTATTATCCAATTATACTTTCTATATATACAACACATAGTATATATATGTAACTGGTAAATACGTACATATGTATACATCTGGATAAAATATGGAAATGAAAACACCATCATTAAATCGCAGGAACAACAACAACAACAAAATTATATTTCCCAAAAGTTTTCCAATTCATAATTTTTGTTTATTACTTTGGTATGTAGTATGGAAAAATCCAATTTCTTCCTTTAGATTTTTCTAACTCTCTACATTATACATACACAGATAAAAAAGTATTCTAGTTAGTGCGGTGTAGAAATACTGATCCAAGTATAAAAAATGGGAGAAATCTCCTTAAATCCAACAATAACATGAAGAAATAACTTTTTAGTTTTTTCATTGGGTTTGTTGGGTTTTTTTTGCTTCCTAATTTTAATGTATAATATTTTGTGAACAGAACAATTTTGTGTGTGTGCTGTATGATAAATCGGACTCTTGAGATATCATTTTTGTATTGTTGGTGTTGTTGTTATTATAGCTTTATGTTATAGTTCTTGTTAAAGTTTTTGTTTTATAATATCGAAACACTTTTATGTACATATTCTACATATATGAATTATACATGATTTATTGAGATGTGGCCGATTCACATAAAAATCTTCATAAACATATTATGAGATATTATCTGTACTTTATAATCCGCAAAGTCAACGACGTGTCACATAATATAATTGAAATTCATTGATTTAAACCAATTAAAAGTATCTAAACCACTTGTTACTTCAAATACACTTATATAGTTACATTAGTTTCGAGTCAATCAAAAATTGATCCCCTCCACCCCTCCACATCATCAAGCAAAAATATCCAACCAAATAATTTCGATAAAAACTAAATCATTAGAGATTCATATCATGTATATTGAGATAAATTTTTATTTTGTTTTTTGCTGATAAAATCATCAACTTGTGTGTGTGTGTGTTTTTATAATAATTATCGAAATCAAATGTTGAATACTAAATAGCGAAACTTTTGCCCTCCTTCCATATAATATATTCCACCACTACCCAAAAAAAAATGTCAAATTAAAATTGATAATAATAAAATAATTAAATTTTGACATAAAAACATTTTATTTTATTTATTTTTAAATATCTAAACTAAAAAATATTTTTACTGTTAAATCAATACTTAAAGTAAATTATTTATTAAATAAATAATAAAACAATATTTGAGGAATGTTACTAGAATAAATTGGATTCGGCAAATGTTTTCCACAGGGTATAATGTAAATATTAAAATAATTTCAGAATTTACGTGTCTATATGGCCCGTGAATTTTGGGGGCCCGTAAATTTCTTGTTCCATTCTTGAGGTACCCGTTATTTTTCAGAACCACCGTACTACGTTTCGGAAGTCAGGCTACTTTCGACAATGCGACACTAGAATGTTTTTCCAGAGTTCCACAATGTTTTGGAACAGTTCGTCTGAACTACTGGAACTTTTCTTTTTTAATCCTCGCTTAACTTCTGCCCAAAAGTTTTCTCGTTTGGATTGAAAGGCCCTTTGCGGTGAACAGAAACGCATAGTTTTAAATTTGAATATTCTTCATTTATAACTTTTTAAGTTTCGAGATTTAAACGGTCGATATTTCTGAAGACAATATTTCAAAATTCAATATTTTAAGTTGAAGACAATTTTCTTAATTGATATTTGGTCTAATTTGACGTTTTAGTTGGCGAAATTTTAAGACGATCCCATCTGGACGTCTGATTTTGAATAGTTTTGAGTTGTTTAACATATTCGATGGGTGGGTGTTGTAGCCGACCATTGAGGCCTATTGTGCATCCCTAGAGATTCTTACGTAAAATGTAGGTCTATGTCCTTGATAAACGCCACTACATGATGCATATCCAGTGGGTCGGCGTTAGGCCACTGGATTATGTAGGCATTGAGGAACTTGAATCTTTTTAGGATGATAGCATCGCATGTGAAGAGTATATGGTCCGATATCTCCTTACCGTAGTCACAGAATCTGCACTGGTCAGAAAGAGACCTTCCCATTTTATGTAGGTGGCCGTTAAAAGGCAGGGTTAAAAACCAGGGAAGCAATCTTAGGCCTTTCTTGGCCTGTCTTATTACAATGAAGGACTCCCGGAGTAAATTCCTATAGTTCTGCTCTCAGTCCCTTATACCATCTGCCAAGTGGGTTTTGGAAAAGCAATACTAGGACTGGGACCCATAAAATCTCGGCTTGCTCTCATTTTTGCACATCGGTCTGCTGACTCATTTCCTTTAATGGTGGAGTGGCCAGAAGACCATAAAAGGGTGACTTTGTTTGCATTACCCAGTTCTAATAAATTAAAATATAGCAGCTCCAGATCAATTACGAGTTGAACACTGAAGCTCCTAAGGCTAGCAGAGCTACATGGCTGTCCTAGATCTCGGTCTTCTTATATTTATTTTGAGACATTGAAGCACACATACCTCAATAGCAAGGGTCTCTGCCTGCAAAAACTGAGGGATGCTGCCTAGTGGTATGCACAGTTCTAGGTCGGGCCCGACTACCCCTGCACAGGTACCCTCGTCTGTTTTTGACCCATCCGTATACCATACAGAAGCGGGGCGGGGTGGGAGGGGATACTATTCTCTACCAGAACCCTATCCGGCAAACTAATGGTAAAGTTTGTCTTAAAAATGGTAAAAGGAAAAACACACATGGAAACAAAGCAATCGAAACAAAAAAAAAATGAAGTAGCTTCCATTAGGCATAAAAACCGCTTAAATTTTTTCAAACAGTTTCCACCTCATGCTTACACATTCTATTTTGAGCAGTAGCTCATTTACAATAAAATGTACAGCACGAGGTGAAATAAAATTAAAAAACTACGTATTGCCCATCAATCACGCCACTCTATACGATAGTTGGATCAATTCCTCCTTAAATTTAATTTATGTAGGACACTGTTGTGTCCTGGCCTTATGGTTTTAATTTTGGCTGTAATTTTTAGGCTCAGACCTCTTGAACCGGCTACTTTTTTAATGTGTAGGTGCAGTGGTGATAGCCCCTGTATTCTCTCAAGTGCAGCTGTTGGACAAGTCCTCATTACTCCAGTTGCACCCATACAGATTAACCTCTGGATCTTGTCCAATATTCTTCGTGCACCAGTCTGCTCCGTCTTTGTCTACCACACATACGCCACGTAAGAGACCATATGTCTTATAACGGCCCGGTGGAGCAAAACCAACATTTGTGCGCTCAGTTCCCCACGTTTTGCCAATCATTCTTGGGCAGGTGAAGTAGGCCTTATTCGCCTTGTTTGTAATATGATATAAGTGGGAATTCCATGTCAATTTCCGTCGACAATTGGAGAGTAACCCATAGGGCTATCGGCGGGACGACAGTTTTCCTCCTGTTAGTAAAGAGAGTGCAGTTAACCTTGTTAGAATTTACCGTAAGGCCCACTTCCGTGCACCAATCATTTACTACCTCCAGAGCGACCTCCAGATCCATCACGATCAGCCACAATAAGGGAGAGAACACCTCCCTGGGGGCAACCCCTGGTGACCTCTATGGTGATGGTTTTGTCTCCAAAACAGGCCATAATCCTCCTGTTTTTACCATGTTTATTATCCCCCTTACGATCGAGGGGTCTATACCCCGGGTTAGTGATTGTTGCTGAATTACCTCAAAACTAGTACTATCAAAAGCTCCCTGGATGTCAATAAAGGAGCATAGTAATAATTCTTTATTCCGGAGCATATCTTCGATTTCCGATGTCAGCTCGTGTAAAGCTGTTTCTATTGATTTTTCTACTTGGAACATATTCCAAGCTGTAGCTGACTCTGAAGTGTATGGTAAGATAAGGCACCAAAGTCTGTAGGCCTTGATGTAAAAAGGCGGGGTATACGCAGTCCCCTCCCGACGGTTTAAAAGGGCCAAATGATTTGATTGCCCAGCTAATCCGCTCCTGCGTAAAAAACTGCTTCGAGAACTTGTGAGCCCTCTTTCAAAGTAAATACGGATGTACGGTACTTGCATTAAATTGCTACTGATCCCCCAGTACTACACATTCTGGAAAGTGACCTCTCACTAGACATTCCAGAGTCTCCACCTTGGTGGTGGTTGTCTCTCTGCTTGGTTTCCTTACAGATCCCAAGGGATTGCTGTGCAACAAGGAGAGTGCCCTCTGGAGTCGACACGCCATAGGTAATTTGTCTATTTTCTTACAGAAGTCTCTCCAGCTTAGTATTTGGCTCTGCCTAAGAGCTATGTTGTATTGGGTAAGGGAATTCTGATAGGTAGTCCAATCGTTCGTCCTCTTAGCTTTATTAAAAGGTTTACGAACATTTTGTCTCATGTTTTACAAGTTTTGGCTCCACCAAGGAACATTCCTGGTGCCTCTGATACGCACCAGGGGTGAGCTTGAGTGGTAGGCATTAATTATTGCCTCTGTAACGTCATTTGCAACTCTGTCGATATCATCGACAGAGTTTATCGTGGTCTGTAGACCAGCTAAGTTATCCGAAAGTCTGTCGTTATAGACTGGCCGGTTGGTGCGTTTTGTTATACTTAATATCAACTCTTGTCTCGAAGGGATATTGATATCGAACCTGATGTGAGAGAGATGCTTCCTTGGACACATGCCAGTCGTGAATTGCACTGGAGGTACCCATGTCAGACAAGGTAAAATCCAGTATCTCTCTCCTAACCGCATTCACAAAGGTCGCATCACTTCCTTTATTGTTTACTGCTAAGTTATTACTAAGCCAGAATACAAAAAGTTGCTCACTTCTTAAATTGGTGTTGTTGCTAACGTAGACTACGTAGTGTGCATTAGCGTTGCAACCAATGATGAATTTTTGGTGATGAGTCGTGCAATAATTCACGAAGCTCTGTACCAATTCTGGAGGGGAGCCATTTTCATCCCCGGGAAAATATGCAAAAACGATATTAATCACCCTCCTGCTTCCTTTGGGTAAGGGCGTTTCTATTGAAACCGCCGTGATGTTCCTAGAAATAAATTGGTTAATAGAGAAGATATTGTGCCTTGAGCGGCAGAGAATTGCTGCCCTTGGCCTATCTGCAGCCGTGTCATAGACTAGCTTACCTGTATTGGCTGCAAAACCTTTAATCTTTCCATTGTTGGTTCAAGGCTCCTGTATGAGCGCTATATCCCAGTCATTAATCACAAAAAAACGGTTTAGGTTGTTTGTAGCTGTCTTTGATCGATGTAGATTAATCTGCACGAATCTCAGTTTTGTTATTGTTGTTGGTTTGGTGTATATCACCATGATGTGTAAATTTTTTTTCTTTTCTTAGGCTCCGGAGAGCCCGGTTCACTTCAAAGTTGCCGTTGTTGTTGTGCCACCCTTCGTCTACCTATTCCGGCGGGGCTAGGTCTCCTGGCCTCCGCCACTCTAGTGACCCCACCACCGCGGCCAGCGTTCTCAGACAAAGCTGTATTTGTCGTGCTAGGCAGATTCGGCTCCGTTACTCTCTCCTTGACTGCATCCACCGCCCTCTTCTCCTTTGGGCGGAAGTGTGCAGAGCCAAACATACAGTTGACTCTGTAGTTGGAGCCCTTCAGTATCTCCACCGTTCTATATGAAACGGACACCTTAATTTGAAGGAGGTCGCCTGCTCGCCTCTCCTTGGTATAATCCTCCAATCTGCGCCCCTTAGGTCCTTATTCTGGATCGCCAGGCGATGCAGTATCTTTTTCGTTGTCTCCTTACCATCTCGTGGTAGGTAGACAAACATGATTTTTGGGCGAAGCAACTCCTCCTCCCTGACTGCCTTCAGGGATGCTGCGTCCCATGGTTTAAGTGTAGGCACTGTGGCCCTAAGCCACTCTGCCATGTTTTCATCGGCACAGTTGACCGTGAGCCAACCGTTTCTGGTGCGATATAACAGGAAATTTGGGCTAACGCCATTTAACGGCAACTCCGCCACTTTGTCCAATATGGAATCCTGTATCGCCAGAATCTGGACAATGTCCAGTTTTGCTTCCGGGAAACCTTGGTCGGTAATTTTTAACCTGATAGCATTCACTGCATTACTATATGTTTTGGCCGTGTCTGCCCTGTTTTCGGGGCAAGTCTCTTTATTGTCGCCCTCAGTTACAGCTTTGGGGGCGGCTTCCAGTGCCTTCGGTGAAGGACTGGAAACTTTCCTTTTTTTTACCGCGATGCCTTTGAGGGTAGAGTCGTCATCCAACCTATTTCTCTTATTTGTTTTGACAATTCTGTCCCTGATCTTCTTCTTACATTGCTGCAAGGGAGCGTCGCGGGGACCCCCACTCGTATTCTCCTCTTTGCTATCTCCTCGAGCTCCAATTCCTCAAGGTCATTGTTTATTTTGGCCGTTGTCGACATGGATTGGGTATCCATTTCAGGCAATAGAGTGCCTTGTATGGGAGAGCCCACCACTAGGCCCGCGCCAGAGTGAAAACTCTGCTCTGATCTATTAATTTTTTGATTTAAGAAGCAGGGCCTGAATGGCCCTTGATATCTTCTGAGATGGGTGCGTTTGAAGGAGCACCGCCCTTATTTTTTCCGCTTTTAATTAAATCCATACAGCATTGACTTGTTTGAGGAATGAAAGGTTTACCACGGCAGCGCCTCTTGCCGTGGTAAGGCTGATTGGAACAGGAGGTCGCCTAGTATCCGGAGTTCCGTGCTAGCGACCAACTAACCCATGATCATTCATTCCTCGTCGCACGTATCTCACCTTAGATTTGAGTTTTTTTTTCTCAAGGTTTACACCAACCCTTAGCGTCGTACTTTAGCCTGTTGTTCGGTGAACGAGCCAATAGTTTCCGAAGGTCATCACGAGAAGGTAGTACGTACACTTGCGAATCATGCTCAGGACCCACAGACAGGACTGCTAGACACTCTCGTGGACCCACAGACAGGACTGCCTCAAACATGACCAGAACAGCCTGCTGGAGTTCACCCTAAAGGAAGGTTACGAAGCTGGTATTACTATACAGCTTTATTCCCCCTTCCAGAAAACGCCAGACCATCTATCAATATTACACATTAGTCAACATTTTTGAGACTACACATTAGATACTTTAAAGATTATTCTAGAACTCTAAGATTATTCGAACTTTTCGAAATTATTTGGGTCTAATTCTTGCCAACACTAGAAATTTGTTAGATATGAGTTGCATGAAGTTATAGAATTAGTAATTTCTCGAGAATTTGGTTTTTACGCCTCCTACGATTTGCGTAGCGTTGTGTTACATATTCAGATACAGTTAACATACATTTGTAGTTTATTCGATACTTTCAAGATTATTGTTGAAGATTCGTTAATGTCACTCAGTATTTCAAATTTACACGACTCATAATTTTGATAATTGGTCGAAGTTATTTGATAATTTTTAAGGTTTGCTTAAATGTATGCGCAAACCTAAATACATAGTTTCGCAAAATTGGCTTAGTTGAAAAAGTATTGCGATAATAACTATGTTATTTCCCAGTTAGATTGCATTTACAAACTTATTCGGAAAATTCGATTTAAGTTCGTTTACAGGAAAAAAAAAATTAAAAATTAAGAAAAAACATTAATTAATATAATTAATTATTCTTAAAATCATGTTTTAATAGATTTTAACTAATGAATTAGGTTTTAACGTTTCAAAGTTAAATTTTAAAATTTTACTAAAATTTGTGGGAAAAATGGTACCAGAACTGGCACAATTGAAACAAATTTCTTTTCCACTTTGTGTGTTCTTTAACTTTACACATTCATTATGAAAAATCCTTTAAATTTCTAGTTTTTTTAACAGACTCGAGTAAAATTGTAAAAGCTTTCTCAAATTTGTTTGAAGAATTGAAGGTGGTGGTGAGTGAATGTATAAATGAATGAGCTACTACATCACTTTCCGGCAAGTGATTTCCCCTCCCTAGAGAATAACGGAATGAGTAATTGCATAATATGGATGGTTTTGTGTGTTTGATAGCTTGATATTTGATTAACCGAACTGAGAATTCCGTAAGCTGGTTTGAATCGATCGATTTAAATGTTGAAGTTTTTCCCATTAATCAATACAAAGAAATGTTAGCGTAATCGACATATAACTTTATACGGACTTTTGTAGGGAGGAGATAATCCGTATTGTATTGCCGTTGGAAGCGTTCGACCATGCCATTGGCTTGTGGGTGGTAAGCCGTTTTGCGTATCCTATGTGATCTGGGCAGTTTTGTTAACTTAGTAAAAAGTTTAGACTCGAATTGCGTTCCCTGTTCAGTTTTGATGTGAAGTTGCAATTTACAGAAATTCCAAAATTTTAATAATTTAAAAAATTAAAATATTTAATTTTTGAATTAAGAATAATTTAAAAATTTACAGGAATTACAGTTTGAAGAGTTTAAAAATTTGAATTTACAAAATTAAAGCTATGCTATTAAATAAAAATTAAAATTAAATTTAAGGAATTGATAGAAATTAATTATTAATTAAAGATGTTTTTTTTTTTAATTTGCAGCCAAATGTTGTGCTATTTTGAACATAACCTGATAAAAGGATCAAACTTTCTATAGAACCCAGTTTATAAAAGAAAAACTAAATTATTAGCAGACAAATTATTTCATTTAATTTTCCTTTTTTCGTTTAGTTGAATTTTTTTTTTATGTATTTTTGGAAATTTTCTGGCATCACTCCAATTAGATGGAATTAAAAATAAAAATTATTTTAATTTAATGGTAAATTAATTTTTCAACATGCGGTCGTTATTGTTGCAATATATTTTGTATTAAAAGGGGTTTATTGGTTATATTATTGTTATTATTTTTGGCTTGCAGTTGCGAGGTTGGTTTCGCAAAGTACATTTCAGCTAAATTAGAAAAAAAAAAAAATCATTATTTACAATAGGAAGGTCGAAAATTTACAATAAATGGATTGTTAACGATTTTAAAGTTGATATAAGATATACTACGTGTGCGAATTTATTTATGAATCATAATTATATTATCACTCAACAGTCTGCTATACAATAGTATATATATGAGAGTACAATGAAAATAAGTTATAAAAATAAATTACTGCCGCTGCTATAATGTGAATTATGTTTACGTTGAACAAACAAAGTCAGACAAAAAAGATTCGGTTTAGTATAAACATAACTTTATTTACAATGAGTCAATATATAGTATAGTAAACGAGTATCAACAATTTTATTCATACAGATAAACTAAAGTTCATTTATCTTCTATATACGTAGGATGGTAGGATATGACAACAATAAACAAAATCATGTTATAGTGAGGGAATACCGCTTGCGCTTATATTCATTTAGTCATTCCTCCGCGCTCTATTTTTAGAGACGTCGCACTATTTGGCAAAGGAAATCAAAACATTTTCTTGTGTGTTGTTGTTTCGTAATGAGATTATTGCGATTATGTTGATTCACCCATCAAGTGTGAGTTCTAAAAACATAAACATCGAGTTGTGTATATGTAGATACATATTAAAAGATTCATCACTTCTTGCCTAACATCAAACGAATTGGGCATCAAAATAGATGTGAGACTTTTTTTTTTTTTTTAGAACTTAAAACTAATTTTGGGATACTAGCGCGTAGGAAGGTCGTGACTCGTATTCTCACATTATTAAATTTTATGGATTGATTGTAATGAAATTTGAAGGAATGTGCGTACGGTATAAAAGTATATTGTCTTGTGAAATTTACGAAGGGGGTATGTATTCGATCAAACGAAAGAAGAAGTGTTAAAGAAAATATTTTATTCTAATAATAGAAATTGGATTTTTTTTTGTAATGTTTAGTGGGAACAAAAGAGTGGGAATGACCTGTTTTTAAAATATATATTTTTCTAGGAAACAATGAACAATTATTTTATGATTCAATGATATAAATTCAATTAATTTTGATTTGCTTCTCGAGTGCTTATATCAGGCAAAAGTAATTTCAATTTGCATCTGCATCCTGCCCTTATTGGGATTTGGTCCTCTACAGATCAGGACAAGTCGATACTGCTGAACATTAATTTATCAATAATTAAAATGAGAATTGTTTGATGAAACGTAACAGTAAATTCACTAATGAGATTCATTTGGCTGATGCCTTAGTGCGACAACATTTTTTTACACATTTTAAGATTACGTCTGAATTTGCGGTAGTTACGGAAGTGAAAAGTAAATTGTTTATATGTCTTCCCATTTCTAAAATTGGTTGAACTTTCTTCAGTACGTTTGGGCCAAAAAAGTTTAGAATATTGAAGTTAATAATTATAATAATTGATCTTCCTTATGTTTGAGATCGGATTTAGTAGTAAATTACCACCTATGTAAGCTCTAAGCTGGTTCTTCTACTTAATTGATTTACATTTCCGTCCTTTTATTCTGGTTAGTTCCTTGGTATAATTGCAAAGCCGACAACTTTACTGGCTTGCCATCCCCTGAGTCTAAACAACTCTGAAAACCCCAATAAATCGTTTAATACCACATAAATCTAATTCACTCTACAAAACTTCAAGAGGTTGTCTCCAGAGGCCAGTGATGTCATATCGAAAATACTCGAAAATGCACCTATAACAAGAATCGATAAGACACATCAAACGGACTCGATATCGGAGCTAGGAAGTCCTGAGAAGCAATCCGTGCATTGGCCGGACCAAATTTTACCCCAAAAGTTATTAAAACACTTTGGATCAGACGAATGCCAGAGGTCATTAAGGTCGCTCTATTGGAGCAGCCATTGCACTCATTGCAAGCTAACGATCTAGCAAAGACCGCAGACAAGCTACATGATGTATTGTCCAGTAGAACGCACATAGCGTCCTTTGCGGGATAGTCGCGTTCTTCACAAGGTCGCGACTCCCCGGGCACTAGTCAAAACACAACAAACACGAATATGACAACAATTGAGAGACGCTTTGCTAAGATCGAGGCACATCTCTATAGACACGATAATCCTAACCGTAACCGCTCTAGAAATAGGCGATCTGACTAAATTAAGACTAAATTATGAAAAGGCCGCTTATTTATACAAGATCCGACAAACAACCTAACTTTCCTTATAGACACTGCGTCGCTGACCTTTTGGTTATTCCAGTGCGCACTTTTGCACAATCGATTTTTGCCAATCGAAAATCTCCAGATCTAGTATTATTGGCCGCCAATAGTACGATTATCAATACTTACGGCTGTAAGTTGCTATAAGTAAATCTTGGACTTAAACGAACATTCACTAATGTTTCATTATAGCAGACGTGAATCGTCCAATCATTGGCGCCGATTCCCTCAGTAGATTCGGACTCCTCGTCGATCTGAAGCGTAAGAAACTGCTGGATCCAGCAACACAGGTTTTAATCAATGCGTCTATGGTCAGAGTTAACACGCCAACTACCATACACTTCATGATCGACAATGGATATGGCACCTTATTGAAGAAATTTCCTTCATTTACATCGGCCCCGAATTACAATCTACCATTAAAATACAACGTGGTACATCACATTGCCACGAATGGCCATATGCCCGTGTCTAAACCACGAAGACTAGATTACGTGCGGCATAAAGCCTCACTCGCAGAATTTCAACACATGGTGGAATTATGGATATGCCGCCCATCGTCATCCTCAATATCATGTCCCCTCCATATGGTGAGAAAAAAACATCAAGATTGGAGACCATGTGGGGATTATTGCAAGTTAAACGCGGTTACAAGATCGACCTTGTCAGAGCCTATCATTTGATTCCGGTGGCTACTACAGACGTTTACGAAACAGCAATCACAACACCACGGCATGGTAAACTATTATCACCGATTCATACCAAAAATTGCTCATATCCTCACTCCGATTAACTCACACTTGGCTACACTACTCAAAATGCCCAAGACACCCAAGAACTTCTCTTGGCCTTAAGAAAGGCAGAATGAATATTCTCAGTTAAAAGTGGACTGTCATGAATAACTTTGCTTACATACCCTATGAACGACACAAAGTTCAGCATCACAACTGATATATCAAACACTGCTGTTGGTGCAGTCCTGCAGCAGAAGACAATCGCGTCACTTGGATTTCATCTCTCAATTTACCACGAATATTTAACATATCCACGGCAAAGTAATGTGATCGCTGACACGTTATATCGCGCATCAGATCATGAAACTACCGCAGTCGAAACCCACTTCGACTACTCCAAGACGATTCAGGCTCAGAAAACAGACATGGAACTTCAGAATTTAATTTCTGGTTCCCCTACTCACACTGGTTCCAATGTGAAACTTGAGTTTTTCAAACTGACTGGCTCGCGGAGATATACTGCGAAACATCAACAGGAAACAATCGTCCTTACATTGTAGAGCCACTACGTCGAACAATCTTTGACACCCTGCATAACATTTCGCATCCAATTATCCGTGCTACCCGTAAATTAACCAAATCTCTTTACTTTTGGCTCAGTATAAATCAGGACGTAACCCGGTGGGCAAAATTTTGTTTAGCATGCCAAAAGTAGAAAATTCAGGGATATACAAAATCACCACACAGACAATTGGACATTCCTCCAGGTCGTTTCGAACATATCTATTTAGATATCGTAGGACCACTTCCTCCATCTAACGGATATACCTATCCCTTAACATGTGTCGATCGATTCACCCGATGGTCCGAAGTGTACTGCATTAAAGATATCATTGCAGCGACCATTGCCAAAACTTTCGTCGAGAACTATGTCTCTAGATTTTGAGTGCCGGTTAATATCACGACTGATCAAGGTATTCAATTCGAGTCTAAACTTTTCACTGAGTTAACAAAACTCCTCGGATCACATCGCATACGTACTCTTCCTACCAACCATAATCTAATGGTACAGCTCTGTCTGCCAGAGGGAACACAATGCATTGGAGCTCGGAAATATCAATTGTTTTACTTGGAATCCGAGCAACAGTGAAAGAATATCTGAAATGCTCACCAGCTCAAATGGTCTACGGACAAACCATCAAGCTCTCAGGTGAGTTTTTCGTCGAAAATCCTCTTTCACCCTTTCCAAGACCACATTTTTGTCCAGAAATCTCTGGACAACTGTGAGTTTGTTTTTTTCACAGTCGTCAAGGCACGCACAGGTTTATCTCCTCCTTATGATGGGTCATACAAGGTCATACGACGATTCCGCAAACACTTTGCCGTATCCATCAAAGAAAAGAACCACAACATTTCAATCGATAGATTAAAACCGGTTAAGGTAATACTTTGTTCAACGGATCAAACATCCAGCTCACGAACAAAGAAACCGCACCTATAGTCTTATAACGTTCGCATTAATTCATACTTTCTCGGGAGGGAGATACTGTAGCGGCTGATTACAATACTTATGATTGAGTCGGTCCATGTTACCATATTTTTTGCCGCGGGACTCCCAAAATTTCACATATTTGTTCCATTAGTTGTGTTAGCAATAAGGTGCCACAAAGCTCTAACCGAGCTACAGATACCGTATTAGCCAGGGCAACCTTTCTCTTCGCTGTAATTAATTGTGCTATGGCGATCCCGTTTTCTTCAGTGCATAAATATACGGCGGCAGCATACGCTTGTTCGCTGGTAAATTCGTTAATCGTACTTTTTACGTTTGTTACCCCCAACCATCGGCTGATCCTGACCGTTTTAATATCGGATATTTCTTGTCATAAATTTAACCATTCTCGTTGTTCCTTTGGTGGTAATGGCTCTGCAACTTGATAAGCCAACTGAAGCTAACGTATACAATTGCCAATTAACTTAAATCAAACGGAAATTACAAAAGTTCTTGGGATACAATGGATGCCGGATGCGGATGTGTTTACATATCGTATTTAGCTAGAAGGAGGATGCTGGCCGAATTCAGTAAAATCTTTGATCCATTAGGGTTACTGTCACCGTTCATCATAAAAATAAAGGTAATGCTCCAGCAATTATGGTTATTAAAGATGAGAGTTGGATCCCAACTTTCTAAGATTCATACCAGTACTATTTAAAATTGTATTGACCTCATGACTTAACCTTATGGCATCCGCTACTGAATCTGCACTACTTGTTAAATCATCCATTTGCATATTTGTTCGTGTAGTTTGTGCGGCTTTCGGATGATGAGGTTGATGCTCATCTGCGACCGCTTGCGATACCCGTGTAGCCAAAAATGAAGACGGTGCCATGCCATAAGTCACTGTGTTCAGTTCGTATACTGGAATAGGATTCTAGAATTTTACTATAAAACGGCCATGTGGTTTGGCGTTTATTGGCGGGGGGACCAAATTTGAGTAGATTAATATACCAGCTCCGTAACCTTCCAATAGGGTGCGCATCACGTGAGCTGTTCTGGTCATGTATTAGCTACGTGATGGGTACAATTGTGTAAGTGGTAACCTCTTCACAATTCGCAAGTATACGTGCTGCCTCCTCGTGGCAACCACTGGTAACTAAGGCCATTTGGCACATTTTTGGTCATTTGGCACAGGCTAAAGTACGGCGCTTAAGAAGAAAACCTTGACAAAAAAACCCTAATCTAAGGTGGAACAGCATATGCCGATGGATGAATTGCTAATAGGTTAATCAGTCCAAAATATGCGGACTCTGGATACCAGGCACCCTCAAGTTTTATTTAGCCTTCCTGTAGTAAAGCTGCGCAACCTACAGGCGATTTGTAATTCCCAGCAACTCGTAAGAGTAAAATCAAATGGAATACGGGGCAGGAGTAGGAATATACGGGAGTGGGAGAGCCCTCTCGAAGTCTTTGGGTTCAAATTCTACAGTCTTTCTAGCGGAACAACATGCTGTAGTAAACATCTAGGAGGGAGAGCAATAAGCCCAGACAGTATGTATCACGTACCGGCTGGCAGTATTATCGGGTTCATTAAGAGCCTGAATATTGACTGGACGGTTCAATAATAGTAATAATACTATAAAACGGCCCGTTTCATGACGTGAATAGTTTTGAACAAAATGCTCCTCACAAAGCTTATGATCGGGGAAATTCTTCGGTTTCCCAAAATTTGGCCAACGTTTTGTCGATGCTTGTATCACAGCTCAGTGCCATAACTGACGTATCTTGATCAGTTCTAAAAGTCCCGGCCATTATCCATGCTAATTTGCTATTTTGTGCTACAATTTTGATAGCTATCCTTAATTGATCCTCAGACAATTGCCACCAAAAATGATCAATCCCGATCAGTACATCAATTCATGTAATCGTTGGTGGGCTTGGATCAGCCATACTATCTCCGTTTGTAATTTTTAATGCGGATGCATCTAACGCTGAAGGTGATCTGGTACTAGTTATACTGCTGGTTTTAATGCAAACTGCGTTATACCTCTCGTTTGACCAACACTTTGATGTGCTAAGCCATGGATGGTAATCTTAGCCTCTCGTCGTGATAGTCCCAGCCTCTGGACACATTCCTCAGTGATGAAGGAAACTTCAGCCCCCGAGTCTAGTAAAACTCTGCATACCTGCCATCTACCAACACACCTTGTGGAAGTTGATGCCGCACTTGGTTCGGAATTGCTATTATTTTGTTCCAATGAAATTGTATTGCTTGATACATTTGTTTGCGGAGTGAGCTACGACGATATGGTTTGCTTCGGTTCATGAACTAATGAATGATGCCGTCTGTGATAATGTTGGCATCTTCGGAATGAACGGCACTCCTTTACTGCATGTCCACGACCAAAACAATTGAAACATCATTTTACATTTCGAATAACTTCACGGCGTTTCGCTACCGACATCTCTCTAAATTTTTAGCATTTATAAATCGGGTGATCACTGGTGTTACATATGGGACAGCTGGGTACAATAGTTGTAAGCGCTTTCATATGCGGCTTTAAGTTGACAATTGTGCTTGAATTCTTGGGATTCTCGTCTGGTGGCCCGATTGGTAATACATTTCAAGAACGGCTCTAAGTTCGGAAAGTCACATTCGACAGAATGCTGCATCCATAATGTATCGGTAACATCGTCCAGCCTCATAACTTATATATACTGCGACTAAACATCTCGCCTATTCGCTACATTTCCCAAGCCTACAGCGCACGCACGACTTCATCCGAAACATCATAAATTTTTCTTAGATTTTGTGAGGTTGATTTGAAAATGGCGGGTTGATTCAGAAACGAGAAAAAAATAATCACGTCTCAATTCATTAGATTTCTTCTTACGTCGTTTTGACTCATTGTGAATCTTGGCGCTAGATTTTATGGAAGGGAATTCATCCATATTGTACGATTAAACTTTATCCTACGTGTCTAAATCGTCTGACTTAGTCAAGTGTTTTTGCGCCAACAGAAGCTCCTTCAATGGTTTCAAGTTCCATCAAATTGCAAAATTCGTCTTTAACCAAATCACTAGCTCTTTCAAATCCTGGAATAGCACCACTGATCTCGCTGTAACCTATATAACTAATTTTTCAATATGACGTACATCCCTACAGACAGTCCACTGCGTTCGACTCGTTTAAAATATTGAAGTGGCCTTTGGCGGAGGCTCATGGAGATAAAGATTTCATGACCCTTTTTTTTGTGGAATCGATTTATTGGTGAGAGGGTGGATTTGTGGATGGCGAATTATTCCAAATAACTGGCAGATCAAATAGCTTAGGGTGCACAACAATTTTCGATGATATGATGTTACCGAGCGCAAAAATACTTTATCTTATTAGAATTCATGCCCAAATTAAAATCCCATTGAGCATGAGAGGGCTAAAAGAGTAAGAATTTGAAAACCACTAGCTCGTCGGAATAAACACAATTTATTGCGACAAGTAGTTTTCTATCCCTCCAGGATTCCCTCGAAGGGAAGGAGGTCCGAAATCGCTTCTCGAAGCGTAAAGTAGGTTTAATGTAGTCAAGATTCGCCAGCTTATCCTTCAACGATCTAACAATAGTAGGGTATCCTGTGTACTAGGGCACCTCCACTGAGAGACGGCTGCAACTCGTACAGCCGTATTTGCCGCCATCTGTTTGCCAAAAAGGTCGACCGGAAGAAGTTGCAACATAACCTCTAAGGCACTTGTCGGTATCGACCTCAATGGACCGCTAACAAGCATATAAGCCGTCCTTTGCACCCTATCAATCTTACTTTTATAAGTTACCTTGTCCATAGCTGGCCACCAAACACCTACTCCGTACATGAGTACAAGTCTCACCACAGCAATGTAGAGCCAGGTACTAGCTCCGGCTTCAGACCCCAACTATGACAAATGGCGTTCCTATAGGAGTACAAAGCTATAGTAGCTTTGTTTATTCTCTCCAACATATTTTGGTTCCAACTAAGCTTTCTGTCTAAGATAATGCCCAGATATCTAGCTCTATCGGTAAAATCAAGTCTCGTGCCATTTAAGGTAGGAGGGAGAACTACCGGGATTTTGTATTTCTTAGTGAAGAGTACCAGCTCTGTATTGGACGGGTTAATACCAAGTCCACATTTGCCAGCCCATTTCTTAACGATGGTAAGAGCATTCTACATTACGTCTAAAATCGTAAAGAGGAATTTCTCGGTAACAGCTAAAGCTACGTCATCTGCGTAAGCGATAACTTCAATTCCCTCCATTAACCCGTTTACCACTATGTTCTAGAGAAGAGGGGACAGAACCCGCTCCACCTGCAGGGTTCCCCTAGCTACTCGACTTTTCATGGTGGAGTCCACCAACTTCGAGCTAACAATCCTGCTTCCCAGCATATAATTGATTAACCTTCTCAAAGGAACATCCACCTTCAAAAATGACAATCCCTCCTTGATTGCCTCCGCTTTCACATTATTAAAGGCGCCCTCTATATCCAGGAAGGCCACCAAACAGAATTCCTTCGAATTAATCGATTTCTCAATCGTACACACCAAGGCGTGCAGAGCAGTGTCCACAGATCTACACTTTGTGTACGCATGCTGAGACGGTGCCCAGTTCTTGGCACCTATTTTATCTCTAGTGTATTCGTCCAGTACCTAGGGATACAGCCCAGCTTCAAACACCCTTTGAATATAGCTACGCACCAACAGGTCTTCAAAGCTCCTAGGGAAGTGTGTCTCGAAGAGAAGCTCTAGAGATTCTCCACTAGAAGCTGTCCAAGATCCGTCCGGTTTTATCAAAAAACTGGGACTAGCTGTACTTTTGGAAAGAATCTTCCTAAGGCGGGAGGTTTCGGAAACCTCTTCCATTTTATCACAGAAGATTCTTCAAGACCTCCTTTGTGCCTTTCTTAATTATTTCTTATAAATTCCTAGTTTCTCCCAATGCTGAGCCTCCCTTGTATTTTTATCTTTATTAAAGGCTGTGCTACAAACCTTACGATGGGCTCCCAGTTCCCTGTACCACCATACTGGTTTTTTCCTACCCCTACGCTTAGCCAGTAGGCAGGCAGCACGAAAGGATCGATTGCATGCGCTAGTAATGCTAGCCATTATGTCCTCCAGCTCTCCAACGGTCGTCGGGGGCTCCAGAGCCCTCGACGGCAACAAATCCTTCAATAACTTCCCATAATTGCTCTAGTTGGTCCTTCTAGGGTTCCTGAAGGCTTCCCGAGTAGCAGGGTGAATATCGAGGTTATAGGTTAAATATCGATGATCAGAAAAGGAGTGTTCCTAATCCACCATCTAGAGGCAAGGGTCACATCTAGAACCTCCTGCCTGTTACTAGTAATAAATGTGGGTTCCCGCCTAATATAACACACTGAAAATTAGTACTCATCAAATAATCAAAAATTGACTCGCCTCTTTCATTAACGTCCGTGCTTCCCCAGATAGTGTGATGCGCATTAGCATCAACTCCCAGTACCACACCTACCTTTGATTGTTCCGCTTCACGGATCAGCTCCTCCAGGTTATCCGGAGGGATTTCCTTCTCCCGGTCCATGTAGGCTGAAACTAGCCAGAATCTACAAGGGCCTAATTCCAGGCTAACTGCAGTAGTATCACCATTGCTGTTTTGAGAGAGAAGGAAAGGATTAATATTATTTTTCCCAAGAATACAAGATCTGATCTTCCCAGACTTACTAGAGGATATAATTTTGTACCCCTTGGTTCTGAGGCCACAGATCCTGTTGTTAGGTTGTTGGATTAGTATCACATCCTCACCCGAACTAGCCAGCCTGAGGAGTAGAGCTGCCGAAGCAGCCTTAGAATGGTGAAGGTTAATTTGAGTTATCTTAACCATAACCTTTTAACCTTAACCTACCTCTATGGTATATTCCTGCTACCGCAGGAATATTAATTCTCGGTATTTTGGGATGCGGCAGATTCACCCGTCTCTCTAACCCTCATACCCTCGCTAGTAGAGGACTTGTCAGTGCCTTCCCGTCTGGCCGGGCTGCCGACATCCTCCTCCTTCGGTACACCAGCTCCTTCGCTTATGTGCTCCTCCTCATCTTCCAAGTGAATATTTGCCAGACCAAGGTCGCCGAATTCACTCTCCCTCCTACCCTCAGCTTCACCCTCCTTGCTGCTGCTACTCCCTTCAGGCCTGGGCGGGTTGCCACCATCCTTTGGTTGGCCTCCCGTACGCGCTTCCGCCCCATTATTTTTATAAACGTTGAGAGTAATTGACCCGAATCCGAAGTCAATTACTCGCTTCGTTTTGTGCAGGAGGGTAAGGAACCCTTCGCCTCCTCCTGCTTGACGATCTTCCTCTTTCCGGTCGGAACATTTAGGTTACTGGCCTAAATGATTTTCAAAGCTTTGCCAGGGCTAGCCGGTTCGGGTGGCAGCCAGACATGTTCCCTTGGCCTGCTGGGAATTTCCTCCCGGCCAACTGTCGCAATCTTTGCGCCTGGCCACACCGCCCCTACTTTGGCTATAGCCTTTTTATATAGATCCACAGATCTAGATTCTGTTTGATATCATCCCGCATCTCTGCAGGTAGTCCTGGATTTTAACCCAGGACCTTTAAAAAGACGAGGTTGAGTGCATTATACACCAACCTCCATTTTTCCGCCGTGATGCTCCCATCTTCTTGACTTTCGTCAATTACGGCTAGCATCAACACATGCTCCCTAAGGACACCTCTGAACAGCTTTGGCTCTAAGATAGAGCACGGCTTCGTGTCAGTCAGCAACTTGGCCCGCTTGCTGTCGACAACTTCCACCTCGCCCTGAGACCGCTATCTTTTCGACACATGGTCCCTTTCCGAGCTTCCGCAGACCACAGTGCTCCTTGCCTACTATCTACTGATGTTCTCTGTTGTTTCGTGAGCTTCCCTTTGGGGATCGCAGCCCACTTCTCGAGAATTCGAAATGCCGAGCGGCGATTTCTGTACCGCCTTCTCGCCATAGGAATGTCTCCCGCCCCCTCCTCTGTGCTGCGTCTGTACGACTAACTCCCGAGACTGGTGCCCCAGGGTCAATTACCTTTGCAACATTAGAGGCCCCACCCGTCTGTTTCAAGGTACCTCCCTTCGCTGATACCGGCTTCTGAGGAGAGCCAGTTTCCTTCGTTTTGTTATTGTTTGATCTTTCCATTATGATTCCCACGAGTATCGGAGAAATAAAGGTTCGCCTGCGCAGAGATCCGTATACGCAGGTAAGGCTAATTACAACTGGATGTCGCCAGATATCCAGAGGGCTCCGTTCACGACTAAGCTTTTGTTAAATGGGCCCCCAGCCTGGCAGATCGTCAGCACAGGTCGCTTTACACCTTAATTCGGCCTCGTTGCTATCATTTAGCGTGTGACCCGAAGGCGACGGCAATTATAAGGCAACAGATACTGTTAGATATAACCAAAAATTGCCAGCCGAAAGAAAAAATCGGTAATGCAGATTATGTTATCGAAGCCGAAAATAGAAAAGTAAGTTGTAATCAGACGATAGTGTTTAGCTTTAAATTACTATCGATGCATGGATAGCATTGAAGACTTTTGTCAATATTCTTAAATGGCAAAACCTGCCTCCAGTTCCTCGTGGAAAATTGTAGAAAATTCGCAAAGCCCAAAAACATAGTTAAAATTGGTATAAAATCAGCCGAACGGAAATGGATTACATTGATATGACTTGTAAATACCTATCACAGGAAAAAACTCAGTTCAAGTTTCCCGTGAGTAATCTGGGAAAATTCGATTTCCCAAAAATCGGTAGAAACATCATTAGACGAACGAAAAATCGAATTTTCCCAAATTACCCACGTCAAACTTGCACTGATTTTTTTTCCTGCGGTAGCCAATGACTAGTCACAATAGAACGATTTTTTCAGATATTCCTTCTTGAGGCTGATTTTATTCCAATTATTGGGATTTTTCTGTTTTTCCGATATTTTTCACTATTAGATGAAACAAAGTTTTCCACGTAAGGCTATTTAGAATTGGTTTTTATTATAATCCATGTATTCTATTTACTTCCGCTAAAACCACTAATTTTTTTAGTTTCAGCTGATTGTTAATAACAAAATCTGCATTATCGACTTTTTACTTTTCGCTAACTTTAACAAGGTATGCAATTCTTGATTTTCCCTCAACTCATTTTGATCGGTGATTTCAGATATCTGTATAAAGTGACTATTGAACTCTGTATTGTTTGGCTTAATCGATTTTTATTGCGCTTAGGCTGAGCTATATCCAGGTGCACAATTGGGCTTATTGCAATGAAATGGCGATGTATAGTTTGTGTTTTGATGATCGGTTGAATAATTTTCCAGATGTCGGTTTGGAATAGAAGCAAAAAAATCTTCTGCAGTAATTGATTCGATGCCAAGCAAATATTGGTTTTGTGGAAAAGACCACTGTCTGATGTTGTTGTGATGTTGTGCATTTTTATATATATATTTTATTTATTTATCAATATATGACATTTTTATTTTTTTTTTGGTTTTAATTAATTAAATTAAATAATAGTAAGTTTTACTTAAGTTTATCTAAATACTAATGTTATCTTTAATGAATATATTTAACAAATTTAGAAAATTCTCGTACTTTAATTCTCTTAATTCACCTAAAGTATAAAAATTACTTAGTGAATTATATAGCTTAACTCCATTGTAGGCTAATGATCGTTGGCAAAATGATTTACTATATAGCGGCAATCGAAAATGAGTGTTTCTTGTATTATAGTTGTGAACTTCTCTATTAGTGCAGAGCATTGAATCTAAGTAATTTGGAAGTACTCCGTTTTCAAGGCGAAACAACAATTTCAGAACGTTAAAGTTAATCCTCTGCTTTATGGACTTCCACTCCAACACTTCAAGCATTTCTCGTATATGGGTTCTAATTTCTGCCCTTAAAATAGCTCGCATAAATCTATTTTGTATCTTTTGGAGACGATATATTTGTGTTTGGTTCATTATAAAAAATACTGATGAACAATAGTCAATATGTGGGGCAACAATTGATTCGTAGAATATAATCTTTGTTTCAAGCGGCAGTTTGTCCTTAGTTCTATTAAAAAGTCCCAATTTTTTATTCATCTTTTTAGCAATATAGTCCAAATGATCGTTGAAATTTAAATTTTCATCAATAACAACACCCAGGTATTTATATTTTTTTACACGATCTATGATTTGGTTATCTACTTTTATATTTTCATCACATTCTATTGTAGTCCTTATTGACATTACCATATACTTAGTTTTTGAAATATTAAGTGATAGTTTGTGGAACATTAACCATTTCTTTAAATTCTCTAAATCTTGGTTTATTTTTTGTACAGCTTCTATAAGGGTTGGTGCAGAAGTTGTAATTAGCGTATCATCTGCAAACATATTCACTTTACAATCTTTTATGACTGTGACTATATCATTAATATATAGGATGAAAAGCAATGGTCCTAATATAGATCCCTGGGGAACTCCTAGATTGTTTGGTGTAAATTTAGAGACACAGTTATCTATCTTTGTGTATTGTTGCCTTCCTTCGAGATAATTAGTGAACCATTCAAGTTCTTTCCCTTGTACTCCATATTTAATGAGCTTTTTAAGCAAAATTTGTCTATCGATTGTTTCAAAAGCGCGTTTAAAATCCAGGAAAACTGAAACCACAACTTTATTATCATTTATTTCTGCCTTCCAGTTATCTAGCATTAGATTTAATGCTGTTTCGCATGAGTGCAGCTCTCGAAATCCGGATTGTTGGTCGACTAGTATATTATTTTTGTTAATGTGGTTGATTAATTGATTTTTAATCACACGTTCCATTATCGCTTCATACGGTGGCAACATATTGATTGGGCGTAATTCTTCTGGTGTCATCGGTTTAGTAGTTTTGGGAATTGGTATTACTGTTGATATTTTTCATGATTCAGGTACTTTAGCTTGATTTAAACTTTGATTAATTAACTCTGTGAAATTTTTTGAGAATATGTATTTGATTTTTCATCGCATCCATCATGACAGTTCGATTTATTCCATCTATTCCTGCATTAGAATTCATGCTACTTATAATATTGGATAAATCCTGATGAGTTACATTTTGAAAACAGAATTTTTCTGAGCATTTATCCACATCCGAAAAATCCCAATCCTTTACTTCAGGAATACTATTGTGAATATTAATCACACTGGATACAAATGACTGATTTAGAGCCTCAGCTAATTCGTGCTTCTCAGTTATTATTTTATTGTTAAATTGAATATTCCACTGTGTTTTATTTTTAGTTTTATACATCGATTTTAACGTTTTCCAAAGTTCTTTTGGTTTATTTTTGTTTTCGATGAATTTACTTTTGAAATAAATTGATTGCTCTTTCCTCAGTGATTGTTTATACAAATTTCTGGATTTTTTATAATTATCCCAGTTATCCTTTGAATTAAAAATTTTTAAAACGCCATAGTTACGTAATTTATCTTGTTTCAACGACTTTAAGTTTTGAGAGAACCATGGTATTTTATTCTCTCTTCGAATTGTTGCCATATGTGTTAATTCATTCACACAGGTTTTTAACTTTAATACTAAAACTTTAGCTTTTTGGTTTATTTCTGCACCTCCTTGAAATCCCAGTAGTTTTTGATTTAAAGAGTTGTTTATTGATTCAGAAGAGTAATTTTTCCATGATCTTATTTCTACTGCTGCAACTTCTTCTGCTGGCATTTTCGTTTTATTATTTATACTAACAGCTAACATGTAATGATCGCTAATTTGTTGTTCTTTGACTACTTCATATCGAATATTCTGTGAATTAGTAATTAATATATCTATTAAGCTCTTGCTGTTATATGTAACTCTAGTATGATCATTTACTATCTGAATCAATCTATTATCTGTGATCAACTGTTTCAATTTAACACTGTAAAATTCATTGGATTTAACATCAATATTGCAATCACCGAAAATAAAATTATTTTTGTTGTGGTTTATGACATTTTCTAACCATTCATCAAAGTGACTTAAGAATACTGCATTCGTTGTTTGAAATGATCGATAAACTACTCCAAATATGCCAGTTTTTTTTTCCTCCTAATGAATTAAAACTTTTATTAAGAAAAGCCGCAGGAATTCTGGAAGAATATCTAGTGTATTTACTGGTTCTTCGTCCAATAAATCATCACAATGGTGTATAAGACATTTCAATGATTTTAGAGAACGCAAGTTTGAATTTATGTGATTAATTAACTCCGCCAATTTTTCGGTAAATGGCTCGATTACACGCTGGATACCAATATTTTTCTCATAAATGATCACGACATATTACCAACATTAAAATCAAGCCATTTTGTAAAATCACCACTAAACATGATATATGATTTATTTATTTATTTATTTATTTATTTATTTATTTATTTATTTATCAACACATGGAATAAAGCATATAGCTTTTCTATTCCAACTATTATCTAGTTACAATAGTGTACAGTATAAACTTATAAAATACATATAAACAAACACTAATTAGAAATTATTTTTAATAAAATCAAAAACCAAAGATTTAAATTTTGATAAAGGTCTTGCACTTCTAATCTCAACCGGAACCCTATTCCAAATTGTAAAAGTTGTAAACAAGGGTGAGTTATTGTAGACATTGGATCGGTTGGCTGGCAGAATTATGCTACCATTGCGAATAGATCCAATTTTTATTTTATTGTATAAGTACAAGGGAACCCGATTATTAATAATTTTATATAGCGATGCTACGCTCTATAATAAAAGAACTGAATCATTGTGCAGCCGAGCAATTCCTTAAACATTGCAGAAATATGATCATATTTTCTTAATCCGTTGACATACCTCACAATATTATTCAGAGTAACTTGTAGAATATTGCAATAAATCGAATCACAACTTAAATAGAGGGATTCACAATATAATACATGGGGTATTACTAATGATTTCGAAAGCAAAACCCGAATATTTTTGGGACATATGTGTTTATGAAGCTTCAGTCCATATAAAATAGAATTAATTTTATTACAAACATTAATGACTTGAGAATCCCAGCTAAATCTACTGTTAATACAGATTCCAAGGTTATTTACATGATTTAGAAATGGAATTTTTATATTATTAATAAAGATATCAGGAATAATTGAGAAATTATTCCTAGAAATGAAAATTGCCTGTGTTTTCGCGATGTTCAATGAGATTCCATTCGATTTTGACCATACCAATATATTAGATAGATCTAGGTTAAGATTATTGAAAATTTCCAGAATATTATCACTAGTACCACCAAGATATATTTGACAATCATCAGCATACATGTGACATTTGGAATATTTTATTGCAAGCGGCAGATCGTCTATGAACAGGGAAAATAACGTTGGGCAAAGAATGGTTCCTTGAAATACACCTGTCGGTATTCGTTCAGAACCCGATTCTTTACCATTTATGACTACTTTTTGATATCTTTCGGATAAATAGCTGTGCAAAAGTTTAAGGGATGTTTTATCAAAGTTAAAGAAAAGCAACAGCTTTTGTAATAACAGTATGTGATTTAGAGAGTCAAATGCTTTAGAGAAATCCAATAGTATTAACACGATAAACGAGTTTTGTTTGTCAAGATGGTGTGCAAGATCATCAACAACATGAAGCAGAGTGGTGCTAGTACTGTGATTATTACGAAATCCAGATTGAAATTGGTTTAAATAATTATGCCTTACTAAATGCTGGCTGATCTGATCCCGGAGTATAATCTGGAAAACTTCAGATAAAATCGGTACCAGACTAATCGGTCTAAGGTTATCCAAGGAGTCGTTATTCTTTTTTTTCATTATGGGAATCACAATGTTTGTTTTCCAGATATCTGGAAATATAGACTGCATGATACAAATATTAATAAGGTAGGTCAATTGCGATACAATATGCGGTAAAATAGCCTTTAAGAATTTCAGATTAATTTTATCATGACCAGGCGAGTTAGATTTTATCTGATAAACAGCTTTGACAACGTCGATTTCACCGACACTACTAAAAGAGAAATACATTTGCTCAATAGTGTTTGTAATGTCAAAGTTAGGTAGTGGAAGAGTGACACATGCAGACTGTCCACCACAAAAATAACGGTTGATGACTGAGGGATCCATATCAGTTAAAATATCAGACTTACTTTTCCCCAATCCAACTCTGTGGATGTTATTCCAGATTCGTTTCATAGCTAGTTTACAGTTACCAAAGAAGTAACTCTGTTTAGAACTTCTTATCAAGCTAGTTACTCTGTTGCGTTCAATGCGATATAACTCCAGGTACTTTAAGTTGGATGATCTTTTATATTTAGCAAACGCTCGGTCCCTCACTGACATACTTGTAGTGATACGGGTATTTAGCCACGGAGCCACAGATTCGTTATCTACTATTTGCTTAATAGGAACACAATTATTATGGATGTCATACAGACAGTCATAAAATGATTGGAATAAAGAGTTGACGTTATAAGTCGAATGCATAAAGCTCCAATTAAAATTCGAAAAATAATTCATGATCAACTCTGTGTCCAATTGGCTATAGTCGTAGATATGTTTGTATTCAATTTTCACACGGTTTAATTTAACTTTATACGAAATGACGAGTAAGTCATGGTCAGATATATCTGGGAGATTATATTGACTAGACCTTACAACCCTAAAGTAATCCGACTCAGATACAATAAATTGATCAAGCCAAGCTCCACCACGGGTTAGTGAAAATGGAACCGAAATTAAGTGGTTAACTTTTAAAAGATCGTGAAATTTGTGCGAGTTAGCGAGCATATTAATATTCATATCACAGCCTATAATGAAATGACTATAGTTTGAAACATGTGAGGAGAGGATTTCCTGGAAATTATCTAAATCGGCTTGCACTGGTTTTTTTAGGTATGTAACAGACAACAATCAAAACAGTAATTGAAGGAAGTATCAGTTCAGCCATCAGAACTTCAATAATACCATAAGTAAAAGAATGAACGAGCTTAACCTTAAACCATTTCTTATAGTAGAGACAAACGCCTCCGCCAATTTTATGCGTTCTGTCATATCTCAAGATATTATAACCGTTCAGCGCAACAGATTCATTATTAATTCTATTAGTGAGCCAAATTTCTGCAACACAAAATATGTCAAGATTTTGTTTACTGATAAATATTCTTAATTGGTCGATATGGCAGAACAAACTACGAGCATTGATGAATCCAAAGTCTACACATGTAGCGTTAGTAACATTACCAAGCTTAGATGACCGGTTTGGTATTGATGACGAGTTCAGATTGAGAATAGAATCCGCAAATGACCTAAAATATAAAAACATATTTAAAAGCAATTCAAACAAATTAAAAAATTTAAAATATAGAACATAACTAATATTACGGTTGCCCGGAAAATTGGTGAAATTATGAATATTGCTGTTAAGCTTATTATGCTGGCAATGTTGCGGTGTCGGGAAATCTCCGTGAGCGTCGAAAGTTGATAAATGGTTTTACAGCGCATTCCAAAGGCCAAATACTTCCATCATAGGCCTTCTCGAAAACTGCGGAATCCAAACCAACTTTGAATGAAATGAAATTCAGCAAACTTCTATCAGCCGATTTAGAGACCAACTCGTGACACTCAATTTCCGCCACTGGAACTTGCAGTTTGTTATGGAGGTGTTTTTTAATGTCGTCGCAGGTAGTCGATGGTTTAAAATTTGAGGCATGTAGAAACTTTTTGGGTTTTACTATCTCTAGCTGAGTATTCGTATTATCGGTGCCAGAAATGACTATTTGTTGTTTTTTAGAATTGTCAATCGAATTGTCAATCGAATTGACGCTTAGTGCCGCTGTATTCGTAGTATTAGGACTTGCAACCAGGTTACTTATAGCTTGGAAATTGGCGAATAAATTATTCAACAAGCTGCTAACCTCATTCAACTGGGCCATCAACGTTTGGATCAGATGTTGATGATTGCTGTGGTTACTTAAGCAGTCAGAACAAACAAATTGAATGTTTACATTGTTATTGCACAGTTTTGCATTGGCGTTTGATAACGAAGAGCCACCAAAATGGAACATTTTCTCGCACCCACCAAAGCATTTTAGTACGTTGTTATCAGTGAACGCAACTTCACATTTATTGCATTTGTTTTTATTCATGTTGCAATTGAAAAACTCAAACAACAGCCCCAAAAACAAAAAATAAAAAGTACGTCACGTGTACAGTTCGATGTATATGGTACGAGTTCACTAAATACAGTTGTAAATAGAATGAGTTATTGCTGATAAAATGTATCTTCACAATGATAAAATACCGTTTCACAGAACAGAAAATCACTTTAAAATGTTTTATTACATAAATTTTTAGATATATTGCACTATTTGATAACCAGACTGAATGTAAGGATATAAAACTAGTTACCACTCACAAAACTAATCCTTTGATCAATACCGAAATTAATATAATATTTGTTTTTGTTATTTTTAAATAATCAAAATACTTTAAGCACAGAAAAAAAATTTTACGTCTGCACACAATGAATGCAAACAATTGAATGAATGCAAACAATATGATCGAGTATAGCAGGTTTTAATTCAGAATAAGTCTCTTCATATTTGGCACGTTCTGCATTTTTGCAGCAATTCTTGTGTCCAATAATGATGACCAAATTAAAAGCTTAGTCAAGTGGTATAGCAAGCAATTTTCTCTTCATGTATATAGTTAAATAAAACTGTTTGGTTAATTTCAAAATTTCAAAATAAATTAGGGCACAGAAATATATTTCTGTAACATAATATATAACCTCAACATTGACAAAAATTAATAAAATTCAGAATGGATGCTATGCCGATCGTAAATCCGGAATAATTGTGTTGAGAGCGAACCCTTTTGTAAATTAAACTCCGTTGACGGTCAAAAGTTTAAAAGTTTGTCTCATAAATTTGTCCCAGATGGTTTTCATAAAATTTGTTTAGGATCTAAACCTCCAAATGAATCTCAAGTACTCTACTACTGCTCTGATACACAGACTCTATTTCTATATATGAAAGCACAAGACCAAACAATAAAACAAAAAATATTCCATTATTCAAAAACGATTAAAATATTCCCAAGCCATACCATCATTACCCCTCATATTACTGCAATTTGCAACATAATAAAAACAAAAAAGCTTTCATTATGTAAAACTTTTAAATAAGCTAACCATACTACCACAATCAAAATTATTTTTTTTACATTTTTTATTCGTATTCAAACAGAATTAAATAAATAAGTTTTATAAAATTAGAGATACAAAAGCTTTTTTGTTGTTGTTGTGTATATACGGCGTACTCTCGTTTAATACTAAAAAAAAAATTTTTTTACAAAAGAGAGGAAAGCTTTTTTCTTTCGTTCGTACATTTCTAAATAAATTTTTATTTTTTTTAAATTTATAAATAAAGATGTATGATAAATAATTCATTATAATTTAATAATATAACAAAAAACGAAATAATTAAAATATCATTAAAATTTAATTAAATTTTATAATAATTGTAAAAAAAAAAATAAAAAATAAATATTTTTAGTATAAAGCTTTTGTAATAATAATAAGCTTTTTGTGTACGAGTTTCTTATATGCATACGCTAAATTATTTAATTTTACCGCTTGTGAGTGAGATGTTGTGGATGGTGACGAGTAAACAGTAAATGAGAATGTATTATTATTGGATTAGATAAAAAAACAAAGAAGATGAGGGACGGTAATTGTTTCCCACACTGTAGCTATATATGGGTTGTTGTGTTCAACATAAAAATTATAGTACTGAGTGAATTCAAGTATTACTTTTGGTATAAAAATAACTTTTTGAGATGAACAAATTGTTATTTGCCATAATGCTGTGTACAATACAGTAGCATCATATATAAGGGGTAACAACAATAGATTGCATTTTTATTTTTACAATACACTTATGGTTAATGTTAAGATTTTTGATGTTTTGTTATCCACACACCACATATGATAAGCATGCGGGAAAAGCTCGTTTTTGTAACGATGAGGTTAAATATTTAATTATTTGCAAGTGTTGGTGTAAATATGCAGAAATAAAAAAAAATTTAAAACTTTAATCATAATAAAGTTGTGTGGTTTTGCTATTTTTTGGTTCCAGTCTGATGTTTAAATAATATTGCACTCGTGAAAAGTTGTGATGAATAATGTTGCATTGGATATAAAAAATGTTGTATCCATCAAATGATAGAAATTGTCAAATATGTTATCTCGAAAGTGAAAATATTTTATATATTTAAATTTGTTCCTTTTTTAAATGTGCCAATATTACAGTTTTACAATTGTAACCTTGTTAACGAGGAACAGTTTCGGCGCCGATTCATGTTTTCTAAAGAAGGTGTTCATTGCCGGCATTCTCCAAGAAGATCTGAAAGCGTTGGACTTTCGTGGATATCCTTTCACCACAATTCAACAAATTTTGTTATGTTTGAGGTATTAGGCTACAGGATTATTTCAAATTGTGATTGGTGATTTACTAGGTGTAAACCAGAGTTCAGCTGGCGATATAATCCATAGAGTTTAAAGAGGTTGTGCTTGAAAAAATAAGGATTTTATAAAGATGCCTGTGGGGTATGCACGTGAAGTTTTTCCTAAACTTCTCCTAAACCTTACAATTCCTTTACACTGTTAAATTTGATTTTATTAATTCATAAAAACTCGTTATTCTTGTAACGAAGCACTTCGAATACTATCATACAATTCATATTAATGACAAAATAGGGCATGTATGGCCATAAACAATTTTAGGGGAATCAAAGGAAAAGGGGGTTCCTGAAACCAATTTGTGAAATTGCACAGAAGTGAACAGAATTTTTAACTAAATTTATTCTCGTCTCGAAGTAATTCGAGTACTACCATCGTTGTGGCTATGTAATTCTAATAACTTGTAATCCAGAGCATATATGCCAATAAAATATTTTGGGGGAATCGGAGGATAAGGGGGTCCCCGAAATCAATTTTGTGAAATTATATCCGATCAGAAATTCTTTGGATGATAATCGATTGTTAATGTGTCTTCAATTGAATTTAAGTAAAAAAATTGAGGTGTGGCCAACACACGACTTTCTTTTACGAACAGAGAATTTTGAGAAATTTTATTTTTTTCTTAATTTTTTTTTTTAATTTTTAATTTTTTATTTTTATTTGTTTTTAATTTTTGGAAACATTTTGTATTAAGTAGTTTTTTGTAAACCTTATACTTTTTAATATATTTGCAAAATAAATTTTATGGACCAAGGGAGTGGCCACTTCCGGTTAGCCGATTTGGAGTAATATTCACTGGGACCTCTCCATTTATCAATAAAGCTTAAATCTGAAGTTTCAGTTCGATTGGTTAAACCATCTGGGCTGTAGAGAGGACACAGACAGACTAACAGACTGACAGACTGACAGACGGACAGACTGACAGACTGACAGACAGACACCATTTCGAAACCCACTTTTTCTGACTCAAGGGACCTCAAAACAAATAAATCTCTAAAAATCTCAAGGTCCAAAATTTTCATGATTACTATACTTTATTTTACTAGAGTAAAAGAAAGTAAAAATCGAAGAGACTTATTGTATATCTGGTATTCTTTGGATCATTACGACTATAGTATTATACCCACTGGCATACACGAGCATTCATATATTGCAATAAAAAGGCTGATTTCAATTTCTCGTTTCGTTTATGAAACCTATAACAATTCTTTGAACCAAGAACCAAAATTACTTTGACGAATAATCTCTACGGCAATGTTTACAAAAATTATTAATAATAAAATTCTCAGTTGAGCAGAACACATGTATTTTTCTCTGACATTGCTTGCAAGTTTCAGTATTACTATTTGCAATATGCGACACATTTTCGAAGCATATTAAACAATTATCTTTGACAGACAGTGAATTTCTAAGTATCATTACTTGAAGGTTGTATCTATATTGAGTTAAAGCGGCTATGTAGCTTTCTTTTTCGGATAGGTGAATTTCTATAGTAAAATTACATTTCACTAACAGATCAATACTATAAATCAAAAGGACTCCACAATTAGAAGAATCCCTTTGTTTTGGAAAAGCCTGATTTGTTTTTATTTCAAACGTGGGATAGGTCAATTTCCTCATTTTTCCTAGCTGTTTCAAATAATTTTGTGCTAGATCTCCTTCGGGTTTCAAAATTTTTTTAGGGGATAATGGATCGTACGTAACAATTATATTTAAATCTAAGTCTATGTAAATGAGAACCCAGTGATTTTCATTAATACATAGTGGGAAGAAAATATATGTATCTCACTTCAGGGAAAATTTGGAGCTCAAATTGGCTGTCGGAGTTTTCGTCGTATATAAACGATTCATGTGTATTAAACACTTTTATTACCTGATAAGGATCTAAACAGACCGAATTTTTGTTTTTGGTTACCAGAGAGATGCATAGGTATAAAACGTCATCAGTTAAATACCCATTGCCGGCTAATGATGAAAAACAAGAAATATTAAGACTTGTTACCCAATGGTTATTCATTTTAAAATGACCTAACTTGATTAAGTGGTTCTTGAAATTATTATAATAGTCTACAATATCTAGCAAATGATTTGGAAGAAGCGTAATAACATTTTTAGATTCACCTTGAAAAGTTAGCCGACGTCCAGGTTTTCTATATCTTGCAAAAGCTCCTGGCCCTGAATATTTTAAATACTTCCTTTTCGGTTTTCTATTCCATTCCTCTGATATTTTAAAAATATTTTCTGGATTGGTGACATCAATATTGCTTTTAGAACCAGGTGTGCATTTTACTATCGCACAGAATTGATTTTGGGTAGGAATTCCTTTTGTTTTATCATTAATTTTATTTTTTGGTTTTTGAGATAATGAATTCCTTTTTCTATGTCGTAGCACAGGTTCAAACCGTATCGATTGAATGCGCTGTGCAGATTTTTCTCTTAAAAGGTCAACAAACCTTCCAACTTTCATATGTGTTTCTACCATGTACTTATTTTTCAAAATATTAAACCAATTTTCCGCTAAGGCGCTAGATACTCTATTCACATGTGTAATTTTCTTTAAATAAACAGAAGCCCAAAGTGGTAGGTATGTTATATATTGTTTTAAGAAATAGGTTATAAAATTTGGACAATAAAATTCATTAGTAACAGTATCAATATCTTTTATATTACAAGCCATTTCGGAATATATTTCATAATATCTTTTATAGTACTCGGACGTATTAGTATTTTCCGGATACTCGGTTTCATCATCATCCTTTTCTATATGACTATCTTTCGAAATTTCCAAATCATTATATTTACTATTATCAGTAGAATACATCTTTTCTACAACATTAATAAATTTAGAATAGGCTTTCTCAAATCCATCGTCTTTGGTTTTTGAAAGGCAAACTGTACAAAAAATTGCAAATATTTGATCTATGTCTTCTAAATGATCTGCATCTAGAATTAGATTTACAATAACTAATATAAACTCCCGAACATGTTTTTTGCAATTTGATATTTTATTTTTAATTTGCCGTACAATTATTGCTATAAAATGGCAGCAACATATAAATGTTATTATTATTTCACTGGATTGTCCAGTTATTAAAATTTTGTATGTGTATTGTAAGTAAGAAGCTGAATCGATATTGTTCATTTTTAAAATGGAGTTAATAAGGACCCAGGACCAATCTGTAAGGAAGTAGAGGGGCATTCGTACTTTTGGTTGGCAAAGCTTTATTTCTGATTGTAAATCAATGAATAGTTTTGATATTGCGGCTACACCATGTTTGCTGCTTATCAGTTCTGCAATTGGTACAATTATGCCATTCACTTTAATGACACAAGCATAGTAAAATATTTTTTTAAAATCATGGGAGGTACAACATTTGGGCGATCGTACTACACTCCCTGTTGCGTCAACGTGGATACAGCAATTCTCTGAATTGTTTAAAAGTTCGAGCTTTGTTTTGCGTAAAAGAGTCACTGACAGTGGATTAGAAACGGAATAAATGTAGTCATCATTCGCCGGTTGACTAGCTCGTCTGTACATCACATCATGCACCTCACAATCGAAAACCAAATCTTTTAAAAGTTTCCTCTCGGACTTGGCTTTCCGCAAATTAACCAAAATTACGAACTCTTGTGTATTTCCAGCTTTCGCTAAGTCAAAATTTAAATTATTGTAGGACTTAAGTAGAATATTATGGGCGAAATCATTCTCCATTTCATTCTGTTTTGCAATTTTTCTCTGACCCCGAAGTTGAACAAATTCTTTTACATCACCATGATCAATCATATCATCACCAATAGTGAAGAAAGACATTAGGAAATCTCGGCGTAACTCAAATTTAAATTGTTGTTTGTGATTTCGGTATTTACAAACAGCATAAACTACTGTATACGAACTATTTATGTTTATTGATTTAAAGCATAAAATGCAGGTGTTCCCCGCAACTGTCATGGCTTCACGTATTTTAGTTCTAATTAACTCGTAATTACGGGTTTCAAAATATAGGTCACCCAATTTCATAACCCCACGGTGTAACCAACTATTCCGTGATGGTCCCTCAATTATAATTGGAAAGTTTTCGTTAAAATGTCGATCATTTAATGATTCAGAATTATTTGATGAACTACTTAAATTAAAAGGAGGTTCATGGATCAAGTGAATTGATGATTCATTCTTATCAGAATCTTGAAGCAAATTAACACCATTTCTATGATATCTGAAATAATTATAAATACGGTTCCGATTAACCACATTATTATTAATCTTCATCATTTGACATAATGATTTCATTTTTCCCGAATCGTGCCTTGGAATTTTAAAATTGTCTCCAAATATAATTCTAGCGCACTTTAACAGTTTGGTGGCATCAAATTTTGGTAAATTACCACTTTGCTTTTTATTATATTTTTTCACCATTTTAAAAGTAATCAAAAATAGAAAAAAATACACTATTAAATAAGTTTTATATTAGACAATAAAATAAAAATTAAAATATAAAAATATACATATAATCAAACCTGATCTAATACCTTAATTTATGTTATACTAAACTATATCTAATACTAGTAACTATAGTAACTAAATTATAACTAATAACTAGAAACTAAGGGAACTAAACTAATAATATTATAATAATATATAACTAATTCTTATCGACTAAAATAACTAAATCAAGAATTCAATAAAAAATATATTATAACAAATTACAAAACAACTATCAACCAATCAATCAAACAATATAAAAATCACCTCCACAACTACCAACAGCCTAAAAATAAATCTAAAAAATGACACTATTATAAAAATATAATGAGCTCAATATGGACACACCTCTAAACGCTTTGAAATTTAAACAACGAATGAAAAAATTAAAGTAAATTCACGTCTATTTATACCTTTTCAAACTTTTTTCTTTTCGATAAAAAATTATTATTATTTCTTTTATGTATGTATTTCTGGCCGTTATATTTATATATTTATATTACCCCCTTATGCCTTATCCTCCGATTCCCCCAAAATTTTTTATTGCCATACATGCCCTGGATTACCAGTTATTAGAATTACATAGCCACAACGATGGTAGTACTCGAATTACTTCGAGACAAGAATAAATTTAGTTAAAAATTCTGTTCACTTCTGTGCAATTTCACAAATTGGTTTCAGGAACCCCCTTTTCCTTTGATTCCCCTAAAATTGTTTATGGCCATACATACCCTATTTTGTCATTAATATGAATTGTATGATAGTATTCGAAGTGCGTCGTTACAAGAATGACGAGTTTTTATGAATTAATAAAATCAAATTTAACAGTGTAAAGGAATTGTAAGGTTTAGGAGAAGTTTAGGAAAAACTTCACGTGCATTGTGGGGTTAAGGAAGTTAATAAAATACAGGAACATTTTTATAACAATGCAGGAATAGCTAGCTGTATTGTGTGCATTGATCGTACTCATATACCAATCAAATCTCCTGGTGGAGACGATGAAGAATTGTATCCTAATCGAAATGGATATTTTTCGATTAATACACAAACAATATGTTGGTAAATTGCTCGATATTGTTGCAAAGTAATTAAATTTTAATTTATTCAATTCATTTATATATTAAGACAATTTTTGTTTCCTTGTTTAGGTGGTTTAGATTTTCACATGACCGGACAATATTTAATTTTTCACAAATTAAGGCTCGATTTAAGCAAAACGAATTCAGCAGTATTCTGTTGATTGGTGATTCTGGTTATGGATGCACACCTTATTTATAGCCTTATTTCCGCAATCGTATCACTTGGTCGGTCGTCGAGAATTTAATTTAATTTTATTTTATTTTTTTACTGTGATTTTGTGTGGTGTTAAAATTAAGTGATTAATAAAATTAAAATTAATAAGTTAAAACTTAATAGTTAATTTTATTTATTCAAAATAATAATAAAAATAAAAGTGAGTGATTTTGGCTTAGTGAGTCATTTTGTGTTGTAAGCGCGAGTTACGTGCTTCAGACTCCACACTAACAATGTCGAATACCAATACGGCTATTCGACCACCTAGAACATAAACTATTTCTTATATATTAATAATATAATCAAATTTCGTTAAACTTAAAATAAATAACAAATAAATAATTTTTCAGTTTATTATATTAAATTTCATTTGATAAACAATTAAATACAAAGAACAACGATAAATACATAAATCGTTGCCTTTGTAATTTTTATTATCTTTACACTAAATGTTTAGTCTTTTTTTTAATCTCCTCTTTTATTTTAAAAGAATAAAAGACCAGAATTGTAATAACCTCCAATTGAGTAACATTCATTAATATACTGAATAAAAATAATTTGTTAAAGTGAAAATAAATAATTTAGTTTTTTTTATAAAATAACCACGACTGTGATGCATCAAGCTTTAACTCGCGGTTCTTTTTTTGCAACCGACCTACAAGTACGGGAAAATTCAATTGCTGCTCTGAAAGGTACATTGGATAGCCACGCGGTCTAACAAAGCAAGGTAAGTGTTGTCTGTATTTAAGTGTATTGATTATATATTTTTGAATGCTATTCGCACAACACATGGAAGCTTTCCTGATGCTGCCAGAGTTTAAAAGAGATACTCGGGAAGAAATCTAACGACTATTAAGTTTTTTTCGATCATCCATACATACAATTTCTCAATTAAATGTCGAATCAAGGGAAGCGATTTTCGTTCATATTGTGTTGCAGGAACTATTGTACATCACGATACTCGAACATTCTGCCTTCAATCCTTCGATGCAAAGAAGATACCACTATGCCAAGAACCCATCATCCAATCTGAATGAATCGTTTTCATCGTCAAAAAATTCATGGGAATTTATCAAAACAACCCCCAATTCATCAAATAGGAAACCAAATATATTCCACGTATCCAATTCAAAATACCAGTACAGTGTCAACATTGGCGAGAACCACACATTTTACGGAAATGTTCGTCGTTTCTCAAACTATCCATACTATCGAATTGTTTCAATTGCCTTGGATTTAATCACTTATCGCCAAATTGTCCCAGCCAAAGGAATTGTGCCACATGTTGTGGTAGCTAACATACATTGCTTCATTTTGTGAAATCCAACGATGATTCAGTTACATCATCATCCGCGTCTAGCCTTACGACGCAATTCCAATTTGTAACCACGCTACGAAATCAAAAAAATCGAAACCGTCAAATATTATTAGCTACTGCGATCATCCATATTCGTGCTAATAACGGTCAACTCATCCCATTTCTTGCTTTATTCGATCAAGGATCATAAGCCACCTTAATAACTCAAGCAGCTGCTCAACGTTTAGGCTTACCAAGACATCCATTCGCGCCCAGGTAAATGGTATTGGTAGTTCTCAAACTAATCACAGCAAAGTAATAATTTTAATTGCCATCAGATCGTGCTACGACGATCATTTCGAATGTCACACTGATGCAATGATTCTCGATAAATTGACCATAAAGGTACCTTCATATAGCGTCGACTTCACCGATTGGGACCATATTCAAAAATTATCTTTAACGGATCCACATTTTTCACAACCGAGCCATATCGATGTGCCCCTATGCCGTGGAAAAATTGGTACTCCAATAGCTCAATATACTGCGTCGGGATGGATATTATCAGGTGAGATTATTCAGACTCATTCCTCGACCATCAATGTATCCAGCTTTCATTCTCAAATCGAAATTGATGCACTTCTACGCAAGTTTTGGGAAATAGAAGAAATCCAAAACGAAAAAACATTGTCCAAGGAAGACAATTGGTGTGAAGAGTTCTTTCAGAAAACTCACATGCGTCAATATAATAGCAAATATTTAGTTCAGTTACCACTCAAGTCACAGTATGATTCGAATGCAGTCATCGGTTCATCATACAAAATGGCTTATGATCGATTTTTACAATTAAAAAGGCGTTTCCATCGAGATCCATCATTCCATTTACAATATTCTTCAGTCATCAACGAATATCTCGAACTAGGATAAAGGTAATTGGAAACATCTAAAATAACGTCGCTTCATTTCAGTGTTGCTGTTTACCACATCATTGTGTCGTGTTTGACGCTTCAGTGAAAACGTCAAACCAACAGTTACTGAACGACATTTTACTAACGGGTCCAGCGCTTCCATCAGACGTATCAGCTGTCATCATCAACTGGCGACATGTATCCTCAACACACTCAATATCAGCGGTTTTTATGGAGAAATTCGCCGGATGAAAACATCAAAACCTATCGATTAAACACAGTGACATTTGGCACGTCCAGCGCACCCTACACTATGCGATTCGTGTAATGCATCAGTTGGCTCACGACGAAGAAGACAATTATCTACAGGCTGCAGTTGCTCTTAGAAATCAAATATATGTCGATGACATACTTCCTGGAAGTCATACAATCGAATCGACAATTGAGCTTCAACAGGAAATAATACAATGTCTACAATCCGCCGGTTTTAAATTAAGAAAATGGTCAAGCAACGCAGCACAGGTACTATTATCAATTTCACTACTAGAGTATCGCGAGAACAAATCATATTTCTTAGTCGGACAAAATGACTCGATTAAAGCACTCGGTATGTATTGGCACCCTTTAAATTTTGAATTTCACTATAAAATAAATTTCGATCTAGAAACTAAGAATCAACGAAACGTACGATTCTATTTAAAATTGCTCACTTATTTGATCCATTGGAATGGATCAATCCAATTGTTTTAGTCGCCAAAAGGTTTCTTAAACGATTGTGGTACGAAGGACTTGATTGGGACGATCAACTTCCACAGAATCTAGCTCAAGATCGGCAATCATTCTTCGTGAGTTTGAACAATATTAATCAAATCAAAATTCCTCGTTGGATACATACTGACAACAGTCAATAAATTTTCCAACTTCACACGTTTTGTGATGGATCAATGCACGCTTATTCTGCTGCAACATATTTACGAATCGAAACAGTTCATGCGGAGTTATTCTGGCAACGAAATTGCATCAATACATGGAGTCAATCCTCCAAATTTCGATCAATCCAATAACCAGTCATTTTAGAACTGACTCCACTATTGTTTTGTCGTGGATTCGAGGAGATCCAGATCGATGGTAAACATTTGTCTGCAATCGAGTACATAAAATTCTCGACACTACCAATATCATACAATGGCGTCATGTATCCACTTTAGATAATCATGCTGATATCTCAAGCTATGTTGGTGTGAATCTCGTTGGCCCAAAGAAGATGCTGCTAAATGGCCAGAATCATTTCTTCTCTCATACGACTCCAAGGAAAAGGACAACGATTCAGAAATCAAGAAACCTTTTATCACGGCATCGATTACTACCAATCCCTAAGAATGTATTACGCAAAATTGCAGTATGGATTTTACATTTCATCAATAATTGTCGTGAAAAAACAAATTGAAAAAACTTACTGAATGGAGACAGAGTGTTATTCCATTACATACCATTGTCCAATTGGAAGCATTGTCAACAGAAATTGCAGCGCTTAGTAACAAAAAACAAAAAAACAAAAATAAAAATAAAAAAAAAAATAAAATAAAAATGACTGTTGTTTTGTTTACCAGAACAACAGGCTAAAGTACGACGCTAAAGGAAGAAATAACATTAATAAAAAAAACCCAAATCCAAGGTGAGACACGTGCGCCGAGGGATGAATGATCATGGGTTAGTTGGTCTCTAGCACGGAACTCCGGATACCTGGCGACCTCCGGTTTCAATTAAGCCTTACCACAGCCTTGCAAATTCAGGATGCCATCATGGAAACGGTGACAGATTTGCCGCTAGACGGAGTCAGCCCCAACTTCCTGGGCTGCCATACTAGGAACATATGGCTAACTGTCAACTGTGCGGACGAGGACACGGCGGCGTGGCTTACAGCCGTCATACCCAAATTAAAACTATGGGAGGGGGCAACCATCAAAGTGGTCAAGGAAGACGAGCTTCCTCGCCCCAAGATCTTCTTCGTATACTTGCCACTTTGCGGCAAGGAGATGGATGAAAAGATACTTCGCCGATTGGCAATTCAAAATAAAGAATTGAGAGGAGCGGACTGGAGGGTTGTGGCAAGGAAGGAGCGGGAGGGCGACCTCCTCCAGGTGACCATGTCCGTTTCTCAAAAACAACGGAGATCCTCAAAAGCTCCAACTATAGAGTAAATTGGATGTTCGGCGCCGTACACTTTCGCCCTAAGAAGGAAAAAACTAGGGATGGGTATACCACAAGGGGGGTCGAGTGGAGGGGACCGGAACCACCAAAGATGGCAGCGGCGAAAGACGTGGTACGCGCTAGAGATACCTCAGAGCATGGCGAGACAAATAGGCCTAGCACATCAGGTGTGGCAAGGCCAAGACCGAGCCAAGGTAAAAAGGGGAAAAGCTACGGCTTAAGCCCAAGGGGCAGGGTGGCACAATCACTCCCTAAAAAGAGAGAACAAGGCTTTTCAGAGCCCAATGATAAGGTATAGTAAGATGGTGCATGGTTCAACACACCACACATCCTTGAGAATTGTGCAGATAAATCTCCATAGATCCAAGGCGGCCACTTGTAATCTAAGCGGCCTTTTCTTAACAAAGAACTGGGACATAGCGCTCATTCAGGAGCCGTGGGCCCACAATGGAAAAATCAAAGGTTTGCCGAGTAAAACAGGTAAGCTAATTTACAACACGGAAGAGGATAGGCCGAGTACAGCAATTTTCTGTCGCTCGACACTTAACATATTCTCCATTAATGAATTTATTTCCAGGGACCTAACAGCGATCTCGATAGAGGCGCTTTTACCCAAAGGAGGCCGAAGCACGCTCAACTGTGCCTCGGCATATTTTCCCGGGGACGAAAACGACCCACCTCCAGAACCGATACAGAGATTCGTTAATTATTGCACGACTCATCACCAAAAATTTATCATCGGCTGCGATGCAAATTCACACCACACAGTCTGTGGAAGCAGCGACACCAACATCAGAGGTGAGCAACTTTTTGAATTTTGTTTAACAAATAATATTATCATTAATAATAAAGGGAACGTCGCGACCTTTGTGAATGCAGTCAGGAAGGAGGTGCTAGATCTTACCCTGTCTGACATGGGTACCTCTGGTACAATTCTGGATTGGCATGTTTCTAAGGAAGCATCCTTCTCCGATAACATGTATATCAGGTTTGATATTAAAACCCCTTCAAAAAACGAGTCGGTGGTAATAGTACCAAAACGTACTAATTGGCCAGTCTAAAATGAAAGACTTTTTGATAACTTAACCGGTCTACAGACCAATATCAACTCTATTGAGGATCTTGATAGAGTTTCAAGCAATGTAACCGAGGCAATCATTGATGCCTACCACTCAAGTTCACCACTGGTTCGTATCAGGGGGACAAGGGACGTTCCTTGGTGGAACCCCACTCTGGAAACCAAAAGACGTGAGGTTCGAAAACACTTCAACAGGGCTAAGAGGACAAACGATTGGACAACCTATCGAATGTCTCTTACCCAGTATAATGTCGCTCTTAGGAAAAGCAAGAGGTCGAGCTGGAGCGAATTTTGTGGGAAAATAGATATGCTGCCTGCGGCTTGTCGACTCCAGAAGGCACTCTCCCTGGACCACAGAAATCCGTTGGGATCCGTAAGGAAATCGAATGGAGAGACAACCACATCCAGGGAGGAAACTCTCGAATGCCTGGTGAGAGGCCACTTCCCAGAGTGTACGGTCCTTGAAGGCCAGGTAGACCTCGATGCAGACAGCGTGCATCCCTACCTGGTTCCAAGGGAAGCTTAAAGGCTTTCAAAAGATGTTAACTCCTTTGGTCCCTTTAAATCGCCGAGAGGGGAATTTATATATCCTGCATTCTTACAGCAAGGCCTAGAAATTTTATTGTCTTATTTAATTAGACTCCTTAGAGCCAGCTACAGCTTGCAATATGTTCTAAGAAGCTGGAGGGAAGTGCGGGTGATTTTTATCCCGAAAACTGGAAGAAGATCTGCAGAGGACGTCAGGTCTTATAGACCCATTAGCCTCACATCATTTATTCTGAAAACCATGAAGAAGATACTGGGCCTACATATTAGATCCAATGCCCTTCTAAGGCATCCCTTAGACCCCAGCCAACATGCATATCAGACAGGGAGATCGACAGAAACAGCGCTTCACGAGCTGACAACAAACATCGAAGATACACTTCGGAATAAAGAGGTCTTGTTATGCTCCTTCTTTGATATTCAAGGAGCTTTTGACAATACCAGGTTCGAAATGATTTAAGAACAAGCACAGGCAAGGGGAATATACTCCTCCACCATAGGGTGGATAATTAATATGCTTAGGAACAGGAGGATAACGGCCTCCTTCGGTAATAAAACCATCACGATTGCGGCTACTAGGGGCTGTCCCCAGGGGGGAGTTCTCTCACCTCTTTTGTGGCTACTCGTGATGGATGAACTACTTAGAAGATTAAGAAACTCTCACTTCTCGAATATCACCTATGCGGACGATTTAGTCTTAATATGGTCGGGGGGAAATTCGAGAGTACAATAGCGGAACGTATGCAATATGCCCTCGAGTTGGTAAGCGACTGGTGTATTGAGACGGGCCTTAGAGTGAACCCCAGCAAAATTATTTGCACTTTCTTTACAAATCGGAGGAAAACAATTCTCCCACCTCTGTCTCTAAATGGGGAAATTCTCCAGATGGCGACAGAGGTTAAGTACCTGGGAGTGATACTTGATCAGAAACTGACATGGAACCCGTTTCTAAAATATATCACAAACAAGGCAAATAGGGCGCATTTCTCTTGCCAAAGGATGATTGGCAAAACGTGGGTCTGAATCCCCAAATGGCGCTTTGGTTATACTCAACCATCGTAAGACCAATAATCTCTTATGCGGCGTTTGTGTGGTGGCCTAAGACAGAGCAAAGTGGTGCCTGCTCTATATTGGATAGGATTCAGAGATTAGTTTGTTTAAGTGTAACGGGGGCAATGAAAACCTGCCCTACAGCTGCTCTTGAGAAGCTACTAGGGCTCTCACCACTACACTTGCACCTTAAAAAAGTAGCTGGTTCAAGAGCAGTCAATCTAAAAATAACGTCTCAAATTAAAACCATTAAACCAGGACATAATAGTATCCTACAGAAATTGGATTTGAACGAGGAAATAATTCAACTATCAGACGTGATGATACTCCCCGCTTGTTCTCTGTCGGGTATCTCTATCGTGAAATTCGTCCGGCAGTCAACCGATAAAGGGGGACCTGTACTTTGTTTTAATACACTTTGCTTTCATTTTAGCTAACCAATGTACCCAACTTTAATTAACATTTACCCCGCCGAGTACTTGGCGGCGTAATAACCACGGAATTTGACTGATTACGGAGGAAATAAAGATCAGTTTCTTTATCACATCAATTTCACCCTTAATCAATGTTATCATTGTGTTACACCCCAAAGGTGGAAACATTTATTTTCATAAAATTCAAAATCAAATCAAACTTCTGGTTGAGGCAAATTCAATGTCAAGGCCCTCCCACAAACGGACATACAATAAATTACGAATTATCCAACACTGAATAATACCAAGCAGTAGTCAAGCATTTCTACTAATTGACGGCTTGCCTGAATATTATGGAGAGCCCTTTGTATTTCTTCGATTTCACTCCTAATCTCGAAGGATTAGAATTTTTGATTTTTGAAGATTATAGTACAATTCCAGAAGGTCAACAGGAAGTTTACCGTTAACACTCTGTCGGAGGGTCCACAGTTTGAGGACAATGTTTCGTTTTTTTGCATTGTTGATTAAAAGTTTGCTATCTGAGATGAATTGCATCTTTGTGTCAGGTTCACGTGTCACATTGCAGTGGCTTTTGGTCCCCAACACCAGTGGTTTAATACAGTCGTCGTTGAATTCTAGTATGCCTGAATGTTTTTGTACGAAATTATTGTACTTCGTACTTGTAAACAGTTGTTGGTTGCGTTTGATGAGATACTGTGGATGGTCCTTTATGATCGTATTATTGATGATCAACGGTAATACCAGTATCGCAGTTGAATTCTCTTCTTCCAATTTTGGTACTTGAAGTATGTACGAGTAAAGTAGAGTTTCTTCGTTTACTGCTATTTTAGGGGTGACAAAATCCAGAGCTTCATCCGGTAAGGTGATGTTCATACCCTGATTAACTATTAGGTTCTTTATTTGGATGATCTCATTCAGTGAAAGAATTTTGCTGCTTAGCAGTTCCACCTTCGTTCTTATTATTGCATCCTGGATGTCTTCCCAAATTGTATTAATGCTGTCTATGTTTACTATTGTGGCCAGCATTTCTATTTCTGTTAATACTATTCGGTTGGCCATTGTATTATTTTTTAACGCTCCATTTACTGTATCTGTAATTGTTTGAATTCTTCTGTCGATTTGTTTATTTCCTTGGAATTGTTGGTTGTTTGCGATGATTAGTTGGTTCATCGAACTGTTAATGATACGTAAATCCTCGGCATCTGGGTTTCCCGCTACCCATTTCCATACCGTTCCCAACGTGTCCCACCTTTTATGTCTGTTAGTTCGGGTAGGTTTAATTTGACGGAGATTGTTGTATAGTTTCTTAAATTTATTTCTTATTATTCTATTAAGTTCTAACTTATCATACAATTTATCTGTAATAATTTTACTAATTGATTCTACAGCTATTTCTATACTGGTGAGATTTATAGGATGTATGATTTTAACATTTCTCATTCGACCCCCTAGGTTGTGTTTTTGTCCTAATATTTGGTTTAATGTAAACTAATTGGTCCTCCCTTAAATTTGGGGGTTCCTCTTTATTATTATTCTGATGTTTCATCTTATTTATTGTCTTTTCTAAGTTAACCTTTACTTGATTAAAAATAGCATTTGCTTGATCATGTATTTCTTTCGAGTTCATTAGGCAGTTTTGATTGAAAATGACTTCGTTCGGTGTGAAACCGGTTGAAGAATGTACTGAATTATTGTACAATGCTACTGAAAGTTCAATTGCATTTGGAATACTTAAATTTGGGAGTTTGTCTCGATTGGTATTAAAAATTTCTATTATTGTTGAATGTGTCTTTTCAACTTGGCCATTTGATTCTGAGGATGATACATATTCCAATTTGATATTCAATTTGCTAAAATATTCTTTAAATTGCAACGACTGGAATAAGTGAGAGAATAACTTTGGGAATCCCGAACTGGGTGAAATACTTCGTTAAGCCATTGGTTGTGCCTAGAAGATTCTTGGTTTCGATCGGAATAATCTGTAGATGTTTAGAAAACGCGTCTATTATAGACAAGAAGTTTTTCTGTTGATGTTAAAGATGTCAATATGCACTCGTTGTAATGGCCTTTCAATGCTTGGTCGTGGGTAAATTTTGATATTATATGTCTTTTAATTATATTGATCATTCCAGGGAAAAAATAGGATCGTCTTAATTGACTTTCCACCTCTCTTGTTCCGCGGTGCGCTCTCTCGTGTTCTTTGACTACAATTGTATTCTGACGCCCTTCATTGGTTACGTCTTCGACCATTTTTGTGGTGAAAACAAAATGGCCTTTTTCAGAAAATTTTTCTCGAAATGCTTCTTGAATAGTTTGGTAAAGCTTTTCTGATGCCAGGATTGCTGTCTGTTCCCCATTATGAAATCTCTTGAGGAAGTTATTAATTTCTTCTTTCTAAAAAGATTCCTTTGAAATTATGATTCGTTTAAACTTAGGGAATATATCCTCCAGAATTATCGTATCTAAATTCGAGGTCTTGAAAATTAGTTGATTTCTATATTAGTTTATAGGACGATCGGAAAAATGGATATAGTAGTCATCGGACGTATCCGAAGAGTGGATAGTCTCTAATTCACTATCATTGTCGGAGCGGTTTCCTGTTCTTCTTCGAGATTTACTTGAATTGTTACCCACCTTCTCGTTGAAATTTAGTTCGTTATTTTCTGTTGGCATCCTGCTGAGGTCATCTACCACTACATTTGCTCTTCCTTCTTTGTAGATTACATCGTAATCATAATTCTCCAATTCGAGTCTCCACCTCAGAATGGTCAATGGTTTATGGTCCGTTATTAACGTAAACTTGTACCGTACAGATATGGTTGAAATTTTTTTACGGACCATATTATGGCCAATGCTTCTTTTTCATTAGTCGCATAATTTATTTCTGTAGAGTTTAGGGTGCGTGAAGCGAACGCAATAGGTCTTTCAACGTTACTTTGAATCTGAGATAGGACTGCATCCAGAGCGAAAGCTGATGCGTCCGTTGTTAAAATGAACTGTTTGGTGAAATTTGGGTACGCTAATATCTGATCAGTAGCCAGGATTCTTTTCAGCGTCTCAAAGGCTTTTATGTACTCGATGTCCTTAATATTGATGCTTGTGTCTTTTTTCAGGTATTTGGACAAAGGCTTTGTTATTTTAGAATAATCCTTAATGAACTTTCTATAATAGCCTGCAAGTCCTAAGAATTGTTTGATTTCTTTGGAATTTTTAGGTAGCGGCCAGTCCAACATTTTTTGTATTTTGTCTATATTTGGCTTCACGCCTTCCTGTGTTATTATGTGTCCGAGAAACTCGGTTTCCAGTTTTAGAAATTCACGCTTATCTAGTTGGATTTTCAGATTGAAATGTGACTGTCTCGTGAGTCTGAGTACCTTATTAAGATTCTGTATGTGGTTATCCAAGTTATGTCCCACTATAATTATGTCATCTAAATATACGTGACATATATCTCCAATTAGATCTTGTAAAACATTGTTTATGGCACGTTGGAACGTAGCAGGGCCGTTTTTTAGGCCGAAAGGCATTCAGTTGAACTCGAAATGACCTTTTCCAGTTGAGAATGCCGTTTTCTACTGAGACTTATCGTCCATTGGGATCTGGTGGAAACCGGATTTTAAATCTAAGGTTGAAAAGTACACTGATTTTCCCAAGTTGTCCAGGATTTCCTCTATTTGCGGAATCGGATACTTGTCATCTACCGATTTTTCATTCAACTTACGGTATTCAATTACGACTCGGACTTTCCTTTTTCCAGAGGCATCCGATTTTTTTGGAATAACCCAAATTGGGGAGGAATAAGGACTTTTACAGTGGCGGATTATGCCGCTGTCTAACATTTTCTGTATTTGCTCTTCAACATCTGTTTTGAAGTGATGTGGATAGCGATATGTTTTGGTGAATACAGGTTTTTCGTCCTTTGTGACAATATGATATTTGATTATTGTTGTTGATGACAGCTTTTCTTTCTGTCTCAACAGAACTGTTTGATTTTTGATGATCGTTTTCTTTTCTTTCTCGTTTAAATGTTGTCTTCATATGGAATTGGTTTCAAGGTTTCTAAACTATTTATTTTAATTTTTAATTTGGGTAGATTATCAGGTGGAATCGGGCTATTTGTTAAGATTTTCATTGTAGTCTTAAAATTATCGGCCTTGTATAAACCTGGTTGGATTAATATGTCGTCGTTCAATTTTTTGAATTCCGACATCAGCCAGTCGCCGTTTTTTTCCGTGTTACAGGTAACAATATGGTTATAAAAAGTTTGCGCTGGGTAGTAGCGAAGAAATTTGAATGTTTGGTTCTTTAGAAATATCGTATTTGAATTATAGTTGATTATAGCATCCATTTTTGCCAATGATTGGGATCCTAAAATCCCATCAAAAAATTTGTGACAATTTAATTCATAATAGGTTTGGTCTGGTAGGTTATGTCCTAGAAAGTTTATGTTACCTTTCCTCTTGAGTTGGTGCACTCCTAGAATATTTTAGTTTTGGATAATGCCTGGTTTGATAACATTTTTGTTAGCACCAGTGTCTATTAACAATGTTATTGTCTGATGTGACTTATTGACTTTGTATAGTATCGTGTGGGCAAGGTGTTTCTGGATATATATGTATATATTCGGTTAATTCAATTAAAACACCGCACGTCACTTTTTAAAATTTTTATTTGCGGTTGCAAATTAAATTTACAATATTTTAAATGGGGGAATTTTCTACCACCTATTAATTCACTGCACTTTTAAATAATTCACCAGCAAAATCCCGAGAAAGAATTACCAAATTTTGAATTTAATATTTTCAATAATTTTCGGTAAATTAAATTATTAGAAAAAATATTTATATTTTAATAAAATAAAAAGAAACTGTGTACTACTGCGTTTTTGACTTTTTCGGTTTGTGGCAGACGATATCTCGTATCTGAGTGTGTGTGTTTTTTTGTGTCAAGACGATGAACAAAATATCGTTGATGAATTCTTTTGTTGATGAGTAGCGCATTCAAGCGGAAAAGATAAAATCATCAAAAAAATGTTTTGTTAAAGGTTGGTTACGTATACTGACGTATGGTGGTGAGTTGTACTAAATTGTAGTCGACACTGGAATTTATTTTATGGGCAGTGTGAGAATCCTAACTAAATATTTCTGTGAGTCGAAAAGCATTTAGTAGGTGTCACTAGCGGAAAATAAAGATAAAACACTTACAATTATATTTGAATTTAAGAAAATTGATTTTTTAATAATTGTAGTGCTGAAACGAATCAATAACGATTAAATGAGTGAATCGCTACATGACTCCTCCACAAGTGATTTCCCTCCCAAAGGAAAATTGTTTGTTAGGCTGAAATACGAACATTTTTATGTGGACGGTAAACTGATTTTTGCTCAGTTGAACACAGAATGACGTAAGCCGGTTTGAGTCGATCGATTGAAATGGTTTGGTTCTTTCCAATAATCGACACGGTGAATTGTTTCCGAAGGCGTCGAATGACTTTGAATGGACCTTCATAGGGAGGAGATAATCCCGTGCGAACCTTGTCTGTTCTAACGAATACAAAATCACAGTTGTCGAGTGATTTTGGAACAAAAACGTCATCTTGTTTGGAATGACGCGTTGATTTGGGTACAAGGTTTTGCATTGTTTGTCGCAGTTGGTCGATTACTGTATCGGAAGTTGGAACTGGTAAAAGAGGATTTCCGATAAAGAACTCACCGGGTAGTTTACTGGTCTGACCGTAAACTAATTCCGCTGGTGAGCACTTCAAATCTTCTTTTACTGTTGCTCGGATGCCAAGTAATATGATTGGAATTTCCGAGCTCCAATGAGTTGTATTGCTTCTGGCCATTAGCGCGGCTTTGAGTTGCCGGTGGAAGCGTTTGACCATGCCATTGGCTTGAGGATGGTAAGCCGTTGTACGTATCCGATGTGAGCCAAGGAGTTTTGGTAACTCGGTAAAAAGCTTGGACTCAAATTGCGTTCCTTGATCAGTAGTGATGTTAAGAGGTACGCCGAATCGTGATACGTAATTGTTGACGAATGTGATGGCAATGGTTGCGGCTGACATATTGGTCATACAGTAAGCTTCGGGCCAACGAGTGAAGCGATCGACACAGGTAAGTAAATATGTGTATCCATTAGATGGAGGAAGTGGACCTACAATATCTAAATGGATATGTTCGAATCGACCAGATGGAATTTCGAATTGTCCATGGGGTGATTTTGTGTGGCGTTGTACTTTAGCGCGTTGGCAAGGTAAACAAGACTGAGCCCAATTGCCTACGTCTTTGTTTATACTGGGCCAAAAGTAACGAGCGGCGATCAACTTACGAGATGCACGGACACCAGGATGCGAAATATTGTGTAGAGTGTCGAAAATGGTTCGACGCAGAGATTCTGCGATGTATGGGCGATTGCACCCAGTAGATGTTTCGCATATGATTTCGAGGCCAGGAAGTTTAAAAGTTTCTAGTTTCCATGATGAACTAGTGTGACATTCGGAACCAGAAAATAAATTCTGCAGTTCTAGGTCAGTTTTTTGAGTGTTTGCGATTTTATTTAAGTCGAAGTGCGTCTTGACTGTGACCGTTTCGTTGTCGATTGTGCGGGATAATGTGTCCGCGACAACGTTATCATGTCCGGAAACATGTTGAATGTCCGACGTAAATTGACTTATGTAATCCAAGTGGCGTGATTGCCTTGGATTGCGTTCAGTTTTCGACTGAATTGCTCGTGTCAGAGGTTTGTGGTCGGTGTAAATTGTGAAGTCCCGACCCTCGACAAAATATCTGAAGTGCTTGACTGCCAGATATATTGCGAGTAATTCCCGATCGAATGCGGAATATTTCTTTTCTGCATCCGAGAGTTTCTTTGAGAAGAATCCCAGTGGCTCCCAACACTCGTTATTGTGCTGTTGCAGTACTGCTCCAACGGCAGTGTTTGAAGCGTCAGTAGTTAAACTAAGCTTTGATTCGCTCAGTGGATGTGCCAGAATTGTTATCTGTTCCAATTCATTTTTTAACGACGTGAATGCTTGTTGGCATTCGTCGGTCCAAGAGAAGTTCTTGGCGGTCTTGGGTTTTTTTAGTAAAGTTGCCAAGTGACCGTGAATTGGTGCGAGTGTTTGTGCGAGTTTTGGTATGAATCGGTGGTAGTAATTTACCATACCGATAAAACGTTGAATGGTTTTTATTGATGTTGGAGCTGGGAATTCCCTAATGGCTTTAATTCGTTCTTCGGACGGGAGAATACCATTAGGGGTGATCTTGTGGCTGAGGAAATCAAGAGTAAACACGCCAAAGACGCATTTTGAACTCTTAATATGAACATCAAACTGTGTAAGCCTGTGGAAGAGTTGTTCCAGGTGAAGTTTGTGCTGTTCCTCATTTTGTGAAGCCACCAAATTGTCGTCAATGTAGACGAAAACGAAGTCTAACCCACGTACGACTTCGTTTATGAATCTCTGAAACGTTTGAGCGGCATTTCGTAGACCGAATGGCATTCGGGTGAATTCGAAGAGGCCAAAAGGGGTCGTAATCGCCGTTTTGTAAACGTCTTCAGGTGCGACGGGAATTAAATGATAGGCTCTGACGAGATCTATTTTTGAAAAAATTTTGCATCCATGCAAATGCATGGAGAAATTTTGAATGTGGGGTATCGGATAGCGATCAGGTGTTGTCACCGTGTTTAATCGCCGATAATCCCCACATGGTCGCCAATCGTGGTCTTTCTTTTTTACCATATGCAACGGACAAGAAACGGGAGATGCCCATGGCCGACAAATCCCTAATTCCACCATGTGTTGAAATTCTGCGAATGCTGCTTTATGGCGGAGTGGATCTAGCCTGCGTGGTCTTGACACAGGCAGATGGCCTGCTGTAACAATGTGATGTACCACGTTATGTCGAACTGGTAAATTATAGTTCGGCTCTGCTGTGAGTGAGGGGAAACGTTTTAGCAGAGTGCCGTAACCATTGTTGACCGTGAAATGGATCGGTGTCGGTGTGTCGACGCGAACCATTGCGGCATTGATTGACAGCTTAGTCCCTGAATCGATCAGCCGCTTGTTTTTAAGGTCAACAAGTAATCCGAATTTACACAAGAAATCGGCGCCAATAATCGGACCATTCACAGCAGCTAAAATGAAAGCGTGCGTGAATGTTCGTTTAAGTCCGAGATCCACCTGAAGCAATTTTTTGCCATAGGTGTGGATTGGTGTGCCATTGGCGGCCGATAGTACTAGATCTTGATTTCGTTTACCGAATGAAAATGAATTTTTATAGTATGTAGCTGGAATAACCGAAAGGTCAGCGCCAGTGTCGATAAGGTAAGTTAAATTGTTTATTTTGTCGTATAAGTGTAGGCGAGTGGAAAATAGTGTGTTTGCCGGTATAAGTGAATAGTAGGGTGTTCGACGTTGTGGTCGGGACCCGGTGGTTTACAGGTTTTTTTGTTGATCTGTGTCTACATGCATGCTTGACGTTGTAGTGTTATTACGCCAGTTGCACGGACTACAGCATTTCTGGGCAGCCTTCCCGAAAGTTGAGTGATACCAGCATCTGCCTTGTTTGTGATGATTGTTATTGGTGCTGTATCGTGGACGAGAAGGAGACCGTCGCCCTTGTGATCGCTGTCTGGTGTCCCGACATAAACCATCCAATCTGGCCTCGAGGCGTGCCAAGCGATCTGTGATGTTTCCGCTGTTCGACGAAGAACGATGGTATCCCCCGCGGCCATGATGTTCTTGGACTGTGGTTCTCGATTGCCTACTCGTAGTTGGACTTTGTTTACGTTCTTGTATGCTATGAATTTGACGACTGTGTTGACCAGGATTTATTACTTCAAACATCTTGTCAGCCGTTTTTGCCAAAGTGTCGATAGGAGTTGGTATCTGGTTGTGTTACGAGTGCGATTTTAATTACTTCCGGCATTTTTCGTGTCCAAATCGATCTTATGAATTTCTCCGAAACTAGTTGCTTGGTTCTGGCGAGTTGGCGTATGTGTCGTAAGGCGTCGGATGGGCGCCGATCGCCGAGGTCTTGCCCAGACAACAGAGCCTCTAGCTGTTGCTCGTCTGATGGTTCTAGTCGTTCTAATAGTGCCTGCTTGATTGTATTGTACTGATTTTGTTGTGGTGGTTTTTGTAGTATGTCCGAGATTAATTCAAACGTTTGAGGAGAAATGGTCGATAAAACATGTCCATATTTAGACTTCTGTGATGTTATGTTTCGCAACTCGAATTGTATTTCGATTAGTTGAAACCAGTTCCTAGCGTTCTGTGGCCAGAAACTTGGCAGGTTGAATTTCTCGTTTCCTGAGACTTCCATGTGTGTTTCATGGGTTTCATCTGTCATATGTGCGTCTGTCGTGTCTTTTGTAGCTCCCGCGGTTTGGGAACCGGTTGGTTTTTGTTCGTTGTTGTCGTTTGGCATTTTTACTCTAGATAGTATTAAAAGTGAGAAGTGGTAACATTCGAAAGAAAATTTTAAGCTGAATTTTTAATCGTTCCCATAGACTCCAGAATTGATTAAATCACAAAGTGAGTAGTGTCAAGTTGTATTTAATGGTATTATTGAACGACAAGAAAACAGAATCACTCTAATACGAAATTTCGTACACCGTATCAAGTTTAACGCTTAATGTGTATAATTAATTTGCTGAATTGTCGACATCCGCGTAGAAAGAGCAAATCAAAATGTGAATCAGCGGTGAAACAAATGAATGGTAGAAAATTTTACAAAATTTATAATAAACAATAAAAATGATTTTTATAGAAAATAATTGTTCGAGAGCGCAAAAAAATTTAGTGATAGATAATTTTGATAATGATAATAATAAAAAAAAAAAATTGTTATTATTAAAAATAAAAACTTGCGGTTTCTCTATTGTTTCTTTTTTTTTTTTTGACTGCTGCTGTAGAAATTGTATGGTGTACCGTTGGCTGCTGTATGTGGCCAATGATAGTCCTGGTTGATGTCTTTTGATGTATAATTTCAGATGTGATAAAAAATGTTATTAAATGTTGAGTTTGATATATCGATGCGACTCCGTTTTTTATGTTAATTTATCTTTACTGACTGACTACATTTATTTTGATAATCTTAACGTCAATATTTTGATACGACTCCGTTTTATATATTGTATCTTTGTTGTCTGACTCCGTTTGTTTTTTGTTAAATAGAGCTATGCCTCTCAGTATGTGTTGATATATTTACGTGTTATTCATCCCCGGAAAACAAATAGAGATTGGATTTCGATTAATTTATTTGTTTTATTTTGTTTGTATATAAAAATTTTGTTGGATTGTAACGTACCTTTTTGCTTGGTGCGTAATATCGCACCTAGCGTCCAATATTGATTATGATTTATCGTTATAGTTGTACAGTTATAGTTTCCGTATTTAAATTCCAGTTGTGGTAGTTGTATTCAATGTACTTGATGTAACCGTGTTGTTGTAAAAGTTTGTGAAAATGGCGTTCACTTGTTGTACCGTATTTATATATGTAGCTTTGTTTGCTCTTGTCTAAGTGTGTTTTCCAAAACTCAGAAAAGTATAATAAAGTTTGTAATGTTTGATTCGTGTTTATTTGTTTTTTTGTTGAAAATCCAATGTTAACGATTTGGTGGTTTTAAAACATCGGTCATGAGATCCTGTGGCCGGTGCGTTAATTTGCACACGACCGTTTTATTTTTTTTTTCGTATATTAAATTTTGTACCGATGTAACTGTATTTTGTGTTCTATTCCCGTAAAAACGGGCGTTGGGCGTCACCAATATTGACTTTGTATAGTATCGTGTGGGCAAGGTGTTTCTGGATATATATGTATATATTCGGTTAATTCAATTAAAACACCGCACGTCACTTTTTAAAATTTTTATTTGCGGTTGCAAATTAAATTTACAATATTTTAAATGGGGGAATTTTCTACCACCTATTAATTCACTGCACTTTTAAATAATTCACCAGCAAAATCCCGAGAAAGAATTACCAAATTTTGAATTTAATATTTTCAATAATTTTCGGTAAATTAAATTATTAGAAAAAATATTTATATTTTAATAAAATAAAAAGAAACTGTGCACTACTGCGTTTTTGACTTTTTCGGTTTGTGTCAGACGATATCTCGTATCTGAGTGTGTGTGTTTTTTTGTGTCAAGACGATGAACAAAATATCGTTGATGAATTCTTTTGTTGATGATTAGCGCATTCAAGCGGAAAAGATAAAATCATCAAAAAAATGTTTTGTTAAAGGTTGGTTACGTATACTGACGTATGGTGGTGAGTTGTACTAAATTGTAGTCGACACTGGAATTTATTTTATGGGCAGTGTGAGAATCCTAACTAAATATTTCTGTGAGTCGAAAAGCATTTAGTAGGTGTCACTAGCGGAAAATAAAGATAAAACACTTACAATTATATTTGAATTTAAGAAAATTGATTTTTTAATAATTGTAGTGCTGAAACGAATTAATAACGATTAAATGAGTGAATCGCTACAGACTCGTTACAATAACACTGCAAGTAAGGAAGGAAATTTAACCTTCCGTATCCGAACTCAGGTCTACCTGAAAATTCTCTGGGTTCGCTTGATCGCTCTCTTCTGAATATTCGTCGTTTAAATCACCCTTGCCTCCCTCGGTTCTATCTGAAACTTCGTGATTATTTATCACTCTTCTATTAAAATAATTTCTTGATCTAAACGAAGGATCCACCTCCATTGGTGTTGGTGCTTCCTTTACCGAAAAACTTGGTTTGTTATTGTGATTTATGGGATTGAATTCTTTAGATCTTTGTGGTTTTTGTGGTACGCTATTAAATGTATATTGCGTATTTTGTGCGGTATTTACTGTTTTTCGAGAATTGTTTGATATTTGCTCATTTGAGCTAAATTTACACAAAAATGCGTAAGCTTCTTCCACATCTCGTGGTCTAGCCGCTTGCGCGTATCCAAAGTAAGGTTTTCGGAGGCCTGCTATGAAGGCGGCTAATGCGTCTTCTTCAATAAATGCGCTTATCGCTGGCCATGATCGGTTGTAAACCACATTTTGCCTTGCTTGCGTTTTGATATTCTGTACAATTTCCTTAGTTATCTTAAAGTAAGCATCTACAGACATATTATCGCCCTGTTTTGTAGCCCAGAGCTGCGCTTTATAATACGACAGTTCCTGTCTATCGCCTAGCGCTTCTGTAAGTATTTCCTTGATTTCAGGAAACGTTTGGGGATTTACAGCTAGGCACAATATGTCCTTGGCTTTCCCTTCAATTTTATTGCTAACACATTGCAAGTATAGTGAAAATTGTGCTTCCGTCACCAACGGGGAAAACACTTTTAAAGTGTCCTCGGCTGTTTGAAGTCAAGCGGAAAGTTGTTTCTTATTTCCATCATATTTTGGGATGGATTTAATAGGATGAGGTATGCGAAATAGATCCGTTTCAATATTATTCTCTCGAATTTCAACCTTTTGGTTGTTCGTCGAGTTTTCGTCCTAGATATGCTAGCGCTGCCTCATGTTCAGCGGACTTTGCAGTCATTTGTTTCAGCTGCTCTAGGACAACATTTAGTTGTTCTGTGATTTGTTGTTCCATTTTAAAGGAATTTTCGTCTATAAGGTCCGTATTTAATTGACGGTTATTATCAAACCTTTTAATCGACCTTTTCTTCATACACAGAACTACTTTTCTTAATTATTTATTGATTTATTTCCCGTGTCTAACTTGTAGTGCACGAGGAAGCGGTGTGTGTCTATCTAGTAGTTCCACACGTCTGCCAAAAATTCACACAAAAAAAAATCGTAAAATTTGAGGAAAAAAAGAAAAAAATTCTTACCGATTTTTGTTGTCGTGTTGCTGGTTCGAAGATGTAGTAAGCTAGGTGAGTCGGCGGAATCTCTACTCTTCGCGGCGGTAAAAAAAACCCTCAGCCGTAAATGTTACTTTTTAGCACAATAAAAAAGTTGAAATAATTAAAATAAATTATTTCTGACGGATTCACTGTTATAATTAGTTTTTATTCACTAATTTTATGCACTGTTATACTTCACTTAAATACACTTCACCGTTCGGCTGCGCCAGTTATAGGTTTCACAATTTAACAACTACTACTTTCCATAACAGAGTTTGATTAAAAACTAAAACTTAAAATCTGAAATTTAACTTTACGATTAAAATTCTCACCGAAATGTTCTAAATCAGCAAAAGATTGGAATTTACTTATTTCTACCTAACTGTACAACTCACGTTGTGTGTAGTCATCAGTTTGATTATTATAGTTAAGTAACCCTACACCTTACACGCGCAGCATGTGGAATGTTGTTATGTATAATCTGTTGATTCAGTCATTTATATGACCATAACTATATACATTAAACAATCGTCAAATTTGTAACAAATATATTAAACCATCCCTAAGTTTATCACATCGATACTAAAAAGCCAACAAGTGCTAAGACAAGCCCGTTTTCTTGTATCATCTATTTCTTCCTCTCTTTTTTGGAATAATGCAAACAGATATAAGAACAGAGATTCACATAAATCACAAAAATTTAATTTTCCATAATCTTTTGACCTCATCAATTATTTTTCAACATTTTCTTGTTCCAACAAAAAAAAATGTATTTTGTTATATTTACGGTGTGAGTTCCCCAATGGTTTGCATATTAATGGCCCAAGTTCATAAAAATCCATGACACGACCAATTTTTATGATATCTGTACACACATCCATATATACGAATTGTGTCCTTCACAATATAACCCTCGATGCTTATGTTCTCCAAAGAATAATTTTCATATCCAATTAACTCATAATTTTCTGAAAGGAAAAATGGAAATGAGTATAAAACAACAACAATGGTCAGTTTTGTTTATATTTATAAACTGTATATTGTGGACTCAACTGACATAGGTCAGCACGCAACTTTTTATACAATATTTTTCCTCATTTTCGTCGACATTGTCATCATTGTCATTTCAGTTGTTGCTTGTTTGTTTTTTTTTTTTTTTCGGTTTTGTGTACCAAAATAAAATCTACAAAACACAAAACCGTCATTATTAACCAACCAAAAAGCGTTGATTCGACCACCATACAATGTATACACATAAACCGAAAAGGAAATGATTAAACATTTTGTGTGCTGTGTGTAATTTGAACCAGTTTTCATGTATCGCATTCCATATACGTTTGTATCGAATATTTCAAGGGCGGATTTAGTTTCGAATGGCGATTTATTTATAAAATCACGATAAAATCTTAAACTTTATGTGTATCATACATTTATATATACAAGAATAGTGCTTTGGTTGCAGAATATTTATGGTATGATACGATAAAACTGGATAGACAAAGAATACAGATTAAGCATGGTAGACACGATGTCGCCGTAATCGCTAAAGATGAGTGGTTTTCAATTTGTTCAATGAATTTTTTATTATATCGAGAAAAAAATGTTTATTTTGGTTTAGTGTTTTTGTGTCCACATCTCGGTTTTCCGCTTGTCGACGATATCGATGGGAGGAGAAAAACTGTTCGTCGATATATTGATTTAATTTTTTTACGAGTACAATGGCACAATAAAACGTTTCAATTAGCTGATAGAGACAAAAAGAGAGGCGCAAATAATGGTATATGTACAGTCGAAACTGATGAGATCTCTGATTTAAAAACCAAAAAAAAATGGCGCCAATTTACACATAAAACTGATCTAAATTTATCAGAACGCGATCATAACAATAAAAAAATAAAAATAAATCGTACAGCATGATATGAAACTGTTCCCTACGTGTGTTTGTGTGTGTGTGTGTAATACACATACATAGATTATAATTTATGATTACTTTTGGGTTGTTAACACTTCTACTTATCTCGCAAAAATTGTTTCATAAAATTCTTGGCAACGAGCACCAAAATTGAATTATGGAAATGAGATAAATTATAATAGATAAAATATTTGTTATGGTCCACGATAAAATTTCAATTTTTAGTTTTTTTGTATCGCATGTAATTTTAGCACTCAACTCTCGTATATTTTAGCCGCAGTTATATGTGCAATGTACGAGACGATTGAATGGATTATTATTACGCTTTTATGTTTATTCTGAATAAAATTTTATCGTATCATAACACCAAACTATTTGCAAGTAATGGGTTATAACCTCCTCAATATTTAGTTGTCTACTAAAACAAATTATAATTGATTATTTGTGTACATGCAGCAATTTTATTAATTGGTTCAATTAAATTTTATGGTTTATTAAATTAAAGAGGAAAATTAATTAATTGTTAGCAATTATATTTGATTGCATATCAAAGATGGTTTAAGTCTTAATTTGATTAAACTAAACGATTTTATAAATGGATGAGCTCAGATTTATTCCGCAGTTAAGTAAAACACTGGCTGGGAGCCTAATGACACCCAAGGTGCCTCCGCCAACTCTCCGAAAAGTCATTGTTAGTATAATGTCGCTAAATGAAGTAAATTTTAAATTTTTATAATTTAATGCCGATGTGAAGTTCTTAAGGTTAACAGAAAAGTGGCGATTACACAATAAAATGTGGCAAATCAAAATGAATAGCTCTAATAACTGTTATATGTATTTTTATCCGTATAAAATAATTAAGTGTAACCAAAATTGAATCCAGAACACGACCGATTGCCAATTAACTAAACGTTCAGTGAATTTCTCATGTTGTGACAATGTAGGGTGTATAGATAAAAAATCTGGTTTTGTTTATAGATATGTTTGTGTTATTTAAATTAATCACTTTAAAAATTTTGTCGATAGAACCCAGTCCTGCTTTTCTAAATAGCACAAACAAATTTAAAAAACATCGTTCTAATCTCTTTATTTCTATAAACATTATAAACACACTAAGAAAGCCTTATTTACTCTGTTTAAATACCATACAGTTACAAATTATTCTAAAAAAAATTTCTAGAATTCGCACACCAGAGCCTTCCTCTTTTACTCCAGAAACACAACATAAAAAAATATTGTCAGTTGTGTCGTAAAATGGGTCATGAAATTAAACAGTGCTATCAGAACAAAAACAATCAGGTCAAATCAGTAAAATCATTTTCAGTAATTCGTTGTGCTTATTGCAAACGTTAGGACCATCATATACCAGAGTGTATACTCTCAAGAAAGCAAATGATGAGAGAAGAGAGACAAAACTCTCAACTTCGGGAAAAAAGTAAGCGGGTCTTCCAGGTCAACCAAGGACACTCCTTCGAAGACTCCATAAATAAAGAGTGTTATCAATCCAATCAACGAATTGAAGTTTTCCCTAGCAGAAATCGTTGTTTATCCTATAACAGAGCTCACAAAAAACGAAAGCAAAAGTCATTACCTTTATATCAGTCTTGACATATGCAGATTCGAAACCATTCCTTACCTCTTGGACACGGCTGCCGAAGTGTCCCTTATTAAAATTGGTTTATTGAATGGTGCAGTCCAAATTAATAAAAATAATATTTGTAAATAAAAAGGTATTTCCTCCGATTTAATTCCAACTCTTGGCGAATGTCAAGCGAAACTATTGCTTTTAGTACCTGATTCTTTTCCCATAACTTGTTCGGGTATTATTGGCTTAAACTTTTCCAACAATTATAAATGCAATATTGATTTTTTAAAACAAGTTGTAAATATCCCGATAGAAAATTCTGTAGTGTCGTTAAGTTTATCCCAAGAGCTTCAATTGAATTGGCCACAATGTATCCGACTTTCTGCTCGCTCAGAAAACATCATTACAGTGATAGTTAACTCTGTTGATGAGTAAGAATTCGTCTGCTTGTCACAGGAGGTAGCACCTTCCGTGTTCACATCGAATTCAATTCATAAAATTAAAAAAAAATTCTATGCCAATCTCTATCGTAAATATTTCTGAAGATGAAGTTACTCTTACCGATTTCAACATTACAGTTGAACCTTTAAATAAATACCATATTTATCAAGTACAAAAATGGAATGACGTCATTGATAATAGGTTAGATACTCTCTCATCTTTGATAGATTTAAAGGACTTGAATACAGTATGTTGAGTAAAGTACTAATGAAATAAAGAATAAGCATATAGCAATATAGCAATTCAGCATTCAGCACACACACTTCAATACAACATTAAATATATAGGAAATAAGAGCCGTGTTTTCCATGAGAACTGCACTAGAACTCGATAAACTTTAAATTCCTTTTATTCTATGTAAAATGAAAAAAAAAAATTCATAAAGCGCGAATGTGTAATGTACTTGATAAAATTACATATTTTAAGTTTAAAAATTTCCCCCTTCAGTTATTTCATCAATATTTTCCTATTTCTTGCTGACGTCATTACACGCAACTACACTCGATAAATTCATGGGTTTATCCAGTGTAACTAAAAAATAAGCTATAATTGTCATTATTTATTGCTGTAACAACTTAAAATGTGTATTTATGTGAAATGCACTACACATTATCACTTTATGAATTTAATTTTTTTTTCTGTTTACATAGAATAAAAGGAATTTAAAATTTATCGAGTTCTAGTGCAGTTCTCATGGAAAACACGACTAAGGAGAAAGAATTTATAAAAAAAAAGGAAGAAAGAGTCGTGGTAGTCTGGTTGAACAGAAAGGTTCTTAACAAAAGTTTAAATGTAAATAAAATAAAATTATTGTACTAAATCAACGAACAGTGTTTTATTTTTACAAAATTTACATAGAGAATAATCTATCTACAATATATTATAAAATCACATTTACATTTGGTCCTTCGAGCAAAATACGCTTATATAATTATAAAGTTCAACACAAAAAAGTTACAGTTCTAATTAAAACAAAAAAAAAGTGTATAATTCCGTATATCTGCATGAATAACGGTTTAAGTGTATTATGTACAAAGTGATTTACGATAAAATACAAATATCCAGTAGAAGGAAGGAAATATATAGATAATAAATAATATGTAGAAATGAAAATCATATGGGCATCCTCAAATCCAAGTTCCATTGTATTGAGATTCCTGGATAATTTAGCTTTCTTAATCTTAAAAGCATCAATTATTTTTTGCTTCACAAGGTTTCAAATCAAATTGTAGTAATTGTAGTTCATTTTATATTTAAACATTCTTGTGATAGATTTAATATGATTTTCAAATGATTCCATTTCCAGAAAATTCCGTAAATTAAAGACTCCATGTAACATGTCATTAGATTCTCATTTACATTCTTCAAGAGAATCCAAAATTAATGTCACAATGTGTCATTGTCACAATATAATTTTCATCTAATTTAATGATATTGTGACGGTGACACCTAGCGTATGATAGAATAAGTTAAATTAATAGCTCAATGTTTTACTGTACTAAATGGAATTTTCCATGATAAAAATGTTATAAATGTTTCTACGCTATTCTAACTGGAAAAGTCATGAACTTTCGAGAAGTTTTGTTTGTGTATATAAAAAGGCGAACAAGATCGAATTGGATTATTAGTATTTGGAACGCGATAGAGTAAACTTGTTTGGTTATTAGTAATATTTGGTAAGCGATAGTGTAAAGATTAAAAGTAATTAAAAAGTGTTTTAGTGTAAAATAAAAAGTAAAAGTGATCAGTAAAATTTGAGAATAATTTATATAAAGTGATTTTGTGAATTTTGATTGATAAACTGTGTTGTAATAAATTTTGTGAAATAACTAAATTCGTTGGTGATAAATTGAATTCAGTTTGTATTATTCACAATCCAGTGATACGAACCTTAATTGACAATACGGAAACGTAACAATATTTAACAGTTCATCAAATTTCTCACTTTAAAAAGTTAAGAGAACTTATGCTGTGTTGCTTACAAACGTTTTAAATCACCAACAAATGTTTCAGAATTAATTTTCAAATTTTTCATTTTCATACAAAACGTGTCCATATTGAACTTTATATTGGGATCGGTACGTAATTCTGTTTTAAAAAATTCGGTTTTTTCGAAACGATTGTTTCTCGAAAAAGTCTGCTATGAAAAATTCCGTTATGCAAAATTCTGTTTTATAAAGTTCTGTGTTACAAAATTCTGTATTTTAAAACATATTAATGGTCACTAACTTATTCATCAATTATCTACTCAGATAAAATATTTGCTGTTCGGCGCTGAGTCCATTGTTATAGAATATTTTGTATAATGGTGGGCTTAGATTTTGCATAAGTGAGGAAGCAAAAGCTGGGGCGTTGCGATTTAGTTGGTTGCCAAATTTAAGACCGAAGCAGAAAATATTTGTAACGAGATTATAGAATTTATCCAACAGTGGTTATCTAAAATAGGACTAATGTTAGCCGAACATTAGGTGGAGTTGGTCTTAATTTCGAGCAGGAAAAGGCGGGACACCATTGCCATTCATGTGTATAATTCTAAGATCAGGTTTAAGAGAATGTGGATGCAGCATACCGACGGTGTGCGCTAAGATTGTTCCGTATATTTCGCTCGGTACCAGATGATGCGGCATATATAGTAGTGGGAATGTGACAAATTGATCTATTGGCAAGAAAGCGACACAAGCTACTCCTTAACGGATCCCAAACCACGGCTAGGGCGAATCGTAATCTTAATGGCAACAACGTTAGAACGAACGAAATAAGGGATGATGGACATTTTACCTCATATCAATGATAGATATGTACTTGGTTTAACCGCCAATAAGGTGAAGTTGCATGGATATTTCTGTACACACCTGTATTGGTTCGGACACGACGATATGTCCGAGGGTCCGGGCTGTAAGGAGGAGAATCAGAAGACGTGTTTTTGTTTTACCAGGCTCCGGAGAACATCAACTTACGTATGGTGGGGTCAAATGATTACTTGTCTGATATTTGCAGCTTCGCAGCAGAAACTTTGGTTAAGTTACATTGACTTGAGCGCGAGAGGAAAACCAATAGTGGTGTATAACATAAATATAATAAAGAAGGTCTAATCAAACCCCATCTCTCAAAGAAAAATCAAACCGGTAAAATTCCGGCACTACTAATTACACAGGCAGACAGTGTATTTCGAAGATTTTCACCCACATACAGGTAAAAAGACACACAAACACACATACACACACACACACACACACACACACACACACACACACACACACACACACACACACACACACACACACACCAAATGAACCTTCACACATCCTTACAGGCACACATAAGCACACAATAAATACATGCACACGCACACATAAACACATCCACACACAAACACTCGCATAAACATATTCACTCGTGCAGTTACACACATACGCATACACATCATCAAACCTAAGGTTTTATGATTCTTCAAAAAATAAATTCTGCAATTAATTTTTTTGCGGCAAAAAAATTAATTTCAGAATTCATTTTTTGAAGAATTATGTTAACCAGAATTTTGTAAAACAGAATTATGTAAACCAGAATTTTGTAAAACAGAATTATGTAAACCAGAATTTTGTAAAACAGAATTTTGTAAAACAGAATTTTTTAAAACAGAATTATATAAAACAGAATTTCGTACCCAACCCCTTTATGTTTTCTAATTCCACATCATTATTGACAGTGTTTAACCGTTGCGTTGTAACCATAGACACGTGACGAAAATTCGGACAGTTCCATTTAGCACAATCTATTTCAATTTCTACCACCAATGCAGCCGACACATCACCACAAGTAACATGGAAATTATTGGTACAGTTACTACAAGCAACTTATTTGTTAGATCGAGATATGTTAATCTTATAGCACTTCATTTTAAAATAGAAAAAAAAGAAAATAGCTTATTGAGCGATTACAGTTTATATAAGATTCACCGTAGTAATCAACGAACAGTACTTCAGAAACAGTAACTCAGAACAGTAATTTTTATGTTTTTAAATGTTCTTATAATATTATAATTTAAAATTTGTTAATTTGCCACTATTTCAGATTATTTTTTGAAGTTATTACATAGATCAACAATTATGCACAATAATTTTAAAATAAATAATAGAACTGTTAATTCTATTAAACAAACACAGTTACCGTTTTGCGATCTGTACTCATCAATATTCAAGGAGAGAATTCATATTTACATTGATAAGAGCATCTGAAAACCGATGGAGTTGTGTGCTATGCCCATGTTTTGGGTGACAACCAACCAGAGGGTCGAACATTCCGGAAGTAGTTTTGATAGTCTTCTGTGAATTTCATAATGAAGCAAGAAATTTTTACCATTGTAACATCTTACAATAAATTTCGAAACGGAATATTTCAAAAATACATATGGTACACTACGGCATATAGTACATTATGGCATATTTAATTATGGCATATTTCAAAACGGCGTATGGTACACTACGACATAAGGTAAAGTATTGACATACGGTAATACGGTATATGGCACACTACGGCATATGTTACACGGTGACATATTTCAAAACGGCATATGGTACGTTATGGAATATTTCAAAACGGCATATTTCAGTATGGCATTTGGTACACTATGGCATAAGCTACCCAACGGCATATTTCAATAAGACATATAATACAATATTGCATTTTTTAAAACTTGGCTATTTCTTAACCGATTATGACGAAATTCAACTGAGATGGAAATGGGATTCTAAAAAGGTTTTAAATGAAGTTCTGAAATATGGCCAATTTTGAAGGAAGTAGGCTATTTATTAACTGAATAAGATGAAATTCGACAAGTATGATGGAAATGGGATTATTAAATGAACTTTACATGAAATTCTGGGATATGGCCAATAATGATAGAACTCGGCTACTTGTAAACCGATGATGATAAAATTCGATGAAGATGGAGTTTACCGACATGAGCCGATAGGCGAGTGTCGTAAATCATCTGAGTGAATAACAGCCATTATATGCGAGTAGAATACGATACTTTGTCTACGGACCATAAAAATTTGTGTTTTATTATCAAATTCTTTAAATAAACTTAAAATAAATTCCGTCGACATTTTGACATCTTAGTTTAATAATAATGAAAATGGCAAGAGACTGCTAGATAAAATTTCAAAAATGAAATTTTTACTTGGTAGTAGTGAATAATGGAAAAAGAGACTACTAAATAAACTACCAGTGAATAATGGATATTATGAGTATACTATACGTATAATACCATGAGTATACTATACAAAATAATTTTTTGATGCCAATTTTGATGAAAATTGGCTATTTCTTAACCGATTATGATGAAATTCGACATATACGATGTAAATGGCCTCGTCTAAAACAGGTATTAGATGAAGTTCTGGACTAGGGCCAATTTTGATGGAATTGGGCTATTTATTAACATATTATGTTAAAAGTCGACAAATATGATGGAAATGTTATTCTAAAATGAGTTTTAGATGAAATTCTGGAATAAAGCCAATAAGAATGGAAATTGGCTGTTTTATAACCGATTCTGATGAAATTCAACAAGTGCGATGGAAATGGAATTCTAAAATTGTTTTAATCATCAAATCATAAAGTTACCCTAATACTAATAACCTATTGGAATTTTATTTCGCTATTTTGCTAAATATAATTTTCCTTCACCTAACCGATTTTCCTTTAAACCTTCACCTAACAGAATTTTCCTTCAAATAGTAGAATTATCCTTTATTAACTTAAATTTTCCTTTACCTATTGGAATATTTTTTTTCACTTATCAGAATTTTATTTCGCTTAACAGAATTTCCCTTCACTTTATAAAATTAAATTTATTCTTCCAGTGGAAATAAATTTGTATGTAAATTTAATTTTAAAATTAAAAAGTACCGATGAAGTTCGGCATATTAAGAAGTGAAATGGCTGTAATAAGCGAAAAATAACCTATAAACCTTACGACAGAACAAAAAAGATACAGGGCTTACCCTGTATCTTTTTTATTCTGTCGTAACGTTTAGAGGTTATTTTTCGCTATTACAGCAATTTCACTTATTAATATGCCGAACATCATAGGTTAGGAAATCGCCAATTTTAAAATATGTCGTTTTGATAAATGCCGTAGCGTACCTTATAGCGTAATGGACCATATGCCGTATTGTACCATATGCCCTTTTGAAATATGCCGTTTTGTCATATTCCGTAATGAAATATGCCATATCGACCGGGACCCGTGAACATGCCGTCGACTTAGAAATTGGATTTGAACCGATTAGCCACATCTAGGTAAGTTTCGCGATAATAGTTAGCCAATTTATGTAATGTGCGCCAAGCCAGAAAAAGAGCGCAAAAAGTTTCGTATGGTACTGTAGATAGACGAAATTGCTAAATATGAGGGCTAGGTCAATCGCGATCGTGAATTACGATCTGGCGATTCATTTTTTCTATGTTCGCCGCAATGGCAATTTTGTGCGTGAGGAATCGTATCAATATTGTCATGATATCATATGTTGAATTAAAAGCATATAGTTCAGAGAATGGCCAGTTGTCGATTTGGATGAACCGTAGAACTCTAATTGGTATATACAGCTGGTTTCTAGATGGTAGAAGCTGATTTATAGAATTTCCTGCGCCTTCTATTTTCGCCAAGTGCCAAGCTTCTCTTACTTCCAGAAATGTTCTACTTGCCTGATTAAATGAGAAATCCGGCTTCACTGGTTCCACCTTATATTGAGGTCTTCTATACATATCTTCCATCTTCAGCTCTTGTAGTTTTTTAAAGATGAATGGTCTTTACTTTCATCTTCTGTTGATTTCTGCCTTGAAGTAATATTGAACTCATCAACTACCCAAAACCGCTGAATTAAATCATTTTCTTTTCCATTGCATGAGGCTGTTATTTGGAAATTTGATGAATTTGTGCCCGCATTTATAATTTGACCACCAAGTAGTCGATTGTGCAAACAAATGTTACTACTATAACGATAATAATACCTGGAATGTTGTACGATGAATCAGCCAAATTCAAATTGCTTACGATATGCGAATTGGGGTCGCCTAATTTATTTGTGCATATTTTGGAAGTTAAATGGATGAGTATGACTGCGTGACGACTAACGTGATTTTCGGGATTCAATCTTCTCCTTTCGTTATCCCAGTCTTTTGCGACATTAGAGCTTTAATGGTAACATATGACGGGGTTCCATAAAGTTCAACCCGTGTGACATACTCGTAGCTATTACTAATTTGAGTGGCTGACACCATGAATCAAGCAGCCCTCTAGTCGTTTGTGTTATTCCAAAATCCTCTTGAATGTGAAATACTACGATAGACACTAATGTATTAAATCGTGATGTTCTTTCGTTAATTGAATTGGATGGTTGATTGATGACTAGATGTTTTTGTTATTTAGAGAGAAATTGCTGTTCTCGTCAATTGTAGATTCAACACAGGCTTTAAAACAGTTGGATGATGTAACTTTAGGGGGTTGATTGTTGCCTTTGGTATTACTTGGGTGAAGTAAGGTATGATGTTTATTTGTACAAATGAAATATGGGGACGCCTTAACAATGTACATGCTTCTAATGCATCACAGAATTCCGTCACAAAATCCAATAAACAGGTTATTGTGTAGGAATCTCATTTTGGTCAAGCATATTGTGTATCCAAATCGAGTTGTTGCATTAAAATATAGATTAACCAAGGATATCACAATTGTCAATCTGGTCCTAAAACCGGAAAATCTCTTAATACTTTATCAAACGTATCACAGGTTGCTCTCAATTATTTAAAACCATCGGTACACACAGTAGGTTGATTCACAAACAATTCAATTAGTTCTCGTTTCTCTTGACGTAGGTACAAGAAAATTAAATTTCAAGTAGTAGCGAATAATATTATTGAGCAAACATTTGATCGATACAGTGTGTGCTCGAATATCATTATTCTATCGATAATGCAGATTTATCGAAATCATTGAAAACTATTATTTGAATCGAATTTCAACAAATTATGTTGAGCTTTTTTAGTATACGAAAGTTCATCGTCAGGCAAATAATTAATCAAAAATTTGTCCATCTTTTGTGACCTCTCACATCCATTCTTATATTTAAAATGATGAAGTGTTAAGTGCTGATAAATAAATCAACAAAAAAAAAATTCTGGTTTCATTCTTCTCGGCAAGCTTTTATCTCCTTCTCAAATAAAATAAACATTATTTTTCAATTTTTTTTGTTCGCATATTTTTTTATTGAGCTTTTATTGCTTCTCATAAAAAAATGATTTACGTTACATTATTAAAATTAACCGATTTCTAAAAATGCTACTCTACATCCGTAGATACATCATGCGCAATATATAATATATACAAACGATTATGGGGGCTGCTGTACAATGTAATAAATTAAGAACACATTTTTTATTGTTGGTATTTTGTTTGTATGGCCCGAACATAAAAAAAAAAAAAAATCATTACTCACCCCCAAATCGACGTCATAATTCAAAACTAAACAAACACCACAAAAAACGAATTTTTTATTTCTTTTTTTTTTTTTTAAATAATCTAATCGACCGAAAAAAAGTACAACAACAAAAAAATTAGGTTAGAACACATAAAAACGATTTTCATTATTTCCCTCAAATTATTGTTTAGTTTTAGTAGGTATAAAAGGAAAAGCTTAACTTTTAAGGATTTTGGTTTTTTGTTTAGTTTATCCTTAAGTGGTTAAATCGTACGCAAAGAGTAGTTATTTGGTTCATTGCCTGTTTTTAAATATTAATTTTACTAATTGTCCAACAAACTGATTGAATTTTAATTTTTACAGTTGAAAAGTGAACAAAAAGTTTTTTACGATGGATTTGAGGTGCATGCCCAAACTTTCTATACCAAAAACTATGAAAATCGTTTTGAATTTATTTTGTATGTTCGATGTATCTCGTATATATAAAAACGGATAACAACATGAAGTTGTAATACATATTGTGGAGAGCTTTTAGTATATAAACAATGTTCTATATGTAAGTAAGTATAGTTGTATATTCTTGGAAGAAACACTGTATGGGAGAGACGTAGTTTTTTATGCTTTCCTATTTAAATTGTACTTCAAATAATGTTCGACATGGGAAATGAATGTTGGTTCAGTAAATTTTTTTTTGTTTGTGCTGCTGCTTCTGCTTCTGTTGCTACAATGCTCTTTGGTATTGGATGCTATTTTTTTTTTGTATGTTTGGTGAATCGTATACGTTATGATAGGTTATATATATACGTACTAGGTAAACATTATTACGTATATATTTTAGTACATGTGGAATCGAGCTTTTTTTTTTTGGTGTTTCGGTTTTTTATTGGAAATGAAATGAATACAAAGCAAATTATACTTAAAAGTAGATTTTCTACTTATAAAATGAAATGCTGAGGGAGTTATAAATCTTCTATTTCTGGTATTTTTGGTTTTATGAGGGAATATGTAGAAAAAAAATTTAAGCATTTTGAGATTTCAATTATATGCGATGATATTTCATATGTGTAGTTGCTGCTGCTGCTTCGTGAATATAGAAAATTCGTTGAAAGGCTGCTGCAAAGTTTAATTTAGCAGCTATAACATTATTATTATACGTCTGATTTTTAAATTGAGTGAAAATTAAAATGTTTACTCAAGTGAAATTAGGTTGTTTGATGATTTATTGCATTCCTTTACTTCTTTTACTTATATTGATTGTCTTCTGGGAGTCGTAATATTTAGTTTGTAAAAAATCGAATACCTCGTGCGTAATTCCTAACTTTCGACTGAGTGAGACAACTTACGTTTATTGCAGAGTCTATAGATTTCTTATAAAAGAAGTATATCCCACTTTGTCTTAGTTAACTATACTCAAGTAGATTCGAGTTCGTTGACATTAGTATTTTCAAGTAAGATTTATTTCACGATCTCAGAAACTCCATACCTACTAAGGAAAAATTCAGAATAGAAAATCGAACAGAATTGTAATTTTGCAGCGTAATTCCTCCGTTCAATGCATAACCTTATATCACTCAATCTTATACGGTTATTGGAATTTTTTCCATAATCTGAGTTTAGATTGACATTAATTATCAATGGTCTTGTTGTTCAAAACACTTTTTTCGCCCCACAGGGTTTAATATGATTTGCGTTGTAGCCTTTCGGGTTTTAAACACAGGACTAGGTCTTGTACATTTATTGAATAAAGTGCTTTAGAAGAATTTTTAGAGATTTTAGAGTGAATTGTTATACAGGTGGCCCTTGAATTATGCGGGTTTAATTCTACTCGAGCTTTCAAGAACGTCGATAAAAGTAAATTACCGGTATCTTGGAGAGCAAACCGAAAAACGTGGTTGATATCAAACTTGAAGAATAAGTTGCGCAATACCTAAATAAACAAAATTTAGGTTTGAAAGTTTTGCTTATATCATTGATAATGCACCGGATCTTACTATATTTGAATTCATCATAGATAAATTAGATAACCGACCAGGTTAAGTATTGTTCGTGTCGTGTTTACACTTGAGTGTAATGTCTTTTAACAACCCCAATGTAGTTTTAAAGTCTATGTTAGTCGATAGTTTCAACGTGCAAAGTTTAGTCACAAATATTGACGAGATTCGTCACATTTTCAATGGTGCTTCCTTCAGTGGACATTCTTGTTTCTTTGAGACCTTCTTAAATCTGAATATCCCTAATTCAGCTTTAGCCATCAAAGGTTATAATAAATTTTAGATTAGTTACTACCATACCTTCTCCTATTTCAGAATTGTTAGTATCGGACTTAGAGTTTTTATCTGTCAATGTTTTCAGTAATGGTCGTAAAATCTTATTCGGTACCGTCTATAACCAACCATAAACTAGTAAGAGGTCGTATGCCCAATTTAAAAAATCACTTGTAGACTTAGAAAGTTTATTTAGTTATTTCTCCTGTAGATTCGATGAAATACTCGTATACATATATATCAGGTGGCTTTAATTTCGATATACTCCAAAATTCCGGCATCCTTTGGGATCAATTGAATCTTTTAAATAGTCTTAATTTATCCGTACACAACACTGTGGCACCAACGTTTTCTTCTCCAACCGGTAGCGGGGCCTCTTATTCCCTTATTCCCTATCATGATCTTTTAGTTTTTCTGTGAACTCTTACTCTCCATCTAAACCTAAGAGTTTAAGCTTTAGAGATTTTTCTAGTATAGACAATTCCCGCTTTTACTTAGTTTGTAACTCGGTTCCTTGGGAGGATATTTTTTGCATACTGTTGAAGTTAGCCGAAAGTTGCCAGCCGAAAGTGAAAAGTCGATAATGCAGATTGTGTTAGTCCAGCCGAAAGTAAAAAAAAAACGGTAAGGCAGATTGTCTAATCCCAGCCGAAAGATAAAAGACGATAATGCAGATTATGATATAACATTCAAGCCGAAAATAAAAAATTTAGTAGTTATCAGCCGAAAATAAATAGGATACATAGAAATCTATAAATATAAATTTTTGTAAATAAATTTACGTGTTAAACTTTGCTTCGTAGAAAATATCGGAAAATCAGAAGAATATACAAAATTGGAATAAAATCAGCCTCTAGAGTATATATCTAAAGCTGAATCGTTTTTATGTGATTTGTCAATAGCTGTCGAATTAATAAATTCAGTTCAAGTTTCCCGTGGGAAATCTCGGAAAATTCGATTTTCCAAAAATTATTAGAAAATTTGTATAAAATCAGCCTCTAGAGTGTTATGTCTGGAGATGGATTCAATTGATGTGATTAAAAATTCGATTTCGGAAAATTCGATTTTCAAAAAATTATTAGAAAATTTGTATAAAATCAGCCTTTAATGTGTTATGTCTGGAGATGAATTGCATTGATGTGACTGGTCAATAGCTATCGCAGGAAAAACATTCAGTTCAAGTTTCCCGTGGGAAATCTCGGAAAATTCGATTTTCCAAAAATTATTAGAAAATTGGTATAAAATCAGCCTCTAGAGTGTTATGTCTTTAGATGGATTCAATTGATGTGATTACTCAATAGCTATCGCAGGAAAAAAATTCAGTTCAAGTTTCCCGTGGGAAATTTCGGAAAATTCAAAAAAGTTTCCAGCCGAAAGTAAGAAATGGATGAATAAAATCAGCCTCCAGAGTGTTAGTTCTGGAGATGGATTCAATTGATGTGATTTATCAATAGCTATCGCAGGAAAAAAATTCAGTTCAAGTTTCCCGTGTAAATCTTGGAAAATTCGATTTTCCAAAAATTATTAGAAAATTTGTATAAAATCAGCCTTTAAAGTGTTATGTCTGGAGATGAATTGCATTGATGTGACTTGTCAATAGCTATCGCAGGAAAAAAATTCAGTTCAAGTTTCCAGTGGGAAATCTCGGAAAATTCGATTTTCCTAAAATTATTAGAAAATTTGTATAAAATCAGCCTTTAAAGTGTTATGTCAGGAGATGAATTGCATTGATGTGATTTATCAACAGCTTACGCAGGAAAAAAAATCAGTACAAGTTTCCCGTGGGAAATCTCGGAAAATTCAAAAAAGTTTCCAGCCGAAAGTAAGAAATGGATGAATAAAATCAGCCTCCAGAGTGTTATGCCTGGAGATGGATTCAATTGATGTGATTACTCAATAGCTATCGCAGGAAAAAAAATTCAGTTCAAGTTTCCCGTGGGAAATCTCGGAAAATTCGATTTTCCAAAAATTATTAGAAAATTTGTATAAAATCAGCCTCTAGAGTGTTATGTCTGGAGATGGATTCATTTGATGTGATTACTCAATAGCTATCGCAGGAAATAAATTCAGTTCAAGTTTCCCTTGGGAAATCTCGGAAAATTCGATTTTCCAAAAAGTATTTGAAAATTTGTATAAAATCAGCCTCTAGAGTGTTATGTCTGGAGATGGATTCAATTGATGTGATTACTCAATAGCTATCGCAGGAAAAAAATTCAGTTCAAGTTTCCCGTGGGAAATCTCGGAAAATTCGATTTTCCAAAAATTATTAGAAAATTTGTATAAAATCAGCTTTAAAGTGTTATGTCTGGAGATGAATTGCATTGATGTGATTTATCAATAGCTATCGCAGGAAATAAAATCAGTTCAAGTTTCCCGTGGGAAATCTCGAAAAATTCAAAAAAGTTTCCAGCCGAAAGTAAGAAATGGATGAATAAAATCAGCCTCTAGAATGTTATGTCTGGAGATGGATTGGATTGATGTGACTTGTCAATAGCTGTCGCAGGAAAAAAATTCAGTTCAAGTTCCCCGTGGGAAATCTCGGAAAATTCGATTTTCCAAAAATTATTAGAAAATTTACGAAATCGGAAAAACGAATTTTTCAAGATTTCCCACCGTAAACTTGGACTGAATTTTTGCCTGCGATAGCTATTAACAAGTCACATCAATTCAATCCATCTCCAGACATAACACTCTAGAGGCTGATTTTATTCATCCATTTCTTACTTTCGGCTGGAAACTTTTTTGAATTTTCTGAGATTTCCCACGGGAAACTTGTACTGATTTTGTTTCCTGCGATAGCTATTGATAAATCACATCAATGCAATTCATCTCCAGACATAACACTTTAAAGGCTGATTTTATACAAATTTTCTAATAATTTTTGGAAAATCGAATTTTCCGAGATTTCCCACGGGAAACTTGAACTGAATTTTTTTCCTGCGATAGCTATTGATAAATCACATCAATTGAATCCATCTCCAGACATAACACTCTAGAGGCTGATTTTATTCATCCATTTCTTATTTTCGGCTGGAAACTTTTTTGAATTTTCCGAGATTTCCCACGGGAAACTTGTACTGATTTTTTTTCCTGCGATAGCTATTGATAAATCAGATCAATGCAATTCATCTCCAGACATAACACTTTAAAGGCTGATTTTATACAAATATTCTAATAATTTTTGGAAAATCGAATTTTCCAAGATTTCCCACGGGAAACTTGAACTGAATTTTTTTCCTGCGATAGCTATTGAGTAATCACATCAATTGAATCCATCTCCAGACATAACACTCTAGAGGCTGATTTTATTCATCCATTTCTTACTTTCGGCTGGAAACATTTTTGAATTTTCCGAGATTTCCCATGGGAAACTTGTACCGATTTTTTTTCCTGCGATAGCTATTGAGTAATCACATCAATGCAATTCATCTCCAGACATAACACTTTAGAGGCTGATTTTATACAAATTTTCTAATAATTTTTGGAAAATCGAATTTTCCGAGATTTCCCACGGGAAACTTGAACTGAATTTTTTTCCTGCGATAGCTATTGACAAGTCACATCAATGCAATTTATTTCCAAACATAACACTTTAGAGGCTGATTTTATACAAATTTTCTAATAATTTTTGGAAAATCGAATTTTCCGAGATTTCCCATGGGAAACTTGAATGGAATTTTTTTCCTGCGATAGCTATTGAGTAATCACATCAATTGAATCCATCTCCAGACATAACACTCTAGAGGCTGATTTTATTCATCCATTTCTTATTTTCGGCTGGAAACTTTTTTGAATTTTCCGAGATTTCCCACGGGAAACTTGTACTTATCTTTTTACCTGCGATAGCTATTGATAAATCAGATCAATGCAATTCATCTCCAGACATAACACTTTAAAGGCTGATTTTATACAAATATTCTAATAATTTTTGGAAAATCGAATTTTCCAAGATTTCCCACGGGAAACTTGAACTGAATTTTTTTCCTGCGATAGCTATTGAGTAATCACATCAATTGAATCCATCTCCAGACATAACACTCTAGAGGCTGATTTTATTCATCCATTTCTTACTTTCGGCTGGAAACTTTTTTGAATTTTCCGAGATTTCCCATGGGAAACTTGTACCGATTTTTTTTCCTGCGATAGCTATTGATAAATCACATCAATGCAATTCATCTCCAGACATAACACTTTAGAGGCTGATTTTATACAAATTTTCTAATAATTTTTGGAAAATCGAATTTTCCGAGATTTCCCACGGGAAACTTGAACTGAATTTTTTTCCTGCGATAGCTATTGACAAGTCACATCAATCCAATCCATCTCCAGGCATAACACTCTAGAGGCTGATTTTATTCATCCATTTCTTACTTTCGGCTGGAAACTTTTTTGAATTTTCCGAGATTTCCCACGGGGAAATTGTACTGATTTTTTTTCCTGCGATAGCTAGTGATAAATCACATCAATGCAATTCATCTCCAGACATAACACTTTAAAGGCTGATTTTATACAAATTTTCTAATAATTTTTGGAAAATCGAATTTTCCGAGATTTCCCACGGGAAACTTGAACTGATTTTTTTTCCTGCGATAGCTATTGACAAGTTACATCAATGCAATTTATTTCCAGACATAACACTTTAAAGGCTGATTTTATACAAATTTTCTAATCATTTTTGGAAAATCGAATTTTCCGAGATTTCCCATGGGAAACTTGAATGGAATTTTTTTCCTGCGATAGCTATTGAGTAATCACATCAATTGAATCCATCTCCAGACATAACACTCTAGAGGCTGATTTTATACAAATTTTCTAATAATTTTTGGAAAATCGAATTTTCCGAGATTTCCCACTGGAAACTTGAACTGAATTTTTTTCCTGCGATAGCTATTGACAAGTCACATCAATGAAATTCATCTCCAGACATAACACTTTAAAGGCTGATTTTATACAAATTTTCTAATAATTTTTGGAAAATCGAATTTTCCAAGATTTCCCACGGGAAACTTGAACTGAATTTTTTTCCTGCGATAGCTATTGATAAATCACATCAATTGAATCCATCTCCAGAACTAACACTCTGGAGGCTGATTTTATTCATCCATTTCTTACTTTCGGCTGGAAACTTTTTTGAATTTTCCAAGATTTCCCACGGGAAACTTGTACTGATTTTTTTTCCTGCGATAGCTATTATAAATCACATCAATGCAATTCATCTCCAGACATAACACTTTAAAGGCTGATTTTATACAAATTTTCTAATAATTTTAGGAAAATCGAATTTTCCGAGATTTCCCACGGGAAACTTGAACTGAATTTTTTTCCTGCGATAGCTATCGACCAGTCACATCAATGCAATTCATCTCCAGACATAACACTTTAAAGGCTGATTTTATACAAATTTTCTAATAATTTTTGGAAAATCGAATTTTCCGAGATTTCCCACGGGAAACTTGAACTTAATTTTTATTCTGCGATAGCTATTGAGTAATCACATCAATTGAATCCATCTCCAGACATAACACTCTAGAGGCTGATTTTATACAAATTTTCTAATAATTTTTGGAAAATCGAATTTTCCGAAATTTCCCACGGGAAACTTGAACTGAATTTTTTTCCTGCTATAGCTATTGAGTAATCACATCAATCCAATCCGTCTCCAGACATAACACTCTACAGGCTTATTTTATTCATCCATTTCTTACTTTCGGCTGGAAACTTTTTTGAATTTTCCGAGATTTCCCACGGGAAACTTGTACTGATTTTTGTTTCCTGCGATAGCTGTTAATAAATCACATCAATGCAATTCATCTCCTGACATAACACTTTAGAGGCTGATTTTATACAAATTTTCTAATAATTTTTGGAAAATCGAATTTTCCGAGATTTCCCACGGGAAACTTGAACTGAATTGAGTAATCACATCAATTGAATCCATCTCCAGACATAACACTCTAGAGGCTGATTTTATACAAATTTTCTAATAATTTTTGTAAAATCGAATTTTCCGAGATTTCCCACGGGAAACTTGAACTGAATTTTTTTCCTGCGATAGATACTGACAAGTCACATCAATCCAATCCATCTCCAGACATAACACTCTAGAGGCTGATTTTATTCATCCATTTCTTACTTTCAGCTGGAAACTTTTTTGAATTTTCCGAGATTTCCCACGGGAAACTTGTACTGATTTTTTTCCTTGCGATAGCTTTTGGTAAATCACATCAATGCAATTCATCTCCTGATATAACACTTTAAAGAATGATGTTATACAAATTTTCTAATAATTTTTGGAAAATCGAATTTTCCGAGATTTTCCAAGGGAAACTTGAACTGAATTTTTTTGCTGCGATAGCTATTGACAAGTCACATCAATGCAATTCATCTCCAGACATAACACTTTAAAGGCTGATTTTATACAAATTTTCTAATAATTTTTGGAAAATCGAATTTTCCGAGATTTCCCACGGGAAACTTGAACTGAATTTTTTTCCTGCGATAGCTATTGAGTAATTGCATCAATTGAATCCATCTCCAGACATAACACTCTAGAGGCTGATTTTATACAAATTTTCTAATAATTTTTGGAAAATCGAATTTTCCGAGATTTCCCACGGGAAACTTGAACTCTATTTTTTTCCTGCGATAGCTATTGAGTAATCACATCAATTGAATCCATCTCCAGACATAACACTCTAGAGGCTGATTTTATTCATCCATTTCTTACTTTCGGCTGGAAACTTTTTTGAATTTTCCGAGATTTCCCACGGGAAACTTGTACTGATTTTTTTCCTTGCGATAGCTTTTGGTAAATCACATCAATGCAATTCATCACCTGATATAACACTTTAAAGGATGATGTTATACAAATTTTCTAATAATTTTTGGAAAATCGAATTTTCCGCGATTTCCCACGGGAAAATTGTACTAATTTTTTTTCCTGCGATAGCTAGTGATAAATCACATCAATGCAATTCATCTCCAGACATAACACTTTAAAGGCTGATTTTATACAAATTTTCTAATAATTTTTGGAAAATCGAATTTTCCGAGATTTCCCAAGGGAAACTTGAACTGATTTTTTTTCCTGCGATAGCTATTGACAAGTTACATCAATGCAATTTATTTCCAGACATAACACTTTAAAGGCTGATTTTATACAAATTTTCTAATCATTTTTGGAAAATCGAATTTTCCGAGATTTCCCATGGGAAACTTGAATGGAATTTTTTTCCTGCGATAGCTATTGAGTAATCACATCAATTGAATCCATCTCCAGACATAACACTCTAGAGGCTGATTTTATACAAATTTTCTAATAATTTTTGGAAAATCGAATTTTCAGAGATTTCCCACGGGAAATTTGAACTGAATTTTTTTCCTGCGATAGTTATTGGCAAGTCACATCAATCCAATCCATCTCCAGACATAACACTCTAGAGGCTGATTTTATTCATCCATTTCTTACTTTCGGCTGGAAACTTTTTTGAATTTTCCGAGATTTCCCACGGGAAACTTGTACTGATTTTTTTTCCTGCGATAGCTATTGATAAATCACATCAATGCAATTCATCTCCAGACATAACACTTTTAAGGCTGATTTTATACAAATTTTCTAATAATTTTTGGAAAATCGAATTTTCCGAGATTTCCCACGGGAAACTTGAACTGAATTTTTTTCCTGCGATAGCTATTGACAAGTCACATCAATTGAATCCATCTCCAGGCATAACACTCTAGAGGCTGATTTTATTCATCCATTTCTTACTTTCGGCTGGAAACTTTTTTGAATTTTCCGAGATTTCCCACGGGAAAATTGTACTGATTTTTTTTCCTGCGATAGCTAGTGATAAATCACATCAATGCAATTCATCTCCAGACATAACACTTTAAAAGCTGATTTTATACAAATTTTCTAATAATTTTTGGAAAATCGAATTTTCCGAGATTTCCCACGGGAAACTTGAACTGATTTTTTTTCCTGCGATAGCTATTGATAAATCACATCAACTGAATTCATATCCAGACATAACACTCTAGAGGCTGATTTTATTCATCCATTTCTTACTTTCGGCTGGAAACTTTTTTGAATTTTCCGAGATTTCCCACGGGAAACTTGTACTGATTTTTTTTCCTGCGATAGCTATTGATAAATCACATCAATGCAATTCATCTCCAGACATAACTCTTTAAAGGCTGATTTTATAAAAATTTTCAAATAATTTTTGGAAAATCGAATTTTCCGAGATTTCCCACGGGAAACTTGAACTGAATTTTTTTCCTGCGATAGCTATTGAGTAATCACATCAATTGAATCCATCTCCAGACATAACACTCTAGAGGCTGATTTTATACAAATTTTCAAATAATTTTTGGAAAATCGAATTTTCCGAGATTTCCCATGGGAAACTTGAACTGAATTTTTTTCCTGCGATAGCTATTGAGTAATCACATCAATTAAATCCATCTTCAGACATAACACTCTAGAGGCTGATTTTATTCATCCATTTCTTACTTTCGGCTGGAAACTTTTTTGAATTTTCCGAGATTTCCCACGGGAAAATTGTACTGATTTTTTTTCCTGCGATAGCTATTGATAAATCACATCAATGCAATTCATCTCCAGACATAACACTTTAAAGGCTGATTTTATACAAATTTTCTAATAATTTTTGGAAAATCGAATTTTCCGAGATTTCCCACTGGAAACTTAAACTGAATTTTTTTCCTGCGATAGCTATTGAGTAATCACATTAATTGAATCCATCTGCAGACATAAACCTCTAGAGGCTGATTTTATACAAATTTTCTAATAATTTTTGGAAAATCGAATTTTCCGAGATTTCCCACGGGAAACTTGAACTGAATTTTTTTCCTGCGATAGCTATTGAGTAATCACATCAATTGAATCCATATCCAGACATAACACTCTAGAGGCTGATTTTATTCATCCATTTCTTACTTTCGGCTGGAAACTTTTTTGAATTTTCCGAGATTTCCCACGGGAAACTTGTACTGATTTTTTTTCCTGCGATAGCTATTGATAAATCACATCAATGCAATTCATCTCCAGACATAACACTTTAAAGGCTGATTTTATACAAATTTTCTAATAATTTTTGGAAAATCGAATTTTCCGAGATTTCCCACGGGAAACTTGAACTAAATTTTTTTCCTGCGATAGCTATTGAGTAATCACATCAATTGAATCCATCTCCAGACATAACACTCTAGAGGCTGATTTTATACAAATTTTCTAATAATTTTTGGAAAATCGAATTTTTTGAGATTTCCCACGGGAAACTTGAACTGAATTTTTTTCCTGCGATAGCTATTAAGTAATCACATCAATTGAACCCATCTCCAGACATAACATTCTAGAGGCTGATTTTATAAAAATTTTCTAATAATTTTGGGAAAATCGAATTTTCCGAGATTTCCCACGGGAAATTTGAACTGAATTTTTTTCCTGCGAAAGCTATTGACAAGTCACATCAATCCAATTCATCTTTAGACATAACATTCTAGAGGCTGATTTTATTCATCCATTTCTTACTTTCGGCTGGAAACTTTTTTGAATTTTCCGAGATTTCCCACGGGAAACTTGTACTGATTTTTTTTCCTGCGATAGCTATTGATAAATCACATCAATGCAATTCAACTCCAGACATAACACTTTAAAGGCTGATTTTATACAAATTTTCTAATAATTTTTGGAAAATCGAATTTTCCGAGATTTCCCACGGGAAACTTGAACTGAATTTTTTGCCTGCGATAGCTATTGAGTAATCACATCAATTGAATCCATATCCAGACATAACACTCTAGAGGCTGATTTTATACAAATTTTCTAATAATTTTTGGAAAATCGAATTTTCCGAGATTTCCTACGGAAAATTTGAACTCAATTTTTTTCCTGCGATAGCTATTGACAAGTCACATCAATCCAATCCATCTCCAGACATAACATTCTAGAGGCTGATTTTATTCATCCATTTCTTACTTTCGGCTGGAAACTTTTTTGAATTTTCCAAGATTTCCCACGGGAAACTTGTACTGATTTTTTTCCTGCGATAGCTATTGATAAATCACATCAATGCAATTCATCTCCTGACATAACACTTTAAAGGCTGATTTTATACAAATTTTCTAATAATTTTTGGAAAATCGAATTGTCCGAGATTTCCCACGGGAAACTTGAACTGAATTTTTTTCCTGCGATAGCTATTGAGTAATCACATCAATTGAATCTATCTCCAGACATAACACTCTAAAGGCTGATTTTATTCATCCATTTCTTATTTTCGGCTGGAAACTTTTTTGAATTTTCCGAGATTTCCCACGGGAAACTTGTACTGATTTTTTTTCCTCCGATAGCTATTGATAAATCAGATCCATGCAATTCATCTCCAGACATAAAACTTTAAAGGCTGATTTTATACAAATATTCTAATAATTTTTGGAAAATCGAATTTTCCGAGATTTCCCACGGGAAACTTGAACTGAATTTTTTTCCTGCGATAGCTATTGAGTAATCACGTCAATTGAATCCATCTCCAGACATAACACTCTAGAGGCTGATTTTATTTATCCATTTCTTACTTTCGGCTGGAAACTTTTTTGAATTTTCCGAGATTTCCCATGGGAAACTTGTACCGATTTTTTTTCCTGCGATAGCTATTGACTAATCACATCAATGCAATTCATCTCCAGACATAACACTTTAGAGGCTGATTTTATACAAATTTTCTAATAATTTTTGGAAAATCGAATTTTCCGAGATTTCCCACGGGAAACTTGAACTGAATTTTTTTCCTGCGATAGCTATTGAGTAATCACATCAATTGAATCCATCTCCAGACATAACACTCTAGAGGCTGATTTTATACAAATTTTCTAATAATTTTTGGAAAATCGAATTTTCCGAGATTTCCCACGGGAAACTTGAACTGAATTTATTTCCTGCGATAGCTATTGAGTAATCACATCAATTGAATCCATCTCCAGACATAACACTCTAGAGGCTGATTTTATACAAATTTTCTAATAATTTTTGGAAAATCGAATTTTCCGAGATTTCCCACGGGAAATTTGAACTGAATTTTTTTGAATTTTTCGAGATTTCCCACGGGAAACTTGTACTGATTTTTTTTCCTGCGATAGCTATTGATAAATCACATCAATGCAATTCATCTCCAGACATAACACTTTAAAGGCTGATTTTATACAAATTTTCTAATAATTTTTGGAAAATCGAATTTTCAGAGATTTCCCACGGGAAACTTGAACTGAATTTTTTTCCTGCGATAGCTATTGATAAATCACATCAATTGAATCCATCTCCAGACATAACACTCTAGAGGCTGATTTTATTCATCCATTTCTTATTTTCGGCTGGAAACTTTTTGAATTTTCCGAGATTTCCCACGGGAAACTTGTACTGGTTTTTTTTCCTGCGATAGCTATTGATAAATCAGATCAATGCAATTCATCTCCAGACATAACACTTTAAAGGCTGATTTTATACAAATATTCTAATAATTTTTGGAAAATCGAATTTTCCAAGATTTCCCATGGGAAACTGGAACTGAATTTTTTTCCTGCGATAGCTATTGAGTAATCACATCAATTGAATCCATCTCCAGACATAACACTCTAGAGGCTGATTTTATACAAATTTTCTAATAATTTTTGGAAAATCGAATTTTCCGAGATTTCCCACGGGAAACTTGAATTGAATTTTTTTCCTGCGATAGCTATTGAGTAATCACATCAATTGAATCCATCTCCAGACATAACACTCTAGAGGCTGATTTTATTCATCCATTTATTACTTTCGGCTGGAAACTTTTTTGAATTTTCCGAGATTTCCCATGGGAAACTTGTACCGATTTTTTTTCCTGCGATAGCTATTGAGTAATCACATCAATGCAATTCATCTCCAGACATAACACTTTAAAGGCTGATTTTATACAAATTTTCTAATAATTTTTGGAAAATCGAATTTTTCGAGATTTCCCACGGGAAACTTGTACTGATTTTTTTTCCTGCGATAGCTATTGATAAATCACATCAATGCAATTCATCTCCAGACATAACACTTTAAAGGCTGATTTTATACAAATTTTCTAATAATTTTTGGAAAATCGAATTTTCCGAGATTTCCCATGGGAAACTTGAACTGAATTTTTTTCCTGCGATAGCTATTGAGTAATCACATCAATTGAATCCATCTCCAGACATAACACTCTAGAGGCTGATTTTATACAAATTTTCTAATAATTTTTGGAAAATCGAATTTTCCGAGATTTCCCACGGGAAACTTGAACTGAATTTTTTTCCTGCGATAGCTATTGAGTAATCACATCAATTGAATCCATCTCCAGACATAACACTCTAGAGGCTGATTTTATTCATCCATTTCTTACTTTCGGCTGGAAACTTTTTTGAATTTTCCGAGATTTCCCACGGGAAACTTGTACTGATTTTTTTTCCTGCGATAGCTATTGATAAATCAGATCAATGCAATTCATCTCCAGACATAACACTTTAAAGGCTGATTTTATACAAATATTCTAATAATTTTTGGAAAATCGAATTTTCCAAGATTTCCCACGGGAAACTTGAACTGATTTTTTTTCCTGCGATAGCTATTGAGTAATCACATCAATTGAATCTATCTCCAGACATAACACTCTAGAGGCTGATTTTATACAAATTTTCTAATAATTTTTGGAAAATCGAATTTTCCGAGATTTCCCACGGGAAATTTGAACTGAATTTTTTTCCTGCGATAGCTATTGACAAGTCACATCAATCCAATCCATCTCCAGACGTAACACTCTAGAGGCTGATTTTATTCATCCATTTCTTACTTTCGGCTGGAAACTTTTTTGAATTTTCCGAGATTTCCCACGGGAAACTTGTACTGATTTTTTTTCCTGCGATAGCTATTGATAAATCACATCAATGCAATTCATCTCCAGACATAACACTTTAAAGGCTGATTTTATACAAATTTTCTAATAATTTTTGGAAAATCGAATTTTCCAAGATTTCCCACGGGAAACTTGAACTGAATTTTTTTTCTGTGATAGCTATTGAGTGATCACATCAATTGAATCCATCTCCAGACATAACACTTTAGAGGCTGATTTTATACAAATTTTCTAATAATTTTTGGAAAATCGAATTTTCCGAGATTTCCCACGGGAAACTTGAACTGAATTTTTTTCCTGCGATAGCTATTGAGTAATCACATCAATTGAATCCATCTCCAGACATAACACTCTAGAGGCTGATTTTATACAAATTTTCTAATAATTTTTGGAAAATCGAATTTTCCGAGATTTCCCACGGGAAATTTGAACTGAATTTTTTTGAATTTTTCGAGATTTCCCACGGGAAACTTGTACTGATTTTTTTTCCTGCGATAGCTATTGATAAATCACATCAATGCAATTCATCTCCAGACATAACACTTTAAAGGCTGATTTTATACAAATTTTCTAATAATTTTTGGAAAATCGAATTTTCAGAGATTTCCCACGGGAAACTTGAACTGAATTTTTTTCCTGCGATAGCTATTGATAAATCACATCAATTGAATCCATCTCCAGACATAACACTCTAGAGGCTGATTTTATTCATCCATTTCTTATTTTCGGCTGGAAACTTTTTTGAATTTTCCGAGATTTCCCACGGGAAACTTGTACTGGTTTTTTTTCCTGCGATAGCTATTGATAAATCAGATCAATGCAATTCATCTCCAGACATAACACTTTAAAGGCTGATTTTATACAAATATTCTAATAATTTTTGGAAAATCGAATTTTCCAAGATTTCCCATGGGAAACTGGAACTGAATTTTTTTCCTGCGATAGCTATTGAGTAATCACATCAATTGAATCCATCTCCAGACATAACACTCTAGAGGCTGATTTTATACAAATTTTCTAATAATTTTTGGAAAATCGAATTTTCCGAGATTTCCCACGGGAAACTTGAATTGAATTTTTTTCCTGCGATAGCTATTGAGTAATCACATCAATTGAATCCATCTCCAGACATAACACTCTAGAGGCTGATTTTATTCATCCATTTATTACTTTCGGCTGGAAACTTTTTTGAATTTTCCGAGATTTCCCATGGGAAACTTGTACCGATTTTTTTTCCTGCGATAGCTATTGAGTAATCACATCAATGCAATTCATCTCCAGACATAACACTTTAAAGGCTGATTTTATACAAATTTTCTAATAATTTTTGGAAAATCGAATTTTTCGAGATTTCCCACGGGAAACTTGTACTGATTTTTTTTCCTGCGATAGCTATTGATAAATCACATCAATGCAATTCATCTCCAGACATAACACTTTAAAGGCTGATTTTATACAAATTTTCTAATAATTTTTGGAAAATCGAATTTTCCGAGATTTCCCATGGGAAACTTGAACTGAATTTTTTTCCTGCGATAGCTATTGAGTAATCACATCAATTTAATCCATCTCCAGACATAACACTCTAGAGGCTGATTTTATACAAATTTTCTAATAATTTTTGGAAAATCGAATTTTCCGAGATTTCCCACGGGAAACTTGAACTGAATTTTTTTCCTGCGATAGCTATTGAGTAATCACATCAATTGAATCCATCTCCAGACATAACACTCTAGAGGCTGATTTTATTCATCCATTTCTTACTTTCGGCTGGAAACTTTTTTGAATTTTCCGAGATTTCCCACGGGAAACTTGTACTGATTTTTTTTCCTGCGATAGCTATTGATAAATCAGATCAATGCAATTCATCTCCAGACATAACACTTTAAAGGCTGATTTTATACAAATATTCTAATAATTTTTGGAAAATCGAATTTTCCAAGATTTCCCACGGGAAACTTGAACTGATTTTTTTTCCTGCGATAGCTATTGAGTAATCACATCAATTGAATCTATCTCCAGACATAACACTCTAGAGGCTGATTTTATACAAATTTTCTAATAATTTTTGGAAAATCGAATTTTCCGAGATTTCCCACGGGAAATTTGAACTGAATTTTTTTCCTGCGATAGCTATTGACAAGTCACATCAATCCAATCCATCTCCAGACGTAACACTCTAGAGGCTGATTTTATTCATCCATTTCTTACTTTCGGCTGGAAACTTTTTTGAATTTTCCGAGATTTCCCACGGGAAACTTGTACTGATTTTTTTTCCTGCGATAGCTATTGATAAATCACATCAATGCAATTCATCTCCAGACATAACACTTTAAAGGCTGATTTTATACAAATTTTCTAATAATTTTTGGAAAATCGAATTTTCCAAGATTTCCCACGGGAAACTTGAACTGAATTTTTTTTCTGTGATAGCTATTGAGTGATCACATCAATTGAATCCATCTCCAGACATAACACTCTAGAGGCTGATTTTATACAAATTTTCTAATAATTTTTGGAAAATCGAATTTTCCGAGATTTCCCACGGGAAACTTGAACTGAATTTTTTTCCTGCGATAGCTATTGATAAATCAGATCAATGCAATTCATCTCCAGACATAACACTTTAAAGGCTGATTTTATACAAATATTCTAATAATTTTTGGAAAATCGAATTTTCCAAGATTTCCCACGGAAAACTTGAACTGAATTTTTTTCCTGCGATAGCTATTGAGTAATCACATCAATTAAATCTATTTCCAAACATAACGCTCTAGAGGCTGATTTATTTTCGGCTGGAATGTCAATAACATAATCTACATTATCGACTTTTCACTTTCGGCTGGAAACTTTCGGCTAACTTTAACAGGGTATTTTTTGCCTTACTTCTACAACTAGACAAATAGAATTTTTCAACTCGTATATTAATTTGATGATTAATAGTTGCCTTCCACTTAAAAAAGGTTACTTGCAAAGCAAAATCTCCGCCTTGGTTGTCTCGGGAAATTCCGAATGCCATAAATATGAGAGTTAGTAAATATCGTTTATGGAAAAGGTGTCCTGATAGTCAGTCTCATTTAGATTACAAGCAGGCTCGTAACAGAGTTGTAGGGTTAATTCGAACTGCTCAACGTAATTTTTTTCAAGGACAAGTTAGACTCCTCTCTTCCTACCAAGGTTTTCTGGCGTAAAGTTTGTAATTTAGGCCTAGGCAGATGCAAGATTAGTTCAAGTGGGGATTTCAAACCCAATGAAATTAATAGCTATTTTTGCTCTAGTCTGAACTCGGGCAGTAGTTCCGTCGATTTGTTCTCTAACGCGTCCTCTAATTCGTTTTCGTTTTCAAATATTTCTCTCGAGGATTTACAATCTGCTATTTGGAAGGGGTAATCGAAATCTTCTGGTCTGGATAACGTCAATTTAAAATTCGTTAAGAAAGTTTTTCCTTTCGTTTCAAAATACTTGTTACATATCTGCAATTTTATTCTCACGTCCTCTTTCTATCCAGATCAGTGGAGGCTAAGTAAAATAATCCCGATCCCAAAGATCAGTAATCCTTTAGAGCTATCTCATTTTCGGTCAATTAGCATTTTAAGTTCTCTCTCTAAGGCTTTCGAAATAGTTGTTAAAATTTAAATTCAATCGCATTTACATAGCAATGGTTTAATTAGTTTCTTCCAATCTGGGTTTAGAAAATTTCATAGCACTTCTTCTACTGCGTTATTTAATATATGTGATGATATTAGGCGTAATATGAATCATAGGGAATTAACTTCTTTAACTTGGTGGTCAGGTTTGAAGTTACTCGGGAGATTCAAGTTGCAACTTCCACAAATGCTCGTGTTACCTCCACGTGGTGACCGCTGGTTAATAGACTGCTGATTCTTTGGCTTCTAGGCTAAAACACGGCGCTAAAGGAGTCAACCTTAAACAAATCGCTGTGCTGGGTTAAGGTGTTAATCGTATCGTGCCGATAATCGACCAGACTGGGGGCCCAGCTTTAAAACTAGCTCAGTCGCTAACGGTGGATCCAGATATTTGGCGCCCTCCGGACTAAGTAGCCTTATCTGTGTAATGCCGATCTCTATACAGATGGAAATTTCTTTCTCCGCTACTCGTGGGACCAATCATGAATTTAAACAAAAACACACAACAACAAAAAGAGTCCGGCTCTCTAAAATATCCGAAAATTTGGACAACGAAACTCGGGTCTTTAGGCCTGCCTCTAAGTCTACAAATAATCGACGGGACATAAGCTCAAGCGAGGCTGGTCCCTTCACTCGGGTCACCAAATCTGAGTATACAAATACAAAGCGGAACCAAAGCACGAATGAAGCTGGTTCCTCAAAACTAACCTATAATACTAAGACAGGACGGACAAAGACAAAGCCACGCTTGCGTGGGCAAAAAAATTCACCGACAAAAAGTCGGAAAGCCCTTCAGCTGGCTCACAGCTTAAAAGAAACAGATCTCAGGAGGAAAGTCCTAAGATCGCAAAGCGAACAAAACTCCAGGCTACCGCTATGAGGCCTTTTAACGCGGTCCTCAAGGATCAGCTGGTTGTGGCAGTTATTTACAAATCCCAAGAGGATGGTATTATTACGGCCGCCAAATGGAGAAAGGTGGAAGGGGACTTAGCCACCACCTACCTGATAGTCTTGTCTGAAAATCCAGGACCTGCTCCGACTTGTCGGGATGCGCGCTTGCACAGGAATCAGGTTAAACTGGCTGCCTGTGCAGATCAGAGGTCCCTACTGCTTTATAAGAAGGCAGTGGGGGACTTGGCGAGGTATGGCCTGGAGCCAGCCTTGCTGTGATTAATACGGAGGAGATCCCCTGCAGACCAAGAGCTAGGGTGCACATTCCTTCGGAGCCTAGTGATCCGAAGTTGATAGATACTCCAGATGTTGCAGGTTGGCAACCAAGATTTGCCAACGCACAATTGCAAAGTTGCCAAGATCGAAGAGACAAAGGCTGACTATAGGTCAGCTCTTATCATCTTAAACAGGGAGTCACTGACTGCACTGGTAAAAACCAACAGTTTAATCAACTATGGATTAAGTGCAGTCACACTCAAGGTGAACAAGTAGACGCGGACAAGCCGGAGGCTCCGAAGTCATCTTCAGCAACTACCGCGGTACTTGATAGCTCATCTGCGTGCCACTCTCTCTACGGATATGAAGATGTCAACGTACATGGAGTCTTTAAAGAGGCTCTCAAAGGAATTTTCATCAGGAAATGACTCTGATGTTATTGTGGTGGAAAAGAGGCTGTAGAGATGACACTGACATTTCTTCAAGTCAACATTCACCACTCTAAGGCAGCATCAGCTGCTCTAATTTTAAAAATTGGGAAGGAAGCGACAGATGTCGACTTAATCCAAAAACCTTCGGTCACTGAAAACCGGGTTCTTGGGCTCAAGACCCCCTATTATAGATTAATGCACGCGAAAAAAGAAGGTAAGGTTCGGTTTTGCATTCTCATTAAAAATAACATAAGTTGTTTCTTGCTATCAAATTTCAGTAATGGAGATGTAGAAGCGGTCAGCATTGAGGTCGATATACGAAACCTCTGGCTTGAATCAGCTTACCTAAGCTTATGATAAAGTGGATACTCCACCAATAATTCTAGGTGAGCTAATCTTGGGGGCTCAGAAGCGCAAGGTTGGAGTTATCATTGGGAGTGATGCAAATGCCCATCACATGATCTTGGGAAGTACGGACACAAATGAACGAGGTGAGTTACTCCTTGATTACATTTTAAGTACTATCCTTTATACATGTGACATAGGCCATAAGCCGACCTTTATAACTAGTAATAGACAGGAAGTATTGGATATTACTCTTGTCTCAAGCTTTTTGACGATTAATCTATTAAACTGGAGAGTGTCGGAGGACCACTCCTTTTCTGATCATTGTTATCTTCAACTTGAAATGGACTTGACTTCTCCAAAAAGTTCAAAATACAGAAACAGAAGGAAAAGCAACCGGAATACCTTTAGAACTATTCTGGGTAATTCATTACCAGTTCCGGTGTCAAAACCTCCAAAAATTTCGCAAGAGCTCGACGGCTTAGTGGATGAGTTGTCCTGCGATTTTAATGAAGCGATACTGGGCTCTATTCCCCTTAGCAGGCCTAAGAGTGAATTTGGGCCACCCTGGCGATCCAAGGAGATTCAACAAACACGTCGAAAATTCAAATGACGCTTCAAAACAGCACGGAAAACAAAAGCTGCTGTAGACTGGGACTCCTATAAGGAAGTCCTCAAAATTTACAAATATCAACTGAGAAGTGTCAAGAACAGCTCTTGGAGACTATACTGTGGCAAAATTCAGGAGTCTTCGGAGATGTCTAGGCTACGCAAAGTACTAGCAACTGGTGCTTCCATCCCAAGTTATTTTCAACGGCCGGATAAGATATGGACCACTAATAGTGTGGAATCGCTGGAACTGCTGATGGAGACTCATTTTCCTGGTTGTTCCGAATCTGTACCTAGCACATCAGTAGGTAAATGGGCTAGTAGCCTCATAAGCAGTATATTTCATTAAAAAATCTTTCGAATATAGAGAACAAGCAATGATAACCTTCTTGGATATTGAGGGGGCCTTAAACAATTTGCTTTCAGGGGCTTTAACTCGGGCACTTTCAGATCTGGGAATGGATGAATCACTCAAGAACTGGATAGATCAAATTCTAAGAGGCAGGATCATAAATGCTAGTTTTGAGGAATACTCCGTCAGAAGATTTGCAAGCAGAGCTACACCACAGGGTGACGTACTGTCCCCCCTACTTTATAACTTGCTCATAAATGACCTGTTGCTGAGACTGGAGGACGGTGGTTTCAAGGTGGTTGCCTATGCGGATGATGTTGCTATTGGTGCCCGTGGTAAATATGCCCGCACCCTTAGTGAGCTTATGCAAAATGAACTGGGCACTCTTTCACTATGGTCCAATGGCTGTGGGTTGAACGTGAACCCACACAAAACCGAATTGGTTCTCTTCTCTAGAAAATATAATCTTCGTCATATCGATTCTCCTACTTTAAATGCGTTCAGCTTGACTTTTAAAGTTGAAGCGAAGTTTCTGGGCCTCGTTAAGGATCGCAAATTAAATTATAAACCTAATATTCTGAAACGGGTAACGAAAGCTACGGTAGCGATACTCTTCCAAAAATGTCATTGGGAAAAATGGGGGCTGGATCCCCGCATCTTTCATTGGCTTTATACCGCAATAGTCAGACTCACGCTCTTGTACGGGGTAACAGTCTGGTGGCCTGCTCTGGACAAAACTGTCAACCAAAATCGGTTGACGAAAGTTCAGAGAACAGTCTCTCTGTGGATCAGTGGTGCACTGAGGAGCACATCCTTTCAGGCACTAGAGGCTCTGGTATTTTTGACTCCTCTAGATATCTTAGGGAAAAGTTGGCAGCTTGTACTTCCATACGGCTGAAATCTATCTTAATGTGGACCTGCAACAATACAGGGCACTCATATATTTTGTGCAACAAACAAAAATTGCCAAGACCACCGACATTACTGTCCCGTCACTACCTTCTGACACAAAGTTCCGGACTAGGATCCCATCCAGGGAGGACTGGATGATGGGTGCAGTTTTGGAACCAGGAGTAATAAACTTCTTCTCTGATGGTTCAAAACGGGACGGGAAAGTCGGGGCTGGAGTGTTCTGCAAGGAACTTCTTTTAAATCTCTCCTTCCGTCTCCCCGACTACTGTAGCATTTTCCAAGCTGAAGTAACTGCCATAAAGGAAGTCGTAGACTGGTTGAGGTATATTGTAATATTAGTTTGTGATATTCGCATATATACGGACAGTCAGGCTACCATTAAAGCGCTTCAATCACACCTCCTCACGTCGAAAGTAGTCCAGAACTGTCTCTCATCTCTTGGCGAGATGGCAGATCAGTTCAACATCTACGTTTTATGGGTATATTGAAATGCCTCTTGCGGTATGCAAACTGCTGCTTCAGGAAGAAGCTAGCAAGCTGACGAATGACAGATGGCCAAGTATAACCTCTTGCGTAATAACTCGACAGGTCTGGCCAAAGTTGGACTTGGCGAGATCCAAACAGCTGATCTCACTTCAGCGAAGTCAGATCAGTGTGGTTGTTGGAGTGAATACGGAGCACTGTCTCATTGGGAGGCATGCGAGTAGACTTGGTGTCGTCTCACATGACTACTGTGGTAGTTGCGTTCATATATCTTCTTTGCACCTGTCCTCGTCTGGCACGAAACAGATCAAAGTTTCTAGGGGCACCCCTCTTCAAAAGTCTGACGGACCTCTGTATGATGGACGTCAGGAGAGTACAGCGCTTTGTTAACAGCTCAAAATGGTTCCAATGAGTTGGAGGAAACAGTTATTCGTGGCATGGCAACGAACCATTTTTGTGTCTATGCCTGGTCCTAGTGGACCGCCACCCAAACCTAACCTAACCGAAGTCTCAAATTATGCGAATTTGAATTGTGCGCAATTTTTGTGGAATCAATTGGATGCATATTTCAAGGGTACCTGAAGAGAGAGAGAGAAAGAAAAAAAAGAGAGATAGAGAGAGAGAGAGAGAGAGAGGGAGAGAGAGAGGTATATCTTCTGTAGTGAACTTAGGATTATAATGTCGGGTGGCATCACTTTGAACATTTATTCGAACAAGTTGCGAAGCAAATAGGATATAAAACATAAGTAAGTTACGTCTACTCCCACGTATGCTACTAATTTATAGTAGTTTCACATTTGTTCCACTTTTAGTATTTACCGGATAGTAAGTTCGTCATTCCTACTCTCCATCATCGCCAACATCCAACTCGGCAAGCGGCAGAACATCATTGGGCGTCGAGGCAAAATCTAACCTTTTCATTTGGTTTTCATATCAAAGTAGTCGGTAAGCATTACGAAGTGTCCTGACATTCTTCGTTACGTTCCGTTATGGGAATCAGTCCACCAGTTTGAATAATATAAGTTAGCAGGTTTGTATGGCCCAATCCTTATTTAAGTGAAGATAAAATTGACTCGACAATGCTAGTGTCAACGCAAATAGAAGAATTCAGAACACGTCTAAACACGTTTGAAAATCATATAATCTAACATTCTACCACGAAGCAAATGAAGATTCAGACTTTCAAGATGAGAAATATTACTACAAAGGAGTTAATGATAATAATTCTAAGTCAACCATAATGAGCAATGTTACAACGAACAATTTCACTAGTTTAAGTCTTACTACTAACAATAACTGTTACCTAGCTGTTTAAATTCATAGCATCCAGTGTGTAGATGTACTTCCAAGCGCCGTTGCATGCAAGACAATGAGATATGGTTAAATCTCTGCGATCAGATAATGTATTCAGCTGGTTTTATTTTCAGTTCTTTGACGAGGTGAAAGTTCAAAGTGATAAAATGAACCAGGAAGAGAATAAATCTCTTGAACGTGCTATCGATAAACGGAAAAGATTATTTGAGTCCTTACAACATATGGAAACTTTCCTTAAGACTATGTATGAAGAAACCGCTATCGAAAAAGTTACAGTACGTCTTGAAACTTTGAATGAAACCATGACATATTTCCGCAAAATTGAAGAAACAATTATGACGTGTCCAGATCAAATTTCGGAAATTATTGATTTTGAATCCCGATTCTTCAAGGCCAAGGTAGCACTTAAACGGCAAAAAAATAAATGCACCACTAATACTACTGATATGAATGAACAAATTCAGTTTTAACATACAGTAACTCAACTTGCAGCAAATCAATCCACAAATGTACATACAACTTCTTCTGATGTCAGATTACCAAAAATAGCAATTCAGTCTTTCGGGGGACAATACGGAGAATTTCCAGCATTCAAGGATTTATTTGAATCGTCAATACATAATAATGAATCAATCAGCAAGGTTCAGAAGTTTCAATATCTCAAAGGGGTTTGGCGTGTTGAAGCCGCCAGACTCATTATACATATCAAATGTACATCTGCGAATTATGAAGGAGCGTGGAATAAAATCGTAGACCGCTACGATAAGCAAAAACAGGTTGTGACACAATATATGCAGTTATTTTCGAATATTGTGCCAGTTACAAAACCAACTCAAGCCAATCTCCGTTCATTGTACAACACAGCTGATGAGGTCATACGAGGCTTGCGTGCATTAGGAACTGAGGCTGAAGGGAGAGACCCTTGGCTGATAAATATTTCATTATGCAAGGTTGATGGAAATAGAAGACAACTGTTGGCTCAGAAAACGTTACACAATGATTCCCATCATTTGAATCGTGTTTGAAATTCATTGGTGAACAGTGTGGCACGATGGAGAATAGTGAAAGTATCTCGACTATGATAGGAAATAAGCCGCCATTATTAAAATAAGCCAGAATTGCTACTCATCATGCCACCAACTCACCCGGAGTTAAGCGGATACCGAAATGCGAATGTTGTAAAGGTTTTCATCCATTATACAAATGCCAACAATTTAAGTCAATTTGAAGTACAATACTACATTGATCAACAAGTTCTCGGAATAACCACCGTATGGCGCTCCCATCGTTCCGATTTGAGTTCTGTTTTTTGTTAAGTTGGTACATCTATTGTTGATATTCCCTCTAAATCTTAGCGTCATAGCTTGACATTTGCAAAGGTTACGTAGTCAAGAGTACATCTACTCTGTGTGTGTTGGCGATTATTTACAATTTTAGACATGATTTGCGAGGCCACTTCGTACTACATCGTTATCGAGGCTAGAATTAAACGGAGCTTTGCTATTAGCACGTCTCTTTTCACAAGTGATACAAGATTTCGATGACCACAACCCTAAAATATTTGCTTGGAGTGATTCCGAAATAGGTATTGCTTGGCTGTCCAGTCTTCCCAAGAGATGGAAGACGTACGTGGCTAACAGGACAACTGAAATTATTGAGACATTGCTACCACATTGGTTTTCAGGACCTAATTGGTTAATTAAGAACAAAATTTATTGGTCAACGACAACTAAGGAATACAAGCATAACAACATAGACATGGATAGCAGAGATCTGGAGCGAAAAAAGTTGTGCTTCAAACAAATTTACAAGCAGATGAATCAATGGAATCCTTATTCATTCGAGTGTCATCGTGGTCAAAGATGATATATGTTATTGCCTTTTGTATGAGATTCATTCAGAATTGTCCAACATCTAAATTGCGAAAGCATGATATACTCACAACTATCGAATTGCAGGCAGCAGAAATGGTTATCATCAAAGCTGCACAAAAGTTCAGTTTTCTGCTAAAATTACTGAATTAGTCAAGGAACAGTACGTTAAAGGCAAATCGGCGTTATCAACACTAGCGCCATTTTTGGACTCAGAAGGCATACGACTGGGAGGGTTGGAGGACGACTTGGTAATTCATCAGCTGTTTATAATTCAAAGCATCCTATTATTTTGCATTATTCCCATATCCTCAGCAAATGGATAGTATCCCATTACGATAAATTTTTCCACATCCTAGCCCATCCTTACTTTCCTCCCTTCTCAAACACAATTATTGGATAATATCGGCAGCTATCTGACAAAACGGGAATCACAATCTTGTGACAAGTGTGTGTGATATAGAGCCAATACGTCAAAATAACTAATGGGCACACCACTTCAAGCATGAGTGCAGCAATTAAGGCCATTTACTCATACTGGTATTGATTTTGGAGGTCCAATTATGATACAATCCAAAAGGGGTACAGGGGCGAAACTCCATAAATTATATATATATATGCGTTTTGTCTGCCTTTCCGTTAAAGTAATTCATCTCGAAGTAGTGTCAGATCTTTCTTCGGAAGCATTCATAGACAGACGTGATCTTCCTGCTATGTTTATACCAATAATGGGACTAACTTCATTGGAGCTCACAGAGCAGAAATTAGTTATTCAGATATTCCAATAAATAGACTTACTCGATGGCAACAACTTCAACAACAATTAAGTAGCTTTTGGGTTAAATATCATAAGGAGTACTTAAACACGTTACAACAACGTAACAAATGGAAAGCAGCCTCAAAGAACATTGGTGATTTAGTAATCATTAAATATAACTTACCGCCCGCGGATTATTGATGTTCACCCAGGGAATGATGGAAAGGTACGTGTAGTAACATTGAAGACAAGGAATGCAACACTAAAACGATCAATACAACAATTAGTTAAACTACGTGTTAATGAATAGCTGAGTACTTCATGGGCGGGAGAATGTTACGATATCAAAAAACCCTGAAATAAAACAAACATATATTTATTAATCAATTTAATAATTCTTTGTATATAGCCAAATCATCCAAATATGATACAATATGAATATCTTTTAAAACATCTGTCAACATTGCCTTGGAAATTATTGGAGCTGTTTTTACACCAAAAGGTAAGAGTTGTAATTGGTATAATCCTTTATATTTGCAATATGTTGATAAACAACTCAGGTTTACGAATATTTCTTAAATAATGGATAGGGGATAGCGCTCATTTAGTAAGGAACCTTACTAGTAATATTAAAATTATCGCATTGCACTTTTTGTAACCGAAAAGTTTTATTGTTCAACCAGTTGAAAGAGGCGTCAACTGGCGGGTCGAGATTTTACCCCACCACAAATTCTTCAGTAATCTCATCTAGTAAAGTTCTTTCAACAGATGGTTAGTATTTTTTTTTTTTTTTTTTTTCGTCCCTGCCCAAAAGCGGCTAGCACTACGACCTAAAAGATCTTTTGTGCTGTTGGGTACTGTTACTCCAGGAGCTTCTCCACCTCTCTAATAAAGGCGAGAATGCTGTTTATAGAGGCCAATTTACATTTCTCCGGGGTCAGATACCTCTCTTCAAAATGAATCCACCTCCGTGTGCACAGAGCAACACACTCACATAGTATGTGTTCTGCGGTTTCTATCTCTTCCAAACAGAGTCGGCACTCCGTCTCTGTGGACAGGTTCATTTTGTTCAAATGATATCTCAGGTTACAGTGACCTGAGAGAAAACTCACAAGTTTCCTAATATTTCCTGTGCTGAAATTGATCGCCAAATTTTTGTGGTGAAATGGTCTGATCAAAGATTTGGCTTGTCTAAGGCCGGGAATACAGTTCCAATAATTCAAGCACTGTATTTTTTCCCATTTACTGATTGTGTAGGTTGCAGAAGCCCACGGGATACCACAAAAAGGCTCAGGGCCAATGAGTGTAGTCGACGAGCCTGCCCGTGCAAGTTCGTCGGCTATCTCATTTCCAGTGATGCCCATGTGACCAGGCACCCACCACAACCTTACTTTGTTTTGACAAGAGAGAGATTGTAGCAGTTTATAACAACTTTGAACCGACTTGGAAACCAAGCAGTTAGAAGCCAATGCTTTCAGTGCTGCTTGGCTGTCAGACAAAATGTGGATGGATGCGCCTTTAAGACCTTTGGTCATAATAATAGAGGCGCAGATTTCGATGGCGTGAATTTCGGCTAGAAAAACACTGGGGTAAGTACCCAGTGATTTCGATATTTTGTGATTGGGTCCAAAGACACCAATGCCGACTCCACTTTCCATTTTTGATCCATCAGTGTACCAGACTAGGCTGTTAGGTTCCATCTGCGGTAACCCAGTATCCCAGTCTGTTCTATCGGGGATTGTTACCACGAAATTCCTGCCAAAGCAGAGTTCTTTCGGCATAACGTCCGGGACACTAAAGAACATATTCAGGTCTGGAAGTTCATTCAAAATGTCCAGGTGACCCATATGGTCATCATGACTGTATTGATTCGCGAGCTTCAATCTAGCTGCACAGGTAGCAGCTGATTTTTTGACGTGGATATGAAGTGGAGTGAGCCCGATGAGAGCTTCCATTGCCGCCGTAGGGCACGTGCGCATAGCACCTGTAATTCCGAGACATGCTAGTCTCTGTAATGAGGTCAGCTTGTTCATAATAACTTTTTGCTGTACCTTAGGCCACCAAACGATTGCCCCATATGTTACAATTGGCCTCACTATCATGATGTACATCCAGTAAATCATTTTTGAGTTCAGGCCCCAGGTCCTGCCGAACATACGCCGGCAGGCCCACATGGCCCTGGCCGCGCGTTCGGTAGTTGAAGTAATATGAGAGTTCCAAGTTAGTTTCTTATCTAGGACAACACCCAGATATTTGACTTCATTGGAGTATCCGATATTTATATTATTAAGACTAATTGAACCAAGGTTCAAATTACGTCTTTTGGTGAAGGGCACCAGGACTGTTTTGCTAGGGTTAATCGAAAGGCCCTCCCCAGTGCACCAATTCGAAATAACAAGCAAAGCCTGTTGCATGCTGGCGGACATCGTACGTTCATGCCCTCCAGAGACTATGATAACCAAATCGTCCGCATAACCAATGGCATCGTACCCAAGTAGATGTAAATTATCAAGCAACTCGTCGATCACGAGTGACCACAGCAAAGGGGACAGAACACCGCCCTGCGGACACCCTCTTGCTGCCGTAATCGTGACTGACTCATTACCTAATTTAGATGTAATCTTCCTACTAACCAACATGGAACTAATCCAGTGGTTAGTCGGATCGTCAATACCTCTACGCTTGATTGCCCTAGCAATTGAGTCGTATCCAGTATTGTCAAAAGCTCCCTCAATATCCAGAAATGCACACAGAGCAATTTCTTTCGAGCGATAGGCTGCTTCAATCTAGGTGACAAGTAGATGCAGCGCACCCTCTGTGGATTTGCCCTTCCTATAGGCGAATTGATTTGGATTTAGAGGTCTGGTTGCCGTTAACCAGTCTCTGATATGAAGATCTATAAGTCGTTCCATGGTTTTAAGAATAAACGATGTAAGACTGATAGGTCGAAAGGACTTAGGAAGTTCACATGGCCGATTGCCAGGCTTTGGGATAAAAACCACGTTTACTTGACTCCAAGCCTGTGGTATGTGACCCCAATTGAAGCTAGTTCTAAACAAGGCCACCAGAGCAGGGGTAATAAAGTCCAGGCCCCTTTGAAGGAGGGCTGGGAAGATTCCATCCCCTCCTGGAGCCTTGAAAGGCTGAAAAGAGTTAATGGCCCATTTGACTTTATCCGGAGTAAAAAGCTTACCGGATAAACTATTAACCCAACCCATATTTACACCCATGTGTGTACCAGATATGGAGTTAGTGATTGTATTTGTGTCGCAAACAGTGCAGCCCGGAAAGTGCACTTGAAGCAGGGTTTCGAGCGACTCTTTGCGACCTGATGTATAACTACCATCGGATTTCAGAAGAAGCCCAATTCCGTTGGACTGATCTTTAGCTAGAACTTTATGGAGTCGAGCAGCTGTAGGTATATCCTCGATATTTCCACAGTTTTTCCTCCACGTGAGGCGTTTGGAACGCCTTAGTTCTGTGTTGTAACTGGTTAGGGCTTGCCTATATTCATTCCACTCATTGGAATGCTTTGCCCTATTAAATAATTTCCTAACCTTCTTACGAAGTTTAGCCAGCTGTTCGTTCCACCATGGAACTTTGCGATTAACCACAACGTTACGCACCACACAGCTGCTTTCGTAGGAAGATAGGAGCACGTCATTAAGCAGACCAGCTGCGGTTTCTAGGTCACTAATTGAACTCAAAGATGTTGGCAGCATGTCTGCTTTGATAAATAAAATATCCCTATATGTTTTCCAATTTGTAAAACAAGGGATACGACGCTCTGTTGCCTGTATGATCACTCCCGGTATATCGAACCTGATGTGCATGTGGTCCGACAGAGAAGCTTCGCTTGAAACATGCCAGTTTGCAACAGAGTTGGAAATAAACTGACTTGACAAAGTGAGGTCCAACACCTCTCGCCGAGTCGAGTTTATGAAAGTGGGGTTCGAACCTTTATTTAAAATGTCTATGTGACTACTCATAAGATAATTTAAAAGGGACTCACCTCTGCCATTTGTATCACTGCTGCCCCAAATGATATGGTGTGCATTAGCATCGCAGCCTATGATGAAATGCTTGTTTTTTAGGTTGCACTAATCCACCAGATCCTGTACAACTACAGGTGGAGCACTAACCGACTCACCAGGGAAGTACGCAGAGGCACATATTGTCTCCTGCATTCCCCTGCTAGTCGGAACCTCCAGGATTACTGCAACCAAATCTTTAGTGGTGAACTCTGGAATTGGAAGAACGTTAATATTAGATGAAACAAATATTGCTGCTCGGGGAACTTCCTCCCTTCGATCGTAAATCAACTTACATGACATGAGGTGGAGGCCTCTGATTTTTCCTCCATTAACCCAAGGTTCCTGGATAAGGCCAAGGGTTAAGTGTTGTTTCGCGAACCTGTTGCAAAAGGTATCCGAAGCTCCTTTTGCGTGATGCAGATTCGCTTGTAGTACCCTAATAGTACCAGCCATACTGGATGATTAGGGTAAAGGAGCTCTACGCTCCTGGCTGCTTGCCAGCCGTCTGCTTTGCGGGATTTGGCCTGTTTCTGCCACTTTTCCCAGTAACACCCCGAGCGCCCATATGCTTAATTTTCGGGGTGAGTGCTGATTTACTCGATCCCACAGTAGGAGTTGCGGAGAGATCCGTTGATCGTGCTCCCGACGAAGAGGCAGCAGGAACAGAATGCTCGATAGCGCTGCTGTTCCTGGATGCCTCCTCGTCTGTGATTGTGCCTACTACTGGGGCTGGTAAAGTACCCTCCTTACTGGAGCTGACTCCAGTGGTTGGGTTGGTAGAGGGGGAATCCTTCTTGAGAAGGAGTTTTATCCTACCAAAGCGGTATGCGATGTTCCCGTTGGATTCGCGTAGTTTCTTCATGGAAGACTCGCCTATGGCCATAACCAAATGGACGAGTACGCCAGTTGTCGTCCGTTGCAGTATCTTCCATGAGTTGGCCGCGAGACCATCGTTCTGCGCGGTCATGGTAGCAAGAATCTTCTCGCTAGTTAAGCTAAAGCTCTGTGGAAAGAACCCCCTAACGATGTTTGGCCGAGGAAAATCATCCTCTTCCACCAAAGTTATGTTCAGACCAATTTTTTCCCTTAGGCTTACAAAACTGTTCCTCATCCATTCCGCTGTGGAATGATCGGAACATATAAAAAATAGCCAACCTGTTCTCCGGAAACAGCCAAGGAATTGCGGCTTGTGGTTTGAGCCTTGCATCCCAATAATGAGGTCAATGACACACTCCTGTATGTTTGCCATTTGCTCCATACTAAGAGGATTGCCACTGAGATCACCTGGTACGATGCCCAGCTTAACACTGCCTGCTACCTGGCTGAAAGAGGGCTTTACCGGAGAAGGCCCTTCTTTTGCTTTTTTGGCAGGTGGTTTATTTGGTTCCGGAGCAACCTCGAAAGACCTCTCACGCTTACCACCAGACCTCTTGTCTAGGGTAGGAGCAACAGGCCCCGAGGATGCTTTCAGAGGGGTCGCGGATTTAGCAGCAGCTAGAGCCTCTTCTCTAGTTTTGCCTTCCTTGAGCCCCTTTTTAAAACGCCTTCTTTCGAAGGAGTTGAGCTTAACCCATTCCCCGGCGTTGAGGGACATGTTCCCAATATCAACATTAATGGTTGAGGTGCCCGATAACTGTGAGATTACACTTATGTTGTCGTCACAGAAGGTGTCCGTAGTAGAAGAGGTGGACTGTTCCACCTTTTCCTTGGTCCGGACGTTAAGATAATCAAGAGTGGTGGCCCTTGTGGCATCTACCATTCCATTATAGCTTAGGAGACCCAACTCAATAGCTGGTGAAGTTGATGCTTTTAAAGAGGCATCACCCTCTATGTTTTTTTTAAATTTGGTTTCCATTTGAATCCCACGAGTATCCGAGAAATGAAGGTCACCCACAGCAGAGATCGGTATACTGTGGGAAAACTACTTTAAACCGGGGGTCGCCTGGTACCCGGAGTTCACATACTAAAGACTAAGCTCCCCCTTAGCCACGCAGCTCTCAGCGTATGTTGTCCCACCAAAGCTTGGGGCAATGGATTTACCGCCATTGCACGGTCGTGTAAGTTACTTGGCTACATTCTAGGATGCATTGCCCGGTTGTCGCCACGAGGAGGCGTAACTACACTAGGAAGAAGTCTTATGAGAATCGCATATCCTAGAAAGCTTTGACTCCTAAAACTACTCCCCCAACAACCCAGATGGTTAGTAAGCAGGAGGGCGTTTAGTTAAGAGTTTAATTTCAAGAGGAAATTGTCATAACTACCCTAAATTTAATTTATTAAATCCAAATTAATTTCCCAACAAACATCGTTCTCGATTAATATTCTAACTAACTATCTTCAAATTTTATTAATTAATTTGTTTTTAATTTACTATTGAACCATGTACCTTATACAACAATAAATAAATTAATTATTTTTAGAGCAAGCCAATAGCTAAATTCACATAATCTATCTATGAGTATAAGCATAGTAAATAAGTAGTGATTGAGTGAATTAAATGGATAAACACGTTTGGTATCTTTATATGGGCTTGCTTTTATAGAATTATGTTAGTTAATTTGGTTAAACCAAAAAACAAATATATTTAATTTTTTTAGAGCTATAAATTAATGTTTGGAGTCACAAAATTATTGTGGTGTCTCAAATTATTGTATCGATATAATATGCGATTGGAATGAAATAATCGAGTAGATAAGATTAGATTAAAACAATTTATATTTTATTAGGTGGTCTTTTTATATTCTGACCTGAGCTATGTAAATGTAACCACACCTACGTTTTGTGTTGGTTAGATCGTATTGTATAAGCGTTTAGTAAATATTAAGTCATTGAATATTTTAGTTGTGATAAGGTAAACGGAAATAGAACAACAAGCAAAAAAAAAAAAAACGGAACATTATCTAATCGAACTTTATATACAACAGTGTATTATGTTACCAAAATAACCACTATCATCGTGATAAGCTTTTTGTATAAATATATGAAAGATTTGGTTTTTTTTTACGTTTTCGGTTTTTGGAATAAATATAAAATAGACAGTGCTTTTTTTATGAATATTTAAGATGATAAGAAAACTTCACTGTTTCTTCTGCCTGTAACAGTTTACGTATTCAAATGAGATGAATAATTTACATTTTTTATCGTGATTTGTTTGACCTTTCTGCTGGGTAGTTTAGAGTTGATTTTTTTTTTTTTTTTTTGGCTTTATTTGTGTACTGTGTTTGAGTATTGCAGATAGAGACTATTAAGGGGTTTTGTTACAATATTGTAGAGGGTGTAGACACCAAATGACTTACTCGTGCAATATGATAATTCGTAAATTGTTAGAACATCTGGTTCGGATAAACTATAGCATGAGGTTGCATAATTTTGGGCGATTTGTATTTATTAGGGTTTGATTCTTTTATGTTTCGAAGGTTTGGTATATTATAAACTGATTGTTCCTGTAGGTTGGCGTAAAAGTATCAGTTCCACATTTTTTTTTTATTATTAATTACTTATTTATTTATTTATTATTTCATTTTCAGATTGAAAAAAAAGAGAACAAAAAGTAGAAATAAAATTATATGAAAAACGGGAGAATTCTTTGTCGAAACAACGACAGTATCGAATTCACTGCACAACAAAAATTAGACATTATGAAAGCAGCGGAAACGAAAAAAAATTGTTAGGAAAAAATAAAATATTTATAACTAGCTGAAAGATAATAATATTAATCAGTTAAAATATAATCAAGTATCAATCGAAACAAATAATAAATCGAATCGCAGCTGTATTACACAACAAACACAGACAACTTCAGATAAAAATGGCTTAGTGTAGATAAGTCTTGCAACGGGTTCTTACTTCACAAAAGTGTTGCAACGTGTTCTTTCTCCAGTACGGTTCGGAAAATTATTTTCAGTTTAGACATTACCAGACCGGAGTGAAGTTTCTAACGTTAATTTAAAGTGTAGTTTGCCACTAAAAATAGTGTAAGAAATAAGTGGTAGAAAAAGTGTTAAAAAAAGTTACTAACGTTAAAAAATGTAGCTACACAAAAAAGCGTTAAATGAGAAATTAAAAAAACAATTTTTTCTCATATTTCGATTTAAAATTAATAATGCAAAAAGGTTATACAAAATTGCCAATACTAACCAAATTTCGAATTAATCAAAACGTTATATTTTATATCAATTAATTAAATAAACCATTAACCATCAATTAATTAATTAACCCTAAATAAACCATTTAGTATTTGAATACTAAAATGAGGGCGAAAGTGCCGCATTAAATCAAATAACACAAATTTAACAGATATGCTTATGTAGGAGCTATATTCCACGGACTGAGAATATAATAATACGGTTAGAATATGATGGGTTGGGCTCGAATGGCAAATTTTCAAAGGAGAACTAATTTTTCCAAAATGATTTGGAGGCGCTACTACCCTAAGTCAAATAACAAAAATCTCAGAGATGTGCTCATGTACTGACTATATACAACAGATCGGGAATATAATGAGCTGGCTAGGAGTGCATATGCCATTCACTTATGATGGGTTGGGCTCGAATGACAAATTTTCAAAAATTAAGGAATTTTCCAAAAATGATTTGAAAGCGGTACTACACTAAGTCAAATAACAAAAATTTCAGAGATGTGCTCATATACTGACTATATACAACGGATCTGGAATATAATAAGCTGACTAGGAGTGCATATGCCATTCACTTATGATGGGTTGGGCTCGAATGACAAATTTTCAAAAATTAAGAAATTTTCCCAAAAATGATTTGAAAGCGGTACTACACTAAGTCAATTAACAAAAATCTCAGAGATGTGCTCATATACTGACTATATACAATGGATCGGGAATATAATGAGCTGGCTAGGAGTGCATATGCCATTCACTTATGATGGGTTGGGCTCGAATGACAAATTTTCAAAAATTAAGGAATTTTCCAAAAATGATTTGAAAGCGGTACTACACTAAGTCAAATAACAAAAATCTCAGAGATGTGCTCATATACTGACTATATACAACGGATCAGGAATATAATGAGCTGGCTAGGAGTGCATATGCCATTCACTTATGATGGGTTGGGCTCGAATGACAAATTTTCCAAAATTAAGAAATTTTCCAAAAATGATTTGAAAGCGGTACTACACTAAGTCAATTAACAAAAATCACAGAGATGTGCTCATATACTGACTATATACAACGGATCGGGAATATAATGAGCTGGCTAGGAGTGCATATGCCATTCACTTATGATGGGTTGGGCTCGAATGACAAATTTTCCAAAATTAAGAAATTTTCCAAAAATGATTTGAAAGCGGTACTACACTAAGTCAATTAACAAAAATCACAGAGATGTGCTCATATACTGACTATATACAACGGATCGGGAATATAATGAGCTGGCTAGGAGTGCATATGCCATTCACTTATGATGGGTTGGGCTCGAATGACAAATTTTCAAAAAATAAGAAATTTTCCCAAAAATGATTTGAAAGCGGTACTACACTAAGTCAAATAACAAAAATCTCAGAGATGTGCTCATGTACTGACTATATACAACGGATCGGGAATATAATGAGCTGGCTAGGAGTGCATACGCCATTCACTTATGATGGGTTGAGCTCAAATGACAAATTTTTAAAAATTAAGAAATTTTCCCAAAAATGATTTGAAAGCGGTACTACACTAAGTCAAATAACAAAAATATCAGAGATGTGCTCATATACTGACTATATACAACGGATCAGGAATATAATGAGCTGGCTAGGAGTGCATATGCCATTCACTTATGATGGGTTGGGCTCGAATGACAAATTTTCCAAAATTAAGAAATTTTCCAAAAATTATTTGAAAGCGGTACTACACTAAGTCAATTAACAAAAATCACAGAGATGTGCTCATATACTGACTATATACAACGGATCTGGAATATAATAAGCTGACTAGAAGTGCATATGCCATTCACTTATGATGGGTTGAGCTCGAATGACAAATTTTCAAAAATTAAGAAATTTTCCCAAAAATGATTTAAAAGCGGTACTACACTAAGTCAAATAACAAAAATCTCAGAGATGTGCTCATGTACTGACTATATACAACAGTTTGGGAATATAATGAGCTGGCTAGGAGTGCATACGCCATTCACTTATGATGGGTTGAGCTCAAATGACAAATTTTTAAAAATTAAAAAATTTTCCCAAAAATTTTCCCTATCAATAACGTTTACAATATTAAAATAAATGAAATTAGTCAACAATTATCTCTAGATCATGAAGATCTCCAATTAAGAGGAATAATTCACTTTGAAATGATGAAGCTGAAAAATTCGAATGGCCATTTTCGTGCCTATATTAAGCGACACAATAATAATTGGGAATTACACGACGATATGTTGCAATTTCCCATAGAAGTCAGTGCAGCAACTAAAATAAATCCGGCAATTTTAATTTATTCAAAACATTAATTATAAACAAAATTTTTGAAAATTTGTTGAACTTAACATTAAACAAGAATAACAAATATAGAATTAAAAACCATAAAAGGGATACGTTATGTTAATAGAATATATTCATTACTTAACCACATCTCTGGGATTTTTGCTATTTAACTTAGTGTAGTACCGCTTTCAAATCAATTTTGGGAAAATTTCTTAATTTTTGAAAATTTGTCATTCGAGCTCAACCCATCATAAGTGAATGGCATATGCACTTCTAGTCAGCTTATTATATTCCAGATCCGTTGTATATAGTCAGTATATGAGCACATCTCTGTGATTTTTGTTAATTGACTTAGTGTAGTACCGCTTTCAAATCATTTTTGGAAAATTTCTTAATTTTGGAAAATTTGTCATTCGAGCCCAACCCATCATAAGTGAATGGCATATGCACTCCTAGCCAGCTCATTATATTCCCGATCCATTGTATATAGTCAGTATATGAGCACATCTCTGAGATTTTTGTTAATTGACTTAGTGTAGTACCGCTTTCAAATCATTTTTGGGAAAATTTCTTAATTTTTGAAAATTTGTCATTCGAGCCCAACCCATCATAAGTGAATGGCATATGCACTCCTAGTCAGCTTATTATATTCCAGATCCGTTGTATATAGTCAGTATATGAGCACATCTCTGAGATTTTTGTTATTTGACTTAGTGTAGTACCGCTTTCAAATCATTTTTGGAAAATTTCTTAATTTTGGAAAATTTGTCATTCGAGCCCAACCCATCATAAGTGAATGGCATATGCACTCCTAGCCAGCTCATTATATTCCCGATCCGTTGTATATAGTCAGTATATGAGCACATCTCTGTGATTTTTGTTAATTGACTTAGTGTAGTACCGCTTTCAAATCATTTTTGGAAAATTTCTTAATTTTTGAAAATTTGTCATTCGAGCCCAACCCATCATAAGTGAATGGCATATGCACTCCTAGTCAGCTTATTATATTCCAGATCCGTTGTATATAGTCAGTATATGAGCACATCTCTGAGATTTTTGTTAATTGACTTAGTGTAGTACCGCTTTCAAATCATTTTTGGGAAAATTTCTTAATTTTTGAAAATTTGTCATTCGAGCCCAACCCATCATAAGTGAATGGCATATGCACTCCTAGCCAGCTCATTATATTCCCGATCCGTTGTATATAGTCAGTATATGAGCACATCTCTGTGATTTTTGTTAATTGACTTAGTGTAGTACCGCTTTCAAATCATTTTTGGAAAATTTCTTAATTTTTGAAAATTTGTCATTCGGGCCCAACCCATCATAAGTGAATGGCATATGCACTCCTAGTCAGCTTATTATATTCCAGATCCGTTGTATATAGTCAGTATATGAGCACATCTCTGAGATTTTTGTTAATTGACTTAGTGTAGTACCGCTTTCAAATCATTTTTGGGAAAATTTTTTAATTTTTAAAAATTTGTCATTTGAGCTCAACCCATCATAAGTGAATGGCGTATGCACTCCTAGCCAGCTCATTATATTCCAGATCCGTTGTATATAGTCAGTACATGAGCACATCTCTGAGATTTTTGTTAATTGACTTAGTGTAGTACCGCTTTCAAATCATTTTTGGGAAAATTCCTTAATTTTTGAAAATTTGTCATTCGAGCCCAACCCATCATAAGTGAATGGCATATGCACTTCTAGTCAGCTTATTATATTCCAGATCCGTTGTATATAGTCAGTATATGAGTACATCTCTGAAATTTTTGTTATTTGACTTAGTGTAGTACCGCTTTCAAATCATTTTTGGGAAAATTTCTTAATTTTTGAAAATTTGTCATTCGAGCCCAACCCATCATAAGTGAATGGCATATGCACTCCTAGTCAGCTTATTATATTCCAGATCCGTTGTATATAGTCAGTATATGAGCACATCTCTGAAATTTTTGTTATTTGACTTAGTGTAGTACCGCTTTCAAATCATTTTTGGAAAATTCCTTAATTTTTGAAAATTTGTCATTCGAGCCCAACCCATCATAAGTGAATGGCATATGCACTTCTAGCCAGCTTATTATATTCCAGATCCGTTGTATATAGTCAGTATATGAGCACATCTCTGAGATTTTTGTTATTTGACTTAGTGTAGTACCGCTTTCAAATCATTTTTGGAAAATTCCTTAATTTTTGAAAATTTGTCATTCGAGCCCAACCCATCATAAGTGAATGGCATATGCACTCCTAGCCAGCTCATTATATTCCCGATCCGTTGTATATAGTCAGTATATGAGCACATCTCTGAGATTTTTGTTAATTGACTTAGTGTAGTACCGCTTTCAAATCATTTTTGGGAAAATTTCTTAATTTTTGAAAATTTGTCATTCGAGCCCAACCCATCATAAGTGAATGGCATATGCACTCCTAGTCAGCTTATTATATTCCAGATCCGTTGTATATAGTCAGTATATGAGCACATCTCTGAAATTTTTGTTATTTGACTTAGTGTAGTACCGCTTTCAAATCATTTTTGGAAAATTCCTTAATTTTTGAAAATTTGTCATTCGAGCCCAACCCATCATAAGTGAATGGCATATGCACTCCTAGCCAGCTCATTATATTCCCGATCCGTTGTATATAGTCAGTATATGAGCACATCTCTGAGATTTTTGTTAATTGACTTAGTGTAGTACCGCTTTCAAATCATTTTTGGGAAAATTTCTTAATTTTTGAAAATTTGTCATTCGAGCCCAACCCATCATAAGTGAATGGCATATGCACTCCTAGTCAGCTTATTATATTCCAGATCCGTTGTATATAGTCAGTATATGAGCACATCTCTGAGATTTTTGTTAATTGACTTAGTGTAGTACCGCTTTCAAATCATTTTTGGGAAAATTTCTTAATTTTTGAAAATTTGTCATTCGAGCCCAACCCATCATAAGTGAATGGCATATGCACTCCTAGTCAGCTTATTATATTCCAGATCCGTTGTATATAGTCAGTATATGAGCACATCTCTGAAATTTTTGTTATTTGACTTAGTGTAGTACCGCTTTCAAATCATTTTTGGAAAATTCCTTAATTTTTGAAAATTTGTCATTCGAGCCCAACCCATCATAAGTGAATGGCATATGCACTCCTAGCCAGCTCATTATATTCCCGATCCGTTGTATATAGTCAGTATATGAGCACATCTCTGAGATTTTTGTTAATTGACTTAGTGTAGTACCGCTTTCAAATCATTTTTGGGAAAATTTCTTAATTTTTGAAAATTTGTCATTCGAGCCCAACCCATCATAAGTGAATGGCATATGCACTTCTAGTCAGCTTATTATATTCCAGATCCGTTGTATATAGTCAGTATATGAGTACATCTCTGAAATTTTTGTTATTTGACTTAGTGTAGTACCGCTTTCAAATCATTTTTGGGAAAATTTTTTAATTTTTAAAAATTTGTCATTTGAGCTCAACCCATCATAAGTGAATGGCGTATGCACTCCTAGCCAGCTCATTATATTCCCGATCCGTTGTATATAGTCAGTATATGAGCACATCTCTGAGATTTTTGTTATTTGACTTAGTGTAGTACCGCTTTCAAATCATTTTTGGGAAAATTTCTTAATTTTTAAAAATTTGTCATTTGAGCTCAACCCATCATAAGTGAATGGCGTATGCACTCTTAGCCAGCTCATTATATTCCCGATCCGTTGTATATAGTCAGTATATGAGCACATCTCTGAGATTTTTGTTAATTGACTTAGTGTAGTACCGCTTTCAAATCATTTTTGGGAAAATTTCTTAATTTTTGAAAATTTGTCATTCGAGCTCAACCCATCATAAGTGAATGGCGTATGCACTCCTAGCCAGCTCATTATATTCCCGATCCGTTGTATATAGTCAGTACATGAGCACATCTCTGAGATTTTTGTTATTTGACTTAGTGTAGTACCGCTTTCAAATCATTTTTGGGAAAATTTCTTAATTTTTGAAAATTTGTCATTCGAGCCCAACCCATCATAAGTGAATGGCATATGCACTCCTAGTCAGCTTATTATATTCCAGATCCGTTGTATATAGTCAGTATATGAGCACATCTCTGAAATTTTTGTTATTTGACTTAGTGTAGTACCGCTTTCAAATCATTTTTGGAAAATTCCTTAATTTTTGAAAATTTGTCATTCGAGCCCAACCCATCATAAGTGAATGGCATATGCACTTCTAGCCAGCTTATTATATTCCAGATCCGTTGTATATAGTCAGTATATGAGCACATCTCTGAGATTTTTGTTATTTGACTTAGTGTAGTACCGCTTTCAAATCATTTTTGGAAAATTCCTTAATTTTTGAAAATTTGTCATTCGAGCCCAACCCATCATAAGTGAATGGCATATGCACTCCTAGCCAGCTCATTATATTCCCGATCCGTTGTATATAGTCAGTATATGAGCACATCTCTGAGATTTTTGTTAATTGACTTAGTGTAGTACCGCTTTCAAATCATTTTTGGGAAAATTTCTTAATTTTTGAAAATTTGTCATTCGAGCCCAACCCATCATAAGTGAATGGCATATGCACTCCTAGTCAGCTTATTATATTCCAGATCCGTTGTATATAGTCAGTATATGAGCACATCTCTGAAATTTTTGTTATTTGACTTAGTGTAGTACCGCTTTCAAATCATTTTTGGAAAATTCCTTAATTTTTGAAAATTTGTCATTCGAGCCCAACCCATCATAAGTGAATGGCATATGCACTCCTAGCCAGCTCATTATATTCCCGATCCGTTGTATATAGTCAGTATATGAGCACATCTCTGAGATTTTTGTTAATTGACTTAGTGTAGTACCGCTTTCAAATCATTTTTGGGAAAATTTCTTAATTTTTGAAAATTTGTCATTCGAGCCCAACCCATCATAAGTGAATGGCATATGCACTCCTAGCCAGCTCATTATATTCCCGATCCGTTGTATATAGTCAGTATATGAGCACATCTCTGAGATTTTTGTTAATTGACTTAGTGTAGTACCGCTTTCAAATCATTTTTGGGAAAATTTCTTAATTTTTGAAAATTTGTCATTCGAGCCCAACCCATCATAAGTGAATGGCATATGCACTCCTAGCCAGCTCATTATATTTCTGATCCGTTGTATATAGTCAGTATATGAGCACATCTCTGAGATTTTTGTTATTTGACTTAGTGTAGTACCGCTTTCAAATCATTTTTGGGAAAATTTCTTAATTTTTGAAAATTTGTCATTCGAGCCCAACCCATCATAAGTGAATGGCATATGCACTCCTAGTCAGCTTATTATATTCCAGATCCGTTGTATATAGTCAGTATATGAGCACATCTCTGAAATTTTTGTTATTTGACTTAGTGTAGTACCGCTTTCAAATCATTTTTGGAAAATTCCTTAATTTTTGAAAATTTGTCATTCGAGCCCAACCCATCATAAGTGAATGGCATATGCACTCCTAGCCAGCTCATTATATTCCCGATCCGTTGTATATAGTCAGTATATGAGCACATCTCTGTGATTTTTGTTAATTGACTTAGTGTAGTACCGCTTTCAAATCATTTTTGGAAAATTTCTTAATTTTGGAAAATTTGTCATTCGAGCCCAACCCATCATAAGTGAATGGCATATGCACTCCTAGCCAGCTCATTATATTCCTGATCCGTTGTATATAGTCAGTATATGAGCACATCTCTGAGATTTTTGTTAATTGACTTAGTGTAGTACCGCTTTCAAATCATTTTTGGAAAATTCCTTAATTTTTGAAAATTTGTCATTCGAGCCCAACCCATCATAAGTGAATGGCATATGCACTCCTAGCCAGCTCATTATATTCCCGATCTGTTGTATATAGTCAGTACATGAGCACATCTCTGAGATTTTTGTTATTTGACTTAGGGTAGTAGCGCCTCCAAATCATTTTGGAAAAATTAGTTCTCCTTTGAAAATTTGCCATTCGAGCCCAACCCATCATATTCTAACCGTATTATTATATTCTCAGTCCGTGGAATATAGCTCCTACATAAGCATATCTGTTAAATTTGTGTTATTTGATTTAATGCGGCACTTTCGCCCTCATTTTAGTATTCAAATACTAAATGGTTTATTTAGGGTTAATTAATTAATTGATGGTTAATGGTTTATTTAATTAATTGATATAAAATATAACGTTTTGATTAATTCGAAATTTGGTTAGTATTGGCAATTTTGTATAACCTTTTTGCATTATTAATTTTAAATCGAAATATGAGAAAAAATTGTTTTTTTAATTTCTCATTTAACGCTTTTTTGTGTAGCTACATTTTTTAACGTTAGTAACTTTTTTTAACACTTTTTCTACCACTTATTTCTTACACTATTTTTAGTGGCAAACTACACTTTAAATTAACGTTAGAAACTTCACTCCGGTCATTACCAGTGCGTGATACAATATTATCAAAACTGAGGCTGGGCATACACCATGCGGAATTCATGTATAACTTTAAGCTGGCCACATAATGTTTCATGTAGCATTGTGTATTGAAGTGACACTATCATTTAATTTGTAATTATCATTCTAATATTAAAATAAAATAGAAAATGTATTTATTTAGTTTTAACTTAAAAATTTTGTTTAATATTTCTTTTATTTTATTTTTAATAAAAATAATACCTCCGACGTTTCGATGGGTTTATTCCTTGTAGTTACTTTGGTAGTTTAAGGGATTCACTCCCTGAAAACAATGGAATAAAACCATCGAAATGTCTGAGGTATTTGTTTATTCTAAATTAAATCAAAAGTATATTAAGCAACATTTCCTAGAATATTTTAAATTCAAACTTTCCTTACTAGAAACTCCATTCTATTTTTATTTTTATTTTGGAGATTTTCATTCTACTTGTAAAATTAGACTCCCTATTCAACAATAATTTAAAATGAAAAAAAAAAAAAAATTCGATGAAATCTCCTGTCCCGGAACATTTTAAAATTAATCTTTCTTGCTCAGAAATGCGATTCTGATTTTAAAATTAAAACTCGCATTGGCGAGAATACTTATTCCTTTCCAGAATAATGAAAACTCGAAATATTTCCATTATAATTTTAAAACCAAATCTTCTTTTCCAGAGTAGTTTAAAATTAAAATGTCTTTTTCCAAGAAATTTTAGAATTAACAATATTTCCATTCTTAACTTTTTAAAACTAAAAATATTTCTATTCTATTTTTAATATTAAAATTCCGTTTTCCAATCTAATTTTAAAATTAATTTTTTTTTGTTGAAACTCTAAAATATTCTGAAATCAAAAATAGTTTTATTCTAATTACAAAATTAAATCTCCATTTTCTAAAATATTTTAAATTCAAATATTTTTAATCTAATTTTTGAACTAGATCTACATTTTACAGAGTATTTTAAAACTGAAAATATTTCCATTTTAATTTTAGAATTAATTCGCTATTTTCTACAATATTTTAAAATCATAAATATTTTTAATTTAATTTTATAATTAAATAATTCTATATGTAATTAAAATTACATTTTCCAAAATTTTTTTTAAATTATAAAGATTTCTATTCTTTAACTGTAACTTTAGAGATTTAGCGTTTAAAGAAAAAGTTACAGAGAACTAAAAATTGGTATTCACAAATTGTAAGAATTTCGCCGACGATACTAGGTAACCGCAGCACCCGCAGCCGCGAGGGACCAATGGCTATTGGATCCCACGGTATCTATCAAGCGTTCGAATATTAGATTAAGATTAAATTAGACCACATTCTCAAATTAGCAAAAACGGTGGCCTAATTTTTAGAGAATGAAGAGGGTTTCTGTCGCTGTTGGGTGTTTTCTTAAGACAGACCTAATATCAAATGATAACGCTTTTAGTGTTCATTAAACCCTTTTTTACTACAAGTTCAACCTTTTACAAATCAAATTAAGTTTTGATCAGAAAATGGTGAATATGATTTGAGAAAGGATGAATCTAATTTGCAAAAGAGAGCTAGATGCTACTAAGCAGTTAGCGAAGAATCATTGTAATGTTCACAAAAATCAAAAAGAAATAAATTTTTGAAACTTTCTTCTTAGGAAAATATCTAACCACGATTGAAAGTAATTTCGCTTATTAGAAGCGGGTTTGCTTTAGAGAAGGAATCAATGGATATTTGAGCCAAATAGTCAGTTTCTATAATGAATTAGAGTTCGTTCGGCTTATAGTAACTCATTTACTGGCTCTTTTTGATTACCGGTAAACGGTAAATACAAATTGAACTAACTGTAAACCGGATGGTATATTTTTTTGTTAGTTCTCGTTGAGATTCTCCTCATTTTGGGAATTCTCGTCGCTTCCCGATTTCATATGTCCTTTCCTCGGATATCATCTTTTGATCAATTTTTAAAATTTCTCGAGATTTTTCGAGTTTAGCATGCAGATGAGATGCATAATGTTCGAGGCTTAATTGATGATTTGGTGTTTCGAAACTGTCAAGTTATTCGAGATTTTCGTGATTTTCGAGATTGTTCGAGTATGTATGAGATTGTCGAATGTATTTTAGTGTTCGATGTTACTCGAGAATCTTAGAGACTATTCGAATAACATGGTTATCTTCGACGTTTGGTTGAGCTTAGCCTTATCATGCTTAATAGCATTTTGCTTTAAGATTAGTAACATTAAGGTATTTGACAAATAAGTCGCCCATTTCACTAATTTACAGAATTTTTCGAAATGTTCTTGGGTTTACTAACAATCTTACTGAAATTAGTCATTAATATCTAGACTTTCCTGTATTATTGAAATTGTTCGAGATGAATCGAGATTTATATAATACAGAGATTATTCGAATTTTTCTGGGGTAATCGATATTATTCCGTGGATTATTTTAGATTTCTTAAATTTTTCGACAATTTTATTATTATTCGATATTTTTGAATTTATTCGAATTTTATATGGTAATGTTCTGAGCTTAATACTCATGCCAAAATTTCGATATTTCTTCAATTTGATAGGATATTCGAAATTATTCAAGAATGTTCAGGTTATTTACATTTCAAATGGTGTGATTATTACGTAAAGGGTCAGTTTTACAACATATTTATTAAAAATTTGACTTTTAAAAATTAAGCTTCCTATAATATACAAGATGCCTTGAAAATTCGACATTTTTGAGATTATTTCGAAATTATTGATATTACTTGTTTCGTGTCAGGTTTGAGCATCACATTTCTTGTGTTTTTCTTTATTTAATAACGAATTTAAGCAACATTTTGATTAATTTTAATTAATGGTAAAAACTTCAGGTAAATGGAAAATTTAAAAGTTTACCGATAAATGGTAAATGGTTTTACCGGTAAAGAAGCTATCTTCCACTGAATTAGTTGAAATTTTTTTCGGGCACTAATAGGGTATAAATATGAACTGTAAATATTAGTATTTGCTTAATTTCTTACATCCTCCTCACGAAATCAGATGATTTTAAACAATGCGAAGCTGGAGGCTAGATAATAGGAGGAAATAATTTTTTAATTAAAAAATGACGTAAAGCAAATTTTTATGTGAAATAAAAGCTTTACTTGTCCCAAGATATTTTTTTTTTATATTTAAAATAAATTTTATTTATTTATTTTATGTAATTACAATCTAGTCTCCTGGACTAATGAGCAATTTGTTTCTGACTTAATTTACTAACTTAAATTAATCTATGGATTCTTCCCATTGGCGTTCCATAGTGTTTGGTAAATTGAAGTAAACCACATCTTTGTTGTGGATTTTAGATCAGCATAATGCTGCTTAAACTGACAATCACACCAGCTCAAAAGGTGTGGTTCTTTTAAGTCTGCGAACTAAATTCGTGATGCTTAGGAGCTGAGTTGCCTCAACGTTCACATGTTGGCGGAGCCTTTCTTCGTGTCTCCGTGCTTTTTCCTGGATTTCATTTAAGCTGAGGTTCATTTTAAGGTCCCTATGAAGGTCATTGTTCCTGACATACCAAGGTGCATCAACGATGTTCCTTAATACCATATTCTGAAATATTTGGATGATATTTACGTTGCACTGTTTATGTTGATAAAGAAGAGTTCCTTCCCATCAGCCAATACATTTTTCTGTATTTAAGTCTTAATTCTTCCTTTTTCTTCTTGACGTGTGCTTTCCATCGTAGTTTAGCATCCAGGGTCATGCCGAGATACTTAGCTGTGTTCGCATGCGGTATTATTTCCCGATTTATGGTAATCGGAATATGTTCGATTCGTCTGTTTGTAAAGTTGATGTAAACTGATTTAGCTTCATTTAGTTTTATTCTCCATCTTTTTGTCCATTTATATATTTGAGTTATAGCTGATTGTAACTTCTGTGTTGATTCTTCGTTGCTTTTTCCAACAGCTAAGATCGCCGTATCATCTGCAAAAGTTGCCACCGTGTTGTTTTCTAATGTAGGAAGATCATAAGTGTATAGTAGGTATAAAACCGGCCCTAATACACTGCCCTGTGGAACTCCTGCATTGATTTCTTTCAATTCAGAAAATGTATCGTCTAACTTAATCCTGAAGAACCTATCATTCAAGTATGATTCTAGTATCTTAGCAAACTGCATTGGTAGAAAATTCCTTAACTTGTGGTTAAGTCCTTCATGCCACACTCTATCAAACGCTTGTGCAACGTCTAGAAATACTGTTGAACAGACTTTTTTCTCCTCTAATGCTTTCTCAATTATACTGGTTATTCTGTGTACTTGATCAATTGTTGAGTGTTGGTTGCGAAAACCGAACTGATGATTTGGGATCAAGTTTTTACTCTCGATTATCGGATTTAATCTTTTTACCAGAAGCGTCTCAAAGAGTTTGGACATGACTGGCAATAGCGAAATTGGCCTATAAGACGATGTTATGTGTGGTGGTTTCCCAGGTTTTGGGATCATAATTACTTCTGCAATTTTCCATAAGCTTGGTACACATTTGATTCTAAATGCTGCATTTATAAGATTGGTGAGTTTCACCAGAGCTTTCCTTGGCAGTTCTTTTAAGATTTCTGCAGTAATAAGATCGTACCCAGGAGCTTTTTTCGTATTCATATTAGCTTTTATCTCACGCATGACTTCTTTTGGTGTTGTCGGTAGGATTTCTTTACTTTCTTGCACAGCTTGTTCAGTTATTATCTCGGCTTCCAACGTTTGGTCTTCATGTGGCTGGAATATTTTTTCGAGGTGTTCGGCAAATTCTCGAGCTTTGTCTTCATTATTTCTAGCCCATTTCTCATCTGCTATTTTTATTGGGGGAATCTGCATTATTGGTTCTTTGATTCTTTTGGTTGCTTTCCAAAGAGAATAATCAGTACTGTTATCATTAGTTAATTTTCTTAAATAGTTGCTGATTGATTCATCTTTCAATTCTTTGATCTCTCTTCTTAATTGTTGAGTGAGATTGTTCAAATGAGTTTTATCTTGGGGGGCCCTTGTTTGTTGCCATACTCTTCTCGCTCTTCTTTTTTCTGCGAGGAGTTCCCTAATTTCTATAGGGTAGTTGTTTCCCTTGATTTTCGTTTTAATTTCAGGAGTATTTTCCCAAGCTGATTGCTGTATATCTTTTACAAATTTGTGAACTTCTTTGTCTAATTGTTCTTCAGTCTTTAACGGAACCATTAGGTTGATTTTTTGTTCTAGCGATAGTCTAAAGCATGCCCAATTAGTGTGATTATTTACTAGGAAAGGGTTTCTTTCTTTCTGAATGATTTTGTCACTTAGCGTTAGAAGTATTGGTGAATGATCAGAGTTTAAGTCGTGGCTTTCATCTACTTGTACATAATTTACAGATATGTTCTTTATTATAAAGTAATCAATCAGATCTGGTACTTTGTTTGGATCAGTTGGCCAGTAGGTTGGTTTTCCAGTTGAGAGGGCTTCACAACTGCATTTTCTGATAGCTTTTAGGAGTTTTTTACCCTTAATCGTTGTTAATCTGGATCCCCAGTGGACATTTTTTGCATTAAAGTCTCCTCCAAGTACAAATCGTTTTCCTAATTTACTGAGGAACTCGAGATAATCTTTTTCTTTTATTGAGTGCTTCGGTGGGCAGTAAATACTAGCAATACAAATAGAACTACTTTTGGATTTGACAATAACAGCAGTTGCTTGTATTTCTTCCGTTTCATATTTTAACTCCTCATAGTGATGGATACTATTTCTAATTATAACAGCACTACCTGCTTTAGCAGTGTTTCCAGGGTGAATAGTGTGATATATTTGATAATTTTTGAATTTAATGTTTGATTGTCTAGTGAAGTGTGTTTCCGTGATGAGACATACATCGATTTTTTCTGTGTCCAGGACCACTTGCAGTTCTTGTTGATGTTGCATCAGTCTATTGGCATTCCAACATAAGATTATAAGATCTTTGGCCATTTTTCTGTTTAGGAATGGCTCCCTTAGTGCTGTACTCTAGTTTCTGTAATCGCTCATCAAATGTATTTAGTCTGCTTAAAATTAATTTAAGTGTTTGACTTATATCGTCATTTTGAGCAGTTTTTCCTGGATTTCCGTTGCTCATCATTACTTGAGCATAAGTCATTTTACCAAATTGTCCTTGAGTAGTTCCCGACACTCTACGATTTACTTCGGGTCGGTTCATCTTAACCGCTTGTTTCCTGAATGAACTTGGATTTTTAGCAATCACGTTCTTATTTTTGATATTTTGCAGTTCAATAGCAACGCTGCATCCTCTGTAGTTAGCCGGATGGTTTTCTCCACAGTGAACGCATTTAGGTTGAACATTTTGGGCTTTTACACAATCTTTGGTATGATGTTTACCTAAACATTTGACACACCTAGGTTCCCTGTTGCAATATTTTTGTGTATGTCCATAGGCTTGACATTGTTTACATTGTGGTACAAGCTTAGACCTTCTTAGAGGCTGAATAACCACTTTGCACCCCAAGATGTACTTAATTTGATAAATTTTTTCGATATCTGCATCAGTATCGAAGGTCAACATAAACATGTTGAGAGGTATTTTGCCTCTCCGTTTTAGCTTAATCGATGCTTCAGTTGCCTTAAATCCTTTTGCTTTCAGGTCATCAATTATTTTATCTAGTTTACACGTAGAGTGTAAGTTTTTAGCCATGACCCTAATTGGTCTGGTTTGTTTATCTTCAAACGTGTGCCAAGCACGTTTTTCTTCATTTAACATTTTTGTCATTTTTCTGTATGTTTCAGCATCTTCTAAGTTTATTTTGATGGTGTTTCCATTCATCACCTTTGCATTAAACTTATCAGTAGCAGTTATGGTTTTTATTTTTTCATAGAGTACATCGTAGTCTTTGACTTCATCTATTACTATTGGTGGTGGTGGAGGTATTTTTTTTGGTTATTTCTGGATAATATTTGGAACATTATCCTTTAATTGAGGTTGGGAGGGCGTATTATTCCGTCTCCTTTTTTTCTCCCACCTTTAACTCTAATCCACTCAGTTTCTCGAGCTAGTTCTTCTTCATCCGTATGATACTCTTGTGGAGTTGTATTCTGGTTAGGAGTAGAACCGATGTCCTCTTTTGGCTTAAGAGCTTTAACTTCGTTTTCAAGCATCTTCATACGCTTCTGCATCCATGCAATTGTAATACTCAGTTGCTTATTTATATTGTTGGTTTCAACTAATGCATTATTAGCTTTACACAATTCATTGTGAAGCTTTTCTTCGTTTGTAGAACGAGTGATGTGGCTGCTGGCCCCAATGGAGGGACTACCGCCTCTTATCGGAGAATACGCGACTTTGTTACTCCTCTGGAAGGGATGTGAATTATCCTTTTCTGTTTCACTTAAATGAGCTTGTTTATTCACCAACATGTCTTGGGATTGGTTAAAGACCCTCCGAAGAGGGTGGATTTACCTGAGCAACAGGTGTACCACCTGGGGTATTAGTTTCCTTATTTGTTCCGCTCATTGCTCATTTATAGTGTACTGCACTCGCCTCTAGTATTTCGCCGATGCTTCACATCGTTGCCCGGGTGTTACCACGTGGAGGTATACTAGACACATTTGGTGGTTTCTACATAGTTGCAGCGTTGTAATATAGACCACGAGATACATGGCTATAGACGGTCAACCCCTACCCTATTGAGACGCACCCAACACCCTGTTCCAAGGTAAAAGAAGTATTTTTAGGGGTCCAAGAAAAATTTTGCGGAGGGCCCGAAATTTTTAGTTACGCCACTGTAAATTATTACATAATGAAGAATCCGCTGTACGAGAAGTAGCAACTTTTGATAATTTGAAATATCAAAAACTAAATCATAAAAAATCATTCTGATTAAATCATTCTGATAAATTTGTATACTCTTTATGCCTTCAGGTATTATGGCGTCCCAAGAACCATATTCGCAGGGAATAAAAAATGTCACCAGAACACAAAATCTGAACACTTTCTAAAATGGGTTATATGAGAGCAGATAATGTGTTCTCAAAATCAAGAGATGTACGAGTAGCTTTACGTCAACAAATTTGTTAGTGTAAGCTTAGAGAGCATAACTTACGTTTATAGAGTATAGTTACATTTCGTGAATACCATTTTAGTACTAATCGAAAATATTATGGTTATAAGGCGAATTTCATTTTATGAATTGGGGCACTATATTTAAAACTAGATTTTCATTTTCTGAAATATTTTTACATCAAAAATATTTTCTTCAATTTAAAATTATATATTAAATTTTCAGAATACTATATTTTAAAACTAAAAATATTTCAATTCTAATTATAAAATTTAATGTATATTTTCCAGAATATTTTATAATTAAAAATAGTTCCATTCTAATTTAATACAAATATATTCAAAAATGTTTTTTGAATTCCATTCTAATTTAATACAAATATATTCAAAAATTACAAATATTAAAATTCTAATTTTGTATTTAAATCTCCATTTTTTAGAATTATTTAAAATTAAAAACATTAATATTGCAATTTTAAAATTAAAACCTATGAACTGAAATATTTTAAAATTAAATATTCTTTCGAAAAATTTAATTTCAATTGTAAAATTAAAATAGTATTTTCCAAAATATTTCAAAAACAGAGACATTTCCATTGTTATTTTAAATTCAAAATATTTTCATTCAAATTTTAGAATTAGACCTCTAATTTCTAAAATATCCTTAACCAAAAATAGTTCAGTTCTAATTATAAAATAAATCTCCATTTTCTAAAATATTTTCATTTTAATTTTAAAGATATATCTCCCTTTTTCAAAATATTTTCCATTTTTTAATTAATTCTCCTATTTTCCAAAACATTTTAAAATTAAAAATGTTTCCATTTTAATTTAGTTTTAAAAATAAATTTGTATTTTCCAATATATTTTACTTTCTTTTACTCTAGTAAAATAAAGTATAGTAATCATGAAAATTTTGGACCTTGAGATTTTTAGAGATTTATTTGTATTGAGGTCCCCTGAGTCCGAAAAAGTGGGTTTCGAAATGGTGTCTGTCTGTCTGTCAGTCTGTCAGTCTGTCAGTCTGTCAGTCTGTCAGTCTGTCAGTCTGTCAGTCTGTCAGTCTGTCAGTCTGTCAGTCTGTCAGTCTGTCAGTCTGTCAGTCTGTCAGTCTGTCAGTCTGTCAGTCTGTCAGTCTGTCAGTCTGTCAGTCTGTCAGTCTTTCAGTCTGTCAGTCTTTCAGTCTGTCAGTCTGTCAGTCTGTCAGTCTGTCAGTCTGTCAGTCTGTCAGTCTGTCAGTCTGTCAGTCTGTCAGTCTGTCAGTCTGTCAGTCTGTCAGTCTGTCAGTCTGTCAGTCTGTCAGTCTGTCAGTCTGTCAGTCTGTCAGTCTGTCAGTCTGTCAGTCTGTCAGTCTGTCAGTCTGTCAGTCTGTCAGTCTGTCAGTCTGTCAGTCTGTCAGTCTGTCAGTCTGTCAGTCTGTCTGTGTCTTCTCTACAGCCCAGATGGTTTAACCAATCGAATTGAAACTTCAGATTTAAGCTTTTTTGATAAATTGGGAGGTCCCAGTGAATTTTACTCCAAATCGGATAATCGGAAGTGGCCACTCCCTTGGTCCAGAAAATTTGTTTTGCAAATATCTTAAAAAGTATAATGTTTACAATAAACTAGCTAATGCAAAATGTTTCCAAAAATTAAAAACAAATAAAAATAAAAAATTAAAAATTTAAAAAAAAAATTTAAAAATTAAAAAAAAAAAAAAAAAAAAAAATTCAAAAAAAAAAAAATTATAAAAAAAAAAAAAATAAAATTTCTCAAAATTCTCTGTTCATAAAAGAAAGTCGTGTGTTGGCCACACCTCCATTTTTAAAATTAGAAATATCTCTACTCTAATTTTAAAATTATATCTGAATCTTCTAGAATATTTTACAATTAAAAAATCAAAATTAGATATTTCAAGATATTTAAAATTAAAAATAATTTACTTCTAAATTTAAAATTACATCTCAATTTTCCAGAATATTTTAAAATTAAAATTTATTATTCCATGATATTTAAAATTAACTATAGTTTTATATTCTAATTAAATCTCTATAAATCTCTATATACCGAAATATTTTAATTTAAAAATATTTGCATTTTAATTTCAAAACTAAAATCCCATTTTCCGAAATATTTAAAATTAAAGATATTTCCATTCTAATTTTAAATTTAAATCTATATTTTCCAGAATATTTTAGAATCAAAAATATTTTGATTGTAGTATAAAATTAAATCTCAATTTACAAAATATTTTAAATTTAAATCTTCTTTTATAGAAATTTAATTTTAATTTTAAATTTAAATCTCAGTCTTCGATTTTAGAATTATGCATCTATGTATTTTCTAAAATATCCTTAAACCAAAAATATTGTAATTCTATTTATAAAATTATTGTATAAAATCTCCATTTTCCAGAGTATTTTGCAATTAAAAATATTTAAAATCAAAATTATTCAACTTTCCAAGCATAAAATTAAATTTTTTTTTGCCAAATTTTAAAATTATATCTTTGTTTTTGAAATTTGTTTATTGAATTTAAAAATATTTTTATATTACATCTCCTTTTTTCAGAATATTTTAAAATTAAAAATATTTATAATTAAAATTCCATTTTTCATCTTAAAATTTATTTCCATTCTAATTCAAAATCTAAATCTCCATTAACAAAATATTTTAAAACTAAAAGTATTTAAATTGAAATTTTAAAATTCAAATATTTCCTTTCTACTTCTAGATTTAAATCTCTTTTTTCCGAAACATTTTAATTCAAAAATATTTCCATTCTAATTTTAAAAGTATATTTCCCCTTTTCAGAATATTTTAATATTTCAAATATTTCGATTTTAATTTAAAATAAATCGCCCTTTTTCAAAATATTTTCAATCTAATTTTAAAATTATATCTAAATTTTTCAGAATATTTTATAATTAATAATATTTAAAATCAAATTACCATATTCCAAGATATTTAAAATTAAAAATAGTCTAATTCTATTTCTAAAGTTAAATTTCCAATTTCCAGAATATTTTTAAATTATAAAATTTTTTATTGTTTAACTGTAACTTTAGAGATTTTTCGTGTAAAGAAAAAGTTTCAGAGAACTAAAAATCGTTATTCACAAATTGTAAGAATTTCGTCACTGTAAATTATTACATAATGAATTCGCCGCTATGGGAAAAGTAGTAGCCTTTGATAAATCGAAATGTCAAAAACTAAATCATGGCTCGAAAGTCAAATGTAATAATACTTAAATTTGTATATACCTTATGCCTTCAGGTATTATGGCGTAATAAACCATTGTCATAGGGAATAGGAAATCTCACAAGAACACGAAATCTGAACACTTTCGTAAATGTACAGTTATATGAGAACAGATATTGTGTTCTGGCCATATTGACAAGTTCACACATTTTACCAAAATTCTTAAAAAAAAAAATTCTGAAAGGAATTATAGACACCATGAGGCACAAGAATATTGATTTGGTAAGAACACAAACGACTCCCAACAGAATTTTTTTTTGTGAAAACTACACTCAAAAACTACAAACTAAATCATCTAGATTTCTTGCACATAAATAGGTACTACCAAGAGTAGTACTTCCGGAAAAAATGCGCAAGTACTACTGCCGAATTATAGGCCCTTAAAGTCAGGATATGTACGAGTAGTTTTCCGTCAACAAATTTATTAGTGTAAACTTACAGAGCATAACTTACATTTATAGAGTATAGGTATATTTCGTAAATACCCTATTTAGCTGACTGGTTAACGACATACTCAATGAGGTTAAGCATAAAATGTTACCGCTATGCTCGCGAAAAAAATTAATAATAGCAGCAATTTGTTGCGGCTTCAAAGAAGGCCTCTAAAGGGGTGAGCAAAGTGAAAGTGTGTTAATGGGGTAGGGCGATTCTTCCTGCATAATACATCGAGCATAATTGTTCTCGCCCAATTATTTCCCCACAATTCTTCCCTCTAAATTCTTGTCGAATAATTGTCCCCACACAATTCATTCCCAATAGGAATAGCAATTACAAGCGAATTTCTGTCTTGCCAATCGTTGCGGCACGTATTGATCAGGGATCGGCTCGCCTATGGGGGGTTCGTTTAGTGACATTCGACAAAATCCACTAAAAATAACAAATGTACTTGTGAAAAAAAAAACACGAAACAGAAAACTAACTCACATTGGCCATCATATTCCCTTAATAAGAAAAAAAAATACGAATTTATTTAAACATATTAACCACCCGTGTGTATTAAATTTTTAACCACATAACTTTGTTGAAATTGAAAAGAAATCATTTTAAATAATATTTAACTGTTAAAATAATACAAAACTAAAATAAATTTAGTAACTAAATAGTTTTAAACGAATGAAATTATATCAAACCAAAAATATACCATATTGCAAAAACAAAATTCTCAATACACAAATCTATTAAAAATCCTGACAGGTTCCCTCGAACAGTATTGTAGCTGTAAACAAAATATTATTTTGCTCGCGCAGTTATCACGCAATATGCAATCTAATTTAATAACAAAATTGACCACCATATATCAGGATTATAAGACTAAATAACCAAAAGCTTGTTTATACATTTGAATAATATTTTTGCTTTGTTTTTTTTTTTGTTTCAGATTATGAATTGATTCACAAATTTAATGAACTTATTTTATTTTTATTATAAAAGCTTTGGTTTAGAATAACTAAACAACACAAACACAAAACAGAGTGTGGTCGAGATCAGAACAGATAACGGTGTTTGCAGTTATAAGCGTGACCCCAATAATATCAGCACACGGCGTGTGGTTATCCACAAACCGACTGAACTTCTATTTATCCCTTGAATCGGAGGCACAGATTCAGTAGAAGGTGCAGGAACTTGTTTCCATGCATATTGGCTTACTCGACCCCGTTGTATTAAAAAAATTACGGTTTAACCGCTAAACAAAATCAGCAACGTATACGGTCAAAACAGATGCGAACTGAATTTATATCCTAAAATAATATAATAATTGAACTTCCAGAATTTTATAATCTATGTTACCTTTATATTCGAAATAATAAACTAATTTTAGTTAAATTATGTGCGCTATACGCAAACCAGTTAGAACAAAATATACTTTAATATTACAAATTATATTAACTCCATCGACCGTGATTAGATATTTATGTACAATAGCCAATGATAACACTCACTGATTGACTAACGTTTTCCAACTGATTTTAATAATGCCAAACGAGAAAGAACCAAAGAACCAACAGACAAATGCGATATGCAATTACTCGCAAGAGAAATTGGTACATTTGATGTTCAACCTTCAACACCGTCTCTGTCATAGCACCAAATAATTATTTTGGATATATAGGTGCGACTCTACACAACAGGTTGCAATTTAATTTATTTTAAATTAAAAGGAAAGCTGAAGAAAAATAAATGGAGCGGCAATAAATATGGTGATTCAAGAAATCTTCTGATTTAAGGCCAGCTTTTTTACAAATGAATAACTATATTTTTAAATCCTTGGCATGGTACATGCCAAGTCTCTTTCCTTTCTCATCATCAATTGAATAAGTCACGGTACCATATTTTTTGTATAATTTTGCCAATAATATAAGTAGGAGCTAATTTAGCAGAAAATTGTTTCGATTTATTACTTAGTGGATGGGTTTTAACGAACATCTTTTGACCAGGAAAGAATTGTATAGGTCTCGATCGTAAATTATAAGTACGAGAGTATGTGTCAAAAGCTTTCTTTAAATTATCATTGATAATCGCGTGAATGATTGGTTGTTTTAAGCCAGGTGATAAAGTTTCAACCTCATTTTCACTTAGAGAGTTCGCTTCACTTAGTAGTTTGTAAGTGCTCGCATGTTGGATCATTTCATAACCAAATAAACTAAAATAGGGAGAGTAGTTTATAGAGCGGTGTACTACACTACGTAATGCCGCCGATATTTCACTGAGATATTTATCCCACAGTCTATGATCTGTTTTAATATACGATCTTATTGCACTAAGTACGGATCTGTTCACTAGTTCTGAGGCATTTGATTGGGGTGAATAGAAAGGCGTGCGCTCATGAATGATTCCGTGTTAAAATATAAAGCTTTGAAAATATTTACTAAGGAATTGTACCCTATTATCCGATAAAATTACTTCTGGGCACCCAAATATCGAAGTAATATCTGTTTTTAAATATTCTATCATATTTGTAGTTGACCCTGTATTAAACGCTTTTAAAAATTGGAATTTTTTCAATTGATCTATGCCTACAAAAATTATAGTTTTTCCGTTTTTCGATCTCGGATACGGCCCAAGAAAATCAACATAAATTTTCTGAAACGGGCGTTCAACAAAGATTGTGCCTCTCATTTCTGATCTTGTTATTGAATTCAAAGATTTTGTCATTTTGCACACATCACATTTTGTTACATAGTCGTTCACGTCTTTTGCCATTTTAGGCCAATAATACAATTTTCGAAGTCTAGATAGCGTTTTTTTAATACCTCCATGAGCAGCGTTGGGCTCATCATGTTCCGATTTAAGCAATTCTGGTACTAGTGGCTTCGGTATCCATAATTTCCATACTGGTATTCCAAGGAGTATGGTTGATTAATTTTGGGTTCAATTCGTATGTACAGGCGATCATTCATTATTTGCAAGTTTGGATATTGTTTAGGCTTAGCAGCTATGTTTTCTATAATACATGTATAATCTGCATCTTTAAAGGCCAGAGAATCAAGATCTATATACGCTATACTAAACTTATGACACAATTTTAGTTCGTCCACAGTATCACAGTATATCCTGGAAAGACTATCGGCCACCACCTTGTCCTTACCCTTTTGATGGACAATTTCGAAAAAAGACTGAAGATAGAGGCTTCATCTTGCTATAGTCTGCTGGTTAGGTCACGCATGCCCATCAGCCACTTCAGGCTAGCATGGTCAGTAATCACTGTAAATCTGTAGCCTTAAGCACTACAGTTCAGTCACTGTATAGTTCTTTTGTGCTGAGTTGAGCTTTTGAGAGAAGAAACTTATAGGTCGCTCGACTGAGTCTTCATCTTTTTGAAATAGAACACCGCCAAGCCCTTCCATACTCGCATTGCAACGAATAAAGAATTTCTTGGAGTAATCTGGATTTGTAAGCACAGGAGCGGTGGACAACATATCTTTCAATCTCTCAAAAGCCATCTGGGATTGGCTGTTCCAGCTGAATTTTGATTTTTTTTTTTTAAAAGATCTGAAATTGGCGACGATATCTGGGCGTAGTTGGGGGCAAAACTTCGATGCCAGCCCGCCAATCCAAGGAAGCGTCGTATTTGTTTCACTGACTTAGGAGTCGGAAAATGTATTATATCTTCAACTTTTTCAGGGTCGGTTCGAAGGCCTCCATCTCCAACTACGTAACCGAGGTAGCGTATTTCCTTCATGCAGAAGTAGCTTTTTTCCATATTGATTGTTAACCCAGCGTTAGAAATGTTATTTGCAACTTCAGAGATTAGCAGAAGATGTTCCTCGAAATTGGGTGACACAATTAAAAGGTCATCCAAGTACACAAAGACCCGATTCTGCAGTACCGTTGGAATGACTTTGTGCATTAAGCGGCACATTGCTTGGGCAGCGTTACAGAGACTGAACGGCCTCACTCTAAATTGGTAGAATGGCTGTCCGGGAACAGTGAACGCTGTCTTTTCTCTCGCGGTCTCTTCCAACGGAACTTGCCAAAAGGTGTCTTTCAAATAAAGGCCTGTTATGTACCTGGTATCCTTGAGTCGCGAAAGTATTCTATCTATAAAGGGAATAGGATAAGAATCTTTAACCGTGACCGAGTTAAGTTTTCTTGAGTCAAGACATAGCCTTGATTTGCCATTTAATTTTTCACTATTACGACAGGAGAAGACCAAGAGCTTTGATTTGGCTCTATCACATTAAGTGCAAGCATTCGGTCAATTTCACAATATAACTTTTCCTGAACAATAGGTGACGCTGGAAAATACCGCTGTTTTATTGGACGCGCTTAACCAACATCTAACGTTTTGTTTTTAAATTGAACTGGTACCGTCGGCGGTTTTAACTGACGCACTGATTTTATGGTAATTACAGTTAATATCATTCAAGAAGTTAATTGAGTCTTTACCCAAAATACTGATGCTTGCTCCGCTGTCAAGCAATCCGGATAGGGTTTTTCAAAAAATATTAACGCTAAGATAAGGTCGAATGTCGATTTCGTTTGAGGTAGAACCAAAAATCGTAGAATTTCTTCTTGGCACTAAAGTATTTTTCAACACGAGAATGTGCTTTGATCGGACAATTTTTTACTGTATTTGGAGAATTAATTGAAAATAAGTCACAAGTAGGTTTAATATTGAAACTTGTTCATTTCTGTCGGATTGTTCGGTCTGGGGACATTCCTGTTTTGTTGCGAACTTTGCAGCCCAGTTCTGACAAAGTTCGGCCGCATGTTTTCCGGACTGGTATTTGCTTTACATTGTGGACAATTGATTGTGATGACAATCCTGGTAGTAATGGCCCAGGTCCTTACAATTCAAGCATACTATATGACGTATTGGGTTTTATTACGAGAGCTCTTTAAGGCTTCAACACAATTGAAGTCACTTAACTCAGTTGACTGTCTTGCTGGCTGAAGCTCATTGACATAAGGGGTTCGTCTACTATGAAAAATTGTTCGAGGGTCATAGCCAGATTGTGTCCATACATTTTCAAAAGATTGAGTGAGTTCATTATTTTGTCTCGGTAAATTGGTAAAAGGTTACTTTTAGCAACATCAAGCAATTCTGGTTGGCTCAGTTTTCTCACTAGTCGATTATTATATATTTCTAGGTCTAAAATAAAATTTTGTACAGTTTCTCAGGTTGTTTGAACCCGTTGGTAAATATAACGTCGGGTTTCCACTTCCTCTTCAGGATTGGAAAGCCACGACAACAGAGCATCTTTTATTTGGTTCCAGTTTGCTGTCGGATTACTTCTAACATAATTCCATAAAAATGTATCCGCGTCACCGGACACGTATTCAAAAATATACCTATCTAAAGTATTATTATGAAACTCACAGCGTCTGGCTAATGTTTAAAATCGGAAAACGAAATCACTCACGTTGCTACCTTTGGAGCCATTAAAGTTCAGATTTTTCCACTTAGGAAAGTTTTCTTTCATTGAGAATGAATTATTATTGTGCTGAATATCATTAGTAGGTTCAGAATGCACTGGAGCCGTCTGATTAAACAGTGGTAAGTCTGAATTAAATTGTTCTGAAGAATATTCATAGCGTTCAGGTATTGTAGACAGTATTTGTCGGTGATTAAATTGAAAATGCGTTTTATTTTGTGTATTGGGATGATCGAAAGCTTGAATTTTTTGATCATTTGTAAACCCGGATTGTGGTAAATTAGGCCCTATTGAAATTGATTCGTTCTCCTGACCAACTAAAGCATTAATCTCAGATTTCGGCATAGAAAATTCATGATGATCTTTACTAAAGAATTCACGTATCAAAGACCTATTTTCCGTTAATATCTTTGGTGACGAAGCAGTTGCACCAGCTTTCTCGTCCACCGTCTCTGACTGTTCTTTGATCGCATCCAGCTCAACTACCTCTAATATTATGGGAGTCGATACTTGGTTGGCTTTGGGAACAGTGCGTTTTCCAACTGATTTTAATAATGCTAAACGAGAAAGAACCAACAGACAAATGCGATATGCAATTACTCGCAAGAGAAATTGGTACATTTGATGTTCAACCTTCAACACCGTCTCTGCCATAGCACCACATAATTATTTTGGATATATAGGCGCGACTCTACAAATTCCTAAATAGAATGGAATTTCTGGAAAAGGATGATTTCATTTCGAAATATTCGGGAGCCGGCAAGTTTAAAGTTGAATTGTTTTTCTATTATATTACTTTGAAAACTGAACATTTTGAAAGCATGAAATCAATTCAATGGGCAACTAAGTAGATGGATACTATTATTTAGGCGAAATTCCGCAACGTGCTGCCATTCAGCACCATTCCACTTATGGCTGTCTTTTATATTCCTATTAAAGTGCCTAGTGGCCGATTTTACATGTTTTAGTTTGAAAACTAAACGGTTATCATCATACTCGTAACTAAGGTTTTTAACAAAATGTCAATAAGGTCAGCGGGAGTAAAATATATCGGTTACTTAAAAAGTTCCAGGTTGTAATTAGTGATGAGGAAAGGGGAAAATAATTGGCATCCGTTTCTGATTTCTAAAAGATTTCAACTTGTCCCAACGACGAGACTACGACTTTGAGTTATAAGCAACATTTTAATTGATACAACTTCAAAGTGAACAAATTAAACAAACACGAAGCGTATTGGGCAAAGTTATAAACTGATTAAAATAAATTATTCGACATAAAATTAGCAAACATTTAAATTTTAATGACATTAGATTTTGAGAAATTTCCTCCCTAACTCTTTTAATTTTCAACCGTTACTCCAAATAGCAAATTTTATGAAATTCACTGCAAGTTTACTGCGACACTACCCATAGCAAAATGGAAAGTCTTGAATTAGTTTAACTATTTTCCATAATTAGTATTTGAGAATTGGAAACCTCACAAACATTCATCTGAGCTTACGTTAACATCTAGACATACTAACGGCAGTAAATTAAAGGAAGGACAAATAAAAAATTAGAGTTTCAGTAAATCTCCGTACGCTATTAGGTTGAGAATTTACAGAATTTAGAATTTTAAACAAGGAATTTAGGGGCTGCAAATTAGCTGATATGATCAATAATACCTGAATTCGAATTTTATCATTAGAAATTTCCTATCTTTGTTTATTTTGAGAAATAGCCAAATTTTTACTTTCAACACTCTTATATTTAACTAATTCTAAAAATGTTTAAATTATTTTTACAGACAATTTTCAAAACAAATTCAATTTATGTTTAGGAGTTATTGAACTGAATGAACTGATTTTAGTTTTTAATTTCAATACAAACAACAATTTAATTCCGAATTTGGCTAATATTTAATTCAAGCAATCTCCCATATAAAATAACGCCAAATCTCATTAAAAGTCATACGATACATTTAATAAAATAGTGTAAAGTAGCACATTATCTGTCATTTGACTCCCAGTAAAATAATTTCTAATTATAGTAAAAAATTAAAATCATATTATACTCATTCTAGCTTACCGGTGGTGAAAACACTACCCACTTGTTCACAAAATGTATAAACATATTCATGTTTGGAAACAATATTCAGGTTAAATTGTTTACCCCTGACCAATTAAATAGATATACACATCATAGTTAACCTATAAATATATCAAAGGTTACATCATATAGTAATAACTTGGCATTACCAATTTTATTGTAAATTCAGTTCACACTTTATATTCAACGATGAATATTGCGGAATTGTAGTTCATTTTTATCTTTAATAATAAGTTCGATTGTACTGTACTTGTATCAGTTGACTAACCCACAAAAACTTTAAATAAATGATGACCTTAAAAAATTGATTAAATAAAATAAAATTTGAGTGGTTTTTAATTTACTAACATTTGAGTGATTTTCATATTTTTAATTTAAGTCACACCAAATGTTTAATTATGTTGAATTATGGTATAAATTATGTTCCACAAGTAGAATTAAGTCGAAGGGATTTGACTAATTGTTAGTCACAATTATCATCCATAAAATGATGTTTTAAAATTTCCGATAATGCTTATCTGAAAATATAAAGTTTTGTGATTTAGACTGTTGTTTAACTCAGAGTGAAATTAATTTCCACACGTTAATCCTTAATAATGCTAAGGAGCTTATTCATCTTATTCTCATCTTAGAGATAATTTAATTATGTGGAACGTGGAATTTAATAATAATGTGGGATTTGTCTTATTTGGTTTGATATATACTTCCGCCACCCTTTTATTTATTTTAAGTAACGTATAATATGGAACCTAATTTAGAAAATTCTTTGGTTAGGTATGATGTTCAACATTGTACATTCAAAACCAATAAGTCAGTATGAATTATTCTCATGCACAATGTTCGCATAAATTTGGTTTCATTAAACTCAAAATTATAGATGTTGTGTTCCCCTTTAATTTATAGTGGCACACTCAATTCTATCTGTTTATTTTCATCGATTTGTTTTCAGATTTAAATTCCCCAATCGACTAAAGGCTGTTACAACAAAGGCAATTTATTTTTTGTCGAAGCAATACGAATTCTGAGATTTACAAAACCCCAACCATAGAATATAATTCCAATTACTAATTATTAGGTTCCACTATATTTTTTGACAATCTTAATTTTAGTGTTGTATGAGTAAATTCTTTGAAAAGTTGTATGAAATAACCACAGCTGTATGAAAACAACATTTTTTTACAGCATGTCAGAAAATACTGGCTTAGCATGTACCATGAATCAAATTTACGATTTTAGAATATTTAAGCCAGCCAAAAATTATACAGTAAATTATCAAGTCAGATTAGGTCTGTCTACAGTTTTATTTTATATAATAGCGTATTTATGTATTAATTCGGGGCCACATAAGAAATACATAAATAACGACGCGAAATACAATCACACAAAAAAAGACAAAACACAAGCGAAATTTTTGGTTGTGGCGCGGTTATTTATTCAATTGTGTTCTTCTTCAGTCAAAAAATGTATCGCTTAGACGAATCATTTTAAGTTGCTTCTGATAATTAAATTAAATTAATTAATAGTTTTTTTCTTGTTTTGGATTGATAATTATATTCGTAGTTGATATTTCAAAATCAATTATTAATTAATTAAATTACGCAACGAGTCTTAAAACGGTGTAATAGATTTGAATTTGATACAATCAAATAGTTTTTGTGATTATGACGTCATTGGTGACGTGAGTTCGACAGTCAACTTTTTTTTTTAAATGTACCGGTGTTGATAAAGCAAAAAAGAAGTTGAAATTTTATAATTAGTGACTTGTGTGTGATATAGAAATTATGGAGCGTGAAACGTTAGAATCATTACGATTTACATTTCAACGTGTGCTAATCCCGATAGTGGTGATAATAGGATGTATTGGTAATGGAATCAGTGTAGTTGTACTCACCAGGTAAGCCCGTTGCAAGAGAGAATTTTATAAGTTATTTGTTGGGATTTATAGTGTTTCACTATTACGTAATTGTTTATTCATCCTTCCAAATTGTTAAGTAAAAAGGGTTTCATCTTCTTCGGTTGCTTGGATATGTAAACTTACTCAAAACTCACAAAAACTTGTAAAATTTATAAGATAGCTCAGCCACTTGTGTATGTTAAGCTTTTTCCGAGAGTAAGCAGCCTGACTGATTGGGCTGTCATGAACATTTTCAATACAATAAAGAGCTCTACAATAAACTTCTTCGTGAAAATAATGTCACGTATATTTTTGATTCAATGGAGTGATGCAATCACAGTGTGTGGGAATTATCAATTAATTACTGTCAAAAACAATATTAGGAAGAATTTAAGTCAATTTAGACAAAAAAAAATGGATGTGCGGTCAATAAATGATTTTCGTTTACGAATGGGGTCTGAATCTATAGCTGAATGAAAGTTTAGCCATTTCCCAAAAAGTCAAGTTTTATTTACACTGGCTCAATTCCATAACATTAACTAAAAAATAAAATTAAGAAGTGGGCTACAATAGTTCCATTCCAGTTTATAAATTCTCAAAATAAGATAAACTGTCACTCGCAGTACGCCGATTTTTTGGAAAGTGGAAGAAAAGGAAGCTTTATTATAAATACTCAGATTGATCTTTTACTTCGTAAATAAAATAAAAAGTACTGTGATCTGTGGGAAGTCGAATAAAGATAAAAAAAAATGGGTTATTCTTACGAGGTGGTCAGATCTACAATCAACAAAATCTAACCACCACCTCCTTAATCCTTTACTCAATTACAACTCAATTTTCAAATTAACCTCCAACTCAATATCCAAATCAATCTCAATTCAATCACCAAAGCAACCTCAGCAAATTAATTAAACCATCCACTCAACATGGATCAAAAACCACGCAGTAGTATACAATGCGATAATAATTACATAGTTTTGGGTCAATTCGGACTACAGGTGCTCGATCGTATTGACTTGCAGATTGCAAAAAAATTGAAAAAAAAAAAAATCTAATTCGGACAAGCCGCCCTCAAGATACCTTTAATACAAAACATACAGATATTCAGAAAGACACTTAGGCATCCAGCTACATCCTTTAGGATGTTCTATTCAATACCTAAAAAACTTAAGAACTATGGACAAATATTGCCGTCTGCAAACGAATAAAACTTGTCCCAGTTCAAATCGTTTCATCAGGTTTCAAAGTTCTTGATAAAATTTGACCAATGATTTCTGGGCACAAGAGTCTCCCGCTGGTGAAAAAGACTTCTTGGATTTTCGTCGATTTTCAAATACCTTTCGCAGTAATATAATCCAGTTGGCGACAATACTAAACATCATGTCATCGAAATTCTTTGGAAATCCTCCCGCTAGAAATTCTGTTTGCATCGTGTTTTGCCAGCAATTGTAAAGAATTAATTGCAGAAGTCACTGTGCATAGTCGAAAAATTATCTGCTGTCGTGAAAGGTAATGTGAAAGGTATGGTCAAAAGAGCTTTGACATGAGCATGTTATCAGTAAACTGTTTTGATGAAGCCAAAATTTATTGAGCAAAATATCCTTGATGGCGATCGATGTCTTCCTCGATCTGTTGCAAACTACTTTAGATATTGAAACTTGACCATTTAATCAGTCGAAAATGAAAATTTATTTAATGGACCACTGTCTCAAAATGCAACACAACATGTTGCTTCATGTGATATATGCTAGATTTTGTTGCTTTACAAAATCGTTTTAAATTGTCAATGCAACAAGAGCCTTATTCGATCGCGGATGATTTTACCTTTGGTTTGGTTTTGACTGCATCTGCCGTCTCATGCCGGGATCTTCAACATTCGTGGCCTGGCACATTCTGATATGCTGTGACTGATCAAATGTGTTGAAGTTGTGCAACATGAAAAGTTTTGATAAAATCAGATACTACCAAAAAAACTGGTTTCCTATAATTTTGATAACTGGTACGTATAGGAGAATTACGTCGTTTACGGATTTACCTTGTTACATTTCATCGACCTTAGGCAAAGGCACAAATGTTCTGACTGTTATTATTGGAATCGCTGGCAACGTTTTGATCTCGAATTGAACTGAGGTTGACTAATTCGTGAAAATTGGAAATTTGTGCATTCTCTAGCAATATTTTCCTAATTTATAGAAATGATTCATCGGATCTCTTGACATTATGAGTTTGTATCTATATTTTGCAGTCCCCAAAATGAACTCACTGATTGACTTTTTTTTTTTTTTTTTTTTTTTTTGTAATTTTAGGCGTACCATGAGATGTACGACCAACATATATTTAACCGCCTTAGCGATAGTTGACATAATATTTCTTGTTTTTATGTTACTAATTTCGTTGAAACATCATCATGCGTTGCATCAGTCGCATTACATCATATATTGGAAAATGTTTGGCCCGTCACTTTGGATATGTGATGCAGCCGGATACACTTCAATATGGTTAACCGTATGTTTTGCAGTAGAACGTTACATAGCTGTTTGTCATCCAATACGAGGGAAAGTATTATGTACGGAGTCCAGAGCCAAAAAAGTGATCGCAGGTATGTAAAACATTTTGTTTTGTGTATACGATTTTAACCATTATGTGTACATAGTATGTTTTGTGGTATGCTTCTTGTTAACCTTGTCGACTGTATTCGAGTATCAAATCGAAGAAGAAACACGATATTTCACATCATCGAATGCAATTTGTCCGATACCAACAAACTCAACTTTGGTACCCTCGGTAGAAAACAGTAATGTAACAGAACCATTGATACATTTATCTAATAAAACGGTACCAACTCGAATCTTTGTGGATGGGATTTGGTGTGAGGAGCGACCTTACCTAATGATAACGCTTTCCGATTTTGGCAAGAATCATACATACAAAACCATATTCTATATCATGACAACAATCCTATTTGTATTTGGGCCGCTCATCCTGTTGGTCACATTCAATTGTTATTTAATCGCGACCGTACATCGTTCACAAAAGTTACGCAGAACGATGACAAATAATTTCGCTAGACCATCAGGTGTTGATTCGTCGTCCCAGCAGGAGAATAAAATTACAATAATTTTGATTGCGGTATGCACCCTATTTTTCTTATGTCAGAGTCCATCAGCCATTTTACTATTGTACACGATTATTGCGAAACCGAACGAAGAAAGTTTTGAAATATTGGGTAAGTATTTATCCGACTGGATTTTACATATATTATACTAAATATGATTTTTTTTTTTATAGCACTCGGCAATGTGTTCAACTTGTTGATCACCATCAATGCAGCATGCAATTTTATTCTGTATTGTGTGCTATCCGATAAATATCGAAAGACAACGTGGCTGTTAATATGCGGCAGCAAACGAAAACCGGTTAAAAAACTATGTAAACTAAAAACGAGTGAAGAACAATCCGAACTTGAAAAGCTTTATTCCAAGAAACATTAATTGTTAAAAAGAGTTATTAAGATTGAAAATGCATTTATCTCATTTTATTCGATTATATAATTAAAATAAAACTTCCACATTTTTAAAAAAATATGAAAAATTCTAACCTTTTTTACTTTTGAGACAAATATACAACATCACCTAAGATCGTGTGCGGAGCAACGAATCACCAGATTCATTGTTCATCGAAAGTATGTTAAAACTGCTTTGGTAAGAGTTTGATGAAATTAATTTACATTATGCTTTTAAGTTAAGTTAAGAGAATATCCCATATTAGTTTCTGCACGACTTATACCTCTGCACGATATTTGGTAGTTTAACGGAATAAAATCAATCCAACAACTACATTTTGGTATATTCCCGGGCCCAGCAAATACCATTGTGGCTGAAACTTGGAAACCTTAGTATACTTTATTTTTAACCTTTTTCTAATTGCAATCCTTGTCAACGTTAATTGTTGTCACAATTAATTGTTTCAACAACTAAATTTAATATTCAATTGTACCGTCACGGATCTACTACAGAATGAGACGAATAACTATACATTTATGGCTTGTAGGAAAACCACGCTGTAGCTAGTATGTTTGAACAGATAACCTCCTCAGAAATCATCATCGAGATTTAACAACTGCCAAACAAAGCATCCAAAGGATATGATGCCATCGATAACTTTGTAGGTAAAAATTGCTCTTGGGTTCTGGTCGACGTACTGAATTTTATTTTCAATCAGTCACTTCTTTGGGTTTACAGCCACAAAATAAAACGATTTCACTTACTCCGACGTTTCGATAAGTATCTTATCTTCTTCAGGTCTATTTATTATGGAACCAATATGTACATTATTAATTTTTATATATATTACAGTGAATTTAGTTAATGGTTAATTCACATACCGTTTAATGACAATAAAAAGATTTTATAAAATTCTAAATATACCATCAAAGGTATATAGAAAAAAGAAACAAGGTTTCAAAATTTTTTTTTTTTTTTTTTTTTTTTTTTTTTTTTTCCTTTTATAAGTGTACAGCGTTCAAAAATATTTTCCACATAACCCAAAACCCTCAAAAACAATTAATCGTTGAAACTTTTCTGGTCAACTATAATCAAAATAGTACTCCTGTATTGAGAATTTGGAATTCAAATACTAAGGGTTTCAAACTACAGTTTAAAAATTGAGTCAATAATACCACAATAAATTTTGCTCAGATCATTAGTATCGCTCTTCTTGTTGACTACTATATCCTGATTACCGAGAATGTGGGCCATTTCTAAAAACAAACGATTCTTATAGATTTTTTCAAATTCCAAAATCTCCACTTGAGCAAAACTAAACTTATGCCCAGAATCGTGTGAATGTTGACACAAAGTCGTGGCCTGAGGATTTCTTATCGGCATTTTTGTGTCAGATTTATGTTGACTTACTCGATTTTTTAACAGCTGTTTAGTAGTGCCAATATATCTGAGATTACAGTGGCTACAAGGGATCATATATATTAAATTAGAATGGGATAATACTGGTGTACCATCTTTGAGTTGACTAAACATTTTCTTAAGTGGATTTGCAGCCGAAAATGTGATTCGACAATTTATGTTAAAACTACGTAAAGTTTTCGAAATGTGTTCACTTAGACCTTTGACATAGACAATCGGCCGGTAGATCAGAGTCTGGTTGGAAGAAATCGAGCGATTCAAAATATTATTGTTACTGTTAGTACTAATGGAATTGTTACCAATAGAACTTAGACTACGATTGATTTGATTATAACGATTAATCAATTTGTTAATTAGATATTTAGGGTATTTATTACTAATCAGATAATTCTTAATCATATTGTCAGTATCCACTGTTGTATCTGTTGTTAATTTTTTGACACGATTTATAAAACCAAAGGCTGTATTTATAATTTGACTAGATGGATGAAAACTATTAAAATTTAGAATTCGACCTGATGATAAATTTTTCGCGTACCAAACTGTATCAATTTTTCCATTATCTTTGCGAATCAGTAAGGTATCCAAAAATGGTAATTTATTATCCGTTTCCACTTCTAAAGTAAATTTCAAATCAAAGTAATTATTATTAAATTCCGCCAATATATCATTAACCTTATCCTCAGGTACACATAGTAACAGATCGTCAACATATTTCTTGACAAACAAAATATTGATACTAATAGATCTCAGTATTCTGTCCAGTAAAGCTTCCATCACAATATCTGCTATGATAGGAGATAACGGAGACCCCATCGCAACACCATTGATTTGTTTATAGATGATATTTGATGAAACAAAATATCCTGATTTTAAACAAAAACCTAGCAGATCCAAAAATTCACACGATTCTGGGCATAAGTTTAGTTTTGCTCAAGTGGAGATTTTGGAATTTGAAAAAATCTATAAGAATCGTTTGTTTTTAGAAATGGCCCACATTCTCGGTAATCAGGATATAGTAGTCAACAAGAAGAGCGATACTAATGATCTGAGCAAAATTTATTGTGGTATTATTGACTCAATTTTTAAACTGTAGTTTGAAACCCTTAGTATTTGAATTCCAAATTCTCAATACAGGAGTACTATTTTGATTATAGTTGACCAGAAAAGTTTCAACGATTAATTGTTTTTGAGGGTTTTGGGTTATGTGGAAAATATTTTTGAACGCTGTACACTTATAAAAGGAAAAAAATTTTGAAACCTTGTTTCTTTTTTCTATATACCTTTGATGGTATATTTAGAATTTTATAAAATCTTTTTATTGTCATTAAACGGTATGTGAATTAACCATTAACTAAATTCACTGTAATATATATAAAAATTAATAATGTACATATTGGTTCCATAATAAATAGACCTGAAGAAGATAAGATACTTATCGAAACGTCGGAGTAAGTGAAATCGTTTTATTTTGTGGCTGTAAACCCAAAGAAGTGACTGATTGTTATACATCCAGCCGTTAGGGAATATTTTTAAGAATTTTATTTTCAATCTAAGTCTGACCCACGGTATATTTCCAGACATGCTAAAAATTGCAACAGTGATTCCGCCTCTCTCTGCTAAGCAATTTTTTAAAAAATTTTGCGAAATTAATACAACATCAGTTGTTGTGCTATCAAGATAAAATCAAGTTCCTTTACTACAAATAATTTGGTTTCACAACTGGAAGCACTATAGCACTGATTATGCCAGAATAAGCTGCAGTTTTATTCATCGGTATATCTAAAGCCTTAGATAGTGTTGACCACTCACTACTGCTATCGAATCTGTAGTGTTCCTCAAGGTTCCGTTCTTAGGCCTATTTTATTCCTGATATATTCAAAGAGCTAAAGAATGTTTTTCAAAATATTTGGCCAGACTAAATTTTTCAGTTTTTTTTAAAGGACGGACCTTGTAACTAGGGTTTGCAGACCCGGTTTACCCGGTCTCAAAAACCCGGGTTTTTTTATCAAATGTTATGAACCCGAAAACCCGGTTTTTTTACTTGAGACCCGGATTTATATTTCAAAATAAATTCTATAATATGATGACGATGTGCACAAAGACAATATATATATATATATATATATATATATATATATATATATATATATATATATATATATATATATATATATATATATATATATATATATATATAATATATATATATATATATATATATATATATAAATATATATATGTATATATATATATATATATATATAAATATATATATATATATATATATATATATATATATATATATATATATATATATATATATATATATATATATATATATACTTATATATATATATAAATATATATATATATATATATATATATATATATATATATATATATATATATATATATATATATATATATATTTATATTTATATATATATATATATATATATATATATATATATATATATATATATATATATATATATATATATATATATATATATATATATATAGATATATATATATGTTTTCTCTGAAGAAAAAAATGGACTGTGTTTTATTTATATTTTATAAATATATAAAATTCGATCTTGTTCGTTAAACGTTATAAAATGTACTGAAAATTATTTTATTTTTAAAATTTTAATTCATATAATTCATCTGAAATAAAGAAAAGTAATACTAGGTGTGGGAATTGGTACATACAAAATACAAAATGAGAGGAAATGAAATATATAAAACATAGAAAATTATTACATCTCTCTATTGCAAGCACACAATAATTGCTGTATTAAAGAGACACGGCCGGCAATCAGATAATTTATATAATGCAATGTTATTTAAATAAAACGGGAACAATACAATTTAATTTTAACCAAAAGACACCCAAAAGACACAAATGATTTTTCGATCATCACTGATCACTAGGCTTAGGATTCTTAGGTAAAAAAATATTTTTTTGGGGAAATTCGAACCAAAAATTTGTTGGATAGTTATTTTTTTTTAGAACAAATTAGAGCGAATGAGCTACATATGTTACCACATATTTTTAAATATTTCCACTTATTTTACTTTTTACCACATATTTTATGGTTTATTCCAAATATATTTAATTTTTCTTCAAGAATAACGTTGATAAATTTGATAAATCAAAAATAGTTTATAAGTCAAATTTTAAATTTAGACCAACAAATATTTTTTTAGAAGTTAAAAAAGTTTTACTTTGGCCTAAACTCCTCTAAATTAGATCAATAAATTTAAAACAAAACAAATGTTAAATTAAAATATCTCAATAGTTTATTGCGCATTATTTGACGATCCGGAGTTCTCCTAGAAAAGCAAATTTTATGATTATTGTTTTTATTCGTTAACGTAAGTTAACAAGTAGCAAAGTAGTAAGTTAGCAAATGCAATTCTACTTCATTTATGCACTTGAGCAATAGTTTTAATGCTATTCATATTCAAAATGGGCTTGAACGAGAACTAGTTGTTAATCCGAAAAGTTCCAAGTTATTATATGTTTGAGGGAAATATTGGATGTAAATTTGATTATTAAGTTTGAATTACTAACTGCATTATTTGACCAAAATGGTAGATTAGAAATCGATTTCGAATTACAATAGAAACACGATGGATTTGACCAAAATTTGAGGGAACTCTAAAAGGTAACAAAATTAGCTTCAATTCTCAAATGGGTGTAATGATTGTAAATGAAATTTTAAGCAGAATAATTAGGCAAAATTTTAAATTTAATTTAGAAATGGAAATATTCAGAATTCAAACATGAATTTTAGTAAAATATTGAATGCTATTTACGTAAAAAAAGTCAACATATCGAATATAAAATTAGAATTTCGAGCAAAAATCTGAATGAGCATTGTAATTCCGAAATGTAATTGAATAAATTCTTGAGCAGGAATTTTATTATAAACTAGATATGAACAACATCTTGTGTTTAATATGAATCAAAAGCTAATCGAATTTTTCAGCAAAAATTTAGTTATAAATAGAGTTTGAATTCCAATCTTTGAATAAAAATTTCAACCAGGGCTTGACTAAATATTGAGTAAATTCAAAAAAAAAAAACCTCCCGTTTTAAATCCATAAATTTTGACTATGAACTACGACGCCAACATTTTGAGTGAAATTTAAAAGAGAAAGTAACAAAGTGTTGCTGGGTTAAACTACATTTTCCATGGAATTTAAATAGTACAAGTTGTTGTAGAGTGTTACTTGGGTTAAAAATTGATTTGGAAATTTAGATTAGAAATTGATTAGCACATTCTGCTTGAACTTGGGCAAAAATTTAAGTGTAAATTGGTTGTTCCAAACTAGATTCAAACATAATTTTAATCGCAATTAGGTAAGAATTGAGTTGCAATACGAGATTTGATCTCAAAAATCAATAAAACTTCGTTGGAATTTAGTTTGGAAATTTAAATCGGAAATTTTGAGTGAAATTTGAATTAGGAATTTAAATTTAAAAAAATGTTTTTGGCATAGGAATTGAGATAGAAATATAAGTTTACATTGCACAATATATGTTGACTGAGCTGATTTTCAGTTAGAAAACAAAAAAATGAGCGCAAATTAGGTTGAGCAAAGAATAGATACATGTGTCAAGGGGGAAAAAAACATCAAAAAATTAGAGTGGAAAAGAAAATAATTTTAATGGATTCGAATAAAACCTTAAAACCTCAGATGCGAAAATTAGATTACAATTCCATGTGGATTTGAATAAACTTTGAGTGACATTTTAATCCTAAATTAAGTTAGCTTCCAAGTTAAACTTTCATTGAATCAAATTGAAAAAAAACTTGAGTGAAATTTAAAGTTTTAACAAAGTTTTAACAAATATTTAAGTATTCTACTAATTAAGTATTGTAACTTTCCTTTTAATCTATGAGTGATGTTCAGACTAGCACCTTAGTTTAAAATCAAAATGGATTCGAATAAAATTAAGATTTTTAGTCAGAAATTTAGTTCCAAGCTGTTTTCGAAATTGAACAAACTGATAAATGGAATTTTGAACATAGATCTAGTCTAAATTGGAACTTCATTCGACAAATAGGAAATTGATTAAGAATTTTAAAGAGAGATAATTAGCTTGAATTCTAAACTCGATATAATGAATTTGAGTGAAATTTTAAGTAGAAATTGTCTTCTTTAAATTGCATTTGAGAAACACATTTTGAAAACAATTTTATATGTATCTGAATTTAAATTCTAAACATGATTTCAACAAATTCATTAGTTCAACTAGAAAATCAGGAATCAAGCAAAAATCGAAAAGCTTTTTGTTTTATAATAGAAGCATTTCAATTTTAAACCGTAATTGAATAAAACCTTAAGTAGGAACTAACATTAGCAATAGAGTTTAAATAACAATTTGATTTAAGCACTGCCTTTAATAACAATTTGAGTGAATTTTAAAAATTTAATTAAAATTATTCGAGCAAATTTTTTATTTAGAACAGGGTAAAACAAGATTTGAACAAAGTCTGGATGCAATTTAATTAAAAAGTACTTAAAAATTAAGTTTGAATTCCAAATTTAATTAACATAAAATTCTGGTTGAAATTCAGCTAGAAATTTTATGATATTTTGTTTACAAATTAAGTAAAAATTCCAACCTAAATTTTGGTCTAAATGTGCTTGATTAGAAATTTGAAGTACAACTTCAGCTTTGGAGTGGGATTTTAAACTCTAATTTGCGTCAAGGGTTTATTAAATTAGTATCATAATTTTGAGCAGAAATCTGGGTAAGAATCGAAGTATTTAAATTTTAAGCAGTAATTGAGTAAAATGTTGATTAGAAATTGAATTTGAATAGTAATTTGGACTTGAGCAAAAACATAACTGTAATATTGATTTTAGTTTAAAAGTTGAGTATTTCGAATTGGACTGGCAAGAGAAAAATTAAAGATTAAGTTGAATGAAATTTAAAATACAAAATTGACAGTTCCATGTCAGTTTTCGTTTTAAAATGATGCGAGAAATGTAAGTTCGATACTCTAAACTAAATTTCAATTGAAATTAGTAAAAATTACAACTCGAAACATGATTTCAGTAAAAGAACAAAATTATTTAGTATCAACACGATGTATAAGAGAATATGAATTCTAAAGTGTAATTGAATATAATCTTGATGGGAACTTAAATTAAAAATTGAGTTTGAATTACAATTTGTATTGAGCAAAAAACTATGATCGTTTTTTAGTTTTCCTTAGTTTAAAACTTGCTTTAATAGCGTGAATAATTTAGTCTCAACCGTGACGGTGTTTTTTTGAAGTAAGTATCGCCTACCAGCACAAATTTTTGGCCATTTTTGGCTACTTCTCCAACACTTTGTAACCCAGGAAAGTTAGTTTATCCAACTTTATAGCCAAAAACTTGATTATTTTTTTTTTTGTTAAAGAGTGAATTGAAATCCTCTTAAGATAAGGTCTAGTTTTGGTTTTCTTTTCAAAATATGACAACATATTTTTCATTTTAATCACATATTTTACCACATATTTTGCAATTTTAGTTACATATTTTAGGAACATATTTTTTATTTTTTAGAACCTACAAATCCTAAGCCTACTGATCACAAACCTTTATTATGGCTATTTAATGTCAAGGATCCAACATCCAAGTTAATTCGATGGAGGCTAGCACATATAAGGCACAGCTAACATAAACGCTGATGCACTCTCGCGAATAGAACTAAATAAGCAACTGGAAAATAAAAATTTTACATACAACAATAATGATTCTCAACCCGAAAATATAAAATTACTTGAGAAACTGCAGAAAACTCAAGATAATGTGAATAGCGCGAATAAGGTATTTAATGATGAAATAATTCATTTAAATAATATAGATATCCAGTGTGACGACAAAGGAATATCGACAAAAAATAGAGGAATTCCAGTTTCAAGTTCTAGCCTGAACGAATTCCAAAATCAGCCCATAGGAACGCAAGGGTACTATTTAATAAAAACCAGCGCAATACTATCAAGAAGACGGATTTTACAAAAACCGATCTTCAAATATAGTTATGTCAATCAAAAGAAAATAACAGCTCTTCTCACGGATGACCAAACATTCCAACTAATTAAGGACATTTTTAAAACAAAACCTTACAAAATAATCCGGGTACATACGGTTAAAAATGACGTAGAATTCGACGAGGAACAAACAAACACTATTGCTAATGAACAACTACCATACCATAGTCGAACTCAGGAAAATTACCAAAAACTAAAACGGAATTTTTATTTTTCAAACATTAGACAAAAAATAGCACATTATATCGTAAACTGCGAAATTTGTAATCAAAACAAAAATGAAAGACAGCCCACTCATGTCAAACTTAAACTTTCCCAAATACCGAATGGACCAATGGAAATAATCGATGGGGATACATTCGCCCTTTCAGGAAAAACCTTCATCACATTAGTTGATAAATTTTCAAAATACGGTACAGCCTATGAAACACCTGACAGAAAAACAACAACAATCATAAATAAATTTATGAAATTTTTCAGTAAAGGGAGAGTTCCAAAAACACTAACATTGGACTCTGCAACTGAATTTACATCCCAGCTATTCACTGATTTCACTAACGTTATGGGTATAGAATTACACATCACTACAGCGAAATCTTCAAATGGAAATTCGCCAATACAACGGTTACTTTCTACGCTTACCGAACTAGGACGAATCATCCGAGCTCAGGATAAAAATAAATCAATAATCCGAATAATGGAAGAGGCAATTTTCGCCTACAATAATTCATTTCATTTTTCAACTAAACTCACACCATTCGAGTTACACAGAGGTCATATTATAACTTAAAATATACCCATCAATCTATCAGAAATAGCAGACGAATACCTATCATGCATTAGACGGCAATATTCAGACATTGCACAACATATATTTAATTGGTGTAATTTTCTCTTGATTTAAAGATGTATACTCACGAAAAATCGAACATCGAAAATAGTGATGGTTACAACGCGACCGTAACGACGATATTCCGCATTTTAAAATCCCGCTTCATTAAAATTGTGCCCAAAAAAAAATCTTGCTTTTTAAATTCCATTTTTTCATAAACATAAAACGTTTGTCATAATTCATTGCAAGTTTACGAGTAAGTAATGCTTTAATCGGCGAATTTTTAATTAAAACAAATTTTAGTTTGTGCATAAGAAGTAACACGTATTGAAAATTTCCCGTCAATACAATAAATAACCGACTAATTGTTAATATCCATTCTGGATCTAAAATTTTGCTTTGATGTTCTGCCACATTCAAGAAGATCAAGGTCAAAATCAGCTACAATGATATTGGTTTTACCATTGCTGGTGTGTACAGACCTGTGAATTATTGGTTTAAAGTATTAGAGTAAATCACAATAAATTCGTTCTCGTCTAAAATGTCCTTGTGATGAAGGGAAAAATCTAAGTTTTGTTTGGTGAAAATCGAAACACTCCAACCCATTCTATTTAAACGTGTACTATGGAAAGACTTGTAATGATTTAGGTTAACAAACTCAGAATTGGAATCACTCAAGAAAGTTTCAGTTAGCACAGTTAGACATAAGTTTTGATTAAACGTTGTCAAAAGGAATTCCAATTGTTCCAAGTTAAAAAATGTAAACTTAATAAATCGTTGGACTCCTTTGAGAAATTTTTGAGACCCAGAAAATGTTTGCATATGGTACCATGTGACATTATATTTATTATTATCTTCGATTTTAAATCAAATTGAATTGTTCTGCCGCAAAAACAAACAAAACAAAAGATCTTTATAATAATGATAATGTTAATGTGTCAAGATATTAGAAAACGATTAGAAGTTACATGTTAATGAATAATTCATAAAAAAAAAATATGCCAAAATAGAATGCTTCTTTAAATGTTGATGTTGATGACGTCTGTCGTGTTCCAGGCAGTTTTAGATTTAGTGCTCTCGTTTGGTTTTTAATGAATATTATTATAACGAAACCAGCAGTAAAGAATTTTATTATTCTTCTTCATGGGTAACCGTTTTTTTCAAAATCAGTTAGTCTCCCTAGAATCATTACATATTTTGTCATAGTTACCACATCAGTTGATGTTTAATTGTTTCAAGGAAACAGATCCCGTTTTTCTGATTTGGTTTATTATGATATTTTTAGCCTCGATATTTTTAAACTTCATTACCATTAATGCTATATCCGCTGCGCCGTACTTTCACAGTACGACAATATGATGGTTGCAAATGATTTACTCCTAAATTTAAAATGATATTCAAAATATTGATGACGTCATCCTTTTGTGTAATATTGATTGGTGAGCCAGTTATTAAAATTTTCCGCTCGAAAGCAATTTACTTTATGACGTTGATTTCGGACGTAACATAAATTATTTGGGTATTTCAGACAGACCGAAACTAACCATGTTTCGCAGGGGGGAACTTACTTGCGAGGGAGTCCTGTAGTGGTTTACCCAATAATTCACTACAAACTTGGTGACACACATGCCACATCGAATGCGTATTGGGTTGACCTCTCAGATACAAACAAACACAAAACAAAATAAAGTTTTAAGCTTTTTCTCTAATCAGTCTCATCTCGAATTTCTTGATTATAACAGTGCACGCTTTTTTAACTTCTCACCGGCCTCATGTCGGAAATTATGATGGTAAATTAAAATGGTGTAGGAGTATTTTATTTATCTCACAATATATCTGTACACCGATATGTAATTATGAAAATTCGTATCAAATAAAATCAGTTGAGTTGAGTACGGTTCACGTGAAAAGGTACAATTCAAAGATTTTATGTGATTAATTAGCTTTTAGTTAAAATGTTGTACAAAACAATTAATAATAAAATTTGTTATAATTTAATTCGTAATACATATAAAATTACTAAACCTAAGTTACATAAAAATATAATAATAAATAAACTTAATAACATTGCGCTCTAAATTATTCTATTAAATAATAATAACTACAACAAACTCAACGAATTAAATGTTTTCACTTCAAGGGTGAAAAAATGGGCCATTAAATTTTCTATTTTATTTCTAAAAGCAAATCAAAAACGGGATCGCCAAAATGCACTTCATCTGAAAAATGAATCGCGAGAAAAAGTTTATAAATCGCTAATGCGAACATGAAGACTAAGTTCTAAAAATGGTCGATTTCTGTGAGATCATCTCAGAGTTTTATAACGACGACGAAAATTGAAAATCTGAATCAGTTAATCAAAAAAATTTGTTTCAAAATTTCTAAGATAATTTTAATTTGTTTGATACTTAAGTGTAGATACTAAAACCCCCAAAGCCGCTCAGCATTGGATCATTTTGCACAATCGCGAAAACCCGAATGAAAAAAATCTTCATATTTTGTTAAAATTTTGAATATTTCTGCAAAATTTTATTATCCAAATCGATTCGTGCAGGTTTTCGACTACGATCAAAATACTCTTTATTATACTTTTGACTAACTGAAATATTTTCGACGGCTACACTTCTAATCTCATCCAAACTCATTGAGATATCACCTATATATCACCTAAGATATTCTTTAATCCTATCATGGACTTTTTCTTTCTGTAAAATACCATACAACAAAACGCTTGGACAATATTTTGTACTTTTGGATACTATATTATTCATTGCAAACTCAATTTCACCCAAAATCTGATCCCAATATATCTTACGTTCGCAATCCACTAATTTAGAAATCATTGGGGTAAGCAATCGATTGACACGTTCAACTTGAGCGTTCGATTTAGGAAAAGCTGTGGCGACTTGAATATGTGCTACACAATTTTCCTTTAAAAACTCTTGGAACTCGTTTGAGGTGAAACAACTTCCTCGATTCGTCACTAATTTCATTGGTCTACTAAAATCTTTGAGGAATGTCTTAAAATATTAAATTGTCATTTTTGAAGAAGTGCTAAAGTCGTTTAAAGAATAATATATAAAGATGATATTCGTTGTTATTGACGGATATATTTCTCGGTTGTGCTTCTCTCATTGGTTCAACAGTTGATACTACTCCACCGGATGAAGTATTATTAACCGACATAGTATTGGATCTTGTGAAGAATTTCTTTGGACACTCCATAAAAAAATCTGTCGAATCACCACATTTAAAACACGATCGTGCTGTTGCCTTTGGTTTCCGGCAATCCCTTGCCATATGTCCCACGCCTGAACAATTGTAACAGCGCTTCTCTACTATTATGGAACTCTCCTGCCCCGCATTTTTGTTTCGAAAATTTAATACCGGCTTAAAATCATTTGATATGGTTCTGTCTTTTACCATTAGGCGCGAAAACATCATCAATAAATATTCGCGACTCCGAAAATTTTGCAACCGCACATACTGATGAAGCTGGTAATTATTCAACCCATCGATCAACTCGTCTATAACATCCTTTTCACCTAAATTGACTTGATTAGCCAATATAATCTTATCTTGATATAGACGTTGAAATCTTCGGTTATTTTCAATTTTCTATTCTTCAGCTGATTTTTCAACGTTTCACGATTCGGTCGAATATCGTACATTTTCTGCAACTCCTTTAAAAACTTATGTACATCACATTGCTGTGTTGATAACGGCACAAGACAAAAAAAAAAAAACGAAAAAAGTTGCAGCGTGATGCTACTCTGCCAACCAAGCGAGTGCGTTTGTCGTACTTTGCAGCGACCCAGCAAATCAACCGGGTGCGTTTTTAGTAATTTGCAGCAACCCCGTCAGCTAACAGTTGTATGAAGGTAACAGAGGGGGAACCTGCAGATGGGGTCGTTAAGGCTAGATTCCCCAGGTACTATAATTGTAATTATAATAATATAATGAGCGATTTTTTTATTCCTGTTGCAATTAATTTTTCTTTCGGTAATTCCTTTTGCATCACCTTGTTAATTCTTTATTATAATAGCTTATTTCATGTGAGCCGGCCTTGCGCTACATAACGTTTTTTTTTCAGCTGACTTATTGTTGCAATCACGTTTTTTGAGTCAAGTGATGACCTTGGCTTGTTTTAAGCAAGGCCATATTAGTTAATGGACATTCTCACTTATTTAGTTTTCATGCATATGGTTTTGTCTTTTTTCTGATAATTCTGTTTATAACCTTTATCTGCATTTTTGTTGTTGCTATTTTTTTTCTATCGGTCCGGTCACGAACCGTTATGAGCGAGTAGTGTGTGACTAAGGGGTCTTGATGGGTGTTGGTGGTAGGGTTCTGTCTACTGGCTCGGTCCTTCCATAATCTTCCGGTCGTGCCGTTCTATCCTGACAGGCTATCTTGAGCGGTCTGTTGGGAAGGCGCCCTTCCATCTCTTATCGCCATTGGCGACTGTCGCGACCGGAAAGGCGGTTCCGGTAGGCGGATTGATGATAATTCGACTGCACCCAATTTATAATTTCGTTAGCTCCTGAAGATGTGGCAGGCATCATTTAGTTTTTTGATCATTTTCGTTGATTCTCGTCTTTGCAGTTATCTAGCTTGGTATTCCTGTTTGGAAACCCAACGCCAACCCTGAGTTTTAGCCGGCTTATTATTCCGCAGCAGACCTCTGATATTATGATCTGATAACGAAATCTAACGGTTTCGTTACAACATTTAAAGTTTCCTTTACTGATTTAATCCTCTTGGGCTTAAACTTTTAATTATTCTACAGATTGACATTTGTCTAAATTTTTAATTGTATTTTTTCCTTTGTAATTCGTAATCTACAATTTTGACCGTTTTAGATTGCTTGATTATTTCCATAAATTTCATAAAAATTTCGATTCTGTTTAAGAATTATCGTACAATAAATCAGCAAATTCTGAGCCAAAAATTGAAAAATCTGCCTGTGCTGCCATTGTATTTCTATAGATAGGTATTGGGACCTATTTTTGAAAATTACCTTACTATAAAGTAGCGAATTCTGGGCTAAATGAATCTAAAATCTGCAATTGTGCTCCGATTGTGGTTCCTAATATCTCTAAAGATAGGTTTCGGGACCTGTAATTGTTGCTCCAACGCTCATTTTGATTGATCGATTTTTTTGAAAATCAACTCACTTAAAATCAGGAAATTCTGAGCCAAAAACAAAAGCACTTGTGCTCCAATTATGGTTCTTGTTATTTATAAAGATAGGTTTCGGAACCTGTTGTTATTGTACTGAAGCGCATTTATGTTGTCTATGTTTTGAAAATCATCCTTCAATAAATCAGCAAAAATATTGAGCCAAAATATTCCGAAATCTGCAATTGTGCTCCGATGCTTGATACCTCTAAAGATAAGTTTTGGCAGCTGCAACGGTTGCTCCAACTCGCATTTAGATTGATTGATTTTTTCAATACGTTTCATATAAAATTAGATTTTCCAAAAACACATTACTGTAAGTCAGCAAATTCTGAGCCAAAAAATCCAAATCTTTAATTGGGCTCCGATTGTGGTTCTTGATACCCCTAAAGATATGTTTCGGCACCTGATTTAGATTTCTTGTATTTTTCCATACATTTCATATAAAATTCGATTTTTTTAAAATCACTTTACTATAAATCACCCAATTCTGAGCCAAATTGTCCAGAACCTGCAATTAGGCTACGACTGTGGTTCCTGATACTACTATTAATAGGTTTCAGGACCTGTAATTGTTGATTTATTATTTTCATACATTTTCTAGAAAATTCGATTTTTTTTAAAATCACCGTTAACAATATTTCTTGTAGTTTGATTTGTTGCATGGACTATTCATTTTACTATTTTTCTCAATTAAGTCCTTGATAAGGGCTTTCATCGATAATTGCTAACAATTTTAAATCTTCAATTTTTTTATTTGACAGGACGTTATTTATCTTCGACAAACGTTCATTTTACGTTCGTATTTCGTTTTAGTATCAAACAGGTGTCATTGTTTGGATTAACAATTTCAATAGTATCCGATTAATGCACATCTCGATTTTTCTACGCTTTTAAACTAAGCTTAATTATATAGCAATTATTACTTTTAAAATTTCAATGATACACCCCGATATGTACCGACTAAATAACTCTTGTGAATTAATATATTAAAACCATTTAAAGTTTAATTAACACTAATGTGTGACAATAACATATTAAATTTTGTTTATCATGCATATTGCATGTAAAACCAATCCCCCATAGGTGAAACAACACCTAATCTGTAATAAAGTAGCGCATTATCGTATGTATCACTTTGACCTCCAACACACTGTGTGCTATCGCAAACAAATTCCTAATTAAAATTAAAAAAATTCCTCATAAAAAATGCTCATTCTACCTTAACGATGTGAATTCTTATCCATCAACGCTACAGCTGTACAGCAAAAAATGTATAAACATAAAATGTATTGATGTACATAATAATGTATGTACATTCTACACACAATATTCGGTTTCAGTTGTATCAGTTGTATATGTACATCGCTAGCCAGTGTTGAATAAATATACATCGTGGTTAACCATAATAAATAATAATCTAGCGATACGTCATATCAGTTGATTGATAAGTAGTTCTTAAGAACATTGTCAAGTTTTTTTTGATTTTTTAATTCAGTACACGATTTATGGTCAACATTGAAATATCGCGGAATTGTTTTTAAAATTCGTTGTTGTTAGATTTCGTGTGTGCGCGCTAGTTTCGGTCTTTAAAGTCTTTATAGTTTTAGATCGATTTGTGTGATCGTATTAAACAAAACAAACAAAAAAAAAAATTGTTACTTATATTTGTTAGCCACCCAACAAAAGCTATAAATGAGTGGTGACCTTAAAATTTGGTTAAAAATAAAATAAAACCAAACAATTTTTTTTTTTTTTTTTTTTGAGTGATTTTTAGTTTAATAACAACTTTTGAGTGATTTTGGTATTTTGTTGTTTTCTTTCGATCAAATGAATGAGAAAAGTAGTACATACACTCAGTTTATTATAAATTAAAGTTCAATGTAAAAAAATTTGGTTGTGTTAGTGAATATTTTTAATAACGCGGCGGCGAGTACTTTTATATGTACATAGGAAATTGATAGGTTTCGTCGGCGTATATTATTTGTATCGTGTTGCGTGCTCGGATTTCGATTTATGCTGCTCGTTTTCATTGTTATGTAATATGTATTGAGAATGTTTATGTCTTGTTATTAAGTTTTTTCTCGTTCTTATTGTATTTATATACATATTTCAATCATACATAAGTCAATAAAAAAGAAACGCGTAATTCTCTATTAATCTCTAAATGTTTGTTGAATTTATGTTTTGTAAATAAACGTATGCAAATAGGAAAAAAAGAAGAAATGAGTCGCGCTATTATTAAAAGGAAATAGCATTGAAAATTGTTTGTGAGTTGTAAATGTTCACAGGTGCTAATACCATGTGTACATTTTGTAAACCAAATTTTATGATACGGAGGCGAGTCGTACAACAACAAATTATGTTACTCGCATATGTACCATATAGTATGTATGCGTGTGTTTATATTTTATTTATGTGATGAACACACTTTGCCTACTAATGCAAATGAATCACTTCTTATTGATTTGACAATATTTTAACACATAGAAAACAACTCGTATAACTTGTTGTGTGGTTTTCGTGTCTCATTTCAGATGAAAAATTTTATAAATTTTTTCCTCAGAATTTCGGTTTTATCTTTAAAAATACAGAGAATTTAAAAATTTTGTTGTTTTACAAAATTTGCTTCAATACATTTGTATTATTTTGGATGCAGAATAATTCGGTGTGAAGTTCAAACCAAATTTAAAAAAAAATACACAAAATTGTTAATACTGTTATGGAATGAATTGAAACCACACCGCGGCACGGGGACATGGGATATCAATTTTATGCATTTGGGAAGTTATGTTGCTTAAGGCAAATCTATAATAAACAATTTTTAGCCTCGCCACAGTTGGGTGTATTCATGTAAAAAACGTTTAAAAAATTTTTCTTGTAAAAAATTTAAAACACTGTGTAAATTACATTAAATTGTAAATTATATTTAAAAAACTAATATAAAAAAACAATAATAAGTAATTAAGTAATTAGCAACTAAAAGCTTTAACAATTTGGCCTTTAGTCTTCTGTATTAACCCTTTATAGACGAAAGGCCTCGCTGAGCGGACATGTGCAGTATGGCATGGAGGTGCAATTTGACATGCACCTTGGAAAAGGGATCCTGGAATGTTTTTTGAGCGAATTTTTAGAATATGGCTAATTAGGATGGAACTTGGCTATTCCTTAACTGTGTGTGATGAAATTTGACCTGTGCGTTGGAAATGGAATTCTAAAATAATTTTTGGATAAAGTTCTGAAAAATGGCCCTGGAATGGAACAAAGATATTTCTTAACTGATTTTAGTGCAATTTGGCATGTGCGATTGTAATTGGATTCTAAAATGATTTTAGATAAAGTTGTGGAAAATCGACGGTGAGGAAGGAACTAGGCTAATCCTTAACTGATTATGATGAACTTCGACATGCACTACGGAAATGGAATTAAATGTTTTATTTTTTAAATGATTTTTCTAATTCAGGGACCATACACTAATATTAGAAGTTTTACTCAAAGTGCGCGAGCTATCCCCCATTTTTTCTTATTTTCCTTTGATTGTGATTTGCCGGCAGGTGTACAATAAATATGTCAACATGAGAAACCTCAAACGCTGCTAGATTCATAAAAACATCAAAAGTCTAAATCATAAAAGCTATTTAAGGCCATATTCCAGAACTTCATCCAAAAATCAATTTAGAATCTCATAACTTACATCCTTGTTGGCCATATTCCAAAAATTCACCCGAAAATCATTTGGACTAAGACGCTAGTCAAATTGAATGTCCATTTTGTTCGGAAACAGTTTCCAATGTGTAGTGATGGATTCGCGAGGGTATATTGAACAGTATGTGGTTATTCGTTTACGGCCGCTTTTAATATTTCTATTGGACCATACTCGACAATGGCTTCCATTTCCATGTCGGAGATTGTGCAATTTACCATCAAGTCGATTTTCAGTTTCAGATATATTAAATTCCCCGTGGGGTCGAATTATTCTCCGAAAATTTCTTTTTAGTTCAAGAATTAACTTTTTAACGAACTGATGAGTTATGGGCTTCTCATTTCTTTGTTCTTTTGTTCGTCGTCGTTTGGCCCCAAGTGTTCCTTTGTTCGTCGTGGCTTGGTCCCAGGTTTAACGAGAAACTTAATCAAACTACAAAAAAATGGTTTGTTAAGTTCAGTCTTTATTATATTAACTAAAATTCCAAAATAATAGACTATTTGTGTTATATAAAATAAAAAATCTTAGATCAAATAAATCATACTTAATACTAACAATAAAACAATTCAATAAAATAAAATAAAACAAAAAAATAGATAATTCAATAAAATATCTAATAAAATTCCTATTATTAATAACACAGTCCGTTATCATATAGACTATCAGCTTCAAAGAAGGTATTACATATTTAATCTGCAACTACATTAATATTATTGTCGGGTGAATTAGTAGCCAACATGTATTTAAAAAACTTAAGCTCATCACGACATTTCCACTCATCACCAAAATGTTTTTTTAGCAAATTATCCACATCTTTTAATTTCGCCGAGTTAATATCTCTATCATTAGAAAGGTGGAGGAATTCTGCAGCCTTATTTTAAAACAGAACATCCTTTAGATAAATCAGATTTATAATTAACTTCCCCGTGAACGAATATACCTCTAACAGATTTGGTTAGTATAAAGCGCTTAGACTTATTAAATTCAAAATGCCATTGGCCGGTTGGTTTGTAAAATCTGGATGATAGATTTTTCCAGTCATTTATTGTGCGATTTTCGCCGCCTATTGAAATTATTGTGCCGTATTCTGAGTAAATTTCTTCATATTCTTGGGGTGAAATTATCGTATTTTTTGATTTGGTTCGTTTTTCCAGTAATGCAAAGCTCTGTCGGGCTTAGGAGTCCGCTGAGAAGTCACTAAGTTAAACACATGGAGCACTGGTCCGTTGATGGCGTTTTGAAACTTATAATAAAATTCGTTCTTAAGATATTTTGAAAGAACCACTTTGTAACCCGTATATCGTCGTGAATGTTATTAAACATTTGCCACATCCGATTGAACGACAAATCGCTTGTAAGGTATTGCCAACCAGTGTTTCTCGACCGACAATAATGAACGTCATGTACATTGAAATTTTTTATAAAGTTTTTTACAGCCTTTCTTTTGTTTGCAAATATTACAGCTTTTCTGTTACCTCCACGATTTTCTGAAGGCACTGTTCCAGAATTTACAAAGCGCTTGCCAATTCCGTGAATTCGGTGTATTCCGACACGTAAAATATTCTTGAAAGATGGCAGACAGAACCGGTGTGAAGTATTTCACACAAAGTGTAGCTACACAAATTAACGAAAAATGTAAGTGTACTGAAAAAGTGTAGGCCTACATAAAAGTGTAAATAAGAAGTAGAACCAGGTATGGGTCGATATTACCATAAAGTGGACAGGTCAAGCTATCCGAAACAATTTTTGAAAATTGTGAAAATCACATAAAATGTTCAAACCTGGTGCTACACTATGGCCGTTTACCAAAATCGTGAAGATGTTGCTACGTATGACTATATTGGTTAAAAAGGGCAAACATTGGTGAATTTAATTCACTAATTGACATTTCGATATGAGCCGAAGGGCTCTTGCAAACATTTTTTGAACATAATCAAATCAGCAAAATAAGCAATCATTCGGTCTCTAGCCTTTATACAAACATTCATCCAGGAGTGCCCCTTTATAGGGATCTTAGTTTATTCACCATTCATATGGAGCACCCAAGCCAATGAGTTCCATTTCTGAGAGCTCGTTTATATAGGGACCGTCTTTCATTTCCAAGAGAAACGAAACGTTTTGTTTGCCAGTAGTCAGTTGGTTTTTTTGCCCCATCAGGTCGTATATGTAATTACTAATAACTAAAAACCCCCTTGTTCCATACGAAATTCGTTGATTTGTTAACTTTTAAAAATGTTTTATAAGACCTCCACGGCTTGTATCAAAATGGCACTGATTGATTGGAATTCCTAAATGTATTCCCTTTACAAATTTTATAGTCTTTATTTAAGCCAATTTTTGAGATTTGTCTTTGCCGAATGGGTGTGCCCGATGGGTGTGCAACCACAAAATATAATCAATAACTCGTAAATGTTGCTTGGCTTATTCTTGTTATTTTCCCTGCCTCCGTGTTCATAGTTAATTTATGTTGTCTTTAATATTTAGAAAAAAATAGTATCGCTGGATTAACTTTATACGCACTAACTTCCATCGTAAATAAAACAAGGTCGTCGAATTGCTCCCATATATTTCCACGTTTGACATATGCTATAAAATGACCTGGAACATTAATATTTGTAAACTTTTGCAAATGAATAAGTCCTTTCAAAAAATAATCGTCTCCAGACAGTTTTATTACTTGGCTTATATCTTGAAGTAATATGTTATAATTATTGTTATTTGGCTGTACATCAGCTATAACAATGCCATAATTGCTGAAATAATTTTTTGTTGTGACCCCTTGACATGTTGGACAGTTTAAGCTTTTAAAATCTATAGCATTTTGTAATTTGGTTAATGAATTTTGATTAAAGCTGAAAACATTTTGAAATGGAAGGTAGAATGTTTCTATCATGCGATTTGTACGAGTGTCGTTTTCACAGTAACGTGTTTCTGTTAATGGAGAAGACAAAGTATTTTCTAAAACGAACGCTATGGTACAAGCTGCATTTAACTTTATGACATTTTTTTCGCGAATTATGCATCTACTTTTCTGGTACAGATTTAACATCAAATGAGAAATTTCTTGATAAAAGTCATTTATGTCATTATAATTTGCTAGCAACTTTATAAATTTGAAAAAAGTATTGTTGGAAGATTGTATTAAACCTTTGAAGAATTCTATATCAGAATACAAACAAAAGAATATTTGTGCAGTTGCATCGAAAGCACAAGTATTTGATATCTCTATCACATGTTCGTCGTTGTCTATGAAAGTACATCCATTTTGTAGAACATGTAATTCGTCAGTAGCATTATCAGATTTTTTTGTATTTGTCTATTCATTAGTTTGCTTAACAGTGGAGTTTCTAGTTAATACTCGTTTTCCAAAGTGTTTAGGTAAATCGTACAATTTTTGCTTCTTATTCCAACCATCTTCGTGTTGATGGCTATCTGGATAATCCAAATTTTCTGATGCTTTTCTTTCATTAATAATTTTCTGTTGTTGTTTCGGATAGCTTGTTTTAAAAATTGGAAATTCGGAAAATTGTTTCGGATAGCTTGACCTGTCCACTTTAAGGAAATATAAGCCCACACTTGGTAACATCTCTGAGATTTTCGTAACTGGTCATAGTGTAGCATCAGGTTTGAACAGTTTATTTTATTTCTACAATTTTCAAAATAGCGTCGAACATACCCAACCCTTTTTATTTGAATAACAAAAATTGGTTAGGATAGCTTAATCTGTCCACTTTATGGAAATATAAGCCCACACTTGGTGACATCTCTGAGATTTTCGTAACTGGTCATAGTGTAGCATCAGGTTTGGACAGTTTATTTGATTTCTACAATTTTCAAAATAGCGTCCAACATACCCAACCCTTTTATTTTAATAAGAAAAATTGTTTCGGATAGCTTGACCGGTCCACTTCATAGAAATATCGTCCCTTACTGGTTCTACTTTTTATTTACACTTTTTCATGTAGGGCTACACTTTTTCAGTTCACATACACTTTTCGTTAATTTGTGTAGCTACACTTTGTGTGAAATACTTCACACCGGTGTAGACAGACCCGAATAAAAGTTCCTCTTCTGTTTTTGATGAAATAGGTTTGTCACGTATTTTTTGGGGGTGCCGTTGACTCTGCCGTTTTTTTATACCTTTGAAAGGTTTTTTTTATTAAAAATATATAATAATAAAATTATTAACATTTATTCCCAGAAATAATTTTTAAAAGTGTGTAAGAAAAATATTCATTGAAAATAGCATTGCAAGTCCTTTGTTTTAGTTAAAAAAGGTTCATCGTCCCAAAACTTCTGCCCTGTAGTGTATATGTCGGCTGGAAGCTTTCGGCTGAAATAGCCAAGACACTATCTGCATTATCGATATTTTTTTACTTTCGGCCAAGTTTAATAGCAGAGAAATCAGAAACGTAAACAATCAATTAAGTAGGGTATTAAAAAAGTTAGTGAACTACATAAAAAACGTTCCTTCAGTTCCAGCTGAACCACGTCAATCATATTAATTTTGATTAAGATTATAGCAGTAAATTTTATTTTTAACACCTCCAGCGTTATGGCCCACATGTATTCAGGAAGTTATTTTTCAGCTAACGCATTCACAATCCCGCATGGAAGAGAATTGCCACCAAATATAACGAATAGGTCGAAAATTATAATTAATGGCCCCCTGTAACTCATTTTGATTAATTGAATTACTCTCATCAAACATCCAATTTAACTAGTTTCATTACTGTGCACTTGAACACATCTGTCTCTGTCTTGATCTCTATAACTCAAACTCGTTCATCATTTGCACGACAGTTACGTTTGGCCAACATCACGATGGTAAGGTCTCCGATATTAATGTTTGGTCACTCGGTCGTCCATTTGTTACAAATAATGATTTTTTCCGCCCATAAGAATATTTGCCAGGAGTCACAGTGGGTCGAAGACGGAGAAGACTATTTTCACCATTTCTCATTTCGTCAGTCGTCTTGATAGGTTAAAAACGTCCAGTGGTATTTTGTTCAGGTTTAGTCGGTACACAAATTTGTCACTTAGCCTCCGTAAAATATGATATGAAATCGCAAACATTTTGATTTTTGACCTCCTGAGCCAGACATGGATCGTATGTGAACCAAAAAATACCACCACTTACCTCAAATATGTCTGGTTCTCGATTTCGATATAGCAATCGCTGTGCTGGTTAGTCTTCATTTTGAACTTTGATTTATAGACACATTTGCTATTTGATAAATGTAAAAATTAATCAAGATGTTTAGTAGTAAATTGAACACGTCAGGTTCGGTAAAACAGAAATCGTTTCAGTATTTTCCGTTGGATTTTTCGGATTTATCTCCCCGAAGTGAGGCAAGTACCTCGTTTTTCGAATTGACCAGTCGTGTCTGTTGGGTTATTTTCATCAAATTACTAAATTTTTGAGTTTTTGTCCATTTTACTCTCTAAACAATGTAGCAGGGAAATCGCTAAAGTTTTATGTTCTGGGAGATATGTCTCGTCGTCTTTCCATGAAAGTGCACACTTGAATCTTTCAATATTTACATATTGAACTGCGTTTTACGTAAATTTTTTTTTCGTCTTGTCCAGTTAGAATCAATAGTATCAAATAGTTAACATTTATGATGTTGGTCGAATATTTGAAATATTCGACTAGATTCTGTCGAATTCGATGAACTGAAAACTAATTTCCTCAAATTGATACACTAAGTGTTTTCGAATTATTCTGCTGCTCCACTCGATTGTTTATGGTAATGTGGTCGACTCTTTTGCTATCACTAGTTGACTTTACTAGTTGAAATGTTTTACATATAGAGGGCTTTTGTTGAAACTGTCAAAATACTCAATGAATTGCGTGGCTTGAGTATATGAAATTTCAACTATAACGTTACAGTAAAGCATTGGATTCCGCAGATGGCCATCTTCATCCTGGTTAAAAAAGTAAAGAACTAGACTAAGGCTTATCTTTATCCAATTTATGCAATAAATAGATAACTTTAAAATCAGGCTGACATACGGCTTAAAGTAATATCGGTCGACATTTTTAGCAGTCTGTTCTAGCTATATTCTTGTTGGCCTCTAATCCAATTGTTGTAAATCATCTTCTTGAGTGCTCTTTTCGTCTTCTCTTTGAACTCAAATGTTGATTTGTTTCTTGTTTTGCAGAAGTTACATTTTTGTGGTCAGAGGACCGCTTTGAACCGGTTTGACTTTTCGAATATTTACTAAATATTGCTGTGTGTATTTCGTGACGGTCCTTGATTGTATGTTTATTTGTCTCACCCGCATATTTACCTATTTTTACAGGGCTATTAACATCATTATTGAACATATTGTGACGGTGACACCTAGATTGCAATAGAACAAGTTAAATTAGTAGTCCAGTGTTTTAGTGTACTAAAATGGAATTTTCCATGATAAAATTGTTCTAAATGTTTCTTCACTATTCTTACTGGAAAAATCATGAACTTTCTAGAAGTTGGGTTTGTTTATATAAAAAGGCGAACGAAATCGAATTGGATTATTAGTATTAGGTAAGTGATAATGTAAAGATTAAAAAGAAATTGAAAAGTGATCAGTAAAATTTGAGAATAATTGATATAAAGTGATATTTTAATTTTTATTAATAAATTGTGGTATAATAATTTTTGGTGTGAAATAAATAAATTCGTTGCTGATAAATTGAACTAATTTTGTTTTATTCACAATCCAGTGGTACGAACCTTAATTGACAGAACAAAAACGTAACAGTTGGTGACAGAGGTGGGATTGTGAATAATAAGATAAAGAAAATGATTCTCAACAAATTAAAAGTTCCAGAATTAAAGAGGGAACTTGAGAAACGGGATTTGGCCACTGATGGTGGTAAAGCAGCTGTACAAGCACGACTATGTGAGGCTTTGGAGAACAAAGGGCTGGATACGTAGAGCCGAAAGAAGGAGATAAACAAACGTCGGTCAAAACAACACAATTACCATCTGGAAGTTTCGATTTGTCGCAGTTAATGGCTGTTATGAACCAGATGATGGGACAGATGAGTGTAATGAAACAAAAAAATGAGCGACAGTTGGAGAAAATAAACCTATCAAACCAAGAAATGAAACAACAAGGAGAGGAAATTTAAGACCTAATTATAGATGGTCAAAAGAGAATAACCGAGAAACTTCTCGAATTATCTATTAACATACACGGCGAAGTGGATAAGCTGCAAATGGAGATTCAACAGGTTAACCAAAAATTAGAAACGGAAGTCCAACTTGTCAAAACGGAGGTTCAACGGGTTAAAAAAAATCACAAGCGGATGTCCAAAGTCTCGAGAAAGAATTAACTCATGTCAAGGCAAGTGGATCAACGACGCAGTGGTTCAGACCGTTCATTCGATTAAGCTAAAGCCACCAACATTCGCCGGAACAACATCTTTCGGCATTTTCAAATTTCAATTTGAAACGGCAGCCAATCAAAACCGTTGGAATGATGAACATATTGTTGTAGCGTTAATGGTGACCCTTAAAGGTGAAGCAGCGGAGGCCTTACAACCAATTCCGGAAAAAGATCGCAACAGTTATCTCGAAATTATGATGGCGCTAGATCGGAAGTACAGCAATGACCATATAAGCGAGAAATTTGTTGCATGGAACTAAAAAGCCGCTACCAAAAGGGAGGAGAATCGCTGCAGGAAATTTCATCGGCAATCGAGCGATTAGAACATCTAGCAGATACCAGTACGTCGACCGATTATACATAAAGGCTAAAAATTAATTCATGCTTTGACGGCATTCGAGATCCAGAGACCCGCAAGGTGGTAATATTGTCACCTAAAGCGACCTTCGCGGAAACCATCGCTTTTGAGTTAACAAATAAAACTGCACAGCCATCAGTGGAGCACAGACAGTGGTCAAGCAAGAGGGCCAAATGACGATGGACTCGTTAAATTTAAAGAGACAACTTAAAGGGGCAAAAGCTGACTCCCACAACCGATTGCCCCATGACCTCCACCCCGGTGACAGCTTAACAATCAAAGGCGACATTGATGGCACGGACTGTATCATCACTCTGGACACGGGAGCAAATCGCACGATTGTCCGTAAAGAGCTGATCTATGGATGTACACAACCAACTAATGGATTGAAATTACAAACGGCAACTGAAGGTAGTTCAATAATAAAAGGCAAACAGATCATGAAAATAAAGATCGGGAGAAATCTTTTCCAACACGAAGTGCTGATTGTAGATATTATGGATGAAGTCATTATGGGGATGGACTTCATGAAAGCAAATGGCTTCGTGGTGGATGTTGGACGAGGAGTTTTAAGTTACGATAACATCGAGTTGCCACTTCAATCTAGCAGTGCAGGAGCAATTATCAGGCGAATTATTATAGATCATCGGGAGAAGCTGCCACCGAAATCGGAGACGATCGTATGGGGAAGATTGGAGAGGGGTTCTGGGTCACGCAGGTTGTGGGTTGTGCAAGCTAACGAAGAGGAGAACGGAGCCAGGGAAATTATAATCGGGAAAGCCCTAGTTAAATCCGACAACGACTATTTTTTTTTTTTTTTTTTTTAAAGAGGGTGGGTTTGTAAAAGGAACCCTGTGCACTTCGACCAGCAAAACGTATTGTGCATTCCCGTGTAAGAGTAAAGAAATCAATCTATTGTGAAATGTAGGTCCAGGTCCTTGATAAACGCCACAAGGTCATGCACATCCACAGGGTCGGCGTGAGGCCACTGAATAGAGTAAGCATTGAGTGTTTTAATTCTTCTTAGGGCGATCGCTTGCTGTAGCAGCTCCATGTCAGTTTAGAGCTAAACACCGGAGCTGCCAGGGCTAATAAAACAGCCTGGCTATCCGAGATTATGTAGATCTTAGTTCTTATATACTTTTTTTGAGGCACTGAAGCACGCAAGTCTCGATGAATACGGTTTCTGCCTGGAAAATCGTAGGGGTCTTTCCCAACGGTATAAAGAGCCTGAAACCGGGCCCCACGACCCTACACCCGTGCCGTCGTTTGTTTTTGACCCATCGGCATACCACACCGATGCGTGCTATGATAAGGAGGAAATGATTTTCCCCACACTCGCGGATCGTGAAGTTCCTCCGGCAGTCCGTAGTCTTTACCATCATATCTGATAGCTATGCAATATCGTCTGCCAAGTTTAGTTTATCCAGGATGCTATTGTGTCCCGAACTAGTCAGTCTAACCTGACTTTTTGCCTTCAGTTTTATAGCTCTCAAACCTGCCACACTTTTAACATGTATGTGGAGTGGTGAGAGTCCCAGCAATCTTTCAAGGGCAGCAGTAGGGCAGGTCCTAATTGCTCCCGTTGCGCCCAAACATATTAACCTTTGAATTTTGTCGGAAAACTGAACGAGCATTTATTTGCTCTGTCTTTGGCCCGCTTAAGATATCATTGGACTTATGATGGTTTGGTAAATCCAGATTATCATTTGTGGGCTTAGCCCCATGTTTTACCAAACATACGTTGGTATAGAATGTAAATTGTGGTATAATCAGTCCAGTCGCTGCGGCCTGATGAGAAGATTGATTTTTTCATAATCATAAGCTCATCAGTTCGAAACTGGATTGGATTCGCTTACAATTTTCGAAACATATTAAACTCATACGTTGGTACCCAAAGTTTGCTTTGTTTGCCTTATTTGCGATGTATTTCAAGTGGGGGTTCCATGGTAATTTTTTGTCAAAAATGATCCCTAGATATTTAACCTCAGACGTCATCTTGAGTATTTCCCCGTTCAAAGTTATTGGAGGAAAGGAAATTCTCCTCCGATTTGTAAAGAGAGTACATGTTATTTTATTGGGATTGACGCACTTCAACACACCACTCGTTTACCAATCCTAGAGCATATTGCATACGCTCAGCTATTGTGCTTTCAAATTTGCCCCTGACCATCAGCACCATCAGCATAGGCAATGATTTATATTCGAGAGCTCCTCAAAATAGCGAGCAAGTGGTCCATTACCAGGAGCCACAATAATGGTGACAGTACCCCACCCTGAGGGCAGCCCTTAGCAGGTGCAATTGAGATGCTTGCTTTGCAAATCGAGACTTTAATTCTCCTGCTTTTGAGCATGTTGATTATCCACCCGATGGTTGAGGAGTCGATACCCCTCGCTACTGCTTGTTCCCGAATCACCTCGAAATTATTAGTATCGTAGGCACCCTGGATGTGAATGAAGGAGCATAATAGTGCCTTCTTGTTACGAAGTGTATCCTCGATTTCTGATGTTAATTTATGCAGGGCTGTCTCCGTAGATTTGCCCACCTGACAAGTATATGTTGGCTAGGACATCTTTGGATTGTATTGAATCTGATATAAAGGCCTTATATTTTTTCCATGGTTTTAAGTATAAATGATGTAAGACTAATAGGTTTGTAGGACCTAATATCCTCGGGGGATTTATTCCTATTTTTTGGTATGAAAATTACTCTTACCTCCCTCCAGCATCTGGGGATGTATTTCAGACTAAAGCTGGCTCTATATAATTTGATTAGGTGTGGCTCCAGTACATCCAGGCCTCGTTGGAGAAAAATAGGATAGATTCCATCCCCTCCTGGAGACTTAAACGGACCAAATGAATTGATAGCCCAGCGCAACTCTCCAGAGGTGAAGATTTCCATCGCTCGCTTGTAGGCTCCCCTTGGGACTAGATATGGATGCACCAAGCTCATATCAGGGTCCTTCCGACCCGCAATGATTGTGAACTCCGGAAAGTGTCCCTTCACCAGACATTCAAGAGTCTCTTCCCTTGATGTGGTTAAGGTCCTGTCCAGCCTTCTTACTGAGCCCAGAGGGTTTTTATGATCTAATGCGAGGGCATTTTGGAGTCGGCAAGCTGCCGGAGTCTCGTCTATCTTCCCACAAAAAGTTCTCCAGCTCTCTATTTTGCTCTTCCTCAGAGTCTCATTATGCTGGGTGAGGGCAGTTCGATACGCTGCCCAGTCATCTGTTATTTTTGCTCTGTTAAAGAGCTTACGCACTATTTTTCTTTTAGTCTCCAGAGCGGAGGTCCACCAAGGAACATCCCTAGTTCATCCAACACGCATCTCAGGAGAACTTGAGTGATAGGCATCAACTATTGCCCTGGTGAGATTATCAGCAACGCTATCAAGCTCTGCAACAGAGCCGATAGAGTTCTGTAAGCCCACTACATTGTCATGTAGTTTATTGGTAAAGACAGCCCAGTCCGTACCTTTAGGTATTCTTACCGTAGTTTTTGTTATTTGGGGGGTTGTAATATCAAATCTTATATACCTATGATTTGACAAAGATGCTACAACCGATACATGGTAATTCTGGACTGTGCTGGTACCCATGTCAGACATAGTAAGGTCCAGCACCTCCCTTCTAATGGCATTCACAAAGGTCTGCTCGTTCCCTGTATTATTTATAGCAATATTATTTGATGAACAGTATTCAAAAAGTTGCTCACCTCTTGTATTGGTGTTACTGCTACCCCAGACTGTGTAATGTGAATTAGCATCACAACCAATGATGACCTTCTGCCCATGAGCTGTACAGTAATTGATAAATCTCTGTACTTCTTCCGGAGGTGGGTCGTTACCGTCCCCGGGAAAATAGGCTGATGCCATATTAATTGTGACCATGCCTCCTCTGGATAGAGGTATCCCTAATGAGACTGCAGTTATGTCCCTCAAAATAAATTGGTTAATTGATAAGATATTGTACGACGAACGACAGAGAATAGCTGTCGTCGTCCTTTCTACTGCTGTGTTGTAAATTAGCTTACCTGTCTAACTTGGCAAACCTTTAATTCTTCCATTGTTGTCCACGGCTCTTGGATAATTGCTATATCCTAGTTGTTTGTGTTGAAGAGGCGACTCAGCATAGATGTAGCGGCCTTGGATCTATGTAGGTTGATAACAGGCGCGTGCATACCCCTTTTTTATGTTTGCGGGCCCTTCAATTAACCGCCCTGTGTGCTGCTACTACTAGCTCGTGGTTTGGTGGAACTCTGTGAGTTCAACTTATGTTTTTTGCCAGGCTTGTTCCCCTTTCCAGGTCTGCGTTCTCCACGTGCAGTGCCTGAGGTTCCTGGCTTGTTTGGGTCATTTTTGCTCCGGGGATCTTTCTGGCTGGGGTAACCAGCCGCTCCTTCTACGGAGCGATTTAGCCCTGCTTTACCTGCTATTGGTACCTGTGTCCTCTCAGCCCTGTTACTCCTCTCTCCATCCTTTTTGGGGCGAAAGTACACGTCTCCAAATAGCCAGTTAACCTTATAGTTGGAGGCCTCTAAAATCTTCGCCGTCTTATGCGACACCGACAAGGTTAGTTGGAGGAAATCATTCTCTCTGTCTTTCCTTACGAATATTCTACTTCGCGTTTCTGAGATCCTTATTCTGGACTCTCAAGCGGCGAAGTATCTTCTCGTTTGCCGCGTTTTTGCAGCGAGAAAGATATATAAAGAATATTTTAGGGCGCGGTAAATCGTCCTCCCCGACTGCTCTCAGGTTGGCATTTTCCCATGGCTTTAGGGTCGGCACAGTGGCAGAAAGCCACTCCGCCGTGTCTTTGTCAGCACAGTTGACGGTCAACCATCCATTTCTTGTGCGGCATCCTAAAAATGTCGGGCTAATGCCGTCCATTGATAGTTCCGCCACTGCATCTATGATGCTATCTTGTACATCCAGGATCTGGCTGATACCTAGTTTGACTTCCGGGAAGCCTTGGTCGGTTATTTCCAACCTGATGGCCTTCACTGCGTCCTTGTATGTTAACTTCACCTCGTCCGACCTGCCACTATCTCCTAGCTTCGGACCTGTCGTATCTTGTGAGCTATCCTTTCCTTCGGTTGGCAAAGGTTGCTCTTTCTTCTTCCTTTTTGCTGGGATGCTCTTTGAGGTCGTATCGTCTGACCGGCTCCGGTTAGCGGTTCTGACCGTTCGGTTTTTAATTTTAATTTGGTACTGTGCCAGAGCTACCTCGTGAGCAATGCCAGCCAACTTAAGACGGACAAGGCGCTTCTTCGCAACTCTGCTGAGTCTCTTTCTCTTTTTTTGCTATCCTCGAGTTCTAAGTCCTATAGGCTGCTTTTATTTTCGGTGGTTAATTATCAATTGCTAAATTATCGAGTAACTTCGAATTATCGAGTAACTGATTTAAAATATCAAACACAAAAATTGCTTTAAAATTTAAAATTACACCACAAAAACTTCTAAAACAACAACAATATGATGTCATACGCAAAAAAGTGAATCGTCGACACATGTTTTTGATGTCGAGTAAAATAACAAATCAAAATAAGTTATTGCGTGCAAGACGATAATTTATTATTAAAAATTAAAAGTTTTTAAATAGAATGTATTTGTGTGTATGTATACGTTGTTATGATAAAATTCACGTGAAGTAAACGGAATTTTGCACTCCAATGTGCGTTTTTTGAGATCATTGTTCGTAATCAGATGATGATAATTCCCTTCCAAACTGTTTAGTTTGGTTCGGTAACGAATTAATTAATGGCCCATTAATTTTAAAGTGGTGATGCAGATTCTTATTTAAGAAGAAGACTTTAAAACTTGGCTAATCAACACAATAATATTTTCCATTGAATGTGAAACATTTACTGTGAAAAGATTTGTATGGCATTTGCACAATGCTAAAAAAAAATTGAGATGTAGCCAATACGAAACATTCTTTTACGAATTAGGAATTTTGAAAAACTGTAATGCTAATTTATTTTTCTTACAAATTTAATATTTTTATAGTTTTCTGTAAACGGGCGGCGGTTATTTTATTTTTCCACAGACATTGTAATTCAAAATATATCAACTAAAAATCAAAATACGAAGAAAATCAATATGTCACTTCTCGTCGTTTATCGTCCTCTAGAATTTCATCCCAGGAAAATTTAAAAATACCGCCGTCAATTTAAAATTACCGCCCCATTAGAGTCCCATTGACTACCTTTTAAAAAATATTTGAAAAATGAATAGAAAAAGGTTATGGTGGCCCTGGAAATTTGTTATGTCGGTTTAGTAGAGGGTCTCACTGACTACCTTTAACAGTCAATTCTGAACCTGACTTGCTTGTTAGAATTCTCACTATATCAATAAATTCTTGCAATTGTCAAAAATGAATAAAAAAAATTCAAAAAATTCTTCTGCTGGAAATTTGTCCTTGAAATCAGGGTGACAATAACCTTGCTCATAAGAATTTTTTTAAATTTTCTTGGCAATATACTTATTGGTGTAGCAAAAGATGTAACAAGCGAAAGGATTCATACTTAGCTAAAAGGTAGCCAACAGATTAGTTAGAAAAAGTCTAACAAGCAAATCGGGTTCAGAATTGAAGAAGATAAACAAAGCCGCATCAACTCAAATTGTTCAGAGTTAGTAGGACATGACTATTAGACATCAGATGTTTCACTCTGTTTGGGTGTATTACCCGTGAAAAGTGAATTATTTATACGTGAATTTTAAAACGACGAGCACCGGTGTGAAGTTTTTAGAGACTTTTTTTTTGTGACAAAAGTTTAAGCGAGTGTACTGGGAAGTTTTTGGACAAAATTCAGATTTTAGACAACTTTAGTTTTTGGAAATATATTTATGCGGGTGTACATCATTTAACAGTGTATTTAACAAAAATAAAGTTATTCAAATAAAATAGGCCTCAAATAATTTCTAACATTCATTTATAATTTTCTTTCAACAAATCAACGAATTTAACCAGAGCCTTCTAGAGTATAGAGCCATAATCTTAATGACGTATTTTTTAGAAGCTTTTTTAGTGGTATAACTTTTCATTGATTTCCATAGGAATCCATAGTAAAAATGGTGTTTTTTAGCTTCAAGTTTTTCAATGAAAAATGCAAAAATATTATAAAATGTTTATATAAAAGTTTTCTACATATCTTTAAGAAACAACATACAAGAAGGCTAGATTGGTATTAAATAAATATTAATTGCAGAAATATTAAAATTAAATTATTTCTAAAATATATTTTTTCGAACTTTCATTTTGAAAAATACATCAAAGTTGGCTCTGACAAATTAAAATAATACTTGCTAAATTTATCTTTAGTTTTACTAGTGTACGTAAGATGTCTAAAATGGTAAAAGAAAAATACGAAAAAAAATTATTTAATCGCAAAATTATTACACGTTCCTATATTTTGTGAATTTGTTTTGCTTTTCCTACAATTTTTGAACTTGAAATTTCCCCAGGTGGTAAGTTTTGGTACGATTTTTCCAAATTTTTACGGCCATCACTGCCATCTATGTAATGTATATTGACTTAATGACCAAACGAATCATAGTAAGCTTTTATTTCAATTTGACCAGAATGCTGTTGTTATGAATTTTTTTTTAATATTTTGATTTAAATAAATCAATTATTACAAGAAAATGAAAACGATTTACTTAAACGATATTTATATATGTTGAAATTCAAACATTTATGAAAGTATTTCAGAAATCATAATTAAGAATTTGTAACGTTTTCATTTACAAATATGTCTTAGGAAAAAAAGTGATTTCCCATATGTTTTGTGTGTTTTACTATGAAAAGTTTCGTTTTTTCGTCGTTTCTAATTCCCTTATAAAAGCTCAGATTTTTTGATTATGGCTCTATAAAATACAGGGTGCTCTGATTTAACGCCATAGGGCTTTTGCAAAAAAATTTTGAAAGTTAACAAATCGACCAATTTAGTTTGGAACAAGGACGTTGTTCTCTATTATACCAAATAGGACGAATCTCAGAGATTGGCTCATATAGTGACTATATAGGTTATAAAGGGCATACATTGCGGAATTCAAATCACTCAGCGCCATTTTGATATGAGCCGTAGGGCTCTTGCAAAAAAATGTTGAATGTTAACAAATCAACGAATTTCGTTTCGAGCCAGAACGTTGTTCTCTATTATACCAAACAGCACGAATCTCAGAGATTGGCTCATATAGTGACTATATAGATTGTTTAAACTCCGCAATGTATGCCCTCATTGCGGAGTTTAAATCACTCAGTGCCATTTTGATATGAGCCGACGAATTATTAATTGTAATTTATTAATTATGATTAGTTATTAATTAATAATTGATTATTAATTATTAGTTAATAATTATGAATTATTAAATATTAATAATCAATTATTAATTATTAATTTATAATTATTGGCTGTTAGTTACTAATTACTGTAAATTAATTATATACATATTAGTATATATTAATCAACAATTATTAATTAGTAATTATTAATTATTAATGACTAATTATTAATTACTAATTACTAATTACTAATTACTAATTACTAATTACTAATCACTAATTACTAATTACTAACAACTGATTACTGATTACTAATTACTAGCTACTAACTATTAATTAGTAATTACTTATTTCTAATCAATAATTACTAACTATTTATTATTAGATACTGATTACTAATAATTAATTACTAATTACTAATTTTTAATTACTTATTACCAATTATTAATTACTAATTAATAACTACAGATTACTTAGCATTAATTACTAATTAACTATTTCTAATTACTGATTACTAACTATTCATTATAAATTACTAATTACTAATTAATAATTACTAACTATTAATTAGAAATTACCTATTTCTAATTACTAATTACTAACTATTAATTATTAATTTTTAATTACTGATTACTAATTAATAATTACTAACTATTAATTAGTAATTAATTATTTTTAATTATTAATTACTAACTATAATTTTATTAATGATTGATTATTGATTACTAATTACTAATTACTAATTACCAATTTTTAATTATTAATTACTGATTACTAATTATTAACTGCTAATTATCAATTGCTAATTACTGATTATTAATTACTTATTATTAATTACTAATTAATAGTTATTAATTATAAACTATTTATTAATTATGTTTAATTATTTATTATTATATATTAATAATCAATTATTAATTATTTATTACTAGTTACTAACTACTAACTACTAATAATTAATAACTGATTTCTAATTATTAGCTATTAATTACTAATTAGTTATTACTAACTACTAATTATTAATAACTAATAATTAATTACTAATTATTGATTACTAATTACTAATAACTATTAATAATTAATACTATTAATTACTTATTATTAATTACTAATTAATAGTTATTAATTATAAACTATTTATTAATTATGGCTAATTATTTATTATTATATATTAATAATCAATTATTAATTATTTATTACTAGTTACTAACTACTAACTACTAATAATTAATAACTGATTTCTAATTATTAGCTATTAATTACTAATTAGTTATTACTAACTACTAATTATTAATAACTAATAATTAATTACTAATTATTGATTACTAATTACTAATAACTATTAATAATTAATAATTACTGAATATTAATTACTAATTAATAATAATTCCCGTGTGGCGTTTTGTCAGTTCCCCTATCGGGCGCCTCCCTAATTATTAATAACTATTTATTATTATATTTTAATTATTACGTAACTATTAAAATATAATAATAAATAGTTAATAATTAGTAATTAGTAGTAATTAATTTGTAATTAATAATTGATAATTGATTATTAATAATTAATAATTATTAACTAATAAATTATAGATATTAATTAATAATAATTAATTAACAACTAAATATTAATAATTAATTATGAAACTACAGTTGCATTCGAGGAGACGGCTCAGACTTTTCTGTTTGCTTACAGATAGATTAATTATTAATAAATAATAATTGGCTAAGTTTTATACTTGGAATATATTAATATTGCCGGATTAACCCTTGTTGCCGTATTTATGGTCATTGGAAATTGCAACATGTCATCGTGTATCTCCCATGTATTTTCATTATGTAAGAGCCCTACGGCTCATATCAAAATGGCACTGAGTGATTTAAATTTCGTAATGTATGCAATTTACAACCTAAATAGTCAATATATGAGCCAATCTCTGAGATTCGTGCTATTTGGTATAATTGAGAACAACATCCTTGTTCCAAACGAAATTCATTGATTTGTTAATTTTCTAAATTTTTTTTTGCAAGAGCCCTACGGCACGTGTTATATTTATGTAACACAAGATTTCACCCTTTGGTGTTGCAACAAAGAAGAATTTATGTCGCTCCGCTTTTATCATAATTAGACGTTTTGCGAGGAATTTTCAATTTAGTAGTTAGTAGTTCGTAAGCAGTAAGCTGTATATATTGCATTTATGTCATAACAATTTATGACATTTGAATTGCTTTAATAGAGATTGTTTAATATTACTTGAGTTTCTCGAATTTTGAGTTACGTCATTCATGCTGCCGTGTATTTTGGCCAAATTGAGTTATTGATAACAATTTATAGCTAACACAAAACTTTAACATTAAAATTTAAAAAAAAAATATTCCGCTAAATTGAGAAACCGATGTTAGAACAAATAGTTATGTAAAACATTTCGATGTTTTATGAGATTTTTCGATGTTTTAACATACCGAGGTTTATTTGAGGTTGAGATTTATTATAGGGTGTCTTAAGACCAACCATAAAGATGCCATTTTGACTAAATTGGGTTTTGCTTTTTTGCTTCATATTTGGCAAGCGTTCAGCCAAGATTTATAACAAATTCTGAGACCACTCACCCTCTTGATCAATTTGAACCTTTGGTTTGATTTTTTTATTTTAATATTTTTTTAAACAAGTCACATTAAAACAGAGCGTATGGTCCAAGAGATGTTATATCCTCTTGTGTCATATTCTCGCTTGCATGCATAATTCAAATTGCTTTTTCTCTATATTTAAACAATGAATCGCCTTTGGTTATAGAACACTGTCGTTATGTATTAGGTTAAATAGTTAGTTATAGTTGTGTATAAGGCATCGGCACCCGCAAAGTGCTTTGCCGCAGTTTGCACTTCCGCTTGACCGATTTTTACTAAACTTCAATGGGTTCTCCGAAATTATGAAAAAACGTTAAATATAAAGTTTAGTTCGATTGGTTAAATCATTTGGGCAATATAAAACTTACAAATAGACATAGAGACAGGCCGACAGATCCCGTACTTCACTACAAAATATTTCGAACTTAGAGGGGAACACTCAAAAACAGATACATTCTGGATGGTCGCGAAAAATACTAGGCACCAAGGTCCTTATCTTTTCCAGGTAATATTTGCATGTATCCTGTTGCAGGGCGAGCTTTTTCAAAAATGCTTTACTTCCCTTCAATGTGACGAGAATATCAATGTTCAGTATTTACAATAGATTATGATTATAAGAAGAACCCAATAATCCGAAAAACTACGCAGACCATCTAAGCTAGGTCAGAAAAGATGGGACTTTTCTTCAAACTGTGCTACTTGATGATATTGCTTGAGTTATATGTGTTCGTTAAATCGTCTTGTTCAACTTAGAATCTTAAAAATAGCGAAAATACATGTTCTAACTTCACTGTTCTGTCGACATGATATGGATACAGATTTATGGTGGCGAATGTTGGTTTATTACCTAACCTTTCACTAGCTGCGCTGCTGTAGTATACAATGCTGTAGAATGATCTTGCTGTAGTAAATAAAACCATGTTGATGTTGCTTTTAAAAAAAATAAAAATCTATAAACTAGAAAGGGTGCACTTTAAAGAGGGCTTAAACTTTAAGAATGATGATTTTGTATTATAGTGGGATTTCGGGTAGCAAAATGAATTACACAATTATCTTTAATTAGTTTTTAATTCACAATATTTATTTATTAGATACTAGTTTACGTTTATATTTATTTTGTATTTATTTAGTTTAGATTTTATTGAATACTTTTAGTTAGGTTTTGTTTTTAATTTTGTATTTATAATTTATTTCACAAATTTGCACTTATTAGAGTCCCGATAGATTTTATATTAATTTTGAATTTTGACTGGCTCGATTATATTAAAATATTTTGGTTGCCTTCAGTAGTCGCTATATATATATTGATAATCTATATTGTCGATATATTTAAAGAATGTGCGAAATATTTATATTCAGCAACGAGCAATATAACGCTTAAGCGGCGCGATATAAAATATTTTTACTACGACCGATGTTAATGTTTTGTTTGCATATTTATGCGGTGTTTAGCCGTTACATCACTTCCCTCCTGGATCGAAAACCATAGTGTTTACAAGTGAAATCTCACGGTTTTGTGGACACTATGATATTTGACTGGGCTAACTACAAGAATTCCGTAGGCTGCCTTAAGCCTGTCGATGCCAATTGTCGTGGGTTTTCCGTTGATGTCCACAATAAAGAATTTGCGCAATTTGCAGGTCACTGGATATGGTCCAGCATACGGTGTACTCCAAGGACTCTTAACTCTGTCTACACGAACGAATACGTGTGAGCTGTTGGGTCGACTATCGTGTGTCCGTTGGAACTAAGGCTCTCATTGTTGTACGAAGCTTCTATACGAAAACCGAAGTATCTATGCTTCTATAAAGAACTCTCCGGGGACTTTGATATTTTGACCACACACGAGCTCTGCTGGCGTGCAGTTGAGGTCTTCCTTGAATGAGGTTCGAAAACCTAATAAAAGTGTTGGAAGTGCAGAACTCCAATGGGATGTGTTGCATTGAGCTGTTAATGCGACTTTTAGTTGCCTGTGAAAGCGTTCGACAAGACCATTCGCTTTCGGATTATAAGCTGTTGTCCTAATGCGATGTGAACCTAAGAGCTTTGTGAGCTCGGTGAAAATTGTTGTTTCAAATTGTGCTTCTTAATCTGATATTATATAGAGTGGAACACCAAATCTACAGATATATTCATTGTAGAAGATTTTACTTACGGTTTTGGCAGTCATTTCTCAGATTGGATAAGCTTCTGGCCAACGGGTAAATCGGTCGACCATCGTTAGAATGTAATGATAGCCATTCCATTGGGACAGTGGACCAACTAGGTCCTTATGGATGTATTTAAACCTACCACTTGGTAGCTCGAATTGACCAAGTTCTGATTTTGTGTGGCGGTGAACTTTGGATTTTTAACATGGGATACAAGATTTCGCCCATTTGCTTGTATCAGTATTCATTCTTGGTCAGAAGTACTTCTAAGCAATTAGTTTACGCGTGGCACACCCAGTTAATCAATTGCAAGTTTACTTTTGATTTCGGATTCCGAACTGAAATCGATTTTTGCAATTCCTTTTCACATCTTTGTTGTTGATGTAATTTTTTCATGTCGGAAGAGGAGACGTTGATTTCTGGTGAAGGTGATTCACCAGAACGTGATAAACAGTCGCTGACCAAATTTTGTTTAGCTTTAATGTGGTGAATATCGGTGGTGAATTGTGCAATATAATCGAGATGTCGTAATGGCCGGGGAATACATTCTTGTTAAAGGCTATGGTCAGTGGAAATAGAGAAATTTCGGCCTTCGACGAAATGGCGAAAGTGTTTAATTGCTAGATATATAGCAACAAGTTCTCTACCGAATGTAGAGTATTTTGTTTCCGCTGGAGAAAGATTCTTTGAAAAAAACGCTAATGGTTGCCAACATCCATGGTTGCGTTTTTGTAAGACAGCTCTAACCGCTAAGCCGGAAGAGTTTGTAGTGGTGTTGAACTCAGTATTGTTCAACGGATGTGCCAAAAGAGTCGCCGCGGCAAGAGAACGCTTGTCCTTGTTGAAAGATGCACTCTTCAGCCCAAGAGAAATTGTTCCTGTGTTTGCCTTTCTTGAGTAAAGTGGCCAAATTCCGATGAATAGGTGATAACAGTTCGGTTAAATGTGGTATAAAGCGGCGGTAGTATATATATATATAATAGTTCACCATACATACGTACAGCTGTATTTGCCGGATTGATGTTGGCACTGGAAAATTTGGGATAGCTTCAACTCTTTCTTTCGACGGAAGAATACCTTCTTTCGAAATTGTGTGGCTTAAATACTCAAGTGACTTTACACCGAAAATGCATTACGAAGCTTTAATATTTATTTCAAATGTGGAGAGGCGTTTAAAAACTAATTAAAGATGTTCTCGATATAAAAAAAAACAAATCAAGCCCTTTTAGAACTTCGTCAAGGAATCGCTGGAATGTCTGTGCTGAGTTGCGAAGACGGTAAGGCATTCGGGTAAACTCAAAAAGGGGGTAGTAATCTTTGTTTTGTAAATATCCTCTGCAGCCATGGGAATCTGATGATAGGCCCGAACCAAATCTATCTTTGAGAAAATAGTGGCGCCGGCGAGTTTCGACGAGAAACTGTGTATGTGTGGGATTGACAATGTTTATGTAGTGTTTAGCCGCTACAGTATTATCGTGTAAACTACACCATCGTTTCTTCTTTCCGAACCGCACCAATTTTAATGAAAGTTTCATTGCTGGCTTTTTTTAAATCTTAGGAAGGTTAAAGTCTAAGTAGAATTACGCTATTTTTTGAGAGCGCTGAGCAAACAGCAGAAATGCTAATTTTCTGGCACAGAGATTCTTAGTTTTAGTGTTTTGTTTTATGTTCTTGTTTTGTAAAACGATTCGGTAGTGACGTAGAGCACAAATATTTGGAGATAGTAAAACGTGGGATGGAAATGGAATTCAAAAATCATTTTTGGATGAAGCTACTTTTTTCGATTATGATGAAATTCGATCTTGGCTATTTTTAACCGATTGTAATTAAATTCAACATATACGATGAAAATGGAATTTGAAATTGATTTTTAAATGAAGTTCGAGAATAAGGTCAATTAGTGATGGGATTTTGATCAAATTCAACAAGTACTAGGAAGTGGGATTTTACAACGATTTTTAGATTAAGTTGCAGAATACAGGATGGAACTTGGATTTTGCTAAATCGTATTTGATCAAGTTCAAGAAGAACGCCGCGACGCAATGCGTTACTATGAAAACCATAACACTTTGCCGATGTTTTGTATTTTTTTTATTTTTGTATCCCCATGAACAAATTTCTGGAAAAATGTCAGAGTAGTGGCAACTGATAAGCCTTATTATTATTATTGATTGAAGGGCCATGTTGGCGATAAGCCACCTCGCACTGCGACCTAAAATATCTTGTGTACTGGACCCTACTTAATTATCCGTCCAGTCAAGATTCAGGCTCTTAATGAATCTGATAATACTACTGGCCGCTACAAGATACATACTATTCGGGCTCATTGTTCTCCCTCCTAGATGTTGCAATCTTTGCTGGAAAATGGCTGGGCATTGGCACAGAACATGTTCCGCTGATTTCGCTTCCAGATCGCAGAAGCGGCATCCATCTGTCGTACGTAGGCCTGTCTTTTTAAGGTTATAGCTTAAGGGGACATGATTTGTTAGGAAGCCAGTAAACGGCCTCAACTCAGGTTTCCTAAGTTCAAGACACTCCTTAACCCTGACATACGAAGGTGATATAAATTTCTTTGCCTGCCGCAAACTTAGAATTCTGCTCCAGAAAAAGGACTTTTGAACATCCTCCCAGCGTTTTACACTAAGGTGTCCCTTAATGACGCCGCAGAAGGGTTCTGGTCCAATAAATGGAGAGGCAGAACCCTCACGGTCGAGGCCATCAGCTGCCTCATTTCCTTCCATCCCAGTATGACCTGGCACCTACATAAGTGTTACCTTATTTGAGCCTGCGAGATGTTTAATAACCTTCAGACAATACCACACCAACCTTGACTCAACGGTACAAGACCAAAGAGCCTTTAAGGCCGATACCCAAGGACTTCGAGAGGGTAGTGCCACTCCCGTATACTACTATCACCGCCCCATCTTCCATTTTTGATCCTTCTGTAAACCATACCATGGACCCTCGCTCAAAGGATGGTCCACCTGCACCCCACACATCCCGGTCAGGTAACCTAACACAGAGTGGTTTGTAGAAGTTCAGTTTAGCTGGCATACAGTTGGAAGGCATTCCTATGGTATGGTCTGTCTGAAATTCCTAAAGGATTTCTAGATGACCCACCATATTGCCGGATTTGATATTTCCTTCCGCCTGCATTTTCAGGGCCCTAATTGCAGCATCCTTTTTAACACGCAGGTGTAACGGTGTCAGTCTTAAAATTGTCTCCATCGCCCGTAACACCGATGCAGGCTATACGCTGAACCTTATTCAATAAGGTTTGCGTTGTCTTATGCTCAGTTTTAGGCAACCATACAACCGATGCGTAGTTGACCATATGCCTAATGATTGTTAGAAATGACCAGTAGATCATGTTTGGTTGTAGTCCCCAAGTACGCCCATAGAGTCTTTGACAGGCCCAGAAAGCCTTGGTGGGGCTCTATTTTGAACTTTCAACAAATGTTGCTTCCAGTTCAGTCTTTGATCAAGGATAAACCCTAGATATTTAACCTCGCTGGAAAAAGGAACAGTAGTACCGTTTAACGAGGGAGCTGTAAGCGCAAGCTTTTTCCTCCTCGTAAAAGGAACAATGACAGTTTTGTTTGGATTGACACTGAGTCCTTCATGGTAACACCACTGCCATATTATATTAGGTGCATTTTGCATGCTATCAGAAATGACCTCATCAAACTTGCCTCTGATTATGATAGCCACATCATCCGCATAGCTCTAGAGATCAAACCCATGGCTACTCAGAAGGACCAGTAGTCTGTCAATAACCAATGACCACAAAAGAGGAGATAGTACGCTTTCTTGGGGACAACCCTTTACGGCCCTGATGGTTACTGACTCGCCACCTAGTCTGGCAGTAATCTCACGATGGTGGATACACTTAATTGTAGAAATCGGAACCCTTTTTTCCATTGCTGCCCTCTCTATAGATCTATATTAGGCATTATCATTCGCTCCCTCAATGTCCACAAAGGAACAGACGGCAATTTCTTTACATGTCACTGTTTTTTCAATCCTCGTGATTAGACCGCTAAGGGCCATCACAGTGGATTTACCAGTTTGATACGCAAACTGGTCCCGATGCAGCGGACTTTGTCCAATGACCTCACTTCTTGTTTGATATACCAGGATTTTTTCCATCATCTTTCGATGTGCCCTGGCCTGGGTGTCTGGACGATACCCCACCCCCTCTCCCTCTTGGTATAAAAACCACATTTACCTTCCTCCACAGTTTCGGAATATAGGCAAAAGCATAACTTGCTCGAAACATCTGGATCAAGCTTGGAAGTATTTCCTAAATACCTCTTTGAAGTAAAGCTAGAAAGATACCATCGCACCTTGCTAAGTGTGAAAATTTGCCCAGAGACACCCCAGATCCTACTGTGAGGCGCATAGGACACCTCACTTGAGGGATCATGCGGGTCCTCTTGGGCTCCTACCACTACTGAATCCGGAAATTGGATCTCTAGCAGTACCTCTAAAGTTTCCTTCCGGTTTTCATTGAACCTTCCCTCTGGCTTCTATAGAAATCCTAAACCATTTGAGTGATCCCTGGAAAGGACTTTCTGGAGACGAGCTGCATAGGGCAATTCATTGATTCCCTCACAGAAATTCCTCCAGATAGCCCTTTTGGATCTTCTTAATTCGAGATTATATTCCGTCAAGGCCATCTTATACTCGCCCTATTCACCGGTGCGTTTAGCTTTGTTGAATAATCTTCTCGATTTTTTCCTCAGTTTACTCAGCGTCCCGTTTCACCGAGGGACCATCTTTGTGTAATCTCTTCGCTTAACCGGGCAGCTGTTCTCATAAGCCAAGTGTATAGAAATATGCTACTGGTTTGAAGAGATCTCCAAACCCTTTGGAGACTCTATGTTCCCTACAACCAAGGGCATTTCTGAAAGTAGGTTTTCTTCCCCTATTGACAATGTCTACATTATTTGAGATCAGAAATTCAAAAAGTTACTCACCCCTGTTATTGATGTCCCTGCTACTTCACACCGTGTGGTGAGCGTTTACATCGCATCCTATCAGGTAGGCCAGCCCATTGCGTTTGCAATGAGCTATGAGCCGCCTAACTTCAAGTGGAAATATTAACTATGAGTCTCCAGGAAAGTAGGCGGATGCCATTATAGCCTCCTGTTTGTCTATTTCAATCAGAACCTCCACCATTACTGCAACCAAGTCCCTGGAGATGACCTCTGAAATGGAAACAAAATTTATTTGCGAACTGGCCAAAAATAGCTGCTCTTGGACTCTCAGTTCCGTTATGATAAATTAACTTGCCAACTTGATTTAGTATACCTCTAACCTGATAACCTGTCACCCATGGCTCATGGATTAGAGCCATGCTAATGTTTTAGCAAATAAACCTACGACAAAGGACACTTGCATGCTTCCTTTGTCCGGCGGATGACTGACAAATGTCCTTCATCTCCGTCCTACTGGCATCCGCTGACTGAGAGCCTTCAGGCCTCACCAGTGGCTTGCGTGGGTGGAGCACTTGCAGGCCTTCCCCCCGTGGAACACTTGACACATTCCTCTTTCTTTCCCGCCTTCTCCTCACCTGTATCCTGGAAAGGGCCGCCACCCCAGTGGTCTTCGCTACAGGTGCCGCCACCGTAGCCTCCACAGGTTTGACCACTTGGGTCCCGTGCAGAGACGCCGGTTTAGCACCATCCTGACCACCCTTGGGATAAAGTTGAACAGTCCTAAACTTATAGTTCACTTTAAAGCCAACCCGATTGAGCTTCTCAACTGAAGAGTTGTCCATAGAGAAGTTGCAAAAGGCTGAAGAGCAAAAAGCTTCTCCGTAGGCAATTAAGCACTATTTGGGAAGGTGCCGAACACAATCCTAGCTCGAGACAGGTTTTCCGCTGTGCCCCCTCCCATGGCTGGCGCTGTGCCCCCTTCCACAGTGGCCCGCTCAGCGCAGGTTACTACCAGCCAACCAGGCCGAAGCTGACTGCCAAGGATCTTAGGTTTAAGCTCCTTGGCTTCTTCCTCTAACATCTTATCTAGGATGCCCTCCTGGACAGCATTAAGCTGTTCTCCAGCGAGGACAACCCCAGGAAAACCAGAAGGCAAGATCCTAACGATCTTCGACTCCCCGGTCTGCCTGAAAGTAACTCCAGACCGGACCGCAGAACCCTATACCACCGGGACAGATTCTTCCCCTCCTGGCCTTTTTTGGTGCCGCTGGAGTACCCTCATCCGAGCGGATTCTTTTTGACGGTATGGCCTCAGTGGGAGCACAAGTCTCCTTTTGTGGCCACATCGCCAGAAGCCTTGTCCCGATTCGTCGAAATAAACGCTTAAACTGGATTCTTATAAAATTACATTTTTTTGAAGTGAAGAAAGAAAGAAGAAAAAATCAAAAAAAATAGGACGTCAAAATTTCTAAAATTAGTGGTAATATTACAAAATAGATGGCACTGAGAAGCAAAGATTCAAAAATTTACTAAACCAAAGAAACAAACCAAATTAGATAAATTTATCAAAGATTTGAACCATTTTAGTACAAATTGTACCTAAATCTTAGCAAATACTCAAATCTTTTTGCATAGTTCCCTATTATTTCCGCTGTATGTAATTTGGCGCCACCGTCGTTTGTTTGACGTTAAAATGCGCCACTTGTTACCCAATCTATTGACACATTCTACATAGCACAGATGTCATTTCTTGAAGTTTCGAAACCGTATTACAATAACTAAATTGTAGAATTTACCTACAGTTTGACATATCATAAGTCACAGTTAAAAGGCCTATTTTGATACACAGTAACAGACTAAAAAAATTGTCTTATGTAAAACTTTTACTTTATTTTAGTCCTCGAATCTTAGCTAAGACTATTTCGTATTCTGCACGTAGTCATGGGTGTCGTTGGTCTTAAAACACGGTCTTTCGCAGCATCGACGCACTTGGTGGTCTTAAGCGTCATAATTTATAATTTCTCGTATTGAAAAGATCAATGAAATGTTGGATGGGTTTAATTAATGTTTTCAAGTTTAACATAATTTTTTGGTTTGGAAGAGTCTTGACTTACCCACGCTATAATAAATCCGGCATTTTCGGTGACCTCGTTCCATTATGTTGAAAATTTTCCAAAAATCATTTTTTATACGAAATTTTGCACTATTTTCAAATATGATATTAGATTAGTTATTATTAGTCTCTGATCGGTTCTAAATTAAAGTTTAAGTAATTTTTAGGCAGTTTAAGGGGACGCATATCTTCCCGATTTGCTAGTAATAAACCAACTATTAAAAGAGATCGCAGTCGATTTATTTATTTTTTAAGATGCGGTATTAATAATTTATTTATAAACAACTAAATACAGGAGAAGAAGCGAAAAACAAAAAAGAAATCGGAATTATAAGTTTTAAATTTGTTCACTGACGTCCAGTTGACCTTCAAATTGCCTTGACGGTAAAACTAAACGTCACCAGCTCGTCACCTTATGTTTGATGCCAACAACTGTTAATTGAGTCACTCCCCATTAAAACTCATCATCTGCAGATTATGTTACACCATTTCATAATTTAGCCTTAAAATGACCTAATCAAGGCTTTACAGAAAAAACTTTAGCAAAATGTTAAAATCAACTTCAAAAATTGAACATGTTCTGAATATGTTCACTAACCCAAAATTTACTACAAAATAACTTCGTCTTGGTTCACGTCACACTTACAATATGATGGTTGGCAGTCTTGTTTCTGTTTTAAACATTTAACAACAATATACTATGTAAACAATATATTGTTAATTCCAGTGTTAAGAATCATTCCAGATATTTTAAACATCAGCTATTAATAATACTCGATATATTGTGTGAGACCGGTATTTGGCATGTCTTGGCTGAGATCGATCAAACATGGTTGTCCTAAACACCCTTATCCCCTATTTTATTCATAACTGAAACTTGTTTCGGATAGCCTAGCTCGTATGCCAACTTTGCATAAATATAGGCCACTTTGGTATCAACTCAAAAAGATTGTTGTTACAAAGGATGCACAATTTTTAGGGGGAAATCAAATGATGACCTTGATTTTGATCTTGAGGTCAATCAGTAGTCCAGTCTTCATTCAAATCGATTAGCTTTCATATTTTGTCAGCGACAATAATAATAAAAAAGCGCTTAACATTTAGTCACGTATTCCGTTGTCATTTAAAATGTATCTAATGACAGTATAGGTAAAACTACGTGCTAAACGACATATTGAATATAAAAAAAATTTGCAAAAATAAACAATAAAGAAACCAATATAAGCGACAAGCAACAAGTTACATGAAAAACGCGCAGAAAATTTCTAATTACCGATAATAATTTATAACCCAAAACAGATATGAACCTCGGTAATGAAAAAATGTTCCATTTTATAGTTTTTTGTTTACTGTGTTTGTTTCTTTTATTGCAACAGTCATCCGGAAGCTGATTATCACCAATTAACACTAAAATACATTTTTTTTGCATTACACCCGTCATTCGATTGATTTCCGAAATATACGTGACAAATTTTTTTTCTCCTATTTGCATGTAATAATAAAAATTAATTAAACTAAATTGACACTGTGCCAACAAAATAAAACGAAATGTGTTTTTTTTTTCGTAAAAATCCCAAAATGTTGAAGGTGTTTGCCATAAGTATGTGAAAATTTTCGATTCACAAAATTATACAAAATACAAAAATTTAATTTTTGACGAAAAACAGATTTTTGAAATTTAACCGTACATACATAGCGGCAGCTATAAATTTAAGTTAATTTAGATTTGTGTATAATATTGGTGTTTAATTATAATACCGCACGGTGTTGGTGGGAAAACAAGTCGAAAGAAACAAAAAAAAAAATGGAAATGAAATAAAATTTATAAAAGTCACGACATGACCTAGGATATAATTTTAAATTAGACGATGTATGAAATATAAATCAAAAATTTGTGTACCGTATGAGTACATTTATCATACAGCACGTACATATACGAGAGTTGATGGATGGGTGTGACATGTGATGTCGATTTAAATTTTCCTCTCGATTTGTTTATACGTATCCGAGGTAAAGGTAAATGGGCTATATACAAACAATGTGTGCAGAAAGGAGGGAAGGATGATAATTGGTGTGCGATAATTTTAATCGATTTGTGCGGATAAATGAGATATTAGTACATAAATTTATAATATAAAATTTATGTGCATTTTGACAAGGTTATTGCCAGTGTAAGTATCACCTATATAAACCTGTGGTATCCATAACAATTATAAGATTAAAGGTGCATTAAAAAAATTGATTTATCGCACTTTTTTTTATATTCTATTAAAATAAAACATTAAAGTCAAATCGCTTCAAGTACTCTAATAAAATAGTAAAAAAAAAATATTTTAATTCATATTACTATTACTACTAGAACTTCTTTATGTATGGCGATACATTGATAGTATACCGTATACCGTATCTGTTAATATCGGTATTTAATAATCGCGTTATTCAAACCAAAAATTACAAATACAGTGATAAGAAATTGTAAATGTTCTCGTTACAAATTATATCGAGCATTAGTATCTAATCAATTCTATAAATAAGTCAAATTTACCTATTTGTGCACTCACATACTACAAAAAACTCTGAAATGTAGGACAAATAAAAATCAAATTCAATTTTGCTTTTTGAGTTCTAAATAAAATAGGACGACCAATTTTAAAAACTAGGACGAAAAAGATCGTTTTCGGTTTACTTTCTTTGGACTAGAAAACTAATTTTTCGGATTGATGAGGTCGTAAGTATAATCTGGTAGTCTCCTAAAACGATCCATCATTTTTTTTGTACCTAAATTTTTATCAGTCAGCTTTGCAAAGTCAGCCTGTTTCATGCGAAGTACTTCCAATCAACGAACACGACCTGATGACCAACAAAAAATTGATGGTGAAATGCACCGTTATGTATTCTATATCGGATCGATTTAATTGAAGGGGCCTTTTCATTCTATTCTTTACTTACATATCATTTGGTAAATTTTTAAGGTTATTGAAAACTTATGCACGATGGCAGTTTAGGCTTCTGCTACTCCTGTAAGTGAACGTACCTTTAGAGTGTAAAACTTACAAGGGTTCTTAATCAAATTATAATTTGGTTTCTATTATTGATATTCATCCTGCCAATCCTCAATGCCAATAGATATGGCCTATATCGAGATACTAATTGGAATCATTCTCATACAATTATTTTATTGAAAACGATTTATCGATATCGAACAGAAAACTCTTGCTAAACTAAATTGATTTTTAAAAGAAGTAGGATAAATATTTAGGTTTGGTGAAAATTAAAAATATCGGTTTCCCCGATGTCTATAGTTCTGCCCGCCAAACTGTGTTCACGATACTTCCTAAATTACCATAATAAGTATTATTTTTCGAAATTATTCGAAGAAGTTAACTTTCCTTTTGTGGAACTTAATCAATAAATAATTATTAAACTCTACAAACATTCAGCAGCAAAAATTAAGTTTAAAGCGTAGACAAGTTAAGAGTTAAAATAAATTACATCCCTATAAGGAAATACGACAATTCATTGAATTAAGTTCCACAAATGATAGACCCAAAAACAATAGCGAGATTACACATATATTCATTCTAATCAACATTAAAATGTTGCCCTTAATTATGTATGTATTGAAACATAAGCACATTTGAAATTAGGTTCCACAAATATAAAATAGATTTACATAACTCTCAACACGTTCTAAAACCTGTTTTCAAACATTTTTATTAAATAAATTAGATTCCATGACATAACTTCTGAAGAAATATTTTCTAAATATTAACAAAATAAATTCCATTCTCAAAAAGTCATACTGTTCGGCAAATCTAGGAAAATAATGTTTGTGGCATCAAAAATCTATTAAACGTCACTCCGTATTGTGAAATTATTTGATTCATATGAGTAATAATGCATTCTACTGAATATTATTTGTTAATATAAAATATTTTCGAATTTAGTATTTGAAGAGATAAATATTTTGTTTGTTAAACGTGCCATTAATAGCCAAATACAGCGTTTGTTTAATCAGCTTCAAATTGTATTTGGAGAATTTAATTTTGTGTGTGGTATTGGCACACTTAAGATGTTGTACTTTTTTAGACAAATTGTATCTACTGAAAAACTTCAATTTAGAAACTATTGAAAATAGTTTCATTATAGGTATCACTTTTATTTCATATTTAGACGAAAAGCTACATGATTTTGATACATTTCTAGCGTATTATTGATGCACGAATATTTAAGATAATCCGCTGTTGATTTAAGGCCATCAGTCAAATATTTTGTCTTTATGTTGTGTAATTTGTTGAACTAAAGGCTACATCAGTGTTTAAAAAATGTCTAAGACTGGCTACAACTCGAATTTCACAAGTGCATAATTTGCTCCTAAGTTTTCTAAATTTAACAATTAGATTCCACAAACAAAATTATTGATTAAGTTCCACATCACACAAATGAAATTTTTATGGGGTTATCCTACCATTTCCATAGAAATCTTTAATAAATGCCAGATCTATATTAATAATTTTAACAGAATAATTTTCTTAACCGACCGTTTAGCTTATGAGGAAAAAGTTCATTTATCATTTTATGCAAAAAGTCCACAACACACTGAAAACTCCAAATTCTCGTAAGCTTGGATATTTGAATTTGAAACCGAAAAACTTGACAAAAATTCTGTTAAACATCCAAGTGGACCTAATTTGAGGGTCGTACAAATTATACAAATGTGAGGCTTAATTTGTCAAATGGAACTAAATTGAGAACTTTTGTTTCCTATTGTACTAAGCTTTATAATTTAGTAGTATTGAGCTACGAATTATCTTTTGGTTCAACACATAACGTTTAAGAAGTGCCTAAATTGTTGAAGTAACAGATATTAACACGGAAGATTGTTTATTCATAAACTTAGCAAAATTGTACACATTAAGAACAATCACGAACAATTAAGCGAACAATTCTACTATTAAAATTTCACAAGCAACAACATTTAACTAAAATATTGCACTAAATCTATTTGAGATTAATTTGGGTTACATAAAATTATATTTAATAGAACTTAGTTCGCTAAATATTATTCGGGAAGCTTTCCAGAATAATTCGAAGGAATTCTAGTAATCACGTTTAAATTAAAAATTCTAAATTTTGAAATTAATCCATACTCGTATTCAAATCAAATATATTAAATTTCAAATCTAATATAAAAGATTTCCAAATTTATTAAATTATTGTGGAACCTATCCCGTTCATAAACAAAACATTGCGGATAACATAAAAGATGAACGCCTAAATCATTGAAAACAATGCACATTTACCTCATTTTACCACGATTAATTAATGGGTTTACTAAAAAAAATTTACCAGTTCCTCTGGACTGCCATGAAGAAATTTTCTATTATTTTAAATATTCCTATTAAGGTGTCCTTGACCTTGTTCCACAGGATTAGTGGATCTGAATATTTTTCATGTATCGGAACTTAAGAAATTAGCGAAAAAAATAATTCCACAACAAGTTCCACATATTAGAATATAGGTCCCACAAAGGTAATCATGCCTTTGCTTTCTATTAAAACTCAAATCTTGTTTTTTTCTAAATTATTTTGCTTTGTTTGTAATCCATAATTGCTTTGCTAAGATTCGTGTTTCATAAACTTATACTTTTTATTATAAAATCAAATAAGGATTATATGGGACTGCCAAAGCGAATGATAACTCCATTAAATCTAATCTGGGGTTGGTGGTCCCTATAGATTGGTATTTGCAATTACGGGGTTTCAGGGACATTTACGTTATTAATGCGTGTGCTTATCGTTATGTTTACTTGGAATGATGCATAATGGAATTCAAACTTCAATACCTGGAATTCACATAATTTATGCTATTCTTTACAATTGTTTTATAGAAATCATTTGTGGGAATTGTATTATAACATCTTCGCTCTTCGATGAATCAGTTGTTGATCTTAAGAACGCTTTGTTCTATTACCCATTGTGGCACTTCAACTGAAGACAAAGTTTGTATTTGTCATTAATTGTAAAACACTAGTTTAAAAATAAGTTCCACATATTAGAATATAGGTTCCACACAGTACACCATCGATTATTTAAATTATAATACATAAAGGTTGAAGTGGAACTTGTTAGGTAAACTTGACCGATTTTATTTCACTTAAGTTTTAATATGGAACCTATCGTAATATGCGTAATCCTGAAATTAATTTACTGTTTACTTTCTAGCTCATTAAATAATTCGATTAATTTAGTTAATCAATAAACTTCTAAATTATATATAACTAATAAAACAAAATAGGCGCACAGTAGAACTTATGTACCACATCATATAACGAAAAAAAATGTGAGATTATCATACAGAGTGATCCATTTTAATCTACCGATTCAACTATCTGATAAAATATGTCAGCTACAATAAAAAATACTGTTTTAAACAAAAGTTGTCAAGGACAATATGGGTCAATTATTTGTACTAGTGCCCTTGACCTTCAGCTCAATTTTTTAGGTCATTTAAAGGTCAAGGGCATTCTTTATAATGGAAACCCCAATTTTTGACACCATATTCGAAAAGAGTGGGATATTATACGATCGAAATCATGTTTCAATGTTGGTTATTGTGACCTTGAGAAGGTCACATCAAAATTAAATATTTAAAAAGCACTCATAATAAACCACCATGTAGCTAGGATACAAAAGTATCTATGACTTTGACTTTAACGTTAGTTTTCAACGTCGGATTTGAAAAGAGCGGGAATTTTCACGTTTGAAATAATATTACGAAGTTTCTTATTGTGAACATGAGAAAGTCAAATCAAGGTCAAATGTTTAAAAGTACTCAGATGTGTTCATTTATATTTATGAGCTTTTTATGCAAGATCAGTGTTTAGCGGCACTTCGAATAGTAGAGAAGCTGCAAAAAATTCGAAAACCTTGTCTTTACTTTTAGGGTTATCCGAAAACAACAACGTCGACTTAGTAAGTTCTGTTTCATTGGGGCACATGATCGGGAGTCCCATTGCCGTCTACGTTTGGGGTGCTTATTTATCGTGAGTCGGTTGCCACGCATATCTATTGGCCACGGCCTTACTGTTCAAACTTGCCTCCTTTTGCTTCAAGGTACAACTTTAATCGTCTTTCAAAAGTGTCCACTGTTTTAACTACCATGTCTTTAGGAATGACTGCGAAAGCTCTACGAATTCGCTAAATAATATCCTTCCTAGTTGTGTCCCGTTGAGCAAAAACAATATTTTTCAAGCATCCCCACAAATAAAAATCGTTTGATGTGAGATCTGGTGAGAAAGGAGGCCATGCAACTGGGCTTCCTCGTCCGATTGACTTATAATTGTAACGGTTATTCAAAAAAGCACGTACGATAAATATGTACACATTCTTTGTCTTGTAGCTAAATCAACATTTTCTAATAATCTTGGTAAGTGATCTTTTAGCAGCTCTAAGTAGCTGTGTCTTTCATCGCTTTGTTCAGAAAAAGTAAAGACCAATTAAGTAACCATTTACAATTTTACACCATACATCTGAAATTATTTCATCGGACAAATAATGACAACTGTATATATTACTGGGATTTGACCTTAAAACTTATTTAACAATGATGTGATAGGGATGATACCTTAGACCATACTGCTACACCATTTATAAACTGGGACCATTTATAGTACACGTCGTTTATTTCCGGGTAACGCTAAAAGTAAATTTTTTGCGGCTTCTCTGCCATTCAAAATGTCACCAAATAGTTATCATGCATAGAAAACTCATAAATCTGAATGAACACCATCTGAGTACTTTTTAAACATTAAAAGAAAATTCGTGATCTTTTCCTATCCCGTGTCACAATAGGGTTTTTCGTTTTAAATATCACCTTGACTTTCAAACGATCTTGACAATTGTTAAAGATATTTCAAACGATTATTATGCACAGTAAACCTCTCAAATTTGAATCAACTGCTTGTCAGTGCTTTTTAAATATTTAACCTTTAATTGACCTTCGCAAGGTCAAAGTAACAAACTTTGAAATATTACTTCAAACGTAATATTTTCCACTCTTTCGAATCCGGTGTCAAAAATACGGGTTTCCATTAAAAAAAATTACCAACAAATGACCTTAAAAATTGACCTGAAGGTCAATGGAATTAGTACAGATAAATGACCCCCATAAACCATTTTTTTTTTGTAGCCGTCGTTAGGAGATATTTGAATCCGTCGATTAAAATGGGTCACCTTGAATATTAACAGGTTCGCGAAGGTTTTCGTGTGCCTTAATCTTTCACATGTTATTTTGGCTTATGTTCACAATATTTAAATGTCCACAGAAAATTTTGATCAAATTCAAGAAACATGGGCAAAATTCGAACTAACCGAGCAAAGAGCATAATCTTGGACGGGATGCAATGTGGATTTTTTGACATATGGTTTCAGGCGATTTATTGAAAAAAACTATGCCGTCACCATGGACAAACAATTAAATTCGCAAATTTAAAAAACGTATTAAAAATATTTGATTTGTGTGTGCCACTTCTTATAAGTTTGGCCTCCTTGTTTGAAGTTGCTGCATGAAATTATCAGTGGAAGTAGTTCTTTGGAATTTTAGGAGTATGGATCACATAATAATTTCATGGGCAGTCTGGGACTCGCGCCATAAACTACGTATGCTCAACTTGCATTTTAGGCTTTGACTGACCTTAGAGCTTTTAAAGTCTTGTTTATGCATCTCAACATGTCGTTAGTTTAAAGATTATACTGTAGCTTGAGTTTTATATAGCACATGATTTTTGTAGGAGCAGGACAGCCTCTATAGCAAGAACGTTTACTAAAATGTTTATTAACAAAAAACTATTAACTATTTTTGACCACAAAGAGACCATTCTCGCAGAAAAATTATGTTGTAAATAATTCAAAACAACGAAAAGCGGGCATAAATTCGATTTACAATGAGAACAATAATTTTACTGTAAATGGAATTTATGCACGCTAGTCATGTTCATGAATTAGTCGTAAAATATTTTTTCTGAGGATAACGATTCTGTGGATGAAACCATTTAAATAATTATACAATTTTTGGTAAAAATTGTTTTCATTTCTACCTATTAGTGAATAGTTTATTCGTTTTATTCAAATACAGCTATATAAATTAAACTTGAATAAAAATTGTACAAATATTTACTTATTTGAAAATTTTGTCTCCAATTAAGAGTCATTTCGGGCACTATGCCAGACGAAACGAGAAACAACTACATATTGGCAAATTTCTAAATGCTCATTTCATCAAATTTGTATATACCACATACGATGGTATACCGAAAACAAAATAAAATCAAAACATGACCATTACAAATTACGTTACACTACATACTAAAAATTTCTTTGGTATTTACAGAACAAAAAAACGTGAATTAAACAAAAAGAGCAAACGGAAGACTTATTAGCCCCATATACAGAGTGTATCGATCCGATTCGAATTATGCTGACTCAACTCGAGTAATAAGAGCTAAACAAAATAAAAAATAATGAAAACAAGAGTTTTGTATACAGGCATGGTGAAAACTTTGGCAAACACATATCATAAATCAACATTTTTAATGTTACAATTTTTCGATGTGTTATGTTAGCAACGCGCCTAATAACCGAAAATTCGAGCACCCCAAACTAATGCACGCATACATAAGTATAAGCCAAGCGTAATCAGTTTCATTCAATCAAATTAATAAACCAAAAAAATAAAAGAATTACAATTCTTATATACACAATAAAAATAAATAAAATATTCAAGTTTGTTATTTAAGTTAGTTGGTTAAGAAGCAGCACACCATCAAGTCGAATATTATGTTTCTGCTTATTGCTATATATACTTATATACGCCAAAACATATGTGTAGTGTAGTTTCGGGGCGACACAAGAAATAAGTTAAAGACGCGAAATACATACATTCACACATTCACACATAAAAATATAAAATACAAATAAGACAAGACACAAACGAAATTCTTGTTGACGGTTGTTTATTGTGTTCCGCGGCAATTTCTTCAGTCAAATAACGCATCGCCAGTACGATTCATGTTCGCGTGATTTCATCTCGTTTGCATTTTAAAATTATAAAAATTAATTAATAGTGTTTCTTGTTTTGTATATATTATAGTATTCCAAAATAGATTAATTAATTAAACAACGGATTTTAAAAATTCTAAAAATGTAGCAGATTTAAATAAACAAAAAAAAAATGTTTTTTTTTTTGAGTGATTTTTGTTATGTACCAATATTTTGAGTGATTTTTGTGATTATAAAGTGCATTTAATATATAAATTAAATACAAATATGAGTGAAATTTTATAAAATTTGCAGCAAAGTGTATTAAAGAAAAAAATTCAAATTCAAATTTTATATTAATTAGTGAATTATTGTCTGTGTGTGCGTCTAAAGTGAAAATTATGGAACGTGCAACGTTGGATTCGTTACGATTTACATTTCAACGTGTGCTAATTCCGATCGTGGTAATAATAGGATGTGCAGGAAATGCAATCAGTGTAGTTGTACTCACCAGGTAAGAGAGATCATAAATTCGGGGGAGGGATTTTTTTAATTTAGTTTCAGTTAATAAAACACAAAATCATAATAATTCGATTTATTTATAGAATTCAATGACATTAACAAAAAAAAATTTTTGTTTTACTTTTATTTTAATGAATTTGACGTATAAATAAAAACACAGATTTTTTTTGTTTTGTTTACTACCGGGTGATCTTTAAGAGAAATGCTTGAGCTAAAAATTGTTGTCTGTATATTTTTGTAGATTTCAAGTGGTTTGTTATTTTTAGAAAGCGCAGTAGATACATACGTCAGCTTTATTTATATAATACCCCAACAATTTATTCGACTTGGAATTACCAAGAGTTTATATAGTTAAGTATTCTGTCTTACAAAATCATAAAGCGATAAAAAGTATTTTTGTTCTCCTCTATATCATCATCATGTGGTCAATGTTTTCGTAAGAATTATATTTTTGTGTTTTGTTGTCGAAATTTATGATGTGCTCTCTGTTAACTCATTTAAATAATTATTTTCACAATTCTCAATGCTCAGGGCCGACGATCTTACAAATTAAATTTCCTAAATTCCATTAAAGTCGAAACTACTTATGTACAGTTTCAGTTTGTTTGGCAATGTTTTGGTGACCCAGTTAATTTGAGTGAAATTTAACTAATTTGAAATTGGATGGATTAACACGCATTATCCAGTGAATAAAATTTGACTAGTATTAAATAAATCAATCTTTTAGGATTAAATCATTAAATTACAAAAACATTGAGTGAAATTTGTATCAAATTTTATTTCAATTTTTATCGATTTCTACCTACATCACGGTGTCACGGTTGTTAGGTCTCATAATTATTAAATTTTCTTATATAAAGCAGTTCAATAAATAGACTAATCAGGGTAATCGTAGTAACTGTTGCAGTTCAGCAGCCGGTTCATTTTCTTGATTTTATGTTTTTATTACATTCTTGACTACCCGATTCATAAATGTTCAGGGGTATGACAAACGACCGATAGGACCACATCTAAGTTCGAATTTGCAGAATTGTGAATGAGAAATGTCCGAGTATACGCTTGAGGTGTAAAATTTGATTACTTCATTCTGGTGAAATTCAGAAAATAAAAGTCGACGAAGAACTTGCGATCCGAAATAGTCAGATCAGAAATAATTTCCATAAGGATCACCTTTTTTGCAACTACATATAAATACCGCGATTTAGACTTTGACTTGTACTCTAGAGGGTTGTATACATGATTATCAGGTATAGCTAACCCATAATTTCTTTTAAGGCCTGAGGACGAGCTCGTGATAATTTTACATGTGACTTTCCAACACAAATTTCTAATTCCGATTGCCTATAAAGGATTGTAGAAAACCATCTGAGAACCAGAGTGAAAAGGCGTACGTGTTCGTACCGCACCGGTACCTTTATTAAGGATTGCGAGCCTGGCACGATAATTTGATGCTTATGATCACTCGAATTTCTTAATCGGTTGGCATCCATTCTTCGGTTTTTATCATGTTTCATTATGAGTTCGTATTTTAAGAATTTGGTTAAAAACGCCGGACATTTTATTCTATCCGACGTAATTACTCAAAAGTTGTTTAGTTCGATGTAGGCATGAGATATACGATCGATGTCATTTAGATGTCAAGTCAATTTATTAAATGTGAACCCTTATTTTTGACTCCGGAAATAGAAAGAGCGCATAATTTTACGCCCGAGTACGTATTTTCCATAGCCAACAAGGCCAAAATTTAAGCTTAATATCACCGTGAATAGCATTCTCCATTCTAAGTTTACAGTTTCATTTATTAAAAAAATTGGTTTCTGGTGGCCTTGGAAGGTGAAAATTGAACATCTGAAATAATTATAGAACATAGACTTTTGGCTTGAATTTTGACCTTCAGATAACCTTGGGAAGTCAAGAAAAATACATATTCGGGCGTAAAATTGTGCGCTCTTTTTCACTCTTTGTTCCTCTTTAAAAAATTGACTTGACCTCTAAATTATCTTGTTCCTAAGCCTTAAGGGCAGGGTCAAGGCCATTAATCGATGTCCCCATTAAAAATAGACCACCATGTACATATATCCATATCCCATATATGTAGATGTGATTGACCACAATGTTTGAATAAATGATTTTGCGAAGAATACAATGGGTGAAATACTGTTCATATTGCGAGAAACGGAGTTCGACCGTTTCATATGTTACTGTTAAATATGCGTGATCGGTTTCGTCTGGAGTAGTTTGCATGTGTTGCAACGTTATATGCTCAGGCATAAATTATGAATACTGATTAAACATTAAGAGGACGCTGTTAAGACGTTTTGCCATGGTAAACAATTGTTTCGAGGTATTTATTGGAGAGGAACCTAACTCAAAAATAGTTAATTTGACTACAAGAGCTACACTATATCGCTTATTTTCGCCCGGACCACATTTTTCGTATAATGGGATTCGCATAATTTTCCATCGAAGGATGAAATTTTGGATTTTCAATATTCTCAAAAATATGTCCGCCCCAATTATCAAGTTAATGACTTCCAGCTTGTGAAACCTAGGGTAACAACGTAATTTCACGATTTCGACGAAGCATTCATTAGTTTTCTCGAGTTGAATATCTACGTTGATGTCACCGATGATAAGGACGAACATCTCTTGTAGTTTTCGTTCTAAGCTGATTATGAACACGTTAACTGAATGGAACATTTATAGATTAGGTACATTTTGTTAAGTTATGTTAAGTTTTCGGTAACCGAAATCAACATTTTATTATAAATACTAATTCGCTGGTTAGCTGTGATACTAAATATTTCAGAACTTTTTGAAAATTGTGTTCATGAAATATAGGTATGCAGGTGACTTTTACATGGCCACCATTTCGGCATTTTCCGTTTAAGTTCTCATTTTATCGTGTACCCATATTCTTTGCCGTTCAAACAATGTATTATTCACCGCTCTATGCAAAATAGGCCCGGATTACTGCAAACAAACGTAGGTAATGCGAAAGCCTGATATCGAAATTATGGCCCTCATATGTATATCAAAACGTAAAATTTTCCGTTCGAAAGTTTCAATAAGTTTTGTTTCAATTGATGTGTATGAGGAAATAAAAAATATTAACCATTTAAAATCCATTTAAATGTATTGTTCCAGATTCTGCTCACTATTTACCAATTTTGGTCAAATCCCAAAAAAAAAAAATCAAGTGGATTGATAATGAAAACTAAATTAAAAATTCGACAGAAATTAACATTAATGGATTTAATTATTGTATTGCGTCAAATTTTATTAAATTGAAGAGATAAATTAAAACGTTTAGAAAGTGGATGACTTTAATTTTTTAATATTTATTCAAACCAATTTATTCAAACTCCATTCAGAGCTTTATCTTCTCTGACAAGGCACAGCTACAGTATAATATTACTACTTATCTTGGTCAAAGGTAAACTATAGTTTTTGGATAAACCGTCTCCCTAGAGAAGAATCAAAATTAATTAATGTAGGAAATGTTTTCAGTAAGAGGCCCTTCTTTAAAGTAAGTTTATTTCTCAAACCGCTCTGGCCGTCGCCATTATATATTAAATAGAATACAATATTAATTGTTTCAGGGTAAACAACTAAATGAAATTGTAGTTTTCAATCGCTATCATATAAAGCAAAACCAATGGTCGAAGTTTTAAAAAATTGTAAGAAGATGATCGATAACATAATGCCTCAGTTTTTTTTTCTAAATTTTATACTTTCCATTTTAAGTCTAAATTATTCTATTCACCGCCAATCGGTTAACGAAAAGTTTCCTCGCAAGATTATTTTTCAATTTAGTTTTCATTTAACACTCAACAAGAAGAAATTTCTTGTTCTAAACTTTTTCAGAATTTTCAAATCTGTATTCGATCTATATTTTGAAGCTTTGCTATTGACTCTTGTAAATTGATCAAAAATTTAGATTTTTGCGCATTTCTCTTATTGAATTAAATTCACTTGCTCCATTGGAAATTGTAATCTCAAGTTCCAGTTTTAATTATTTAAAATCCAAATTTAACTTTGAGTTATTCTTTTTAATTATCAAAATATGAAAACTTTGGTTAAAAAAGTAAAACTGATCTATATCAAAATTTTTTTTTTAGATTACTTTCCAGCTGCTAATTTTCAATGTAATCACCCAATTTGACAGTTATCTCACTTGCCAATTTTATAATGCAATATATTCAAAATTTGAAAATTTGATTAGGATTTTGAATCGGTTTAAAATATCCTATGCAAAAGTTGAGATTTTAAATGTTAAATTGATTTAAAGTAGCTTTCTGAAATTACAAAATTTGTAAAATTTACATAGCCAATTTTTATAAATTTTCTTATTCCTAAATTTTATTTTTTTACTTTAAATTTAGCTCCGAAATTCTTGCGGATCTATGTCGGATATCGATCTCAATTTAGAATGAATCTTAACAAATTTCTTGGTATAAATTTCTTAGTTAACATTTGAAAACCAATTTTTGATTTGTTTTCTTGTTTGAGATACATCAAAAATTGAAAATTATGAAAGATTATGAGAAATCATAAGAAATTTTTAAAAATTGTGTTAGTTCATAACTGATCAGTCATTCATATTGATCCAGCTTCGTGACGATGATACAGTTTTAAACTTCATGCTGCTAATTCCAATTCAATAAAATTGAGTAGCGTAACTACAAATTTCTCTTATTTCTTCCTATTGTCTAGACTCGCATTAATTAAAAGTATCTGATTTCGAAAGAATATGACACGTAATATCTTACAACTCAATGCTCCGAAGATTTTACAATATTTCGATAAAAAGCATCACAAATTTCGAAAATAATTTTAAAAATATCAAGAATTTTGAAATAATTTTAAAAATGACGAATTTTTAAGGTATCTTGAATATTCTCGAAAGCTCTCAAATAACGAATTATCCGTAAGCTGTGTTAAAATCTTCTAAATTAGTTTTAAGTTTCATAATTGATTTAAACAATTTTGTGTCTTAACTTAACTTTTAAAGTTGATCCTTTTTCATACTTTTAGGTTTTTACTAAAATGTTTTATGTATTTCTAAAAAATCAAGAAATTTTTTTAACCAAACAATTTTACTCAGAAATATGATATAACAAGGGGTGACGTAATTTTGGCTAAAATTTAGAATATTTGTTTTCAAAACTAATCATCAATCATCAAAAGTTTTTAGTTTTAAGAGGTTTTCAACCCAAACCATTTTACTATGAAACTTGATATTATAAAGGAAAGTGGTATTTTCTGATAAATTTAGAATATTTGTTTTTAATGAGCTTTAAGCTTGATTATTAATTTATACCTTTTGGGTTTGAACTTTGCTTTGTTAAAATATTTTATGAACATAAATTATGTATTTGCAAAAAAATGTTGAACTTTTAGTTTTAGGAGCTTTCACGAATCGAAGCTTTTTCAATCCCCAAATCATTTACTTTTTATTCTGAAATTTGATAGTTTAAAGGAAGCTGGAATTTTGTAATAAATTTAGAGTATTTGTTTTCAATAAGCTTTAAGCTTAACAATTAATTCATAATTTTGGGTTTGAACTTAACAATTTTGACATTTTTAATAAAATGTTTTAAGAGCATATATTAGGTATTTGAAAAAATTGTGAAGAGCTATAGTTTTAAGAGGTTACACTTATCGAAGTTTTTACTTCGAAATTTGATATTACAAGGAATGACGTAATTTTGGGTAGGGTTTAGAATATTTGGGCTCAATGTAAATTATTAAGAGCTTTTAGTAGAGCTTTTCAAACCAAACCATTTGACTTTCAAATTTGATTTATAAATGAAGGTGGTATTTTGGGAAAAATTTAAAGTATTTGCTTTCAATGAGCTTTAAGCTCGATAATTTATTTATTTATTAAAAAATTCTGTTTTTCGTTAAAATGTTTTATGAGCATGAATCATGAAAGTATTTGCATGAAATGTTAAGCTTTTTAGTTTAAGAGCTTTCACGTATCGAAGCTTTTCAACTCCAATCATTTTACTCTGAAATTTGATATTACAAAGAGTATTTTTGGAAACAATTCAGAATATTTGCTCTCAATGTATATAAACATCCTTTATCCAAAACGTGTTTCCATCGGCCATCGTTCAAGTAGATGAAACAGAACGTGATTCAATTGAATGGCATCAAATAAAACGAAACATCTTGCAACTCTATGCTATGACGATTTCTAAATATATCAATAAAGCATCACAAATTTCGAATATAATTTGAAAAATATCAAGAATTTCGAAATAATTCCAAAAATGTCGAATTTTCAAAGTATCTTGAATATTCTTGAAAGTTCTCAAATATCAAATTATCCGTAACTATGTAAAACCATAGGAAATCCTAAGCGTGCTAATCACCGTCATGTACAACGTAAATAACCTGGGCATTCTTGAATAATTTCAAACAATCTACAGGAAAACAGAGAAATATCGAAATTTTGGCATAATTGCAAAAAATCTTTTAAATATCACCATTTAGATTTAGGTGTGTAACTCTGCAAGTTCTTAGAACTCAAAGCTAAAAGCAGAAGCTTGCCTTACAAAATCCGAATAAATTCGAAAACCTTTAAAAATCTCAAATAACCCTAGGAATGTCGAAAAACTTAAGAAACCTAGAATAAACCACGGAACAACTACCCCAGACAAATTCGAAAAATATCTTTATTAAATGAATGTCAATTGATCTCGAACAATTTCAGTAATACCGAAAAATCCGGATATTAATGATTAATATCGGAAAGACTGAAAAAAATCTAGAAAAACCACGAAAATTTTGAATAATTCCGAAACTTCGTTTAAACATGGAATTATTGGTCAGCTAACTTAATGTTACTAAGGTCAACAAAACGATAAGCTGTAAGAATAGAACCCCCGGATCTTATCAGGTAAATGTTTAAATATCGAACAATCGTATTATTCGAATAGGCTTTAAAATTCCCAAATAACATCGAACTATCAAATACACCCTACTACAATCTCAAACATACTCGAATAATCTCGAAATCTCAAATAACCTGACTGTTTCGTTACACTAAATCACCAATTAAGTCTCACACATCACGCATCCCATTTCCGTGATAAACTTCAAAAATCTCGAGAAATTTTAATAAGTGATCAAAAATTGAAACCTGAGACAAGCGGATATGGAATCGGGAAGCGAGAATTTACAAAATCAGAAGAACCTCACTAAAAAAACCCAAAACAAAAAAACACCATTACTAGTTGCAAAATTAAGTTGGGCATTTGCATTTTCCTTGTATTTAAAGTAGTTTTTCAAAATAAACCTGTAAATTTCATTTTTATTTATCGTTTAGTGGTAATCAAAAAAATCCACTAAATGAGAAACAATAAATGAGACTGACTGGTTTGGCTCAAGTGAGGGAAACAAGAATTTATTTACAGTCGCGGTTATGTATTTTGCCAGTTTCTTCTTGATTTTTATGAACATCACAATGATATATCGCAAGCTACTAACACCAGCAGATTACTATAAGCTACCTTTTTCAAAAGAAATTTTATCTGTTGGCGAATCAAATTCAACCTTTTTATCAAAACTTGATTTGCAAAAGTTGAATTTGTTTCGCTAAAGGCTCAATTTGGTTAGTAAAAGGTTGAATTCTAAATGCCAAAGGGTAAACTTGGAGTTACACAAAACGTATAATACAAAAAATCAACCCAGCAAACACCAAAATCGATGTCGTTTGATGTCGAAAGCTTTTATTTCAAACTATTTAATAAAGTTTCTTCCAAATCCAAATATTTGGCAGAACCAAAAGCCATTTTTAATTCTATGGAGTCGGAACCGAGAAGAAATGGTTGAACCTTAATATGAGCTATTTAATCTCAAATTTGAACTAATAAAGGAAATCCCCCGCGGCTGCGGGTGCTGCGCGGGTACCCAGTTACGCTACTGTTAAAACTGTTCCTCCATGCCCATACCAGATTGACACATATGCTATAAGAAGTATTTACAAGCAATTAAATTTGCCCAACGGTATTACGATTTTTGTATTGGGCATTGAGATGAGTGGTGTCCGCTCATTAGTATTATTAACAAACGAGCTTTTCTTAAGACTCTCAATATACAGAATATGCGAGGGCCTACTCTAAGGTGCGAAGCTACCATCGCCGATAGAGTTCATGTATATAGCATCGCTCGAATCAAATTCCATATTTTGCGATTTTATAGAAATCGTTTATTTCATCCTGATGTCCAATATCTGATTTCTGACTGATCTCTCTAAAGTCACTATTCAGCTATAACATTCGTAATTTTAAGCACTGTGTCTTTAAAATCATAGATCATATATTGCCGACCAACATTTTATGGACCAGAAATATTTTTAATTAGAAATTTAAAGATACACCTCTTACATCTCACCACCTTCAGGTTTGAACACCATAGATATGCCGTAGAATACTGTGGTTGATTGCAGGCAAAGTCGCACCATAAAAATAAAAACTAATAACATTCGGTTACCGTTCGAAAAATTACAATTTGGAAACATAAAATGTGTGACACAACATGCCTTAATAAAGCTTTTGCCATCAAACTCACTGGAATGAATTTGTCAACTATTTAGAAAACAAAAACAAAATTTAGCCCAAAAAATCGATGTGAGCCAGCACAAGTAGATCTGTTACCAACCTCAATGCATGAAATTTGCAGAAAAAAGCAAAGTCTTATAAGGGATGGGAAAATTTTTGAACTTTTGATGTTTCTTCAAATCGGGGAAAAATTAAATTCTAATTGTCATAAAAAATTTTATAGTTTTTTTTGTATGAAGAAATGAAATACTGTCAGGATTAAAAATTTAATAAAAAAGCAGATTTAGACAGGCAAGAACGAAAGGTTTACCCAATAAGTGGTGAAAATTAAAAAATTTAGATTATTTATAAATTTTAGAATGAGAGAATTTGTTAAATTTTATAATTTTGAAAATTTAGAAATTCAAAAATTTTATATTTGTAGATTTTGATGGCGATTTTAATTTGGAAAATTTAAAACTCAATTTGTAGGATTTAGTCCAAAATTAGAATGAGAAAATTGAAAAGATATTCTGTTTGGTGTTCTAATTTATAAAATTAATTAATCAAGAGCAAGTTTTGAATCTAAACAAAATTATAAACTATAACGGTCAGAATGTTGAGGTTAAAACAATTAATTAATAAAGCAATTCGCTGATACTAAAATTTTAGCGTTTTCAAAATTTATAAAGGTTCAAAAATGGATGGTCTTACAAAATTTAGTAAATCGAAAAATATAGAATTCTAAACTTCATGAGTTGGTAATGTAAAATGTTTAGAAGTCTAAAGGCTATAGTATTAAGGAATAAGAAATTCCTGGAATTTTTGCTTGTTACCAATATTTCATTTCGTATTCAATTTCCAATTAAGGAATTTAGTAAAATTGTTAATTCGTTATTAAATTTCGAATTTTGGAAAGTTAAAAAATTTGGAAAGACGGGAAATTTTACAAATTAATAATCCTGAATAATACAAAATGGAATGGAAAATTTAGAATAGGAAAATTTAAAATTCTGAAAAATACGTTTTTTGACATTTAGAATTTTCAACTATTTCTGGTGATTTCTTCTTGTGGTAAAAACGATGAACCATCTATTTATTAGGTGTACACGTAGAAACTTGGCATTTTTTGGTCAAATTCAACTTTATTAAAACATACTTTTACAAAGATTAATAATCGAAATATTTGCCATTACTATCTATGGTCTTTTACCATTTATCGGATAGGGGATGTATGCATTTGCGATAGAATAGTCATCGAGCCATTTTCGCACATCTTCAAATTTCGTAAACCGCTGCTCTTTGAAGTGTGACGACATCGATCTGAAAAACTGGTAATCAGAGGGTGCCAAGTCTAGAGAATACAAATCATGCTGTACAGCCTCCAAGCCTAAGGAAATGATAAGTTCCTGGGTTGATTTATGTGTTTTTTGTATGTGGATAAGTGTTATCTTGCCGTGGTCTTTTTTCCTCCAGAACATCACTTAATTTGATCAATTGGGCCTGGTAATGTTCAGCTGTAATAGTTTGACCAGGTTCCAGAAGGTATGATGGTTGGCCTGGTTCAACCCATGATTTTCTTCGTTTAGGATTGTCGTGCAAAATCTCCTTCTTTTGTACCGAGAAAGCAAATTCATGCAGATGTGAACTCTTCGGTTGATGTTTTCTTCGGTCAGTTTATGAGGAACCCGTTTTCCTTCCATCTGTATCTCTACCATTGCTTGCAATCGAAGTGATATTGCTTGGTGAGTAACTCCCAACTGTTCTGCAAGCTCTTTTTGATTTTGACACGGATTTTTATCCAGTAAAATTTTAAGTTCTTCGTCTTGAAATATTTTTACTGCAGCTGGACGTGGATCGTCCTCAAGGCTCAAATTCCCATCACGAAATCTTGTAAACCACTTTTTTACTGTTGAAAGTCGAATTAATTAATTCCATAAGTTGAGCAGCATTTTTTTTTCATTTGAAAATAGAATAGAATGTAATGGCTTAAATAATGCTTATCGACATCCATCTCTTAAAATTGATTCATACGGAATGGCAGCTTATAAATGACTGACAATTATGTCATTAAAACAATAATAACTAAGCTATAGTTCAAGTATATTTTTAATGCAACCAACTTCAGTACCGAGTTTCTACTTGCACACCTAATACGGAAAAGAAGAGGAGGAGAAGCGGAAAAATTATCAAAATGCTTAGAAAAAGTAGAAACGTATTTGTCAGCTTCGATTATTGAAATTCATTCGCTTATAGGAGAATGAATTGAAAAATAGTCAATTTCAGCACAACATCTCCTAGTATATCAAGAAACTGTTTCAGCGCACTAGAATTAGTTATATTCTTAATTTATATTATTATGAGTATTTTGAAAGGTTAATTTATGGAGAGATTAGATATTAGAGTGGCGTTACAGAATTCTACCTTTAAACAAACATTTTGCTCGGGAATATCTGACGGTGCACTATAGGAATTGCGATTTCTTGACGGTTGGTAGCCTCTACAGTTTTTCCCCTTGGGAATTGTCACCCGCAAAAAAAAATGCTCAGCTTCTCGCAATTGAGACCCTCATCACTTGTATGAGAGATTATCGATTAGAACTTGTTGCTCTCCAAGAACCTTGACGGTCTAAAAGTGATGCCTGTTCATGAGCAAAAATATTTGGGATTTTGAAATTATTTGCAAAATGTTTAACATCTTATCAACAATTTTAAAACAGAAATTTCATTTCTTCTGATTTTTCGGTTGATTACACCACTTTTCGATTAATTTCCGCCCAAACGTTTTCTATTATATTCAAACCTTTTTATAGGCCAGTCCAACACATTGTAGACAGAACTTTTCAGGCACTACTTTCAGACTTTGGCGGTGACTATTAGTGCGACATCTTGCTGTAGAATTCAGTCCCCAGAATGAAGTTATCGCCATGAACCCACGCATGATAATTTAAAATGTCAAGATCAATACTCTTGTCAATCTTCTAGGGCAACAAAACTAGGTCTCCAATATCATTACGGGAAATGGAGTGGGGTGTTTCCAGAATGATATGAAAGAGTTTGGTAATCCGGACCCTATTAAAGTAAACCGAACGTTTCCAGCCGAAAGTAAAAAGTCGCTAATGCAGATTACGCTATTAAAATTCCAGCCGAAATTTTACAGAATAGACGGATTGCATTAAAAATATCCGTACAATAAATAGTTAAAAAAATAAAAAATCCTGGAAAAGGCCATTTTTACAAAAATTATTTTAATTCGTTTTATACCTCAGAGGATGGGGCTACCCCAAACCCCCCGCATTGACAATTTCATCAAATTTTAGCATTCTTATAAATTAGAAAATAAAAAATTCCTTAAAGAAGCTTAAAATCGGTCTTCCGATTTATTTTTTATTTTTTGGAATTTTATTTTTGACAATATGTCCAATTCTCATATGATTTTTCAATAGCTATCGTTGGAAATAAATTCAGTTCAAGTTTCCCGTCGGGAATCTTGGAAAATTCGTAAACCGGAAACCGTTTAATTTGACTAGCGTACAGCACGGTGAGAAAATTCCAGAGAATTACTTCCTGCTGTCGAAAATGTAAATTTCCGTAGAATGAGCTATTTGAAATTCATCGTCAGTATGTAGTAAAAATCGATGGTTCAAAATCAATGTTGGATCAAATTTTGTTGTTGCTTCGTATATAAATTTTGATCTGATCCGGATCACTATGCGTCAAGAAATGCAGTATTATTCACATGGTGAAACACTTATTGGCCTACCCTTTATTTGTGACGGGAAGCATTATTTGTGGCAGTAGGAATTATTGATTCAGGTCAAATCGGTTTAAATTGTTGGTACTTATGTTCATGATAGGGAAATTATTGAATTCAAATTGACATTTTTTTAGAATCGCATGTTGTTCAATAACTTTTTAAATGCGGCAAAAAATGATTTTTCATTGCTTTGATAATAAACTAGGTTAAACTACCCAGCCATGAGCCATGTGCCAGTGATAAGTTCCTCTAAAATATGTTTGTAAATACCATCTATTTACTATTGTATTATAGAAATATTTCTTTAGAGGGAAATCCCCCAATTAAATTTTTACTTTTCCCAACTGAAACGAAGTTATGAGGGGTAAGTATTGAAATCGCGGAAAAAAATTAGTTCCAGACTTTCACATTTTCCGACTAATTAGGTTACTAATTACCAGAACTTCAACTAGTCAATTTGAAGAATGTCGTATCCGTCTTTCCGTCCTTCCAGTCATTCACTTTTGTTATTTCGTCGATCGAATCGATCGACAGTCACGACGACTCTGTATTGCGTTTTTGTTTTATCATTTGATATCAACAATAAGAAAAACGAAAAGGCAACACAGAGTCGTGTCGATTGTCGATCGACTCGACAATCATAATAGTGGTGATTGATATTTTACTAATAAGTAGTTTGTGTTAAAATTTAGATCCATTGGAGTCTAGAATAGAGGGGGTTATAGTGGAGGAAAAAACTCTTAGAATACATTAAACTAAATGTTTCCAACTAATTATAATTTTAGATATTTGTCGCTAGGAAGATTACTGGTTTCGTAACATTAGCATCTAAATTTCCAGAATTCATATTTTAAAAATATGCTTTTCATGTACATTTTGGGTTGGAATTTGTCCTGGAACATTTACCACACATTTCCTCAAAAATCACTGCCATATTTTATAAAAGAGACACTTTCGATGTACATCTATTTGGAAAACTGTAATTATTCAACCAATAGAAACAGGCCAATACCTAAATTAGTTTTTGTAGACAGTATCAATAAATAGCACCACCAGAGCTGGATCTTATAAGCCCCCATAGTTAAACAGCAAACACCTTGCTAAAACAAAATCAAAACTAAACACAACAACATTTCACTAAATTTCGACTATGCACTTTACATTTTTAACTTTGGACTAACCAAAAGGTTGCTAGTCAGGCTATCTTTTGTATTAGGCTCAATCGAATTTTCATTTTCGGCACAATCACCTAACTATACTATAGTCATTCGTTTAATTTTATTTATTTCATTTATAGGAAATTAATTTGAGACCAAAGAATTTTATTTGGTCTCTTATTAATTTGTAACAAATCGAAATAAAGTGACGGTTACAGAAACACGCATTTCATATTAAATTAAATTGGATTATTCACAACACACAATCTAAGCATACAATTAGTGTCGATTGTTAAGATTTTACTAAACAAAAGTCATCGTATTTTGTACTATGCTAATGGTTGGTATTACGGAATTGAATAAGCCATTTTTATACAGTAATTATTGCTTTGTATATAGCTGCCAAATTATAAGTCACGTGATTTCAGGAAAATAAAAACAGTTGTGTTTCATCTGCTGTTTCTTGGAAAGTTTATGCTTATATCACACAGACTTTAATTCGGTTTCTGAATAGGCTCTTCCTTTAATGCTTCTTTCGTTCTGTGTCCAATATTTGAGTTGGACTGTTGGACTCACTGTGACGAAAGTTGTTCAACATGAATCATAAGTTCTAGAGTCAAATATAGTTCGAATGTCTGTAGTATGCTCTTACTATTGAAATTAACAGATGTGGGATCCTTGGAGTCTACTATACAAATAACAACCAAATAATTTTACGTTAAATGTTGAGCAAAGCTATACAAATGTATTTATTTTGATACTTAATGTGTTGCAATAATTTAGGCACACTGTACTTTAAGCTTATGCTTCATATACAAAAGAAGGCTAAAAAAAGGCTGAAATTTTAATAATGTAATGCGTTTAGAAAATTCAGTGTTAGCAGATTTAGATCCCCGTGGCAATTATATCATGATTTAATTTGAAAACAGCAAAATAATTGGTAACTCTTGCGTCTGTTTTCCGAATAATGTCCCGCGGTTAGTTCCGCCAATTTGCCAAATTTCAACTTTAATGTAACAAAAGATTACAGGATAATAAAAGCAAATGTAAGAGAATGTGAAACGCTTATTCCACCTATCTCTTTTCCCAAAGTTTTATGCAACGTTAACAACTGTACCTTAATTTTAACTTGAACATTAAACTGACCTTGATGATCATTTACTGGCCTTCTGTTTCTTTCAGAACCTATATACATTACTTTGAAGTCATATTCTCTGTGATGTGATAGTTTGAGAAATGTATGTTTCCTAAATGTTGATGAGAACAATGAGACTGCTTGCCGATTGGTTATGGTTCGACAATTGTAAATTTCGCTATTATTTTACGAACAGGATTTTGTATAATAAAATCGGGTAGGCAACCGACATTATAAGTTCAACGCGACCAAATATATTAGAACGGATCTGTAATTCGTAGCATTTAAGTCAACACGGTTGGTCTAGATTTTTAGCCGCCTCAGCTTAGTATAACCAAAACTCAGAAACCGTTTTTTTCAACTAGACCTTCAACAATTATCTAAATAGTTTTTTTCTAAATTTCGAAGCAAAGTTGTTTAATATTGTAGTTTTATTTGAAGTATACGATTGTACAAGTTTAACCACAAAGCGCATCTCAGTATTATGAGGTACAAAAAAAGTTTGTTTTCAATTTGTTTTGTTGCGAATCATGATAAACGGAAATACCTCGACCGCGTATATTTAAAATTGAGATGGTTAAAAGAATAAAACGTTTATAATTTTTAATTCGGCTTAATTACTCAGATTCTAATCGTTTTACATAAAAATCGTTTAAAGCAATTTATGCCAGTTGTTACCTTATATTATTATGGTTTTAATAACAGTACGATAATTACATGAATATATGAACACACACGTAAATATTTATATGCTAATTTTAAGCATGTTATCCTAAGTGATTATACAAGCAATTTTCATTTAATTGCCTAAGTTAGACGTGAGAAGAACTTTAACCAAAATATATCCCAAAGGAATGTATTTTATTAAACAAAATTTCGAGAATAAGTTTATTGCACTAGAACTATTTATCGCAATTACCACGCATTAGTTGATTAAACTTCACAACGCATTCATCCAATTTCGTTTATAATTTCATTAAGTTAAGTAATAAAAAAGCAACTTTACGGTACCCATAAAAAAATTTGGTATGCAAATTAGCTTATAGCCAAAATAGACGAAATACTTTAGTACAAATATGCATAAAACGTCTGCCAAACGAAAATGACTGGTTCGTTGTATTTGGATAATTTATGTATATAGGCAAAGCTTATTGGCACGATCAAATACATTTAAGTTTGCACACGTGCCATTCATTTAAATCATGCGATGAGCCTAATATTTCAATATATATTTGAATATTATAGTAACACAGATATGTTAATTTATCGTTTTATATAGATTATATGTATATATTATATTAGTTTCAGTGTTAAGTTACAGAATACTTAGAATCAAACAACAATAACGAAAAACACAAACTTAATTTCCAGAAGACCCCATTACGTCTTTCTCAAATACAACTAACTACAATTTAATAACAATTTACGAGGAGACGACCAAAAAAGCGGCTTTGACAAATTTTTATTTTAGTATGTGAAACATAATTTCAATGGTAAGCTGCATTACAATGGTAAGCTGCTTGGGTAGTTCTCGATTTTAGTATGTGAATAATTATTAACCACACACATTTTTGAGAAACCTTCTAATTTCTACTAATATTAAAATTTTGTAAATGATGACCATCTTCATTCTCACCCACGGTAAACCATCAAGAACCATTGTAATTTCGAGCCTTTAATATGATATCTATCCTTTCGAGGTTTTGTTCAATAATGACTGCACAGGCTTCGCCAGAACCTGGATCATTGAAATGTCCGCATGGAGCATTTTCGCGAAATGTCTTAAATTCAAGATCATAGCTATTACAATCATGTAAATTTTTTTTCTAATTCGAAGATTGTATGCTTCTTAATATTTTGGATAGTTGGTATGTATCTTCATTCAGTGTAGCTGTCTTGGTCACAAATAAAATAGATGCGAAGAAAGTGGTATTGTTCGCTCTTAAGTGTTAATAATGAACCTATCATATGATGAATGCCCTTGAAGTTTGAAGATAGACATGAAATTAGCTTATATTAGTTAGTTGCATACGAATGCAAATTATAAATTAATATTAAACTAAACAATAACAACAACAATCGGTTTCAAAAAGCATAAAAAAGCGTAATTAATTTAAATCAAATATTTGAACTTAATCCTAAGTAAAAAAAAAATTCAATAAAATTTATCAAGGTAAAAATTGTTTTGGGTTTTACAAAGCCAATCCTCTTAAACCTAATAACGGCTCAAACCGTTATTTTATTGGCCAACATCTGACCTTAATTTTCTTTGAGTGTATTTTAATCATGTTCATCCGCTAAAATTTTATATTGGGTTTTCCTATTGAAATATCGATTATTCGAAAACTGGCAAAATTAGATCTTATGCATGCCTAAGAAAATCGTTATCTCAAAACTCCCTTCTATCGGCAAACGTCTCACTATGATTTTCCGATAGGGCTCTGTGTGTATTTTAGTCACGTATATTATGCTGAAATTTCATATTGGGGTTACCTATTAAAATGTCGATAAGATTGAAGATAGATTCTTACGCATGTTTAAGAAAATCGATACCTCTAGACTACCTTCTTTGGTCCTATGTGTGTACTTTAACCTTTTGACGTGATAGCGTGTTAGGCCGCATGTTCAGAAAGTGAGTGACATGAAATGTTGCACATGGTTGCCCTATAACCATTTCAAGGTGGCGAGGACAGCCGCGCTGCGAAACTTTCATTTGGAGCAATTTACAAAGCTTGAACCACCATCGTAAGAGATCGGCAGATAATTTAATTTAAATTAAACATGAAGACCATTTTTTTTTTCTTAGAAATTTTAAAGTTGGGAGGAGTTTGAAATATTATTGAAAATTTTCATAAAAGTTAAATTTTGAAATTCGATACGAGTTTAATAGTTCAGTACAAATTGCAATGAGTTTCTAGGAGTTTCGAAAAATTCAAGTGTTTTAAAATTTTTAAACTTTTGTACCAGAGGAAAGGCGTCTTCCCGCATATGTTTTATATGATGGAACGATTGCTTTTTTAATTTTTGTAAATTAGAGTTTGTTAGATAGCGATTTTGCTGCCCTTATTATTTACGTGAAATTGGCCCTCCTAACTACTAACTTTACTTGTTCGGGCGACACAAATTTTAAATAATGTTATACGTATCGTTCGTTATCTCGTATAAAATCAAAGCAACCTAGATTATACAAACCCATAGTATGTTTTATAAACGAATTAGAAAAGAGTCTTCTAGAGTATGGAGCCAAAATCATGAGTCATCATTTTTTAAAAGTTTTTTATTGGTATAACTCTTCATTGTTCGCCATAGTAATCCATAGCGATGTTTTTTAACTTCAGGTTCTTCAATAACAAAATATTATAAGACATTTTTATAAAAATTTTCTACATATCTTCAACAACAACATACAAGAGGGATATCTTGGTATTAAGTAAATATTAATTGCAGAAATATTTAAAATTTAATTATGTCTAAAATACATTTTTCTAACTTTCATTTTGAAAAATACGTCAATGTTGATTCTGATGAATTAGAATAATACTTAGTTTTACTAGTGTACGTCAGATGTCTATAGTTCCGTACAGAAAAATACGATAAAAATTGTTGTAATCACAAAATTTTCACACGTTCTTCATATTTTGTGAATTTGTTTTGCTTTTCGTACAATTTTCAACAGCCATCAACTTCATCAGACCTTGTTCTTCTTAAAACACAGATACAGTGTCAACCTAAAGTCCCTGCAATGAAAACCCTCACTCCACCCATTAGACGCGTGTTTCTCTTAAATCTTCCAAAGATCTATTTAAAGTTTAAATAGAAGTTTGTTGAAACATTTTCTTTCATTCCACACAATAAGGGATGACTTTGGGAGCAGCTCAGCGGTCAAACTTTATTTGGAGATGCTATACACAACATTATGGTCATCACTCCAAACATTAAGTGGTAATGTAAACCTTGAGTAAGCCGTTTTACTACTCTCAACAATGTGACAGCTACCCCAGAGGAAGCTATACGGCAATATGACCAATTAAAGAGTTAGCAAAAGATTTTATCAGTTTCTACCGACGCTTGTAGGGAAGACAATTGTCCTGTGTAGTAAACGGAGTTAGACCATGGAGTTGCTTAAGAGGGTACCACAAGTAAGATCTTGCTCGCCGCATTGAATTGAAAGACAATTGAAAGAACTAAAAAAATGTGAGCTCATTGCTCAAATATAGTTTTGCTCAATTACCAGTTGCAACTCAACAAGGGGAACGGAGTTGAAAACAGTGTTCTTGGCATAGGATATCCTGGCTACCCTAAGCTCAAAAGGAATATAAACAAAGCTTAAGATTCGTTCGCAGAACCGCATGGACAAACTTCTGTGATCAATAGTCTCTCTATAGTCGCTAAACTTAATAGAGCGTGTAGACTTGATGCTCTACGTCTATCGGGTGGGAAATTTACTACTTCGGAAAAGGAATCGTAGGAGTTGCTTCTTTCGGTCCATTTTCCGGAGTGTACCATCGTTAACTCTGATTCTGCTCACCTTCTAGCCAATAAGAATTGCAATGGAGCTCCCGACTGAGAATTACTGGATCGGTTAATTACATTCGAAGTTCTTCGTTGAAATAGTATCTCCTTTAAACCGTACAAATCAGGTGGCCCTGATAGGATTTTTTCGGCTGAATTACAGCTTGGTTTTCCTATTATTAAGCACCACCTGCTCCACATATTCAAAGCGTGCGTTGCTTTAAGCATTGTTCCTCATGTTTGGTGCAAGAGCAACGTTGTTTTTTTTACCGAAGGCTGGCAAATCAGATTACACTGATTCCAAAACATTTCGGCCCATCAGTCTGCCCTCAACATTTCTTAAAGCATAATAAAAGCGTAAAAGTTAATTATCCACTTGGTAACATGCAACATGCTTACAGAATCTACATGAACCTGTCAGTAGGATCGAAAGATCCCTCAATAATAAAGAGTTCGTTGTGGGTACTTTCCTGGACATTGCAGGAGCCTTTGATAGTACATCGTTTTCGTCTATTACTAACGCCTGCTCAAATTTCGGTATTGATCCCACCATTGTAAGATGGATTGATTCTATGCTAAAATTCCGCACTGTTGAGGTTGACTTGGATAATGCTTCATTTTCGGTCCAAGTTGCCAAAGTTGTCCTCAGGGAGGTATGCTCTCATCCCTGCTTTGGCTTTTGGTGATTAACGATCTACTTGTGAATCTTCAGTAGTCAGGATTTGTTGCTCAAACCTGCGCTGACAATCTTGTTATCACAGTCGCTGAAAAGCACCTGAATGTGTTATCCGACTTAACATAGAATGCCTTAAACCTATATTGCGGAGTCGTGGTGCTTTGGAAAGGATTTACACGTCAATCTTTCGAAAACTGATTTGGTTATATTTACCAGGCAGCGAAATATTGATGGTCTAACTCGAGAGGCCTATTAATAGATCCGACCACGTTAAACATTTAGGTCTCTTCTTGGGCAGTAAACTTTCCTGGAATTTTTACCTTGAGTATAAACCTCAAAAATCAACTGCCATCTTTTGGCACTGTAGACGAGCCTTTGGGGAAACCTGGGGTTTAACTCCCATAATGATGTGTTGCATCTATAAATCGTTGGTTCTACCAATGTTATCTTATGATCCTTTGGTTTGGTGGCCTGTGGTTATATTAAAGGCTACAATTATTAAAATTAATGGTAAAATTATTGCTGGTAGGGCCATTACAGAAGCTATGGCATCAACTCCCCTTCTTGCCGTGGAATCAATTATATTCTTTCTACAGCTACATTCTTTCATTTTTTGCTCAGCTTGTTCTGCTGCGCTAAGGCTAATAAGGGCATAGGGATGTCGAACATATTTTGTTCAGTCCAGAAATTGATATGGATAATGATAGACTGATGTCTGAATTCAATTTCACTAAATTATATTCGGTGCTGCGACCTTTGAGAGATCAGTTGAGATCGCCGGATTTTCTTGAGAACTTGCCGGAGTGACCTGATGGCTCTCGCACCGTCAATAGTTCTGGTTATGGAGTGTACTGCTCTAAGTTTGATCTGAATTTTTCAGGCTGCCTAGGTAGGTACTGCACAGTTTTTTAAGCGGAAGCAATTACTCTTACGCTCTATATTATTGAGGCATTGAATCTCGAAAAACTTGGTTTTCTGTACAGACAGCTTTTCTGTATTGAATTCGCTGGATAATCCCGTGACTGTGTCAAAATCTATTAAGGACTGTAAATACTTTATCTGTTCAAGCAATATAGTGACGATCATGTAGGATCCTGCCCATTGTGGCATTGAGGGCAATGATATTACTGATTTTCTAGGAAAAGCCGGGACTGGGTTTAAATTTATCGGTCCCAAACCAGTTGCTTCCTTACCATTTGACTTTGTTAAGAAAGCGATCAAATATTGCGCTATAAGTGACTTAAAACAGCAATGGCTTGGTACTGGTAGCTGCCGCATTGCAAAACTTTTTATTAGTGGACCTAACTTGAGGGCCATCCACTAGGTTTCCTTTATCGCTGAAAAAGAACCAGTTGAGAGTCTTAATTGCGACTCTCACTGGTCCCGGCCATTTTAAAGTAGATGTTCAGTGCATGGGGCTTACTCATGATGCTCTATGCGAGGATTTCCTTGAAGACGATGATGACTGCATTCACTTGGTGTGCAGTTGTCCTGCTTTCAACGAAGTTAGGTTGCAATTATTTGACTCTAGGTGTATTGCTGAAGATCAGCTGTGTTGATAATCAAAAATGATCGAAAATCAAAGTCCCTTTGTCTGAATGTTTGTATGGCTGTACCCATGTGATCTCGAGAACGGCTTGTTCTATTTAGAATTTTTCTTTGCCAATCTATTTCTACGGTCAAGGCCGAGCTTTCAAAAGCTTTTGGACGGATACGTCAAGAGGGTCGGATACCTGCCATACGAATTGACTCAAAATACCTAGTTATAGAAATATTTACCAATTTTGTATATATGCTGGTTTGAAAATTGAGTTTGGGGTTGATTTGAAGGTTAAGTTAGGGGTCAATTTACGGGTTCAGTTTAAGTTGAGTTGGAGTGGAGGTGGGGCTGAATAGGATATAGTGGATTGTTGGCCAATTTTTTATATATGCTGGTTAAGGAGGTTAAGTTAGGTTCCGTTTGCGAGTTGAATTAAGGTTGAGTTGCGGTTTAGTTGGGGTTGGATTAGAATTTAATGAGCAGTTATGCAATCTTTATATACAGGGAAACCTCACTACAACGGAAATCGACGGGACCAAAAACGTTGTCCCTTAAACTGAGGATTTGTGATTTTTTTACAAAAATTTTATTGGAATTCTATATCTTATCCGATTTTGATGAAATCCAGCATTTCCGATGGAAATGGGATATTCAAATGATTTTTAGAGCTACTGGCCAAGTAGGGTGGAACTTGGCTATTCCTTAATTGATTATGATGAAATTTCACATGTGCGTTGGAAATGGGATTCTAAAATGGTTTTTGGACAAAGTTCTGGAATATGCTTAGTGAGGAGCGAACTTAGCTATTTTTTAACTGATTATGATGAAATTTGATCTGGGTGATGGAAATGGGATTCGAAAATGTTTTTTGTATAAAGTTCTCGAATATAGTAGGATAGAACTTGGGTATTCCTTAACCAATTATGATGGAATTTGCGTGTGCGGTTTCCAATCGAAATAGGATTCTAAAATGATTTTTGGATAAAGTTCTGGATTATGGCCAAATATGATGGAACTTGCCTATTTCTCAACAGATTATTTTGAAATTTGACATATGGGTTGAAAATGGGATTCTAAGATCATTTTTAGATTAATTTCTGGAACATGGCCAATGAGGACGGAACTTGACTATTTCTTGACCGATTATGATGAAATTTGATCTGAGTGATGGAAATGGGGATTCTAAAACGATTTTTGTATAAAGTTCTGGAATATAACCAAGTACGATGGAACTTGACTATTTCTTAACCGATTGTAATGAAATTTGATATGTGCATTGGAAATGGGATTCTAAAATGATTTTTGGATAATGCTCTGCAATATGAGCAAGTAAAATGGAACTTGACTGTTCCCTAGCCGATTATGATAAAATTTGACATGTGCCTAAGAAATGGGATTCTAAAATGATTTTTAAATGATTGTTTGGAATATGGCAAATTAGGGCGGAACTTGGCTATTTCTTAACGGATTTGAGTGAAATTCGACATCTGCCATGGAAATGGGCTTCTAAAGTGATTTTTGGATATAGTTCTGGAATATGGTAAAGTCAGATGGAACTTGGCTATTTGGAAATGTGATGATGGAAATTCGGTTCTAAACTGAGTTTTAGATCTAAAAATCAATTTAGATTTCCATTTCCAATGCGCAAACAAATTTCATTTATTTATTAAAAATCATTTAAAATCGCATTTCAATATTGGATTTAAAATTTAACTAAAACCGTTAAGAAATTGCCAAGTTCCACCCAAGTGGGCCATACATACATATAATTTACTAAAGTTTCAATTTGAAGTGTACTCATAAAACCTGTATCATCGCAGAAATATCTGTCCACGTCCGCTCTAATAAAGTGGCAGCTTATCTAAGTGATGTTTTCATTGGAAAATTTCAGTTGCATGCAACTTAAAAGTTTGTCCGTTGAAGTGAGGATTCCGCTAAATTGAGTGTCTGTTTAAAGTGAGTGTTTATATATATATATATATATGTACAGTGTTAAACAAATGTACACGCATTTAACGATTTGAACCAAACTTTACACATATATTGCTTAAGACTTAAGAAAGGTCAATGTTAATATCTCAAACATTCATCTCCTCATTGAGAGATGATAATCAGGTCTACAGTTACTACAGAGGAATTTCTAAAACTTCAAAAATTGAGGCGATTTTAGATGACGATATGATGGTATGCAGGTATGATGTTATATGATGGTATAATGGTATGATAGTTTGTATATAAGAATTGTGTGATGGTGATGGTGGTATGATGGTGATGATGGTATGATGGTATGATAGTATGATGGTATGCTAGTATGGTGGTATGATGGTATGATGGTGATTGTTTGATGGTATAATGGTATGTTGGTATGATGGTATGAGTGGGGCAGAGGGTTGAGATTTGGTTAGAGCTAAGTTGAGATGAAGTTGAGTTAGGATTTAGTTAGCCTGCATTGGGGTTAAGTGAGTTGTTCGGTTGAGGAATTATTTAAGAGTTGATTTGGAGTTAGGTTAAGGATTAATTTGGGGTTGATGTGATGATTGATTTGAGGGTTTGGTTGGCGGTTAATTTTGTGATTGCGGTTAGAATTATGTTGCGATTGAAATGGAAGAGAGGTGAAGGCTGAGCTGATGATTGACTTAAGAGATTCATTTCGGGATTAATGTGGGAGTTGAAATAATCAAACCTAAGTTCTGACCACCTCATGAGGTTTCAAGCCCTTTATATTTTAGTTAGTATATTTATAAAAGCTTCTATTTTAATATGGAATACTCTGCTAATTAGGTCATGTCTATCTTGTTGAGTAGAATTTTCGAAAAGTACTTCCTGGTAATGAAAAAATGTTGCTTCCCATTGTAGCGTTTGAAGGATTTTCATCTTTGTAGGTGGATAAAATTATCAGCCCTTAATTGGTGTTGTTTTGAACGTATAATAGCTAATCGTTCCGATTATATTTTGACGTATTGATCCATCCAGTATTGATTTAATAGCCCTTTGTATCTTTGCAAAGTATTGCAGTCACAGAAACTGTTTTATTAGTCTTTATTTTTCCGGTATGTGCCTCAAATTGTGGTAATAATATGTAATAACCAGCTTATCCGGTATTGAAGAGTATCATAACCTCTATGAGTTCCAAGCAGGAATCCTTTATTTTAAGTTATCTCGGCCTCGTAAAACTATATCTTGCCGTTTGAATTGCTCACCTTCAATCAATGTAACGATTCATTATTCGTCGAAGCATGTAGTTCAGCTGTAGATCTTGAATGGTACATTTTTTAACGCAGAATGCTTTAACATAATTATTACAACGATGCATTATTTGCAAAAGTGTAATAATTTCCGATTTAAGATTTTTAAATATATCTGAACACGTAGAAACTTGTAGTCCTTGGCCTTGATCATCGATAAAATAAATTTGAAGAAATGCATGCTGGTTGGCAGAATTAGGAAGTACACTTCCAAGCAAGCGTTAAACCTGCCTTGAATTTTGAATGTTGTCATGTAGCCACCTTCTTTAAAAAAAATTGTCTCCAAAAGAAATCATTTGAAACGCATTATTGTGGCCTCTAGTATTCATCAGAAATTCATTAGGCAATATAGATGAAGGGCGGTTAATATAGAATATTTGGTCGTAGTTGGATTACCTCTAATTTCACTTTTCCTTCATGGCAACAAATCTCTTTAGATTTTTTCTTTGATTTTAGGGCAGAACAAAATTCAACAATGGAAACCGCAATACAATCAGTACAGCCGTTCGTTGTTGTGTTTAGCGGTAATAGACATACATAAATACAGGCAGACCTTGACGTTTATATGTATAAAAGGTTCCACAGAGGTTTTGCTGATGCTTTGGTTAAACTACAGGTAAATACAAATAGTCGACCGAATTAACCCGACGTTCGAATTCTTAGGAGCCGGTTCTAGGAGTAATGTAAAATGGTGATAAACTATTCATGCACTGTTTTATTCACTAGATCAGAGCTTCTGCTACTCATTAATTACAAGCCAAGAAGTAATGCCCTACAGTCTGATTGTTTTATCTCCAGTGATTTAAAAACTTTTTCATCTGAATTTTTTGATTGGAGAGCTTGTTCCTCTCTGTACATTCTATATGACTCAACAGTTTGTACAATTGAACGTTAAGTCGTAAGAAATGTACTTTTCAACACCTACGAAACACGTTTGATAATCAAATTATCAATTTAAGTTTAACAGTTATATGATTGAAATTTTTGATTCAAAAGAATTTGAGAGTTCGAAATTTTTGAAATTATAAAAATTAGAAATGACACGGTTAACCGATTTTATCCCATTTTGAGAATTTCTCTCAAGAAAATGGTTTTAGCACGATCTAAATAAAACTAAATATCCGGGAAGTAGTACCCACTCGTTTCTCAAAATTTTTAATTATGCCCTCGTAAAATTAGTAAACCGGAAATTTTAATTTAGAAATCCTCGATACGCAAATAAATTAAAAGCTTTCACATGCAATTTATTTAGAGAGTGATGTCATTTTCTCGACTAATAAAACAGCTATGTTTATAATATTATGAATATAAACCAGTCAGCTGTATCGCCCACCGCGTGTAATCATTTCTAATAATCTAATATTATTCTATTTTTAGAATTCAATTTCAATGTCAAATTTTATTCTAAACCAAACAAAATCGGTTACAATATTTAATTTGATAATTGAATCTATAGACTTTGTTAATTTGTACGATTTAGTCGAATTAACGAACTATAATGTGGTTGAGGCTAATTAACTAATTGTTTATATAGTCGGACTACAGTGCAAACGGAAGTCAAAATTAATAAATAAGTTTGAAAGTAAATATTAGACCGATCGCGACTTTTCATGATCTTTTTGAACAAAAAGATAATTGTATTCTTAATCAAATGATCGTGATGATATTGATCGTGATCTTATACTTATATGCTAAACTTGATATTGATCTTCAACATGCAATTGTGTCCGCTTGTATAAATTTTTTAAATCACGACTCTACAAGGATGTAAGATCGTTTAGTTTATCGTGTACGATAAACTAAATTTTTTTTTTTAAAAATTGTTTTAAATTCGTATTAAAACATTTGAATGAGTGTTTACATGTAAAGCTTAGAAGAAAATTTTTTTCCGAAACGGAAGATTTGGAATCTTGTTAAAGGCAGTGTTCCACTTACAATGTTGAGTATTTAATATTGGGGCCCATTAACAAACACTCCCAGAGATTTGGGTAAGGTTCGGCTGTATAGGTCATATAAGCCATGGTGTTTGGCAGATTATTCAGAAGAAGTCTTTCCGAAACGGAGGATTTGAAATCTTGTTAATGTCGGTGTTCCACTTACAATGTTGAGTATTTAATATTGGGGCCCATTAAGAAGCACTGCCAGAGATTTAGGCAAGATTCAGCCGTAAAGGTCATATAAGCCAAGGTATGAGGCACATTATCCACTAGAAGTCTTTCCGAAACGGGGGATTTGGAATCCTGATAATGACCGTTTTGCACTTAAAATATTAAGGATTTTCTATTAAGAGCCCATTAACACGCGCTGCCAGGTATTTGGGCAAGGTTCGGCTATATAGGTCATATAAGCCAAGGTGTGGGGGACATTATCCAAAAGAGAATATTTCGGAATGTAGGATTTGAAATCTTGTTAATGGCAGTGTTCCTTTCTAAATACTGAGTATTTTCTATAAGGGTCCCATTAGCACTGCCAAAAATTTAGGCAAGGTTCGGCTGTATAGGTTATATAAGCCAAGGTGTTTTGCAACGAAACCACAAGAAGTTTTTTCGAAACGGACGATTTGGAATCTTGTTAATGGCAGTATTCCACTTACAATATTGAGTATTTTCTATTGGGGGCCCATTAACAAGCATTGCCAGAGATTTGCACAAGGTTCGGCTATAAAGGTATGAGCCACAATATGCAGCAGAAGTTTTTTCGAAACGGAGGATTTGAATCTAGTTAATGGCAGTGTTCCACTTACAATATTGAGTATTTTCTATTACGGGCCCATAAACAAGCACTGCCAGAGATTTAGGCAAGGTTCGTCTATATAGCTCATATAAGCCAAGGTGTGGGGGACATTATCCAAAAGAGAATATTTCGGAATGTAGGATTTGTAATTTTGTTAATGGCAGTGTTCCCTTCTCAATATTGAGTATTTTCTATAAAGGTCCCATTAGCACTGCCAGAAATTTGGGCAAGGTTTGGCTGTATAGGTCATATAAGCCAAGGTGTTTGGCAAATAATCCACTATAAGTTTTTTCGAAACGGAGGATTTGGAATCTTGCTAATGGCAGTGTTCCACTTACAATATAGAGTATTTCTAATTAAGGTCCCATTAGCACTTCCAGAGATTTTGGCAATGTTCGGCTATATAGGTCATATAAGCCATAGAGTTTGGCACATAATCCACAAAAAGTTTTTTCGAAACGGAGGATTTGTAATCTTGTTAATGGCAGTGTTCCACTTACAATGTTGAGTATTTCATATTGGAAGCCAATTAACAAGCACTGCCAGAAATTTGGCAAGGTTCGGCTGTACAGGTCATATAAGCCAAGGCATGGGGCACAATATCCAGAAAAAGTCTTTTCGAAACGGAGGATTTGGAATTTAGTTAATGGCAGTGTTCCACTTACAATATTGAGTATTTTGTATTAGGGGCCCATTAACAAGCACTGCTAGAGATTTAAACAAGGTTCGGCTATAAAGGTCATATAAGGCAAGGTATGGGGCACAATATCCACAAGAAGTCTTTTCGAAACACAGGATTTGGAATCTTGTTAATGGCAGTGTTCCCCTTACAATATTTAGCATTTAAATTTTATGCCCATTAACAAGCACTGCCAGAGATTGAGGCAAAGTTCAGCTATATATGTCATATAAGCCAATGTATGGGGCACATTATCCAGCAGAAGTTTTTTTGAAACGGAGGATTTGGAATCTTGTTAATGGCAGTGTTCCACTGACAATGTTGAGTATTTAATATTGGTGCCCATTAACAAGCACTGCCAGAGATTTGGGCGAGGTTCGGCTATATAGGTCATATAAACCAAGGTATGGGCCACATTATCCAGCAGAAGTTTTTTCGAAACGGAGGATCTGGAATCTTGTTAATGGCAGTGTTCCACTCTCAATATTGAGTATTTATTATTAGGGTCCCATTAGCACTTCCAGAGATTTGGGCAAGGTTCGGCTATACAGGTCTTTGAAGCCATGGTGTTTGGCACATTATCCACAAGAAGTTTTTTTTGAAACGGAGGATTTGGAATCTTGTTAATGGCAGTGTTCCACTTTTTTCGAATCGGAGGATTTGAAGTCTTGTTAATGGCGGTGTTCCCCTTACAATAATTAATATTAATTATTGGGGAGCATTAACAAGCACTGCCAGAGATTTGGGCAAGGTTCAGCTGTATAGGTCATATAAGCCAAGGTATGGGGCACATTATCCAGAAGAAGTCTTTTCGAAACGTAGGATTTGTAATTCTGATAATGATCGTTTTGCACTAAAAATATAGAGTATTTTCTAATTGAGGCCCATTAACAAGCACTGCCAGATATTTCTTCAAGGTTCCACTATATAGGTCATATAAGCCAAGGTGTTTGGCAAATAATCAACAAGAAGTTTTTTTCGAAACGGAGGATTTGGAATCTTGTTAATGGCAGTGTTCCACTTACAATGTTTAGTATGAAATATTGGGGCCCATTAACAAGCACTGCCAGAGATTTAAGCAAGGTTCGGATATATAGGATATACAAGCTAAGGTACGAGGCACATTATCCAGAAGAAGTCTTTTCGAAACGGAGGATTTGGAATCTAGTAATTGGCAGTGATTCCTTACAATATTGAGTATTTTCTAATGGGCGCCCATTAACAAGCTCTGCCAGAGATTTGGGCAAGGTTAGGCTGTTTAAGTCATATAAGCCAAGTTATGGGGCATATTATCCAGCAGACATTTTTTCGAATCGGAGAATTTGAAGTCTTGTTAATGGCAGTGTTCCCCTTACAATAATAAATAATTATTATTGGGGCCCATTAACAAGCACTGCCAGAGATTTGGGCAAGGTTCGGCTGTATAGGTCATATAAGCCAAGGTATAGGGCACATTATCCAGAAGAAGTCTTTTCGAAACGTAGGATTTGTAATCTTGTTATTGGCAGTGTTTCCTTACAATATTGAGTATTTTCTAATGGGCGCCCATTAACAAGCTCTGCCAGATATTTGGGCAAGGTTCGGCTGTTTAGATCATATAAGCCAAGGTATGGGGCACATTATCCAGCAGACATTTTTTCGAATCGGAGGATTTGAAATATTGTTAATAGCAGTGTTCCCCTTACAATAATTAATATTAATTATTGGGGCCCATTAACAAGCACTGCCAGAGATTTGGAATCTTGTTATTGGAAGTGTTTCCTTACAATATTTAGTATTTTCTAATGGGCGCCCATTAACAAGCTCTGCCAGAGATTTGGGCAAGGTTAGGCTGTTTAAGTCATATAAGCCAAGTTAAGGGGCATATTATCCAGCAGACATTTTTTCGAATCGGAGGATTTAAAGTCTTGTTAATGGCAGTGTTCCCCTTACAATAATTAATATTAATTATTGGGGCCCATTAACAAGCACTGCCAAAGATTTGGGCAAGTTTCGGCTGTATAGGTCATATAAGCCAAGGTATGGGGCACACAATCCAGCAGAAGTCTTTTCGAAACGTAGGATTTGTAATCTTGTTAATGGCAGTGTTCCACTTTCAATATTGAGTATTTTATATTAGGGTCCCATTAGCACTGCCAGAAATTTGGGCAAAGTTCGGCTGTATAGGTCATATAAGCCAAGGTGTTTGGCAAATAATCCACAAGAAGTTTTTTCGAAACGGAGGATTTGGAATCTTGTTAATGGCATTGTTCCACTTACAATGTTGAGTATTTCATATTGGGGCCCATTAATAAGCACTGCCAGAGATTTTGGCAAGGTTCGGCTATAAAGGATATATAAGCCAAGGTATGAGGCACATTATCCAAAAGAAGTCTTTTCGAAACTAGTATTTGGAATCTTGTTAATGGCAGTGTTCCACATACAATATTGAGTATTTTCTATTGGAAGCCAATTAACAAGTGCTGCCAGATATTTGGGCAAGGTTTGGCTGTTTATGTCAGATAAGCCAAGGTATGGGGCACATTATCCAGCAGAAAATTTTTCGAATCGGAGGATTTGAAGTCTTGTTAATGGCAGTGTTCCACTTACAATATTGAGTATTTCCTATTAGGGCCCATTAAGAATCACTGCCAGAGATTTATGCAAGGTTCGGCTTTAAAGGTCATAAAAGCCAAGGTATGGGGCACAATATCCAGATGTAGCCTTTTCGAATCGGAGGATTTGGAATCTTGTTAATGGCAGTGTTCCACTTACAATGTTGAGTATTAATTATTGGGGCCCATTAACAAGCACTGCCAAAGATTTGGGCAAGATTCGGCTATATAGGTCATATAATCCAAGGTGTGGGGCACAATATCCAGAAGAAGTTACAATGTTGAGTATTTAATATTGGGGCCGATTAACAAGCACTGCCAAAGATTTGGGCAAGGTTCGGCTGTATAGGTCATATAAGCCGAGGTACGAGCCACGTTATCCAGATAAAGTTTTTTCGAAACGGAGTATTTGTAATCTTGTTAATGTCCGTTTCGCTCTTAAAATATTGAGTATTTGCTTTTGAAGGCCCATTAACAAGCACTGCCAGGGATTTGGGCAAGGTTCGTGTACCTAGGACATATAAGCCGTGGTATGTGGCACATTATCCTAACGAATTTTTTTCGAAACGGTCGGTTTGGAATCTTATTAATGGCCGTTTAGCAATTTAAATATTTAGTATTTTCTATTTGGAGCCCATTAACAAACACTGCCAGAGATTTGAGCAAGGTTCGGCTATATATGTCATATAAGCCAAGGTATGGGGCACCTTATCCAGAAGAATTTTTTTCGGTTTTTGATGTGGCCCCTACCTTGGCTAATATAATCTATGTAGCAGAACCTTTCACAAATCTATGGGAGTGATTGTTATTTTGGCCATCATAGAAAATACTCCAAAGGTTTATTGAAAATTACTAATATATTTATATTTTAATTGGAATCTTATAGAGTTTTATTATTCGTATTGGAATTGTATACGTATATGTTTTCATTTTTTGTCAGAAACTTCACGGGCTCTAAAAATTAATACAAAATATTCTTCATATTACTATAAATTTCTTCTTTTTTTTCTTTATCATTACAGACGTCGCATGAGATGTTCGACCAACATATATTTAACCGCCTTAGCAATAGTTGACATAGTTTTTCTACTTTTCATACTGCTGCTCTCACTGCAACATCACCATGCGCTGCATCAGACGCGTTACAGCATTTATTGGAAAATGTATGGCCTGTCACATTGGATATGTGATGCGGCCGCATACACTTCAATATGGTTAACCGTAAGTTTTACATTAGAACGTTATATAGCGGTTTGTCATCCAATACGTGGACAGGTACTGTGTACCGAGTCGAGAGCGAAAAGAGTAATCGCAGGTATGTAGGTCAATATTTTTTTCTTTTTGTTGCTATAAATTCGAACGATTTTCATGCGGAATATTTTTTATTTGTTTGCAGGATGCTTTATTCTATGCTTCTTACTAACCGTTTCGACGGCATTCGAGTATCAAGTAGAAGAAGAAACACGATTTTTTACATCATCGAATAATCTTTGTCCTAATCCAAATTTAACAAGAACATCACCGGTGGAAGATCATAATGGGACAGAACCATTGATATATTTATCGAATCATAATGTAATGAAGCGTGCAATTGAGGAAGTGACAAATCCCATAATTACATACACCGAAAATAATACAAATATTGTACCGACTGGGCCAACACGAATTATAGTGGATGGTATTTCGTGTGAAGAGAGAATATATTTAGTGATAGCCCTATCTGAATTTGGTAAAAATGATTTGTACAAAACAATTTTCTATGTACTGACCACAATACTATTTGTATTTGGGCCACTCATCCTATTGGCCACATTCAATTGTTATTTAATTGCGGCCGTTCATCGTTCGCGGCGAGTACGCAAAACAATGACAAATAATTCCTCTGGCTCGGGTGGTGATTCATCGCAGCAGGAGAATAAAATTACAATAATTTTGATTGCGGTCTGTGTTCTATTCTTGTTATGCCAGAGTCCGACAGCCTTTGTGCTACTATATACGATTATTGCGAAACCAGACGAAGACAGTAATGAAATGTTAGGTAAGCATGTCGCAGGAGGGATACTTTGTGAATTTATTTTATTTTGATTTTTTTCTTTTTTGATTAGCGCTTGGAAATGTGCTCAACTTTTTGATTACCATCAATGCAGCATGCAATTTCATTCTGTATTGTTTGCTGTCCGATAAATATCGACATACAACGTGGCAGCTATTGTGCGGCACCGAACAAAAATCACAGGTTACAAAACCAATCAAATTAAAAAAGATTGAAGAGCGTACCGAACTTGAAAAGCTTTGAAAACTTTATTAATTTTTTATATATTCACATGCAAAGTACAAAAACAAAATCAGAAAATAACGTCCGTATTAATATTTATAAGTGTTTGCTAAACATTAGATATAAACAAACATTAATTATTAATAAAACATTTTTGATATTATTAGATTAAATAAAAAAATAAAAAAAAAAAAAAATGAAAGCTTCCATCAAAAGCTCTAACTTGTAATTAATTTAATATTGAAACGAATGTACAACAACAACAACACGACTAACCGAAATGCATTTAATTGTTTGGCTTTTTTTTAATAAAAGACGCATGTTACATGTATCGTGTGCGGAGCAACCCAAAAACCGCAGCATCAGTGTGCCGTCATTCATAAAACCAGCCTAATAAAAATCATTTACATATTCAGTCAGATATACATACATACATTTGATTTGGTAAGATTTTGTTGAGATTAATATACGATTAAGCTTTTAAGTAAAGTAATGCACGTATTCTAATCTGCTTCCTTCTTTAGTAGTACCGTAAATTTAGTATTATATTCATATTTAGTTTATTCATTCCAGGTCATCCAACCTTAAATAGGTTAGTAGTAGTTTGGTTTTGGTTACATTATATTTGTCTGCTATAATTTTAATTGCACTTTGCTACAGTCAAAAACGTACACCGAGTTTTTATTTTAACGCTTTATGTGGGGTCCTGTCCTGTCTACATTTTTGTAAACATTTAATTTCATTTTGATTTCTCGGTAAGAGTCGTAAAGGGTTACGTTTTATTTCTGTACTTTACAAAAAAATCGCTCAAATTTAGTCAGAAAACAGATGGACATTTATTCAATTACAAACTTCCACAACAGTTATTTGAGTAATTTTATTACTTGGAATTTTATAATAAACATACAGAATTTAATTGGTATACTTTACCAGGAGATAATTACATTAACATTCAATTAACTGATTTGTACTAAAAATTGTTTCAATGTACATACAAAAGCTCAGACAAAATTGTAATTGGAAAAAAAAATTTTGCGTTACGTTCATAAGGACACACGAAAAAGCGTTTGTGAAAATTAATTCAAACACATTTTCTTCTTGAGACTTTAGGCAACGTTTCTATCAGGATTTTCAAAGCTCTTATTGTTCAACAAAATTGTATTACAAAAGCTGTCCTCCAATGGAAAAAGTTTACTACTTGCAAGTACCTGTGAATAGATGATTCTTTTCTGCGCAACTGTATGACAAATTCGGACTGATCCCCAATGACCAAAAGTTTTAGTAACACAAGTCAATAATAACGTTATAACAGTTTACCTTGTAACGTCTACTAATGGTTTAAAGTTTATGACAATTGACAAAAGATGTGTGTATATTAGTAAAAGTGTAATGCTATATAATTATTTATACTTAGGGAAATATTTTGTGCTAAACGAAATTTTCGCGCGACCAGTCAAAATTAGATTTTTCGATTTTACAAAATTTCACTACTTTTAGAAAGTGTAGTTGGATGTTTGATGGACAATGACAGTAAATTTTGCTTCCAATTTTTTTTTTTTTTTTTTGATCCCGAATGACCTCTAAATACTCAATTTCTTTGAAATACTGAACCATAGTACCATTTAACGAGGGAGCTCTAAACGTTAAAAACTTAGTTTGGCTCGATGCTAAGATTTTGCCGGACAGAGCAATTCTGTACTCTGCTGAGTGTCTTCTGCATGAAGTCGAAGATGATATAATCGCAAATTTATCCGAATAGCGCTTGACGCCATATCCATGGCTACACATAAGAGTTGTGGGGGTGGTTATTGATACGTTAGATAGCGTTTGTGCCCGGTTGAACCACACTTCCACTTTCTGTAAGCACGCGTTTGAAGCACGTGCTGAGATCGATATTATAAACTCGGAGATTTATGTTGCTACTCTCACACTAATAATAAATATACGATGGTTTATATTTACGTTACAATAGTGGACGTTATTGGTGCCGCCACACTATCCTACTCCAGTGAACGCAGTGAACGATAGAAAGCTATCCGAAGCGAGCTGGCTTGTTGATGTTGCGACCCCCTCTTGATTTAGATTGCTCAGTGAGATTATTATGGAAATTACTTTTTTCTGAGCTGGTTTGTTTACTTCTCCGGTTTGTGTTGGGCTCTGCGTAGAGTTTGGCTTGGTTGGTATTTCAATCGATTCATCTGCTGGTTGATCAAGTTGTAGTGCTTCGATGAAACAGGGTTTAAGCCGATTTATTGAAACCGTTGATTCGATACCTTTAATTAGTAGCGTGAAATATTTTTCATTGCGTTTGGTTACCGGGTATGGTCCCTCGTATATGGAGGTTGTAATGATTGACGAACCGCGTCAGTTCGGGCCAAAACGAACTCGCATGTTGGTAGTTCTTTGAATACGAAGATTGGTTCTTTCGAATGTCGTGAAGTCGACGAAGGTTGAATGTCTTTGAATTGGCTGCGCAACTGTATGACGAATTCGGACTGATGGATATTTTTGCTGGGTTGAATGAAATCCGCTGGTAGTCGTATATGTTCTCCATAAACGAGTTCAGCTGACGAACTTTGAAAATCGTCTCGGAACGACGTTCTCCGACCGAGTAGTATTAGCGGTAACTACTTTGTCCATTGTTTTTCACCGACGCACATTATTGCGGCTTTAAAACTGCGGTGCCACCGTTCTAACATCCCGTTGCAAGCTGGATTGTAAGCGGTAGTTCGCTTGCGTAGGAATCCAAGTGATTTTGAGAGTTCGTCGAATATCGTTGCTTTGAATTGTGCGCCTCTATCGGTTACGATGCTAGTTGGTACTTCGAATCGGCTGATCCATGTTTTGATCAACACATCAGCTATGGTTTCAGCTTTAATATTCGGGATTGGAGTGGCTTCTGGCCAGCGTGTATAGCGATCGATCATTGTTAAACAATATAAGTTACCTTCGGACGGTTGTAAAGGTCCGCTGATGTCGATGTGAAGTTCATTGAATCGTTTACTGGTCAGTTCATAAGTTCCAGTCTTATTTTTGACGTGTTTTGTTATTTTGCACTTTTGGCAACGTGCACAATGTTTGACACAAGAGCGTATTTCTTGGTATATAGCTGGCGACACAAATTTTTTTTCGGATTTGTCTCGCTGTAGCGCCCATACTGGGGTAAGAGGCGTTGTGGCGCGATTCGTAAATTTGTCGTCGAAATGACTTAGGAATAAATGGGCGTTGATGTGCCGCATAGAATTTCTTTATTGGTTCCAAAAACTGGGAATTTTTCGAATGTCAATGACTCGTTTGTTTCTACCATTTTTGCGAGTTCTAGATCTTTAGACTGTTCATCAGCAATTAATGCATAGTCGATTGTACTTCCTATGTTCACTTGATCGATCCGGAAAAGTCTATCCGCGACTACGTTATTGTCTCTTGCAATGTGCCGTATATCTGCTGTATACTGTGCTACATAATCCAGGTGACGGCGTTGGCTGGGTGAGGCTTTATCGAGTTTTTGGTGTAATGCGTATGTCAATGGTTTGGGGTCGGAAAATGCGGTAAATTCTCGACCTTCAACAAAATTTGTGGTTGATAGCCGATTAAGCGGCTAGTGTTTGATAGCCGAGTAAGCGACTAAAAGCTCCCGGTCGTATGTGCTGTAACGGTTTTCAGTATTGCTTAATTTTCGGGAATAAAATAAAAGTGGTTGCCACCCTTTTTGTGAATATTGCTGTAGTATCGCTCCTACTGCTGTATTTAATGCGTCGACAAAAATAGCGAATTTGGCGTTTGGAATGGGATATGCCAGTTGAGCACAGTTTGCAAGTTTCGTCTTGCATGTTTCGAACGCTCCAGTGGATTCGTCGGTCCAGTTTATTGGTGATTTATCCTTCTTCTTACGTCCTTTTATGAATTCATATAATATCGCCTGGTCGTGTGCTGCCTTTGGTAGAAAAATTCGGTAATAATTTACCATTCCTAAAAATCGCAGAATGCCATCAGTCGTAGTTGGTCGAGGAACATTTTGGATTGCTATATGCTTATCCGGTCCCCTGCCGTTTGTGGTGATGTGAAATCTGAGAAAAGATATTTCGTTCTTTGCAAATTCGCACTTATTAAGGTTAATTACCAATCCGGCATCACTTAGACGTTGTAAGATCATACGCACGTGTTTGAGGTGTTCCTCCGTGTTTCGTGATGCAATCAGCAGATCGTCGATGTACGGAAATACGAATGGCAAGTCTTGAAATATTAAGTGTACCAATCGTTGGAACGTTCGAGCTGCGTTACGTAACCCAAATGTCATTCGGGGACACTCAAACAATCCAAAAGAAGTGATGATTGCCGTTTTTTCGATGTCTCGTTCATCTATAGGTATCTGGTGGTAGGCTCGGATAAGATCGATTTTTGAGAACATTCTACATGACTCAAGTTAGCGTGTGAAACCGGTCACACCGGTCGGGTTTTGTTATCGCATTTAAGGCTCTATAGTCGCCGCATAATCGCCAGTTACCGTCTTTCTTTCGTGCTATATGTAATGTGTTCGCCGAATTGCTCTTGGAGGGTCGGAATACTCCTTGCGCTAACCACGTTTCGATTTTGTCCTTGGCGATTTTGGTTTTGTTGGCATTTAAATGACGTACCTTGGCGTGGCACGGTTTACCAGATGTCTCAATACAATGAGTAACATTGTGCTTTATTGTGTTTAGATTTGTAGACGCGTGGGTTACTGTTTTGAATTCGCGTAGTAATCCCAGTATCTCGGGTGCCAATGCGCCGGATTTTATGGTCGTAAAGCCGTAAGACGGGATTTGAATTGTTTTCCCTTTGATATCGAGTTTTGTGATAGGTCCGATGAGTTTCTTATTCTTGATGTCGACTATAATAGACCGAAGTGTGCCAGAAAATCAGAAGAAGATCAATCACAATCACCTTCGCCAAGATAAACTGCCATGTAAGTGTCCTGCGAATAATTTAAACGTGGACGGGTTCGACGTTTCCGAATTTGTTGGTGGTATGAGAGAGACTTTAGCGCCTGTGTCGATTAGAAATTGTAACTTATTTTGATAATCGACTACGATTAGACGGCTTTTTGGTGTTTGGCTACCGCCGCTTGCCGCATGTAGCGCGGTGCCAGTTAGTCTTTTGAATTTGTTGACGGTGACAATTCGAATCGACCGAATAGTTCTTCCACCCGTTGTAATAACTCGTTGATCTGAGCTGCTAAGCTGGTTGGTATTGTTCAGTTGTCGCCTTTTGGCGCATTGAGGTAATAAATGCCAGCTGGTTTTTGCACGTCAACTATTTTGTTTGCTGTTTTTGCAAGTTTTTCCAAATTTGCGTCGTCCATAGATGATAAAATTTCCTGGTTCGGTTAATTGATTTATAGACAATGCTTCCATCTCTCTCAAAAGTTGGAATGGTTTTTTGTCGCGGAGTTGCAGTCCTGATAACAATCGATGCAGTTTGATTTTTGCCGATTCGTATAGGCGCTCGATTATTATTTTTTTTAAAGTTTCGTACTCAAGTACACATTTAACTGTTTGAGGGTCGAGGGCTGCGATGAAATGTCCATACTTAGTAGCATCGACCGAAATACCACCAATTTCGACAATTTCGAACTGTGCTTCCAATTGAATGAACCAAATTTCTTCATCGTCACTGTTGAAAGGTGCGTACTTTATTGACACGTTGTAAACATTCGTCGTTTCAACTATTTTGGGTTTCGCCCCTCCATCGCTTTCGTCGGTAACCATATTAACAGACGTCACGCGAAATGTTTGAAAAGCTGTGGAAAATCGACACTGGGTTTGCGGTTATTTTTGTCACTGAGCGAATGTTCAGAACGAGAGACGATAATCGTCCGGTAAAATTATGATTGGAAATCCGAACAGTTGAAAGCCACCAACTTAAAATAGACACTTGAACTCACTTACCCCTGACGCGTAGACCAAATCTCCGTATGTATCTTACGTTAATTTTAATCTAAAGTAATATAATACAAAGCCTCAATAATTGAGAAAAAAAAAATAGAAGAAATGAAATTCAAATAAGTAGTTCGGAAAATGGGTTTCTAAAAGTACCCTAATTGTTTCTTTCCGCTTCTTGTTGAAACCCCCATCTGCCCTCTATAGCAGTCCTATGCCATTTGAATGATCTCTAGACAGGACTTTTTGCAGCCGCACTGCAGAGGACAATTCATTGATTCCTTCACAGGAACTTATTCAGGTTACCCTTTTGGATCTCGTTGGTTCAAGATTATACAGTGAAGGTCAACTTGTACCTGCCTAATATTTTTCCCATGATCGGGTGCATTTCTGATCCGAGAAGTACCATATATAAGCTCCAGTCGGTCAGTTCCGGAATTCTAATTTCTTTCCTCTGCATGGTTTTGGCCGCTATATCGAATCTAATATGCATGTGGCCGGAAAATTAGACCCCTTCAGAAAGACCTCTACAAGCCAGTAGTTCATTATTATTGTAGAAATCAAATATTCAAACAAGTACTCATCCCTATTGTTGATGAAACTGCTGTCCCACACCGAGGGCGTTGTTTGTCACCAGGAAAGTATAGGCGGAGGTTATTACAGCCTCCTGTTTTTCGTCACTCGCAGTACCTCCCACACTCCAGCTACCAGGTCCCTGAAGATGAACTCTGAAACTGGAATAAAATTTATTTGCAAGCTTGCCAAAGTGGCTGATCTTGGACTCTGAGTTCCGTTATAAAAAATCCACTAATCCAGCTACTTACGTAATCCCTTAACTTGATTTTCTATAGTCGATGGTTACTTAATAAAGGCAATGTCGATGTATTGGCAAGTAGCCCGTGGCCTCTCCAATGTCTAGTCTCCCTTTCATCCTACAACTCTGGAATTCTTCCCCTCAAAGCCTGATATTTTCCAGGCCCCTTTGGTTGTTTTTCCGGGAGAGATGTTTTCCGTGGGACAGCCCATGATGCACACACCAATTCCCCCTCGTCTTTTCTTTTAGTCTCCTTTGCTTCTCGTCTCCTTGTAATGCTTCTGAATGATCAGCTTGACAGATATCGAGAACTTCTTAAGAGCACCAAATTTTATATGGTTTGTTATGTTTCTCAAATGATAATAGTCAAAAAAGATCGCAACAGTTATCTCGAAATTATGAAAGCGCTGGATCGGAAGTACGGCAATGACCAAAAGCGGGTAATTTATCGTATGGAATTGAAAAGCCGATATAAAAAGGGAGGAAAATCGCTACACCGGCAATCGACCGATTAGTACATCTAGCACATACCAGTACATCGGCCGATTATAGGGAAAGACTAAAAATTGACGCATTCGACGGCATTCGAGATCCAGAAACACGCAGGGCGGTAATGTTGTCACCTACAGCAACGTTCGCGGAAACCATCGCTTGTACGTTAACAAATGAAACTGCACAAGCCATCACCAAACCGTCAATGAAAATACGCCGAGTGGAAATCGACACCAGCATAAACACAGAACGGTCAACACCAAGATACCGAGACGGAAGCGGCAATATTAAATGTTGGGCATGTGATAAAATCGGTCACATCTCACGGCACTGCTGGGAATTAAACAGAAAAAGGGGAAGATCACCATCTCCTATGCAGCGACGACCAAGCGGGGAACAGGCAGTGGCCAGGCAAGAAGGCCAAATGATGACAGAGCCGTTAAACTTAAAAGAGTCAGCTTAAAGGAGCAGAAGCTGACTCCCACTACCGATTGCCACATAACCTCCATCCGCGTTTCGAAAGTAGCAAGAGGCGGTGACAGCTTAACAATCAAAGGCGACATTGATGGCACGAATTGCATCATCAACCTGGGTCCGGAAACATCTGATCGATGGAGGTGTACAACCAGCTAATGGATTAAAGTTACAAACAGCAACTGGAGATTGTTCAATAATAATAGGCAAAAAGTTCGTGAAAATAAAAATCGGGAGAACTCTTTTCCAACACGAAGTGCTGATTGCACATATTGTGGATGAAGTCATAATGGGGATGGACTTCATGAGAGCAAATGGCTTCATGGTGGATGTTGGACGAGGAGTTTTAAGTTACGATAACATCGAGTTGCCACTTCAATCTAGCAGAGCCGGAACAACTATCAGGCGAATTATTATTGATCATCGGGAGAATCTGCGACCGAATTCGGAGACGATCCTATGGGGAAAATTGGAGGGAGGTTCTGGGTCACGCAGGTTGTGGGTTGTGGAAGCTAACGAAAAAGAGAACGGAGCCAAGGAAATTATAATCGGAAAACCCTAGTTAAGCCAGACAACGACTATAGAGTACCAATTAGGACTCTAAATCTCTCGGATAAGACGAAAATTATCAAGATAGGGACAGTCATCGGCAAATATAATGAGGTTTCAACTATATTAAAGTGTGAACAGAAAAGTCCGATTGAAAAAGCCGACATGCAAGGGCAGAAAGAAATGGTAGAACAACTTATGCAGAAATGGACCGAAGATCTTACCGAGGCACAGAAAAATTCTGCACATCAACTACTCAAACGGTACACGTCCATATTCTGCAGTACATCGGATAATAACGGAAGGACCTCAATGGTAAAGCATCGAATTGATACGGGAACGGAGATGCCAATTCGTCAACCACCCAGGAGATTATCATTGGCAAAACAACAAGAAGTCAATCGAATGGTAACAGATATGCAAGCAGCAGGAGTAATCGAACCATCTAACAGCCCATGGAGCTCACCGATAGTATTGGTTGAGAAGAAGGACGGTAGCATGAGATTCTGCGTTGATTACCGAAAACTCAATGCTGTGACGAAAAAGGATAGCTACCCACTGCCAAGAATCGATAACACGTTAGACACGTTATCGGGTGCTCGAATATTTTCGACATTAGATCTACAAAGCGGCTATTGGCAGGTAGAAGTCCATGAGGAAGATCGCAAGAAAACATCGTTCAGTGTGGGTAACGGACTTTGGCAATTTAATGTTATGCCGTTCGGATTATGTAATGCCCCTGCGACTTTTGCACGTTTAATGGCTCCATTAATCGTGTTAAGGGGATTACATTGAAAGACGTGTCTAATATATCTCATATAGCCAAGAGTTTACACGAGTTGACCAGGAAGAACAAGCCATTCAAATGGAACGATGACCAGGAGGAAACATTCGTGGAACTAAGGAGACTGTTATGTGTTGCGCCAATCATCGCATACCCTACACTCAACTTGAAATTTATTTTGGACACCGCTACAATTAATGACGGTATAGGAGGTGTGTTATCACAGGAAATTAATGGCCTGGTACTACTCCAAAACATTATCGAAACCGGAGCGTAATTATTACGTGACACGGAAAGAATTGTTGGCTATAGTGGAGTGTGTCAAGCATTTCCATAAGTATCTTTATGGCAAAAAATTCCATTTATGGACAGACCCTGGCGCTTTACGGTGGCTGTTACAATTCAAGAATCCAGAGGGACAAGTAGCACGCTGGATCGAACGTCTTCAAAGCTACGATTTTCAAATCGAACATCGGAAGGGAAGTGCACACAGAAATGCCGACGCAATATCAAGACGGCCGTGTCCAGTAGAATGTAAACATTGTCATGTTGAAGCAAAGGAAGACATCATCGACGTTCGGCTTACGCAAGTGCTGCCTTATGAGGTGTGGACCGACGAAATGGTTAGGAAAGAGCAATTGGATGATACGGATTTATCAGTTATAATGGAATGGAAGGAAAAGGAACACTGGCCAACTTGGAGCGAGATCGCGGTCAAAACTCCCATTGTCAAGGCTTATTGGGCTCAATGGGATAGCCTCCGTCTTGAGAATGGCTGTTTAAAACGATTGTGGGAAAGCACGGATGGCAAAGTGAATCAATTTTGGCTGGTGATACCAAAGTGCCGGATTGCGGAAATCCTGAATGAGTATCATGGAGGCGCAAGTGAGGGCCACCTAGGAATTAATAAAACACTAGCAAAGATACGTCAACGATTCTACTGGGCAGGATGTAAGCAGTCAGTAAAGGGACCCGCATGCAAAAGTCGTAGAACTATGAAACAATATAACGTTAGTACACCATTCGAAAGAATTGCAATGGATGTAGCGGGGCCATTTCCCACCACTGAGAGCGGCAACAAATATGTTCTAGTAATCACGGATTATTTCAGCAAATGGCCGGAGGTATACCCCATTCCCAATCAGGAGATGACAACAACAGCTGATGCCATGGTAAACAACTGGATTAGCAGATTTGGAGTGCTGATGGAGGTTCATACCGATCAAGGACGGAATTTTGAATCGGTGGTATTTCAAGAAATATGCCAGATGCTCGGTATAAATAAAACGAGAACAACGCCTTTGCATCCACAGTCTAATGGTATGGTGGAAAGATTCAATGGTACATTGGAGGAATATCTAGCAAAGGTCATTGAGAAAAACCAACGCAACTGGGATCGGCGTATACCGATGTTTCTGATGGCCTATCGATCTGCAATACATGACACAACCGGAATGACACCAGCTAAAATGTTATTTGGGGATAACCTACAATTACCTGGAGATCTAAAGTTTGGGGCTGTACCGTCAGCGGCTTTATGTGGACAGGATTACGTAGACCAAATGAAATAGGAACTTAATGAGATTTATCAATTTGCACGGGAGAAAATAAGGATTTCAAGTGACTGGATGAAAGCTCGATATGACAAACGAGCAAATAACCAAGTGGAAACCTTGGTTTCCAGGAAGGTTTCCAGGAAAGGCAATTAGTATGGCTTCACAACCCGCAAAGGAAAAGGGGATTATCACCGAAGCTGTAACGAGCATGGGAAGGACCTTACACTGTCATCACAAGGATGAACGACGTGGTTTATCGGATACGGAAGGAATATCGAGGTAAATCAAAGGTGGTGCATTTGGAGAGGCTGGCCTTATACAGAGGAGGTGATTTGGGTCCTGTTCGAGACGAACAGGCTTTGGTGGGGGGTAGTGTGACGGTAACACCTAGTGTGTAATAGAAAAAGTTAATTGAATAGCTCAATGTTGAACAGTACTAAAAAGGAATTTTACATGATAAAAATTGTTACGTAATTTTTCTACGCTATTCTAACTGGAAAAGTCATGAGCTTTCTAGAAGTTTGGTTTGTGTATATAAAATGGAGAACGAAGTCGAATTGGATTACTAGTATTTGGGAAGCGACAGTGTGAAGATTAAAAAGTAATTAAAAAGTGATTTAAAAAGTGTTGTAGTGCAAAATAAAAATTATAAGTAAATAGTAAAATTGTGTAAAAATTATTTAAAGTGATTTTGTGAATTTTTATTGATAAACTGTGTTGTAATAATTTTTGTGTGGAATAAATAAATTCGTTGGTGATAAATTAAATTGATTTTGTATTATTCACAATCCAGTGATACGAACCTTAATTGACAAGGCAAAAACGTAACAATATAAATCGTGATATTTAGTAGATTTCTCGGGATTATGCCAAAATTTCGATATATTTTCCATTTCCTAGGATATTCGAAATAATTTTAGAATGTTCAGTTTATTTACATTTCTCATGGCAGTGATTATTGCGCTTAGGATTTCCTTCGGTTTTACATATTAACGGAATATTTGCTTTTAAAAATTAAGCTTTCTAAAATATACAAGATCTCATCGTCTGAGATTCAATAACGAATTTAAGCAACATTTTGATTGATTTTAATTAATGGTAAAAACTTCAGGTAAATGGAAAATCGCAAAGTCTATCGATAAACCGTAAAGGGTCTTACCGGTAAAGAAGCTATCTTCCACTGAATTAGATGAGATTTTTTTCGGGCACTAACAGTCGACAGAATCTAAATATGAACTGTACACATTAAAATTTGCGCAATTTCTTAAATCCTCCTCTCGAAATTAGAAAAATTATAATAAACGACTTAAAGCAAATTTTTGTGTGAAATAAAAGCTTTACTTGTTTAAAGGTAAAAGAAGTATTTTTAGGGGCCGAAGAAAAATTTTGCGGGAGAGCACGAAATTTGTAGTTAGGCCATTGTTAATAAGTCTACCTTAAAAATATAATTGTCCAAATTAAAACATTTATTATGTAGGCACTGTTATAGCCGTAAATTAAATTAATTGCTTGAATTGTTTTAAAGCAACTAGTGCTTAAAACTATAAAACTTGAAACTAATTTTGTAAACGAAACAAAGTTCCGTTTGCATGCCTCACCAGTTTACACATTTTTAACATGAATAACCCTACAACTGTAAAAACAAAAGAACTTATTTTGTTTAATATCTGTATTTATATAAATAACCATCATAATGCTTTTTAACACGTAAATTTAATCAATTAAACCGCCCAGCTCACACCCACAGCACACCAACATCATCATCATCATCATCATCACCATTATTCATTTAATGTACACAGCATTTAGTATTCTTATTATTATTATTACACCAACCAACCTTTAATTACTCATTTATTACCCCTGTACTTCCACAAGTGCAAAAAAAGCGAAATTTAATTTTTTTTTTTTTTTTTTTTTTGGAATCAAAAACTTTTTAAAAGTTTATCAAAATATTTTTATATTGAACGAGAAGCTTATCAAAAAAAAAATATCTAAAAAAACTTTAATATCGTGAAAACTTTAAAATTTTTTGTTAGTATTTGTTCGAAACGACTAACAACAAATCATGAAAGCTAACAAGCATAAGTAAATTTTTGATTTAAAGTTGAAAGTTTTTTGCGCTTTTTTTTTGTGCTCTCTACGATATTCGAAAGCTTTTTTCCTTATTTTTCGTAGTGTTCTTTTTTTTTGTTCCTCATTGTGTAGAACAGATATAATTAATGAGGCGAATCATAAAATGAAAGTGGAAATTTTAATTTCCTTTTCCGTTTGCTTTGAACAGTCGCGAAAAAGTGAAAAATAAATAACAAGACAAGATGAGCGAATACATATCTATATAGGAATGAAAGCTTTATAATATTTATCTACATTTTTCTATTTTTTTTTTAATTAACAATTAGGCAGACTAATTTATTGTTATTTTTAATTTTTTTTTTTTTTTTGTTGTGTTTTTCATTTTTAGGGATATCGTGATTCACAAATGTCAAGATTTGCATCGTTCCGTACATCAGGATATCATAGTACTTCACCGCCGGTACCAATTAAACAGCATAGTATTAATGAGCGTAAAAGATTAATGTACAATGGTGATCAATTGCCACCACCGACACAAATTGTGATGAGAACGGGTGGTAATAATAATAGTAATGGCGGAAAACAATTGAAATGTAACAATAAGACGACGACAAATTTTACACCAGAAACAATAGACGAGGGACTTGAATTAAATTATGTAAAAATCTAAAGAAAAAAAAAATTGTTTAAAGTACAAAGTTAAAAAAAAAAAAATTCTAACGTTTTGAATGTCCTATATAGCTATTTGGCATTTTTTTTTTGTTTGTTAACACGCATACACCCAAGCATGGAAAAACAAAAACAACAAAATATTAATATTCGATATTTTTAAATTAATGTTTTTTTGCTATTTATTTATATATTTTAATTAATAATGAAAATGACATAATATTAAAATGTAACTTGTATTGTGTATACCTAATTTTAGAGACGTTCACCTAATAAGAAAAAGCGTTCAAAAGTCATTCATATAAGTGAACCGGATTACACGTCATTTTTGCGTCCACCGACCAATTGTAGTAACACTGCTGTTGTACAAAAGTTAAGACGATGTGCATCTTTAAATTCACGCCCACCACCAAAACATTCGCCCCAGTGTCGACATCATCCATTTAAATTTTGATCTAAGTTTTTTTCTTTTTTTTTTTTAGAATTTTAATGTTATCTGTTTAAGGATTTATATACAAATTTTAAAAATTATAAAATATTAAATTTAAGTATAATTTTAAAAAAAACAAAACTTCGTGTTTTATTTTAGTAGAACCGTGGAAATTTGAGGCAATGCCAACGTATCGAAAGTGATCAAATTGATTATTTAATGTTTGTTTACACTTTTGCGTTAATATTTTATTCGCGCTAATATTATCAATGTATAGGTAGGAAATTCGGCCAAACCTATAAAATATATAAGCTACTAAATCTAAACCAGCCTCTCGGAAGGTGTGTTCCGTCCGATCCTGCACCAAGTAATTTTTTAAGGTTTTAAAAAAGTTGTCATTTTGAACGTAAGTGAAGTTATCCCAGGATGTCATCGTAATTATAAAAAAAAATTTAATCAAGCAACCTTAGTAAAATGAAATACATATTTAATGTTCTGTAAAAAATTATTGTAATTGAAATCATCACCGAAATTTTTATGAATCCCACCCATTTTAAAAGAACCACTTAAAAAACTCCTAGGTGAAGGCCTATATTAAATAAAGTGCAGATACAGTTTTATACAATTTTTAGGGCGAAATCAAACGATTACCTTGAAAAGTCAAGGTCATTTCAAGGTCAAATCGATTTTTTTTAAAAATGGGAACACCTATTTGTGGGGGGGGGGAATATGGGAAATTTTACGTTTAGCCATACAGTATCCTGATAGGGATCAAGGTTAATTTCAAGGTCAAGTTATTTAATAATCTTACGAAGAGAAGAAATTGTTAAGAGATCTGCAATTCAGTTTCGATCAGGCTACAGCGACATATTTCAACTTGACAAATCCAAGTGCAATCTGGCATTCCAAGGGAAACAGAAAAGAGAATTGTTAAAATTCATCGATTACATCCATATCACATAACTCTCACTAAAGAAGATTCCAATTTTGCCAATGGGCATATGAAAGATTGCAAAACGATCCAAATTTTTTCAGATACTTAGTGTTTTCTGATGAAGCCACTTTCCATAAGACAGGTTAACTAAACCGGTTTCCACAAAATCCTCATTGGGTTCGAACAGTCGATCACTAAAATCGTTGAAGTCTCGTAACATGGTGTTGTATCGTTAATGGTTTGGTCATTGGACCTTATGTTTTTTTTATGGTGTTGTTAACTCAGAAAGATACCTTAATTTTTTGGCAAATACATTACTAGATTTCTCCTTGATATCGATTTACAAACGTATGTGATTTCGGCATAATGGGGCACCTTCTCATAGAATTCTAGCGGTTCAACAAATTTTTAAATCAAAGATACCCCAATCGGTGGATAGGTATGACGGTATGTTGTTGTGATGTTATAATGGTTTATCTGGTACGATGGTATGACTGTATCAGAGTCTTAACGATTAGATTATTACGGTGTGGTGGTATGGTGTTAGCATAGCCTAATACTGTTACGATAGTATGTATGATTATTATTGATAATATCATTCGTATCATTCGTAAAATTTGCCTTTGGAAGCATGTCAAACAAATCTCAATAACAATTCGCGAGTTCATCTGCAAATTTATCCCACGTTGAGAGAGTTTTTACGCCAACTCCTTCTACAATGTAAATCAAGAAGGTAAAGACAACGAAGAATATAAGGGAAACATTTTTCAAAACATAGACCTCAAACAAATATGGCATAAATATGGCTTTAGTTTGACTAAAGGTTGCCTGATTCAAGTTTTTTTATCTTCTGGGATGAAATCCTGGGATAACTTAACATACTTGGTACAAATATCATATACAAGTATTTTTGTTAAGGTAATCGGAAACCCTCTGTAACCACAAAATATGACGACCTCCGAAAATCTTGACGATAAGTGTCTTAGGACAAGAGTCTTGTGAAATTTAATCTAGAAATTAATTTTAAAAAATATGTCAATCTGGTCTAAAGAAAGTACTCAAGTGGCCAAATATTTATATGATTAGGCGAGGATTCATTTAAACTAAAATATATAACAACTTCCAAGAATCTAAACGATAAGTACGAGTATATTAGGGCAGGAATTTTGCATCCCCATATTTATAAGTACAGATGAAATTTTATTTTAAAAAATTTGTCTATCTGGCCAAAAGAACGTATTTAAGTTGCCACATATTTTTATGGAAAACGGGGATCCTTATAACCAAAAAATATAATTTGAAAAAATTTTCACGATTATGTGTCTTAGGACAAGCGTGTTGCTTCCCTATATGTAAGTTCATATGAAGTTTAATTTTAAATATTTGTCAATCTGACCAAAAGATCGTACCCAAGTGACTACTTATTTTTATGGGTAGTTCTAACCAAAAAATATAACAACTTCTAAAAATCTAGACGATATGTGTCTTAGGGTGGCCACATATTTTTACGGGTTGTCATAATACATCCTCTCTATCCAAAAAGTATAACAAATTAGAACAAGGCCAACGGGTATTGATAAAAATTAATTTTAAAAAATGGGTCAATCTGGCCACCTAGTTACCACATATTATTTTGGATAGCCGAAAATTATTTCTAACCAAGAAATATAACTTCAAAAAATCTAGACGATTCAATATACCTGCAAAGGCATGCATAATACTCTAAACGTACGGCTACCGAAAACAACATAGAGCCGTTTGCTCTATGTTGCTGTGGCCATCATTTCGTTATTTGTACATAACGGCGGTTCATGAAAATACCGGTTTGAGCCCAGTGCATAATCTACAGATTCTGAACGGGTTATTAATGCGGCTCATCAAATACGGCACATTAATACGGCGCATCAACGCTACTGACCAAAATTATGATTAAGCATGGGCTAAATTAATGCTCGATACAATAAGCCGAAATCGATCATTTCCTCTCTACGGAAATTGTGCGACACCTCGGATGAGGTTTCGCTGCTTGAGGGCACTAGGGGGGAAAGCTGAAACACGTGATCTGTGGTTAATCCATATACTACTTGGCAAAATAGATTCGAGTCAACTATGGGTAAATAAATCAGTTGAAAACGCATTATCCACATTAATGTTTAGAATTTTGAACGATAGGTGTAATGCTATTGAGCCTTGTCCGACAGCTTTCAAACCACCAGTCACAGTGCAAAGACACATAAAATCTCATTACGCAATACATGCAAACAAATGGAGCTACGACGCCTGTAAAAAAGATCACGACTTACACAAAATATGGGCATATGTTAGCGTTTTGCGAGCAATTTAACTGGGGATTTATTTGTATGTTGAAATAACAGTTGAATTAGAGTTAGATTGAGTTGTGTTCATGTATGCATGTAGTTTTTAATACCATATTTATTTAAAAGTTGAGTTGGGCGTGAGTTTTTTGTCGATTTAACGACTATATTGCGCAGGTCTATAATTAAAGTTAAACTTGGGTTGAGTTGGAGATGAGTTGGGATTAAGTTGAGTAAGAGTCAGCGGTTAAGTTGGGAATTTATTTGGGATTCTGTTGAGGTTTCAGTTGGAAATTAGCTTGAGTTGTTTTAAATTGAATTCAAGTACGAATGTAATTTTTCGAATTGTGTTGATTTGAGGATCAAGTTTGGGGTTAAGATGAGGGTTGTATTAGGGATCGAGTTAGATATTGGAATAATCAGAGGATAAGGATTGAGTTCGGGGATGAACTGAGCTTTGAGCTCCGAGATGAGTTGGGGTTGAGTTAAGGTTTAGTGAGAGGTTAAGTTGTGGATTAGTTTGGGGTTGGTTGTGCTATGAGTTGGTTGTTAGCTTAAGTTAAGTTCATGTACATGGAAACATTTGAATTGGAAACGAGAAATTTACAAATTCAAACATTACTGTATTTAAAAACGTTGTCATTGAATTAACAGTAATTAAATACGCGATCAATGGGATAGACGATCAGGAGGTAAATAAATTGTTGCTGTATGGTACAACTTCGGTCGAGGAATTCAAAACCAAAATAATCCTTTATGAAAAATTTAAGGCGAAGATAACAACCGGTTCGGCTGAAAAGGTTAAGACAGGTGGCACTGAGCGACGGCAGCAGAATATGAGATGCTAGAATTGCTGCAAAATGGAACACGAAGCAGCCAGGTGTCGAAAAAAAAGAAGATGGTCCGAAATGTTTGACCTGTGGAGAGTATGTTCAAAAAGAAACCGAAGTACTAAATAAAGGAAACATGAATAGCGATCTGATGTTGGTACGAGACGATCAACTGAGCGAACTAGAGGTGTTAAAGCTGGAAAAAGTAGAGACGACCCTTCTAGGAGTAGGTGACACTAAAATTAAGACGGTCGGACGATTCGGAGCGACTCTGGAAATGAATGATATCAAAGTTGAAGCGACGATATATGTTGTTCCAGAATTATCACTCAATTCAAAGTTTATATTGGGAAACGATGTTTTACGAGGGGCGAATATTATCATGGGAACAGATGCAATTTTTTTTATTATGTTTGAGCATAGAAGAATTAAGTCCCCCTCAATATCGGGAGCTCCAAATACAAGAGCGAGATCCAAACGTTAGTGGATCAGTACAAACCAATTTCAACGAAGAGGAGTCCGGTATTAATGAAGATTTCGCTGAAGAGTGATGTACCAATATGGCAACACTTGAGGCGATTGTTACCTGACGAAAAACAAGAAGTGATTAGACAAATAGCGGAGTGGTTAGAAGCTTATAAAAAGATAACAACAAGCGTTTTTGCATCGATTTTCGTACGTTGAGCAAGGAAATTATTATGGATAGACCTGCTCCCATTAATAAAAGACTAAATCTACTTGTTACACAACGCGGTTTGGTTTACTACGCTCGAGAAGGAGTGAAAGGACAGTTAAAAATACACAGCCTTTGTAATACCAACCGGTCAGTACGAATTCCAGAGAGCACCATTCGGATTGTGCAAGTCGCCAACAGTATTTCAACGATTTAGAATGGATGCATCTTGATCTACGTGGACGATATTATAATCCCATCATGGTCAGAAGAAGAGGGCATAAAGGAGCTTAAGATGGTATTGCAAGTTGCAGGAGAATATGGACTAAAGCTTAAGTACGAAAAGTGTCAATTTCTTTGTCGTCGCATTGAGTACTTGACGCATGTTATCACTGCAGGGACGGAGGGACCATTGGAGAGTAAAACCCTAGCAGTATCGACATTCCCGGTACCGTAAACAATCAGGCAAGTGCAGAGTTTTTTGGGACTGACGGGATATTTCCGCAAATTCCTCAAGGATAATTGAATCGTGGCGAAACCGATAACAGACCTTCTGAAGACAAACATCGAATTCGCGTTCGCGGAGAAACAGATAAGTTCTGTCGAAAAATTGAAAAAAATATTAATCGATAAACCTATTTTAATAATTTTTAGCCCAGACAGAGAGACCGTGCTCCAGACTGACGCATCATGACCTTACAAAACGAATTCTTAGATAGAATACGAGCCGATCAACAAAAAGATGATCATTTGAAGGTGATCATTAAACTACTCGATCACGGTCCATACGAAAAGATGTTCCTGGTAAGAGGGGTTTTCTTGAAAAAAGACGACGAAGACCCAAATGTATTGGTTGTCCCGAAAAGGATGCAGCAAGAAATCGTTAAAAACTTTCACGAAGAGGGCCACTTCGGAGTCAAAAAGATGGTGGAAGCGATTCCGAAAGTAATTTCTGGTACCGATCAACACAACACCGAAACTAAAGGAAAATAAAACTTGTAATTAAATTTAAAATTTTTAATTTATTTATTAATGTTGGCTTGGGCTTTTTAACAACAATTTTTTTCAAGTTCGCTTCAAAAGACTGTCCATTCGTCTTTTTTAGAAAAATTCTGCATTCCAAGGCAAATCCAAATATTAGTCGTACACATCCCGCCGGCCGTTGAATTATCCAATTCAATTATATTGAAGTAGGCACAATTTATGGATCGGCCTCTTCACGTTTCCACATTTGGTTTTCACAGTGGCAACTCTAACACACCCATCATCACCAGGATGTATCTCTTCAATTTTGCCAAGAATCCAGTGTGTTGGTGGAAGGCTTTCGTTCTTCAGTACTACGATATCGCCTTGTTAAAAATGTTGTTTTACAAGCTGCCATCTATAGTTAATCGGTTTATGCTTACATCTTGAATATCGACTTCAGGTATTTGCGTCAGAGGGTGACCAACTAAAAAATGGGCCGGTGTAAGTGCATCGAGGTCGTCGCCTGATAAAACACACAAAGTCCTCGAATTTAAAATTGCCTCGATCTCAGCCAGCAGCGTAGTCATTTCCTCGTAGGTAAAAATATTCTGACCAATAACACTCCTCAAATGGAACTTGGTGGATTTTACGGCAGCTTCCCATATTCCACCGAAATGCGGAGCACTAGGGGGGTTGAAATGCCAAATTTAATTTGCTTTTAGATATTTGATTAGATGTAGTGCTACTATTGTTTTTAATAAATTGAGCTGATTGTCTGCACCAACGAAATTAGTGCTGTTGTACCTGAAGGCATCACTGCAAACTCCTCGGCGAGAAGTAAATCTCTTAAAAGCACCGAAAAACGTATCCGTGCTTAAGTCGCCCACCAGTTCAATATGTATCGCCTTTGTACCAAGGCCAACAAAGATACATATGTAAGACTTGATTGGTCGCTGTCCACAACTTCTCCTCACATAGACTTCAATCGGCCCGGCATTGCTGATGTGCACAACTCTGACCGGGGGTAAATCGGCCATTAAATGCTCTAGAAGTGATGCCTTATTTCTGACGCATGTTGCACATTTGTGAACCACTTTCCTGACCAAGTCACGACAACCTAATATCCAATAAGTTTGACGTGCAGTGCTAATGATGAATGACTGTCCAGAATGATTGTATTGACGATGCATATCCTGTATTATGATATTGGAGATGTAACACTTAGGTAGATAACTGGATGCTTACTTCCAAACGATGCCAACAAGTGTTTTATTCTACCTCCAACTCTTATGATACCTTTGTTGTCGAGAAATGGGCACAGACATTTTAGCTTACTGGATACAGAAACTGGCTCCCGGCGCTTCAAGCTACATAATTCATCTGCAAAGTAACTTTTTTGTATGTCGCTAATGACTAACTTTCGGCTTAACTCAATATCCGCTACTTTGATAATTGAAAACAACTGGGTTTGGTTGATGTAGCTTTCCCGTACTTGCTTGGGACATTTGGCTTTACTAATAAAACGTTTTATAATGGCAAGTGTCTTAAGAAACTTGAACTAGCTACAAAATCTTTTACCCAGTTCCTCTAGCTTCTTGAGTTGGCCAGTACTCCGATGTTTGCAACAACCAGCTTGGTCCGTTCCATCAAATCGTGAAATCAGCTAAATCCCTTGGTGACAGCCCGCGCGAAGCGCAATCGGTGGAATTTTCTCGTGATGTGATATGATACCAATGCTCTCTATCGATGGTTCTGAGAATTTTAGCAGTTCTATTTGCCACAAACGTAGTCCAACACGATTTTCGAGTCGGACCAAGCATATGTTCATTTCAAGTGTGTCTTAGACTAATTTCATAAGGTTTGTTAGCAGCGTTGCTACGCTGTAACGCAATCCCCCAAGGGATTACGTTAACAGACATGAGAATAGCGCTCTGATGCGGTACAGTAGCTGGCTAGAGCTCACGGTGCGGCGTGGGGATTCTCAGACATATTTCTCATGCTTGAATAACCGCATGAAGAACAAAATTAGAGGGGCAAATGGAAATTAAAATTAAATTGCCACGGCCTCAGCGGCAAAAGAAAATAATGAGCTGGGAGTGATCGATCCAGAGTGACCGTCTCAATCCCAGGCGACTACCGCCGTGACTGCCACACGGGCCTCCCCTCATCGGCCCGTCTACTGGGATGCTGTTTCCCAGTCTCGACGGCCACCGATGCCACTATGAGGGACTATCCCAGCGACAATCCCCCGGAACGGAGACTGTCACCCCGACGCGTTCAACTCATGTGGCGTGCCGCCCTCCAGCACAGCCTGTCCTGGAGGAACGAACGGCACGCACGGAAAAGGGTGGAAAAAGGCCGACCCTTCACATGACCCCACCTCACATCATTCGATCAATTATTTGTTTAAGCGCACATGGTGCGGCGTAGCACACTACAGTAAGAAACTCAAAGAAAAAATTTTTAGGTTACGGTAAAAGAGCAAAAATTTAAAATTAAGCAAGATAAATTACGTTAACACTGATTCTACGTTAATGTTAGATTTCACTTTCACTATCACTGTTTTAAGAAAACCAAGAAAAACACAAAAATACCTGAAAGAGATGAACCGTTATGGGGTCGAACCACACCCAAAACGGACAACCGAGCCAAAGCGAAGAGAGAAAAAAAACGGAAATTCCAAACGCAATTAATCAAAATGACGGAAAAAAAATATAACCGGACAATACTTTGCTCTGCGTGGGGCTTTCACCAAATCGGTGCACCACCACGAAACGCCGAAAACGAAGGTAAAAATAGTAGAATATGTACAATATAATGAAAAATAGCGAGGGAGAAACAAACTGTTACATAACTTGTATAATTACAATTTACAGTCAGCCAGATTGTTTGTCCCTTTATTGTTTTACCTTTGATTTTTAAAGGCCAGTCCGACCACTGCAACCAGCGCCGACGCAGGATCCCCCTCACAATTGATTGCCTGCCCCCACGGGCGGGAACACTGCTTCAATGTCACTCTTTATTACTTTTAATGTTTAAAGTACCGTAGATGGTCCGATCCAAACGCACTCACTTGATTGCCAGAATTGGGGCTATAACACCAACGAAATCAATGGCAATTTCAAAAGCAAACTGTGCAAAAAAAACAACACAGTTTCGGCACAACACACTTTCCAATAATTTTAATATATCGTAAATCAATATTCGTCAGCAAAACAAAGGAAAAAAAAAAACCAAGATTAAATGAAATCAGAACATAATTTTGAAATTCTGTCACAACAATTTTATTTTGTTTTATTTATTTATTGTTTTACACACTATAGACATAGATTATTTGTCTCTTAATAAGCAAGAAAAAAAAAATAAAATTTCCTCAAATCAAATATGTTGACCTGTTAACATTATGGTCTAGTTTTATTCTTATTGTTTTATTGTTATTTATTTGTTTATATATATTTTTTTTTTTTTTAATTAATTGTTATGTAATTTTTATAACAATAGAAAAAAAAATTACATTTTCTTAAGCACTATATAGCAAACTGTTTTTTTTTTTATTTGATTTATTTATTTTTATTAAAAAAAAACACCATCGAATTTTATTACCATTAGTTTATGTAATCTTTTTTTTTTATATACCAAAAACCAAGACTCGACTGTCTTGAACCGAATTCAAAACCTGACTTAAAATCTAAAAAAAAATATTTTACATCAATCAGAAAATCAGAAATTTTTTCCCCCTCCTATTTTCCACTTCGCATCTCTGTTCGTCTCATTCGTTGGATTTGTGCACATCTTCATCATTTTGTTAATTTTTTTATTTTTATTAGTGTAAAATCTTTATTCGTATTTAATTTTTTTTTTTTTTTTTTATGTACACAAATACAACGAATAAGACGAACAACGACGACGAACATATGTACATACTTATCTGTACGGCCGCATCGGATTCATGTTGGATACACCGATTTGCTTGTTCCCCACACAGAGCAAATATCACGCGTTAATTTAAGCCAATGATACCAGAAAGAAAAATGGAATATTCCAGATTGAACATTTTAATAACGTAAACATTCCATCTCATACATACTACACAATACATGTACACACACCAACTCGCAAGAGATATGTATGCTTGTACATGACAATATAGAAAACAAGTAAATGCAAAAAAAATTTAAAATATGTTTACATAGCAATCGGAGGGAATATTAAATTTAAATTTGGAAATCATAAAAGCGAGCATAGGTATAAACACCATGGTGGTCAGGGTATTTTATAACGACAAAAAAAATTCAAATTATTTGAGCGGTTGGAATCTTCGCTAAAACTTCTTTTTCCTCTGTATGAAGTGGAGACGTATGCCAGTCGTAACAACGCACAGCTCTAGTCGTGGTATAGCAGTTTTGCTCAGTGGTGCAACCATGGTTTTATCTGAAATTACAGAAAACTTTATCGTATTATTATCAGTCACACACCTACAATATACTGCTGCAGCGTATGCCTTTTCAGATGCATCTGAAAACCCATGGAGCTCGATTGATTTGGCTTGTTTGGTTGATAGCCAACGGGGTATTTTAATATTTCGTAGATGTAGTAGCTCGCTGCGGAGAAAAACCCATTCATTCTTTAGCTCATTTGGAAGTTGTTCATCCCAGCCTAATTTCTGCGCCATACATTTTGGAAAAAGATTTTAATCCGAACGATGACTGGCGCCACCCAACCCAATGGGTCGAAGACTCGCGAAGCTTCCGATAATATCGTCGCTTGGTTGCTATTGGTTTAGTTTCCAAGGTTACTTTAAAATTAAAGTGTTCAGTGAATGGATTCCACAGAAGGCGTAATAACTTAATATAGTAAGTGTCTTCTTCTATCTCTTTAGACGTTACCTCCCGCTGTTCTTCTGGTACATCTTCAAGTAGTTGTTCATTGTTGGAAGTCCATTTGCGTAAGGGAAAAGCAACATCTGTTAAAAGGTGTACAATTGTATCTGCGCCGGTCATTTAGTCATCTATAAATGTCGTCTTTATTTCGCTTGGCTGCTTCAGGGAATTGGACACTACTCTCTTCTGCTACTTGTAACGCCCTGGTTGCTACAAATGATGCCGGACCCATTCCGAAAGTTACTGTTCTCAGCTTGTAGGCTTTAATTTCTGGGTTGCTTTCCTCTGCCACCAGGACCTGCCTAAATATCTTTTCAATGTCTCCAGTAAACACTACCTCATACTTGCGGAATCTCAATAGTATCTGGTATAAGCTATTTTGAACAATAGGATCAACAAGCAAAGAATCGTTCAGCGAGTAACCACTGCTGGTTTTAGCGGAGGCGTCGAACACTACTCTTAGCTTTTTCGTGGAACTTGAGGCCTTGATCACACCAGGATGGGGAAGAAAGCAGAGGTTAGGCTCATTCTTATTTACTGCTTCTTCCATATGCCCTAAGGCTAAAAACTCGTCCATATAACTGCGGTAGAGTTTGTAAAACAAAGGATTTTTGATACCTTCCTTTCTATTGCCTTCAGACAATGCAATTCCATTGTATATGATTTCCCAAGCAGCGCCGGTGACGCTTTAAACGGCAATCGGACCACGAATCTTCCAACGCGATTCCTAGTAGTAGTCTTCACGATGTTCCGCTCACATTATTTCTCCTCTAGCGTTAAATATCTCTGTGGTGGTAGCTCTTCTATAGTTTTCGCAAGGATATATCGATATCTGCTTCGACTTGATAAGAGCGGACAGCGTTTTTTACTTCAATACCACCGGCAATCGTCCACCGAAAAGTTGTATTGAGAGCTACTGGCTGATTGCTAGTGCCTATTTTCTTCCCATCGCTAATAAATCCAGGTATATTGTAACCAGGATCCGCCAGTTGTAGATTGTTCAGCTAACTCCACTGTTCAACAAGCAGTTTATTGGTTGACAAATTCGACGTAATCACTGGTATAATATAAGCTTGTAAAGAAATACCTGCGTCTGAATAAATTGATGTTATTGTCATTATAATTCTCCCTCGTGATGTATTTCTACCTATTTGCCCAAGCCCGGTAATAATTAGACGCGCATTATCCCTCGGTAGTTGTAATTTTTAAGCACAGTATTTAGTGACAAATGACGTATCAGAGCCGGAATCAAAAAGAATGCGACACTTTAACATACTACCGATGTTGGTTCTAGCGTTTACTACTGCAGTTGGTAGAATAGAAGCAGGAACAGAACTTGATACACGGAACGAATTTACTCCACTGATTGTTCTTTGAATTACTGGTGGTAACTGTTGTGGAACTTTAACGTGGCCTTTGGTACTAGTAAGTGTTGGGGCAACTAGTCATGCTGAACTATTCACGTCATTACCGGAGATGTTTGAATTCGTAGCTCCAGCAACTGACAAGGTGTTGTCGACTTTAGACTGATCAATTTGCAGAAAAGCATGATGCTTCTTATGACATTTAGCACATCTTCCTTTACTCTTACAATTATACGATAAGTGTGAAAAATACAAACGTCGTAAATTCGCACATCGTTGTGTCACGGGCATTCCTTTGAATTGGTTGCAGCTGGAATTGGTTGCTCTTAATCAACAAGTGATCTTTCACTTTGCATACTGAACAGACAGATTTGGTAGATGCATGCAATTTTCGGGTGTGCTTTGAATTTGATGACTACGGCTTACTATAAGTAGGATTAAATGTCACTGTTTCTAAGGAATTGGCTCGTGATTGTAGAAAATCGAAGAAATCGTCAAGCGAAGGAAAATCATTTTCTGCTGAGTGTCTGGCCCATAACAGTTAAGATACTGGAAGACTGCCACTCGGTTAATGTCCTGAGAATGTCGGGTTATTTATTTTGGGAAGCTTTACATCTGCTGTGTAGATACCCGTCTGTATGGTGCTATCACTGGGAATGATCCATACTATGCTCTCGAATGTGTTTACTCAGGTTAGCTACCACATTGTAGTAATTTTCTTCAAAGTCCGCCATATCGGAATTCTTGGTTGCGCACAAGTTGAAAATTGAAGTTCCTGTAGACGTGAAATCCTTTAGTAGAATTGAAGCTCTCTCTAATCGGACAGTTAGCTCCTCAATTGTTGTCGTTCTTGTAACTTTTTCGTTCACGTAAGTCACAAGTTTGGTCATCTGGCCTTTAATTACTGCCAGACGTTTTTTGGCAGCAGCTAACATGTTCCGAGGATTATAGTAAGAGAATTCAATCCAGTTTCGAACTGATGATCTTATGATTATGAAAAAATCATTCTTCTCATCAGGCCGCGGTGACTGGACTCTTTATACCACAATTTACATTATATATATACAGAATGTATTGTGCATTTAAGTACTAGCGAATCATACTAATACAGATGAAATCTCTTACAATTTTTCTCTTCACGATATTCACAATACAGCTTTATTTCTGTGTAAGCAAATTTTTACTTTTTTCAATATTTTGTTGAATGTTAAATAATTCATGTAATAACTAATACGCTACCGGCGATTAGACCTTTTTAAATGTGTTTTCTGGTGATATCTGTTGTAATACATTTATACTACAATGAGAATTTTCTATGATTACATCATATGCAAGATCTACACGCATCTGCTCATGTAAATTTCTTTAACTCATCAGGTTGTCAAATTATTAAATAAGTCAATAATACTAATTTCATTCAGGCAAATCTAAATATAAACATCATTAGTCGTAGACATACTCTTTCTGTGTAAATTTTCACTTAGTAGATCCTTACTAGATGTTTTAAATTACGTTGAATTTTATTTAACTATTTTGGACAGCTTGAGAGCTCCAATTGACTAATCTGATTTTGTTCAAAAATTAGCCGATGCTATCCAAACAGTATACATAGCTATAACATTAAAACAATAAAAGTCATGTAAAATTATGATCCCACATTAAACCTTAAACCGCTTAATATTTTTATTTCATTTTCAATTTATTTCTATTTTGTAAAGCAATTTTATATGTGCAGTTGTTTTCCCGTGATAAAAATCCATTAAAACTAGAAGACTATCAAATATATTTACTACCACCATCCTCCCTCGATAGATACATAAATCTATACAATATTTTTGCAACTATATACTTTAACATCCATAAAATAAATGTAAACCATATAAATAAACTTTTATGGTTGCCACTTGATAATAACTGTCACCCAATTAAACGTCATAAAAATGAAAAACATTTTCCATCTCATCTTACTGTCTTGTCTCGGTATACAAATAGTGAAGTTACTATTGTATGATGAGCAAAAATTCGTAAAATTTTAAATTATTCATAAAAATTGTATTTATTTACATTGGAAAATACTAAAAAAAAAAAAAAAAATTTGAAAGCACCAAACCAACAAAAGACGTACCTAACATACAAAACTAAATCAAGCGAGTTATATGCGAGTCGATCGAAATATATTCTGTATGTATATAAGCGTCCATAAAACGGGAAAATCTTTTATCAATTTCCTATTAATTTTCACATCATATCATTTTGGCCTACATTATATGAATCGACGTATACATATAAAAAGGATGTTAGGGTGATTTTGTAATGGCCAAAATCATGAAATCTTTAGTATCGGAAATTGGCCAATACTAACAACATAAAAATAATATCGATAGAAACGAAAAAATTTTCTCGTTGATACGAGTACAATATACGAAAGGAAACAATTTCAATTGTGTACGTAAATATTCATACAATACATTCATCCAAACCGGAAAGTGTTACCCTCTTGATAGCTTTTCTTTCTCAACCATTAATTGAAAACATATCCATAATAAAATTTCACTTTAGCCTCCAAAAAAACGAAGAAAAAAAATGAAAATATTCTGGTTTAGATGGGGTGAGGTTCATTATTCCCGATATAAATGACATTAAACCCAGGTATTAAATACAGGGATTTACCCCATATACAAAGACGAATAGACTGTAGAAAATCTGATTTTTAATTTAATTTTCAGTAGCAATCTTTGGTATATCCATTTGTATTGCAACATAGAGACGTAATATTTCTTGATTACATTGCAGATACATTTTGGTAACCAACAAATCATCTTCCATTTTCATTTTAATCAATCAAGCAAAAAAATTGCAAATGTTTACATAAGCAACTCAAATCGCCCGTAAGGAATATCATTAAAAATACAATTTTGATTTATGTTTGTACAAAGACTAAGATTCATCTCGAATCGAAATATGTATTGGTATACCTCCCGTAATGTCTGCTGGTTCTCTTTTGAAGCTAAATTTGTTTATTCAACAAAACATAATTAAAAATTTAATGAGCTGATACCTCAGAAGGTGATCAGAACGTCGGCCAAATTCATCCCAAGCCAAATCAATCTAATATTCAACTGAACTCCCAAATCAACACCAAACTAAGCCACTCAATTTTAAATTAAGAGCATGAAAACTGCAAGTGTACATAAACTCGACTCAACTCTAACTCAAGCTCCAGATCGATCCCCAAATCAAATTTCAACATAACCCCAAACTAAACATTCAACTCAATCCCAAATACCACTCCGACTGAACCGCTGTATAAACCTCAGCTCACCCCAACTCAACCTAACCCAACCCTAATTTAACCACCACTCGACCCCAACCCAGTCCTTACTCAACTGCAAACACAACTACAAAATCAATCTGGTTGACTTATGTCGCCTCAAATAAATGTACAACTGAACCACTAAATCTGCAATTAAGCTCCAACTGCAGTTCTTGATATCTCTAAAGATAGGTTTTGGTACCAATAAAGCTTATTCGAACGCGCATTTAGGTTGCTTCAATATTTCCATACATTTCATATAAAAGTAGAATCAGCAAATTGTGAGCCAAAAAATCCAAAATCTGTGCTCCGATTTCGGTTTTTGATACCTCTAAAGATAAGTTAGGGGGCCTGTAATTGTTGTTACAACATGCATTTAGATTGCTTGACTATTCCCATACAAGTCAGCTATTTTATGTGGTCTTTGGAAGTTTCTATATATAGAATACACATATCCTATCTTGCGCCGATTATCCAAAATTAATGTGATTTCTCGGTAAATTATAACCTCTTAGTTGGGAATTTTGTAATTGTGATTAATAAACGGGTCTAACGCTATTAATCTACTATTGGGCTCCAATGTACCATTTTTTTTTTTCAACTGACTGATCCAATTCTTAATAAGTTAAGCACCCCTTATACTCACCCTTCCGCCTTCCGATTTAAGCAATTCAGAAAATCGCAAAATGTAACCCGATGAATTTGTTTATTTTGAACTAAGGTGAGTGTGTGGCTAACTCTGCCAGCTAACTGTAGTAACTGAATTCAAGTTGGTTCTTCGGATTTTAGCAGACATCTAGAAATTTGAATTTTTTGTAGATGAGGTTAATTATAATACACTTTACTCTATAAGTATAATATATTGTTAGGTGTTTCTTTACCCAATCTACCTTGGTTAGCAAGAATTTCTGTTTCGAGCCCAACGAATCGTACAGTTGGGAACTTTCAGAAAGCACCTTACGTTTGGTTCACATACTATTTATTTTGCAGGTAAACGTGTCAGGTTTTAGATACCACATTTGGTAATTTCCAGCGTCTTCGTACTTGGGTGGTCTTCGATTTATTTTGGAATTTCTGCTTTGTGGGGTAAATTAAATTTCATTTCCGCAATGTAAAACCACAAGTATTTAGAATTTTTATAACTTAAATTTTTAACGTTATAGCTAATTCCGGATATTCTATTTTTAAATTTCTGGCTAATTCTTCTAGTGAACGAATAGCTAGGAATTGTGAACATGCGGTTCCATACGTCACGGTCAAACATTTGTGCAGATTTAGTTCTTCTTGTGGGTCATTTCGCCACAGGACAAACAGATCATTGGTATCGGACCGTAATCTTTCTGATACTCGGAAGATCGCATAAAGCTTTTTTCAATTGTTTTCATTCTGGTAGTTACATGAGCTAACGATTCTCCTAGTTCCGGTGGTGACGATTTGCATGGGGGCCTTACAAGGAATCTGCCATCTGTAGATCTGGTGTTAGTGTTCCGATGCCCGATATCACATGGGTCATCTGCTGCTTGTTGAGTAGAATTATCTAACGGGTTTTCCACCTTCCAAAATTGTTTTCATAATACCATGAAATTTTCGCTCGTAACTATGGGGTCGATATTTGAATTATAATTTTGGGCATAGCTGATCTTTCGTTTGGCTTCCGCTAGTTTCCCTAGTACAAGCCAACAAAATATCGCTAAATGAAACACAGGTATATAGAGTTGTTTTGACAATATTTCTAAAAAACGTTCAGCACTAATTAAGAAATCCAGAGAATTTGGCTTGTTGAAATATCGATCTACAAGATCCAGTGGCTATATTTCGTTACTGGTAATCATAGTTGCTGGGAGAGTCGAGTCAAGTAAAGTCGCTTTACCTCTTATTCTACAGCTGAGCAGGATGCTAGAACGTATATGGGAATTTGTGCATATTTTCGCCTTAGACCTAAGCGTTGAACGCATGATTCCGAAATACAAGTGGATTGGGATTTGGAATCCAGTAACGCCCTTACTAGTGGTTGCTGTCTATTGCTTGATTGAACATACGTTGTAACAACGTATTAAGAGGTGTCTGATAATCGTGCAAGGATGCTGGTGTATATTATTAGTTGATTGTTGTGATGATGACGACAATGTTGATAGTGGAATATCTTTGCTTGTTGATTGCCGGGACTTTTGTGCTGTTACTGTTGACGCTAATGGTTTAATACTTGGTTAAATAATTTAAATTAATATTTTAGTATACAGATTTTCTTACAATTACAACAATTACTGGTAAGAATTTGAAATTTTCTTAATAATTTAAATTTTTTTAATAATATTTTCACTTTTAATCACTCCAAACACTATAAATCAGCAAATTCTAAGCGAAAAAATCCAAAATTTGCAATTGTGCTCCGATTGCGTTTCTTGATACCTCTGGCGATAAGTATCGGGACTTGTAACTGTTATTCCAATGCGCAATCTGAATGTGCTTCATTATTTCCATATATTTGATTGTAAAGTGCCTTTCTATAAATCAACAAATTGTGAGCCAAAAATCCAAAACCTGCGATATTACAATTCGCAGTAGGGATTTTCAAATTAAAGTAGGGAATTGTTTTCCGAACTATTGCGATATTTTCTAACGTATCAAGGTCGATCGTAAAATTTTTGCCTGATAGATGGCGTAGTATAGCAGAGAACTTAAAAAAGAAATGGAATGTTTGGATTGTGCGTAGTATCTTTCGAGTAGTAAACTCTCGTGCAATACAACAAGCGTGGAAAATCGACAGTGTTGTTGTAGACTGTCCATATTTTTATCAAAATCCATCGAGTTTTTCCTTTTGTTGTTTTTCAGTTTACCTTTATAACAAAGCATAAAAACAGTCCGGGATAAGTTTAGAGGCTTTGAGTGGTTTAGCGGAAGAGGCCTTAAAATATTCAGTAAGGGACCCCATTCCTCAGTGCAAAGTCCTTGGCGACCAAGACGAAAACGATGGCCTTCATTGAGAGTTGATAAAGACAATGCTAAAGAGTACAAGGATTTAATTCTCTTTCGGTGATAAGGCGCTCAAGATTGCTGACTCTTTTTCGGTCCCTTGAGATGGATAAATTGAACGAAATGTACTTCACAGTCGATGCAAAACAGCACCTTTTCCACAGTAACCTTAAAAGATACGGCTGTCCAAGTGCGAAAAGAAGTTAAATATCTGGACACATTACAAACAAAGCAAATAAAGCTTGGCTAAACTATCAACAAGTATTGGAGAGAGATGAAATTTTTAATTAATTTCACCTGGATTCCACATAAAATATGACCAGAAATCTTGTGGGTTGTCTCTCAAATAAAGCCTTTTATCCTAATTCATACCCCGTTACGCTAACACGACAAATGGTATGTTAGTCACCTGAATTTCTGAATCTTTGCCGTTGTACGTGTACATTTGTTGATTATTCCTAGTAAAATTTTTAATTTATGCTTCCTTTGCTTTTAGATATTTCAGTATTTTAAGGCGTAAACCCAAAAAGACGGAAAGTTTACTGCATCCAATCGGAAGGAAAGATAAATCAAATTTCATCCGACATTGTAATCATCGGCGAATATTTTTATGGGAAGAACCATTTTGTTTTTCTTTTCTAATTTCAGAGTTGTGAATGTTAAATAATATTAGTTATCATATGCGAAAATGTTCTCATCTTGAATTAGTACCAACTGACCCAATTCTAAATTTTTCGTCTTCGCTCTCGAGATATACTTTCCAAAAACCTTGATTTCCATTTTGATTATTTTATCACTTTAAGATGCACGATGCGTTTTTGTGGTATAAATCGGGCTCAGTGATTGAATATGATGAAAAAACTTCGGAGAGGCTCCATAATGGCCTGGAATTTAAAATAGCTCAATAAGTGAATTTAAGGTGATGTTTTACTGATTTTCTGTTGGCCTTCTACAAAATTCCAAACCTGTGAATAAAATTGTTGCCATTGTCTGAGTAGATTTAGGTCGGTACACCCCGATGAGATATAAAGATATGAACGGCTTAAGTTCGATTTGGATCGCCTTGATGCACTTGTCCACGTCTAGACTGTTCCCGTAAATATAATGGCCCAGCATAGTCGACGCCTGTGTAAATAAATGGGTGTCTATAGCGTTCATCCTAATGGCCAAATTTCTGCAACCAGTAATCCAAAATCTTTGGCAAAGTGGGCTAGGCTTAATAAAGCATTTCCGGCATGAAAATTTTGTTTATGAACCTCATCAATAATTAACTTGCTTAATATTTGGCCCTTTTGAAGTGTAATGGGATGCTTAGTATCTAAAAAGGCTTTACCGGTAAAAGTTTACTATGCTTGAATGGATCTTCTTTAGAATAGATTAATTTTAATTCATAAGCAATAACTTTGTAAATTTTATTAAATGACGAGAAACAGTTAAACAGCTTTAAGACTATATCTGAAGATTGTTTTGAAACTGTTCCTTTTTCCTTAATCAGTTTTATCATGACTTTTCGCTAAGATATTGACGGAACTGATTAGAGAGTTGCCAAATTGGTCCCATTTTATTTAGACGGAATATGTTTTCTAGGAATATATTTAAGAATTTCTGACGAATGCCTATGAAATTCTTTTACCTTCTGGGATGATCATCAGCCAAGGTAGAACTATTGATGAATCGGAATAGGCATGAACTGAATTGATTTCAATCCCTAAATATTGAGTGATACACTTTACTAGACGACAAATAGGAGACTGCGCACAGTTTCAATCTCGGCAATGTTATAATTGTTTGATAGGTGCGTCCTTTGATTTTGCTGTTAGTACAGCAATTGTGCACAGTTTCATTTTTATCCTTAACTCTCGAATAGAGCACTGCTCCATAAGCTAGTTCCGAAGCATCGAAGAATTTCAATAGGTTCAATGTCTTTCAAGCCGGTTTTGATTTTATTACATTTTTCTACCACACGTTAATCCTTGTAACCATAGCCTTTGAAACATTGTTGTACTCGAGATGGTAAGTGGAGAAAGCGATCCCAATGATAATCGTTTTTAGCTAATTTCGATTATTTCGAAGAATACGTCGTTTCCCAAAATTAAGTCTTCTTCGCCTGGTGTATTGAATGATGGATCTGACATCGTAAATTCTTTAACCTATAGTCCAGTGTGTGATATATATATTGTTACGATCTGGGCTTCTGCGTTCGTCTGGATTTTACAATTAAAAATACTGTGTACCTTTATGTCACTTGGCTTGACCTTATTTCACTTTAATTTTATACACTTTAATATTTGCTCTTACTTTATTTATTTAAATCTGTCCACTTGCTACTGGTGGGAGCTATGGCAACAGATTTATTTCACTTGATTTAAAGTAAACCAAAAACTGTGCTTTGCTTCTCATCGGTCGTGTTAATATACCACTAACGTATATACCACTAACAATAACAGTGGTTTAATACTACTTCTGAAATTTCCTTTATTGCATGTCATAAATCATCTTCGTTCGTGGTTATACTGTTTATGACGCATAATCAACTGGGAATATCGTTTTATGGCTTCTCATAATCATCATCGTCGCATAATCGTCGACGGGCGGTGTTGTGAATGTATTTTTGTCGTCATTTATCCTTGAATCAATAAAACACGCCTTTCTTTGTACGCTACATCTCGGACGTTCTTGTCTTTACTAGACCATATGAATTTGAGCGTTGGTGTATAAACATGTTTCGATGCCCACAATAAATAACCTTAATAAAAGCATTGACTATTCCTGTTTGTAACAACGCCCAACCGTCCGAGCTATCGCTACAATCTATTTGTTCAAACTCCTAAGTCTCCGAACGTTCTTCACCGAATGCTTTGAAATTTTGACACAACGTTGTATTCGAATATGCGCTAACACGCCTGTGACGGGTAAAACATGTTTTTTTGAAAAACCGCACGACATGATGTTATCTGATATACACAAGATTGTTATTCATGCTGAAGAACATGTCCGTTGATTCAATGCTCCAACTCTAGACAAAGTGGCAATTTTTATAGTCCGAGATATATCCCAACCTAAAGATATTGTTCTTCATGTGAGAAACGATTAATTGGCAAAATTTGCAAAAACTCATCAATGTTACGATGCCCTGCAATATCCAATCATTTTTTGGGATGGTGCCGATGGATATCTCTTCAGCATTAAGATGATAAATCCAGTCAGTGGCGAAGAAACAAATAAGAAATGCAGCACAATGAACTTTCGAATTTCGAGAGAATGAAGACAATCACACTTTGGAGTACCGTCAATTGTTTCACCAGTACATTGAAGATATGTCTGCGAAAATGAAACAGACGTTTGTTAGTCATTCGTTTGAATCAGAGAAAGCTTCGCTTTGAAGAATACGATCATATGCAAGATGCAGTTGTAGATTACGATAGTATAACTAACGTTGGAAGACTAACGATTTTGACATCTTCATTGTTCACGTCATATGCATGAGTACGCTGAAGATGCAATTGCGTATATTCGTCACTACGGGCGCCCAGACCTATTTATTTCATTAACACGCAATTCAGCTTCGGACGATATACAACAGCTCTTACTTCTCGGGCAATCGCCGCTGGATAGGCATGACATCACAGTACGTGTTTTTAGACAGAAGATGAAACCGCTGATGGATTTCATGGTAAAGCATGAAGTGTTTGGGTCTTTGCGCTGTTGGATGTACTCAGTGGAATGGCAAAAGAGGGGATTGCCACACGCACATATACTAATCTGGCTCTATAACAAAATCACTTCAAACGAAATCGACGATGCGGTGAAATACCCGATGCCGACGACGATAATGATTTGCCTAAAGTTGTAACGAAAAATATGATACATGGACCTTGCGGAACACTGAATTTAAATTCACCATGCATGATAGACGAAAAATACTCTAAGCGATATTCTCGAGCATTAATATCCAACACAGTTACAGGAAATGATAGATGTCCTTTATACAGAAGAAGATCAGTAGAAGATGCAAATAAATTAGCATCCATACAAATGCGAAACGGTGACATCGAAGTAGGCAACCGGTAGGTCATTCCACATTCGCCTTTGCTGTGAAAAACATACAAAGCGCACATAAACGTGGAATACTGTAACTCCGTTAAATCGATCAAATACATTTGTACAATAAATACGTAAAAAGGCAGCGACATGGCAGTTGTTGGCGTGCAACAAGAAAGCAGCGATGGGAATGAGGTCATACATATCGATGAAATCGCACAGTATCAGGCTGGAAATTGGACAGCGCGTTTATTTCACAGCTGCAAATTTGCAACAAATTGCCCTGAATCCATCGGCTACAATCTGATTTCTTCACGTTATGTCAAAATGACACGTTTGCGACAACACTGCTTTATTCGAAAGTACCTACGTACTACAGATGGAATGCGAGTAGAAAATCATTTGAACGATGCAAACGAGGAGAGCGGATAAATGGACAACTTGGCATATTCGAAGAAGCTACAATAGACAGACTATACACCGTGCATCCCAATCAAGATGAAGGCTTCTTTCTTTGTATGCTGTTGGTTAATGGACCCGTACAAAGTCTTTCCAGCAACTGAGAATTATCATCGACATCACACATGCAAGCTCTAAATTTATTATTGGAGAATGACCGACATTGCATCTCTTGCGTCGTTCGGAATAGCTGCGACATTGCTACCAAGTGGAAGAATTGCAACATTTCCATAGCATGCGGCATGAGAAATGTGTTCCAGAAATGCAAACTTATTGTTTGGGATGAATGCACAATGGCACACAAAAAATCACCCGAGGCTCTTGATCGATCATTGCTACAGATTTTCGTGGAAACATTCAACCATTTGGAAATGCATTTATATTGCTTGCAGGAAATTTCAGGCAAACATTACCTGTAATTCGTCGATCGGCACCAGCGGACAAAATAAATGCTTGCCTGAAATACTCTACTTTGGGGCGACACGTAACGACGCTGAAATTAACTACAAATATGCGTGTCCAGCTATAAAACGACCGATGAGCTCAAAAATTCTCACATTAATTGCTGAAAATTGGGAACGGGAAGGTGCCGGTTAATCTGACCTCAGGCCGAATTTCATTGCCCCATAAATTCTGCAATTTAGTGATGTGAAAAGAAGAATTGGCTGAAAAAGTATTTTCTAATATTCAAACCAATTATAAGAAGAACAAAGACGTCTACGAACTTAACAATATTATTCAGTCTAAACTTCAAAGCGAGGCAGTCACATACAAGTGGAAGCAGATGAAGCAGTTAATTGCTAGATGGCAGCGATGCCACCGCACGTACTGCAATTGAAAATCGCCATGTCAATTATCATGTTGCAAATCAGGGCAAATCTTTAGAATTGTGCGATTTAGATCCAAACACGGACTTCTTCTCTCTGTTGTCGTTCTTTGCTCGTCGTTTCATCCCACTTCAACCATCCAAAAAAGATGATAGTCTTCATATTTTGTTTGCCATTTATCCCAATCAAAAGAAAGGGTGACTATACAAATGCTACATTGAAAGAAAGGTCAGTTTATACTTCAACTTCGAAATATAAAGGTGATTATTTCCATTTGTTATTATTGACGGACAAGCCAACATTTCCACTCGGCCATCCTGGATTGTCGTTCGGCTCGAATGCTTCCTCTTCTTCATTCAATTCCTCTTCGTCGGTTTCGTCATCCATGGATAAAAACTGGCTTCATAAATTATGCCCTTGTCGTTGTGATTTTAGTACCTTCTTCATCCCCAGCTTTCCTCTCAGCTCTATCGTGGTTTCGTATTTTAGTGACGATATATGATCCCAAGAAATTTGCTCGGATCTTACCCTTTCCACAAAACTAGGTTCTTTTGACAACTACTAGATCGTTAAATTTATATTTTGTCGCAGGCCTTTTTCTCTCAACTCATTACGCTCGTCGTTAAACAATGCTAATGCAGCTTCGTCAATCGCTTCTCTTGTTCGAAGGTCTTTGGGACAGTGCATTTTAAGTCCGAACATATTTTCGAAGGGACTCATACCAATACTTCTTTGACAACTGTTGTTTAAATACCTTTGTAGTTGATTGGTATATTTAAATTATTATTCAAGTTTATCACCTACAAGCTTTGATAGCTTGTCGTAGTCTCTCAGCTGGTCAATTTGTTCGTCGATTAATCGAAGCGGATATCGATCTTTTATTATTTTCTCGTTAAGTTTCCTATAATCAACACATAAGCGCTTTGTACCATCTTTTTTATTTACTAGTACTATGGGGCTAGCATAACTCGAAACACTGTTCCGCACAATATCACAATCCACCCATTCATCAATTTGTCTCTTCGCTATATCCGTTTCCAGCGGTGCTAATCTTCGCGGCCATGATAGACTGGTTTGTCATCTATTGTAACTATTTTCATCTCAATTCCCATATTTTCCGTTGGCGCCTTTGTATAGTTATAATTAATTACCATTTGTTTCAATCTATTTACTATGTCTAAATTTGTTATGTGGTTGACATCTATAGGAAGTCATCATCTTCTCGAATACACGAAGCTACAATGTATGGTTGAAACTTTGTCATTATTATCTGCCTTGGTGTGAGAATAGTGATGGTTTGTTGCATGAGCGCGTTACCTATTATCATATCGATTGGGATTAATCGATCGTTCACTACATGGAATTGCGTATAATAACATTCTCCATCTATAGGGACCAAAATCTCAAATGAACCCAAAGTATACAAACATTGTGCGCTCGCACATCTTAACTCTTTTATTCTTCCATCTAACGTGGGTTTTCCAATTGCCAAATATTTTGATTCAGCCATCAGGTTCACATCACTGCCGCTATCAACCATTGCATTATAATAATATTATTGGCCATTAATAATTATCATTTTTACATTATTTCGACGAGAAGAACTCACAACTGACAATACTTTTTCTTCGTGTAGTATGTCTTTTTTGCACTCTGTTCCTATAAGTCCAAAATTATTACACCTGTAGCGCTTTGGCCCCTTTTCCTTGTTAGTGCAGTTCCGTCCTATATATCCACCATCTCCACAGGTATAACAACGCGTTCCTTTATATCTTCTTAATTCTGTTTTATCCCTTCCTTCTGGTTGCTTTTGCCGTATCCGACTTTTCACAAACGATTTTCTCTTGATTTTTCATAGATCCTCAGCTTTTTTTTAAATTCTTTCACAGACTAAGCCCCATATAATACCGCTTTGTTAGTTTCTGCATCACCAGTCCCATCGATAACGTAATCAAGTAATGCCGCTTCTTCGACTCTACTCATTTCCGCAATTTCTTGCATGGACAATAAATAACAATAAAAAGATTCGCTTGATATTTTTTTTTTCTTTCTACTAGCATTCGAAGGAATACCTTTCAAATAATTTTGAAGTTCTTCCCACGTCTTTAGTCCCGTTTTGGCGTTTACGCTCTGTCTAGCTGTACCGATCAGCAACCGCTTAGCATACACTATCTTTTGTATTGGATTCCACCCTATAGATTCTGCTATTTCCTCAAATTCTCTTACCCATTTTTCAATTTTAAAATTGTCGTCTCCACTGAATTTATTTAGGGATTCCTCTACATCTTTAAAAGTAAATCCAAAATTCTGAATACCTTTGTCTTGAATCATTGACCTCATCCTTTCATTCTCTTGTATTAACGACTCTATCTCATCTTTTTTGCCGTAAGGCAACATTGGCTGTGTTATTGGCTGCTTCGTGCATTGTTGATGACGTACCGGCAAATAAATTAGAAAAATCCAGTTGATCAATTTTCCTTAATATGTTCGTTCCACTCATACGATTGCGTTGGTTCATTCTTGTTATTATTACGTTTATTCCCCATTCTGCCGTTTCGACTATTAGCCCGTTGTATATTTATTGTTTAACACTATGTATGAATACAATGTGCACATGTAATTTTCGTCTCATAATTTCTTAATAAATGTATTGTTACAGTATTTTTCAACACAAATTATTCACAACTTATTTGTTTTTTATAGTTCGCAACCGGCCGTATGAGCCCCCATGTAAGAATTTGACCGGAGGGATTAATTGAAAACTGGATTAAAAAAACAATTTTTATTTAGTTATTTAACACACTTTGAATTTGATTTTTATTAGTCTGTCTTTATTTTAGGTTTTTATTAAAACTCTTTACTTTTTTGGTTGTCGTTCTTTGCTCGTCATTTCATCCCACTTCAACCATCCAAAAAACGGTGACAGTCTTCATTTTTTGTTTACCTATTATACGAATCCAAAGAAAGGGTGACTATACAAATGCTACATTGAAAGAAAGGTCAGTTTATACTTCAACTTCGAAATATAAAGGTGAGTATTTCGCTTTGTTATTATTGACGGATAAGCCAACATTTCCACTTATATAATATATATATATATATATATATATATATATATATATATATATATATATATATATATATATATATATATATATATATGTATATATATGTATATATAATTTCTTGAAAGTAGCTCCAATTCCATTAACAGTTAAGTGAGCATGTTTTCTAAGAATTCCGATTCGTTGAACCCATCTTTCACTGTTGAATGTGGAGTGCGATCCAGAATTGAGTAGGGTCTAATACTTTGAAGTTTACTGAAGCGATCGAAGATATTGACTAGGATGGTGGACAATAATATGTTGTGCAAATTCGCGCAATTAGATAAACTGGCGGAATGAGTATGGGAACCGTTGAAGCGATCTGTATTTTTTCAGCGTTTGAAATTAAAGCACTGATACTTTACCAAATATAAATTTTTAGCGGAGGAGCATGATTAAAGTACACTAATAGAAAATCAAGGTCAGATGTTGGCCAATAAAAGAAAATTTTGAGATGTTGATTTTTTCGACTTTGATTTGAATGAATTTCCTTGTATAATAAATGCGCCCGAAGTATGCTTTTTGAAACACTTACAAACACTTTTTGTTGTTGTAAAATCGAACATTAATTTAAGAAAAACTTCATTCGCATACAAGTGATAGGTTGCAATTCTTTAGTTTACCTAAATTTTTGAATATGAACGTTTCTTAAGTACAGGAGAGGGATGATATTTTTAAATAATTGCACGCAAATCTCACATAAAGTATGACCTGAAACCTTGTGAGTTCCTTCTCTAATAAGTCGTTAATCCCAAATCATAGACCGCTAACACGACAAATGATAGGTTACAATTACATCAATTTCTGAATAAGGCTACAACATAGCTCTAATACATATGTATAAATAGGAGAGGAGTAAGGCTTTTACATAACATTTAAAACATATTTTATTGCATTGCAAATGACGTTTGCAATTGACAGTTAAATAAGTCTAAATACTTACAACATATTTAGAAATATTTAACTGTCAATTAATACACAAATTAAAATTATTTCTAAAGTTATTTTTAAGAATTTAAGTTTTAAATTATTCAATCAAGCAAATTTTTCATCTCGCCTAAATCTATTTTAGGTTACAAAGTCCTAACAAATGGTCCACTCTGGCTCACCTGCTCAATGCTAAACTATAGGTACGCTTTTACTTAGTTTTACAACAAAATTTTATATTTACTATTGTGTATGTTGTTTATTTAAATGTTTTGTTTTTTGAAAGTATACAGTTTTGTGCTGCAAGAAAAAAAATACACAAAAGCTATTCTCGAGGCAGCACAGAGAGAGGAAAACTTTGATTTGTTTGGAAAGAAAATGGCTTTCCAAAATTTTACAAGCACAAACTTTATTTGTATATAGTTTTGAAAAACAACAAGTTTCAACTCAATTTCCCAACGCATTGCAACGCTTTTTGAACCACTATCGCCCCCGCCTCCATAAACAAAAACAGTTTTTTTACTGTATTCTACATAAAATATAAAAAATTTATTATCGATTAGAAGTAACTATTTGGTATTCAGGTAAGTATGTTTCATTTAAAAACGGGACATGTCTGCCCTCTACATTTTCCTTTTGTGTATTAAACAATGTCAATGTTGAACTTTTCACCCGATTCCATTCGAAATTTTTAAAATCACTGACTCCGTACACGAATATAACAAAATGTAATAATAAAAAGCTCTCTTAATTGGTAAATTTAACCCGCAACACAAAAAAAAAAGAAAACACAATGGTATTAATGAGAAATAACAATAAAAATAACATCAACAAAAAAAAGCTCGGAAAAAACTTTGAAACATAATAAATTTTTTATTTTTTTTTAGTTTTGTTCGTTTCAAATTTTAACAATCAAAACGAAAAAAGGAACAAAGAGTTTGCTACTATGTGTATGTGTGTGTGTTCTTCTTATAAAAATCAAGAAAATTTTCAATCATTTCACAAAAAAGTTAAAAACGAAAATCTTTATATAAAATAAAAGTTTTATTACTTTTCTTGTATATACGTAGCAAATTTTCTTCTTCTGCTTAGTTTTCTTGCGCTGCACACACACACACAAACACGAAAAAAAGCTCAAATTAATTTATGTTAGTTTCTATCATTTATTGTGAATTGATTCAAATGAATCTAATTTTTTATTAGTTTTTCCTTTTTTTTTTTTTTGGTTTAGATCTTTATAGTTATAGAGTTGTTTGATAGTTGATTTAAGTATTAATCCATCGAAAATTTTATCGAAAAGTTTCTTAAAAGCTTATACTTTTAAGATTATGCGAATTATAGTTTGCTTGTGTTTTCATTATTTCATTATGCTTTGGTATGTGTTTCACTTGGTATTTAATGAGTTCAGTCATAAAGTTGAGATAACAGTGGGTTGATTGTGTTTAAGGATGCAAAAGGTTGTCCAAAAATGGGAATGATGTTTGTGCTAACCTGTCCTGACAACAACAAACTTAAATTGCTTTCGTGTTATTATTGGTGACAAGAAAATATCCAGGCGAAGTTTTATTGGAAGGTGTAATTGTGAGTCAATATTGGCCAAAAGGTAAAAATTCCGCTAGGCACTTTTTATTGAATTTTCACTAACATAAAGACATAAAAGAAATACTCTTCCACAGTCAACATAAGGCCAGTTGTAGTAGCCGCTAGGAGAATGGAAATGAATGATACACCTACTGATGCCGAAGATGATGTTTTAAAAAAATATTTGTTTAATCATTATAAGTCATTAGCTCATAAAAACCATTGTTTAAAGAGCTATAGTGAGAATGATGAAAACATTCAAATAATTAGCACTGCATTCAAATCTCGAATAATTAGTTATAGGGTTTCAGATGTACCTATATTAGTATAAATGATTTTATGTGTTCTATAAAAAATAAAATAATTAAATTAATACAGCTTCAACCAGAATTATTTAAAGCTGTTATAGCAAATTTTGAATTGTTTTGCTTATTAATCAAATATGATTTAAAAGGTGAAGCAAATCTTAGCTAATTAAAATCATTTAATACTAAAAGTGCAATTTTAACGGAAGCTAGCGAGAAGGTCTTCTTACATACCTCTCACAAAATGTATTAAAGATAAAAAGGCAATAATCAATGTTTAAAGTTCAGATCAAGCCTGCTTCACCTGGTCAATCATGGCTAGCAAATATCCTAATGTAAGAAATCTTCAACGGTGTAATTCATTAAATTTTAATAATATTAGTATCCCCATGCCTTTAAAAGATATCCCACGACTTGATTACCTTCTAAACCATGTGAAGCATGTGAATTTCAATAAGTGATATTTTTAAATAGGTTTTTCTGTAAACCTGCTAGAATATGCACTACGCTTGCCTGAACAATGAAAATAATTCTAAAAACGAACGAGGAGCGTCAGACTTAAAGTTAAAAAGTAAAATTAAAAGTTAAAGTTAAAAAATTAGGTTTGAGTTAAAGTTGAAGTTTAAAAGTTAATATTTAAAAGTTAATGTTAAAAAGTTAAAAAAAAAGTTACAGTTAAAAAGTTAAAGTTAAAAAGTACAAACTTAAAAGTTAAAGTTAGAAAGTTATGTTCAAAAGTTAAAGTTAAAAAGTACAAACTTAAAAGTTAAAGTTAGAAAGTCAAAGTAAAAATGTTAAAGTTAAAAAGTAAACTTTTAAATTAAAAAATAGGTAAAAAATTTAAATTAAAAGTTAAAGTTAAAAAGATAAAGTTAAAAAAGTTAAAATTTAAAAGTTAAAGAAGTTAAAGTTAAAAAGTCTAAAAGTTAGAATAAGTTAGTTAAAAGTTAAAGTTTAAAAAATTAAAAAGTTTAAAAGTTAGAGTTAAAAAGTTTAATAGTTCAAGTAAAAAGCTAATGTTAAAAAACTTAAACTAAAAAAGTTACAGTTAAAAAGTTAAAGTTAAAATTAAAGTTGAAAAGTTAGAGTTAATACGTTAAAGTTAAAAAAATTGTTAGAAAGTTAAAATTAAATCGGACAAGTCAAAAAGTTAAAGTTAAAGTTTAAAAGTTAAAGTTAAAAAACTTAAAGTTAAAAAATTTAAAATTTAATAATTTTAAAAGTTAAAGTTAAAGCTAGAATATTTAAAAAGTTAAAGTTAAAAAGTTAGGCTAAAACATTAAAGTTAAAGAGTTTAAGAGTGTAAGTTAAAAACTAAAACTTAAAAGTTAAATAAGTTAAAGTCAAAAAGTGTTGAAATTAAGAAGTGTTCAAGTTAAAATAAGTTAGTTACAAGTAGAAGTTAAGAAATAAAAAATTTTTAAAGTTAACGTTAAAAATTTAATAAAGTTAAAAACTTAAAGTTAAAATGTTAACTTAAAACTTTTTTAAATAGTTAAAGGTAAAAATTTAAAATTAAAAAGTTGAAAAGATAAATTAAAAAAGTTAAAGTTTAAAAGTTAAAGAAGTTAAAATTAAAATGTGTTAAAGTTAAAATAGTTAGTTAGTTAAAATTTAAAGTTTAAAAATTTAAAAAGTTTAAAAGTTAGAGTTAAAAAGTTTAATACTTCAAGTTAAAGATAAAAATTTAAAGTTAAAGTTATTAAGCTAAAGTTAAAGGTAAAAAGTTAAAGTTGAAGTTTTAAAGTTACAGTTAAAATTAAAGTTCAAAAGTTTGTTAAAAAGTTAAAGTTAAAACTGACAAATTAAAAAGTTCTAGTTAAAAACTTAAAGTTAAAAAATTTAAAATTTAAAAAGTTTAAAGGTTAAAGTAAAAAATTTATAAAGTTAAAGTTAAAAAGTTAAAGTTAATAAGTTAACTTAAAGCATTTTTAAATAGTTAAAGGTAAAAATTTAAAATTAAAAAGTTAAATTTAAAAAGATAAAGTTAAAAAGTTGAAGTTTAAAAGTTAAAGAAGTTAAATTTTAAAAATTTTAAACGTTTAAAAGTTAGATTTGAACACCGGTCTTTGCACTAAAGCTAAAAATACATTTGAGAAAGATTTTTTTGGTTCGAAAATTACATGCGTACATGAACTCAACTTAATCTAATCGCCGCCTCATTTCTTCAACTAAACCCTACAGCTCAACTTCAAATCAACACTTTACTCGAACAGTAACTACATAGGCAGTAAAATTCACTGGGACCTCCCAATTTATCAAAAAAGCTTAAATCTGAATTTTCAGTTGGATTGGTTAAACCATCTGGGCTGTAGAGATGACACAGACTGACAGACTGACAAACTGGCAGGCTGACAGACAGACAGACAGACACCATTTCGAAACCCACTTTTTCGGACTCAGGGGACCTCAAAACAGATAAATCTCTAAAAATCTCAAGGTCCAAAATTTTCATGATTACCATACCTTATTTTACTTATGTAAAAGAAAGTAAAAACGAAATGTGTGGAAAACATGCTACGGTCGATTTGCAATACTACTCACTATGCAAACACCCTCAGTAGGGTCGGTTGACAAATCGACAACACTACACTATGACCGCGTGAACAAGATATACATAAGTTACGTTTTTTAAAAAATTAATTGACTGAATCGAAGAATTCCTAAGCTGTCTGGCTACCTTATAAGTATTTATCATCGTTGCTACTTAAAATCTGTGGCATCAAAATATGTTCTAAAATTTGTTCACGCGTTGTATGAATATGTGTCATAAGTAACGCGCGTCACGTTGTATGAATATGTTTCATTAGTAAAAATAAAATCGGCAATTAAAACCTTAGCTGTTCCAACTACCTTGTCATGATCTGTAATTTGTTTCAGGAAAATGTCATAGGCCAGATGGGGTGTTCTATAAATAAATGACATAGATAAGTTAAAAATCAGTCATCGATGAGTTTATTTTGGGGCGAAATCTATTGAGGCTGACAGGGTGTTCGAAGTGCTCGTAAGTTGGCCTTACCTTCTTCTAAGCACTATCTTTGTAGCTGACAGCCGTTGAATTGTTCGTAAGCACTCCTAATTATCTTCTAATTAGTTATCATCATAGCGACTGGTTTCATTTGATAACCTGGGATAAAGCGATAATCCATAATTATTTTCAATAAAATTTCTTTGGGTTGCCTATTCTTTTAAGATATGACATATGTAAAATCGGGTATTAAAGGTTTCATAAGGTGTCCTGAGTATCTTTCAAACATTTTTCATCATTGCGACTGCTATTCCTGACATAGGGGAGCATACAGGCTACAGCTATTGACAAAGGAAATTTTCACTTTGGTAGAAGCTTGTTTTGTTAATTACTTCTTAGTAGAATAGTTATTTTTATAAAGAACAACTATTAATTTTTCCAATTCCGCTATTAATTTTTTATTTAAAATTAAAAATGAGTTTTCCTAAAAGTTGTTCAATGTACATTCATAGCTATTGACACTTTGTATCCCACAATATGACTTCAATGTCACTTAGTTCATTAAACCTAAACAGCCCTATTAAAAGCATAATACGTTTCAATATGACTCAGCCTTTTTAATGTGAATTCCAATTTCTACTTATCACTTAAGAACAGTGAAAGAATTGGCAATTCTAGGGATTTGAGGCATTTCTTGTGGTACTCTCTTAAACATTTGGAATATTTTATCCTTACATTGTCGAAGGTAAGGTTCGAAAGTTGGTACTCAACAATTATGAGTTAAAGAACGATTGATCTTCAGAATCAGCTTCAGTAATTATTTCTTCATTATTTTTTTTAGGACTGAGTGCATTAACAAAAGGAGGCACTAAAAATGTATTTGAAAACTTACAAGGTACACAAAAAATATTCAAGCATAAATATAAATTTTAAACATATAGCTTAAGTATCTGTACTTGTACTTATGTCACTGAATTTTGCTTGCAATTTCGCAACGTGTTTCCTTTTCTTGTAAAAGCTTGTAACTTTTTTATTTTCCGGACTCGTTTAACAACCTGGCTTCCTGTTTTAACTGGCGTTTCAGGCCAACCTAAATAGTCATTAATAGACAGATAGATAGCGAAATTTATAGCGGTATGTTCAATGGCTTGGTTATCTGTAACTTGCATGGTATCAGAGGTTGATACCGTTGCCCCAATCAGATCCTTTACTAATTGTGTTATTTGACCATATTGATTTCTTGAATTGTATTTCCATCGTCTTTCTGATATTCAGCTATTTGGAATGCTTCAAACGAACAATTCAGTGGTGGAGGCAAAGTATAGCCTTTAAGTGCCGTAAATATTTTAAATACTAATTTAAAATTATCGTAAAACTTTTCTAAACTAACTGGTGTTCTTAAAATGTCATTGAACGTTGTTATGTTTGGCTGTACAACAATATCAGTAAATTGTGAAAGGTTTATGGAGCCTTCATTCACTATTACCGTATTTGGCACACGAAGCTCAGATGATTATCACAAACATTTAGAAAAATCTATTGATGTGTAACTCCGCCGGTGAAAGCCGCGTGTAATGCAGCCCCTGGACGCTTTCAATGGCAAACGAGTATGATGCTCTCTGGTTAAACAAGAAGCATGTTTACTTTGCGCTATTCAAAAATGTTTTTTGCCCAACAATGTTTAAGTGGTTTGAATGCAGCGTAATCACAGGGCTGCAAAATTTTAGTTGCATTTGGATACAATAAAATAATTATAATTCCTAATAGCACACATAATTCACTTACTTTTAACGTCATATGGGTGTCATGACTATCAGCAAAAAAACCACTGAGAAAGATGTGTTGTTTTCGATCTGAAACGGATGGAAATGTTTTGAAATATATTCATAGAATATTTCTTTGGTCATCCAACCATTACCCGAGATTCCTATAGTGGCCAACTCTGAGGTAGCGACTTCCGAATCTCTTCTGGCACCCTTTCATGAGGATAAATCACCATCGGCGGAACGGTTTGAATATTGGCACTGAATGTGCACATAACGGTTCGGTTAGATTTGGCAGCCCCACCCTTAATTTCGTAAATGTTTCGAACGCCTTTAGTAGCTAAAACAGACCATATTTTGGGAAAAAAGCAAACAGTCTGTTTCGTCCCCATTGAAAATTTGATCTGCGGATAAAAATTTAATAAATATTTGATTAGAGCAAGCCAAAAACTATTTACATTTACGATTTAAGAGTTCCGGGATAATAGCATCAAACACTTATAGTAATGGGAGACAACACTACAATCCATAGCTAAAGATAGGCTAGTCATTAGCAATGCCAGGAACGAAACACTATCATCAGACTGTGTTCCTAATAATCGAATGTTGAATAGCAATTTTTTAATAAAATTAAAACCTTAAAACTAAAACGAGGGCGCCCTATCTTCACACCAGGGAGGAGTTATGTTACCATAATATGCTGAATACATAATCCATCGTACAATGTACTATAACATGTCGAGCAGCACGCGCATTGATAAAACAGCCCAAATAACAATTTGGAGTTGTCAAAACGTTGTGCCATCTAAAATTCAGAGCAATTTAGTTATAATAACTTCTTAAAAAATAACCAAAAACGTCAGTTTGTTGGTTTGTCGACGTAATAGCAGTAAAAATGGTAATCGTAGTTTGCTTGCCGTTATATTATAGCAACGTCAAACAGCAAACTCGTAATAAATAATAAATTACTTTTGAGACCGCAGTCTGATTTATTTAATAACATATAGGTTCCCAAATAGTGTAAAATTGATGTAGTTTTTTTTTTTTCAATTCAGGCGTGGTTTTTTTTTTTCAATCTGGTATAATATTTTTTCTCGTTTAAATATGTCTTCAATGTTTTGACTTTTCTCTTGGAATGAATGACAAAATATATTTATTTTTATGTAAAAAAAAGTATTACAATAAGTCAGAAAATCATTTTATGGCTAAAGCCATCTACCATTAAGTATTTTACATAAAGTTTATGGTATGTTTGCTATAAATTTGCAAGTGTTATAAAGAAATTAAATTATTTTGTTTCAGATACATTACATAAGAAAATATACTCTGTACTGGAGTTTGCATCACTGGAGTTTATATTGGAGTTTTCACCACTGGAGTTTCGATCAATTTATACATTTATTTGTTTTGATCAAATGATTCTTTGGCTTTTCTTTTTGTATTTAATTATCAAGATTCGCTTGTTCATGGCATGAACATACTACCCTCTGTTAACGATCTCGATTGTTAACTAATTGGCAGCTTACAGAGTTTTACCACTGGACGTTGTATCGATGAGCTTGCAGTTTTGACCGTAACCACTCTTACGCGATCATCAGCTTCGGGGTGAATTTGTATTACTCTCCCAAGAGGCCATTTACTCACTGGCATGCTGTCGTCTTTGATGAGAACTATGTCGTTGACTTGGATTTTTTCTTCTGTCTTCTGCCATTTATGACTTTGCTGAAGCGTTTTGAGATAATCGACGTAATATTTTCTCCAAAACCTTTGGACTCAACTCACCTTTTGGTTTGGTTTCTTTGCCACCTTGACAAAGACGAATCAGTTTTATCTAATATTTTAGGTTCTGGAATAGACCCGGCTGACGTTCCGTTGTTTGTTGACTTCAGCAAATGTGTTTTCACTGATTTCACCGCAGATTCCCAAAATCTGCCGAAATGGGGAGACGAAGGTGGAAGTAAATGCCACTCGATTCCGTTACTACTCAAAAATTCTGAAAGTACATAATTCTGATTAATATTTTTTATGATTTTATATGCTTCACTTAGAATTATCCTGGCGCTATGAAGTTTGAACCGTTATCGGTATAAATTTTCTGGGGTATGCCACTCCGCGCCTTAAACCGTTTAAGAGCGGCTAAAAAGGCTTCACTGGTTAGATCGCTTACCGGTTCGATGTGAACCGCTTTCACGGAGATGCAAACAAAAATACACAAGTATCCTTTGATAGGATTGGTTGCACCTCTACCTTTCCACGTCGCAAAATAGAGAGGCCCGGCAAAGTTTGTAAATGGGCGTGCCGGCGTTACCCGCTCCGTCCATTAATTGTCGGCTCGTTCGGTGTGCATGTTTGACACAAATTACACAAGTTTTGAGTAATAAACGTATTTTCGTACGTCCGTTCATTATCCTTTATTTCATTTGTGTGTCTCCCATATCAGTCGTTTGGTGAATATGTGATCAGCATACAATATCACTGGATACTTGCTGTCGTAATCACAATCGGCGTTAAAAAGACGACCGCCAACTCGTAGTACGCCCGCTGCGTCGGAATGTATCATTTTGTACACATAGAATACATTGTATTCTTGCTTCTTCCATTTCTCTGGAATTCAACTCACATCTTTCCCTGTCTTTCATCTTGTTGGATTTTAAATTCGTGATATAACGTCTTACGTACCCGATGATACGGAATATCTGTTTAAGATTTGATTTCTTGGTGAATAGAGTATCTAACTATAATCATCTTTGGTTGCTGTAACTTGAAGAGTACAATGCGTAAACGTGGTCTTGCTGAATTCCTTTTCGATTGCTATTTGGTTTAACTTCGAATTCGAGTCAGTCAGAGTGGGCCATAAGTTTTGGGGCAGTTTAAGCCATTCAGGACCTTCCCACCATTGTTTTAAGTGAATTAATTTCTGTGGCGATACTCCTCTGGAACGATGATCAGCAGGATTTTCCTGAGATCTGACGTGGTCCCAATGTTGCCTTGGAAATTTTTCGAGTATTTGACTCATGCGATTGGTCACGAAAGTTTTCCATCTTGCAGGGTACGTCAAAAGCCAGGATAAAACGATGACTGAATCTGTCCAGGCGTAATATTTCGCTGTAGGTGGCATAGTCGCCTTTACTGCATACATTAACTTCACAGATGCCCGGCGCACAGCTCCAATCAAGGAAGAGAAATTCTTTTTACAGGTGTAACTTTCGCTTTGGCTGTCAACAGGTGAATGTTTGTTTTTCCTCGATTATTAGTAGTTCGACTGAAAGTGACCGCACTATAAGCATTTTCACTAGCGTCTGCAAATCGGTGTATTTGGATGTCTCCCTTATGATCGGTGAAACGAGGAATCTTGACTTGTTTGAAGTATGTAAATTCTTCTCTCACTAGTTTGTACTCAGTTTTGTAAGGGTCAGGTTAAGAATCATCCCATTCTATTTTCAGGAACCAGATCTTTTGGAATAAGATTTTGAGTAGCACTACGGATGGAGATAAAAAGCCCAATGGATCAAAGACCCTAGAAACTTCCGATAACAGCTTTCGTTTTGTAAGTGGACCTTCCTTTTCTGGATTGACCTGAAGGTGAATGTGTCATCGCCGCGGCGACAGTGTAAGCCATGTACAGTCACTGTGGCATATACATCACCATACAATCGCGTAGTTTCCTCATTGCTAAAATCGTCGCTTAGAGTGCGTATGTTTGAGTGCTATTTTCTTAACAAAAAACCCCCATTTTGTAAAATATCGGATATCCTTTTCTTCTGTTTAGTCGCCTCTTGTTCATTATCGAAGCCCGCCAAAAAATCATCAACGTAAAAACCATGCAAAACCAGTTGCAAAATATTATCATCACCTCAATCGCGAGCAACTTGATGGAGAGTACGAATTGCTAAATAGGCAGAGCATGCTAGACCAAAAGTCACTCGGGTTAATCGATATTGTCGAATTTATTCGTTCGGATTTTCTCGCCATAAAACTCGCTGATAGTTAGTATCATCACGAGCAACGAGCATTGCCGGAACATTTTCTCTATATCGGCTATTCGCGCTATCTTATTGCGTCGGAATTTTAATAAAGTGACCCAGAGAGTGGGTTGTATCGTTGGTCCGGTCATCAGAGCGTCGTTGAGAGAAGTGCCGTTAGTAGTTTTAGCTGAACCGTAAAAGACTACTCGCACCTTTGTTGTATCACTGAATTCTTTTATGACGGCATGATGCGGTAAATAGAAAGTTTTTTCATCACGTAGATCTCGTTGGCTTTGCAGTACTTCCTCCATGTGTCCCTTTTCCACATATTCTCGCATTTGTTGGATATATTGGTTCTGTAGTTCTCCATCGTTTAACACTTTCCGCTCGAGTGCTAAAAATCGTTTGGATGCCATCAGTAAAGAGTTTCCCAATACGACCGATGTTCTCCAGAAAGGAAGTCGAACCATATATCGCCCATTTAGTTGCCTTTTTACTGTTTTGTCGTAAAATGTTTCGCATTCTTCATCCTCCGGTGAAATTTGATTTATTTGAGGCAAATCTTCAATTTCCCAAAATAGTCGCAGTGTTTGATCTATGTTTATATCTACATAATTGTATATTTGATGTCGCCGCCATGAAAGTTGAGGTCTCTAAATGGGATAGGGATTTGGATTGACCAGATACCACCCAACCGAATACAGAAGGGTAAAGAATTTATCTGCTCCGATCAAAACATCTATAGCGGCTGGTTTCGCGAAGCTTGGATCAGCTAATTGTATATTTTCTATTCGTTGAAAATCTTCAGTGGTTATGCGGCATCCTGGTATTCTCTGCGGTAGCTTATTTAGGATGAACTCGTCGACCTCTATTTGTATATACATTAGGATTATACATAGATCCCATCACTAGTTTACTTCTTCCTCTTGATTGGATTGAACCCGCTGTTATCCCTGTTATGTTCACATTGGGTCTCTCTCTCTCTCTCTCTCTTCAAGTATGGTCATTGGACACAATCTTCAGATACGAATGAGGATTCTGACCCACAATCGAGTAGCGCTCTACATCGATAAGTTTTTTCCATATTTATTGGTAATACTAATAAGAACGTTTGCTATTTGTAGGATAGCCTTCATTTGCTTTGATGATGATTGCTGTATGACGGCGTTGAAATTGGTGGATTTAGCTTGTGTCTCTGTCATCTCTGGATTGGCGGCAGTATGTAACGTAACGTGATGTCTGCGTTTACACATCTTACAGTTGAATCTTGATCGGCAAACGATAGCCTGATCAGTTGAAGATAAACAATTGAAACATAGCTTCTTCTCCGCTACAGTCCGTTTTCGCTCTGTCATTGGAAGTTTTATGTACTTCTCGCACTTCCCAAGATAATGGTTATCAGTACATAACGGACAGGAAATTTTTGTTTCAGATACCATTGCTGCAACTCGTTTTGTAGAACTCGGTTTGACCTTCTGCATTGAATCAAGACTTTCAAGTGCGTCAGTTCTCTTGCTTAGAAGCTTGAAAAATGTGTCTAGAGAAGGAAAATCAACTTCTGCTGTCGCGTGAGCCCATGCTTCCTTTGATTCATCATCTAACTTGTTCACCAGTATATGGATCAACCACGAATCCCGAGCTTCCGCTAATGTACCAAGTACCCTTAGACCACGAATGACCTCATCAGATACATCCACAAGATGGCGAAGTGATTTGGAACAATGCTGGCGCAAAGTTGGTTGCTCCATAAATTGTTTTACCAACACATGTACCACATGTTTTATTTTATAGTATCGAGATTTAACCTTGTCCCATGTTTCATCGTAATTGGCCTCAGTGACACTCAGATGGTTGATTAGTGAATACGCTTCTCCTTTCAATAACCCTTTCAAATACTGCAATTTGTGTACCTTTGAGATGGTATTGTTATTGTGTATCGAGGCTTCAAATAAATCACGAAAAGAGGCAAACTCCGAATACTTCCCACTAAATGCTGGAATATTTACACGTGGTAAACGCACCTCACTTTGCCGTTTATTTAGATTTGAAACTTTCTGCAAAAAGATGGTTTGATTCAAAATGAGGTCTTCCATTGTATTGACACCTTGACCTGCATTATCTTGCTCGTGCGATTTTTCGAGCCTACCTAATTTTTGTTTTATGTCATAATGACCAGTTTCAATCTTCTCGACTATCTCGGCATTCGCGTCATCGAATTTACCTTTAAGGTTTCTTTCTAAAATTTGGAAATCATTCTATTCCATCGTTTAGAAGAGACAAAAAGGCTTTAATATGCTCTAATTTTTTAAAGATTCGTTTGAGTGCTGTTGCCTCCGCCAGTTCGATTTCTCGTTATTTTCGCGTGTACCATAAATTCTTCACTTCACTTAAAAAAATGCACTAAACGGTTTTGTAAGCGAGTATCGCTCTAAGAACGCTGTTTTTTTTATTTTCGAATCACGGAATTTGTGAAAATATTAATATAAAGCTTCTACTCACGATTTAAATCTAGTAATCCGGCTCGAAGGACCACGTAAAATTGATGTAGTGTTTTTTTTCAATTTAGCCGTGGTTTTTTTTCAATCTGGTGCAATAATCAAAAATTACGTCTAAAACTGTCTCAGGTTAAAACATATTACTACATTAACAAACATTATATAATACAAAAACATTACTAATTGAAATTCTAATTCCCGGTTGAACTGGAACCACCAGCTGTCAAATAATATATGGTCTCACGAATGCATACTAATATTTCAGAAACAGAAGGGTCCGTTATGCCTTTCAGCAAAGCTAAGCTATTCGATGTGAGATGATTTTGTTTATACATATCTCTCACTTGCAAACGAAGCCTTTTAAAATTTACCAGCACACTTGCGTTAAATTAAGCGAGATACGTTTTCCTGTTTTGAGCAATGCAAACTATTAACTATGCAACTATTTTCTCGCTAGGTCAGCTATAACATCGCTCACACGATGTATCGATATTTTCTACACTTTCCATTATTGGCTCTTTGCACTCGAAGTATACCTCGCAAATACCGTCAACATTTGGCGTTGTACTCGAAGAGTGCCTCTCAAGCACACTACGAATATAATGCACTGTAGATCAGAATATTATGAATGTTCTATCCTTCTACTTTCTGATTTCTATGACAAGACAAACGAGACACTAATAATATTATATATTATGAACAACTTATTAAAACGTAAATCTGTGCAAAGATTACAAGAGCAAATAATAATTTTCTATTTATTATTAATGTTTTCTGTGCTCCGTCTAAAAGCGGAAATACCTGCTAAAGGGTTAACAACATTGTTTTAGTTATAAATTTACATATAGTACACATATAAATTATGCTGTGTGAAAAGCAGATTTGCTGCGTGTTAAACAACTTTGCTTTAAGTTAAGCAGTTTTTCCTTTTCCAAACCAATTAGCAAATCAAATTGGATTTCTGTAATTTATTATTCAATATTATTGTCAGATTATCGCGGTAATTACTGAAACAGTACATTTTATCTTCAATAATGGTAAGGGTTTGCTATGAAAAACTTTTTTCTAGCGATTTTAAGTTTATTTAATATTATAAGAGTATTATTTAATAGGTTTGTTATGATTATTAGGTTTCCTATGTTCTCGAAACTGTAATCAAGAAGGAATTGTTTGTGTGTCCGGTGTACTGGTTTGAAGAAGACGAAGATAATGGTATTGTTTATTATCCACCGGACACCAAACAGTTCCTCAAATATCAAGGGTTACAGAGCAAAAAGCCGATATTTCATGGTGCTCAGAACCGGCAAGCATTCAGGGTACGCAATTTAGAAGAAGAAGCCACTTCCGAAGACGGCCGCTAGGATGAAAATAAATTCAAAAAAGTAGATGCATTACGTGGTAATGCAAGTAAAGCAAATTATTTTGTTAATTATTTAATGAACTTTTTTTAAATTAAGATATATCAAACATTCCTTCGGTGCAATATGTAATCAATAGTCGCAAAAAAATAATGGAAAAACCATCAAATCTTACTGTTACGTTACACTCATCCGCATCAACTAGCACTAGTCAATTGCAAGATGCCTCTTCAAACAGAGCATTTGGCAAGACTCATTTGCAAGATATCACATCACTATTTATAATTATTATAAATAAAATTATAAATAATTATATAAATCTTTGTTCGTCATTATATTCGATTTAATTGATTTTATGTCATAAAGCGCAAAACTGGAATGCCACATTGGATTTTTGTATCCGTAAATAATCCTAGCCGAGAAAACCCTTTTCCACCTTTAAAATAACTTAAAAATTTCTTTTTTCAACAATTTTGTTATTTTAACAGTAATTTTGATTTAATGTAAATATGTATGAAAATTACACAAAAAATAAATAAAGTATTATAGCTGTCATATTTGTTTAGTTGACTATCACAGCAAAATTGCTTTTCTCCCGACTGTTTTGCTTTATGGCATATAAAAAAATCCCTGCTGGAATATCTTATATACCTACTTAAGCTTATTCGCTTTTTTTTCATTGACACAACGTTTTATCAACTTATTGAATATCTATTTAACATTTATAACTAATTTGTGTAATTTTTCTGATTTTACGACGTTGTAACAGTTTTGTTTTTGCTGCCTAGCACAACTTACCTATCAAATTGTTACTTGGGAGGCCAACCATCTAATCCAATTGTAATTTTAATTCATAGACAACAAATAAGCATTTTTAGAATAATATAAATAGAGGTAAAACATGTGTTAGTAGTTACTATTGTTAGTTTTGACCTCCGAGGGTGAGAGATGACGCACGATAATGGTCAATCTGACAACAGTGCCGTACTCGGAGTGATTTGGAACAAGGACAAAGATACATTGGGACTTAATATAACAATAACGGAGAAAAGACCAGAAACGTTTACCAGAAATTACGAAACGTTTTGTTCTATCCGCGGCGCATAAAGTTTTCGACCCACTCGGCTCCAAAATTTGTGGGGAATCAAAGAATTAAATTGGGACGATGAGATCCCAGATGACTACCAAAAACAGTTTTAAGCCTGGTACGATCAGATTCCTGAACTTCGAGATCTAAGAGTCCCACGGGGGATTTTCGGAGACACACGTGACAAAATAACGTTCCACATGTTTGTCGACGCAAACAAAACCATGCTGAGTCATGCTGTAAGTCAGCACATAGAATTGTTAATTGTACCAAATAAAAATTTAATTTGTGAAAATATTTTTTTTTTTTATATAAATGTGAAACTACAAATTATAATTATATATATGTAAGGTGTCTAATTGTGAACTATCAAGAACGATTTGCACGATCAGCATAATTATTAGACTTCAGTGGCGAATATATTTCATCGATGTCCTCTCCCACATAAACCCAATCCCAGCGATCAACTGACTAAATACAATTTGTTACAGTTTATTTGTTTCAATATATGTTTATACAAGAATAATTCAAGTTTCATACTTGAATTAAAATGAAATTGGTGAAATGCTTTCAAAGAAAGTTGATAGTCATTTGCTACCCATAAATGAACAATTAATATTTGTGCCGTTCTGGTATCGACAACCAAAAAAAAATGTCTATAAAAGCTCACCACTAATACATACACATGCACACACACACACACACACACACACAAATAACAAACATGAAGAAAGCTTGCTTTATACAGCTTTTATTTTTTTTTTTCTATTTTTTTAATAAAATGCAAAAAAAGCATGAATTTCCAATTGAATTTTTGCATTCAAATTTTATTTATTTACAAAAAAAATTGTTGTATGCATGTTGGGTTGCGAAAATGCTTGTGTTTCCAAATTTTTATTTTTTTTGTACCATCATCGTCGTCTTTTTAATGATAGTTTTGCTTCTTGTTGGTTCTCGTATTATATATAAAAAATTCTGCATGCTATTCGAGTCATACATACATACCTTAGTACATAGTATAAGCGACACATAAAATGTGTTTTCAATTGGAAAAACTAGCGTTAAATAAAATAAATTACCACAAAACATGAGGGAGGGTGTAAATATTTTTATACTGTATAGTGCACTTGTATATGAATATATGTAGAGTCAAGATATATCGAGAACTTGGTTTAATTGAATTTATGCAATCGTACACTAAAAATCTAAACTAGTTATTAATACTCATAATGTAATAACCACTTACTGAGCTTTTGTGTGAACGTACAAAATATAATTCATATATATATATATATATATATATATATATATATATATATATATATATATATATATATATATATATATATATATATATAATATATATATATATATATATATATATATATATATATATATATATATATATATATATATATATATATATATATATATATATATATATATATATATATATATATATATATATATATATATATATATATATATATATATATATATATATATATATATAATATATAGCATACTTGGAAAACAGATTTTATATATATATATATATATATATATATATATATATATTTATATATATATATATATATATATATATATATATATATATATATATATATATATATATATATATATATAATATATAGCATACTTGGAAAACAGATTTTGAATTGATTTTTATCGCAATATCGTAAAGCATTTTGATTATTTTTCACATTCATCTTTGACCAAAACAAAAATTCGTTCAACATTTTTTATTTTTTTTTTTATTTAGGGATATACAAAATGTAATACAACAATAATTGTTTACAAAATGTTCAACCATCCAAAAGAACAAACGTTTATAATCAAAGAGAATCAAACGCTAACAAATCATCAACAACACCGTACCGAAAAAATCAAAAGGCACAAAAAGATGAAAAACACTCCTCTGCTTGACCAGAATAAATAAAATTTGTCAGCATGTTGTTGATTTTTTCGTCGTGCTATTTTCATTATATACATACACACAATGTACAACAGTCGCAGGCCAAAAATGAAAATAATTATTTCAGATTTTTGTGGGACGATAAAAATCAATGGGTAAAGTTATTATAAAAAAATGTTGATGGGTTGCTGTATAAAATCAAACTTATTAAATTATACAAAAAAAAAAAAAAAATGTCTGCTGAAAATAAAACTTAGCTATGTCTTATGGCAGAAATTTTAATTTCACTTCTCATTTAATTCCTTGGGCTTATGCTTCTATATAACGGTGAATTAATTTGTTCTCGCTTTAGGAAAATATTAATATTTAAACTTTTTTTAAATTAAGCAACCAGCTTACTTCTTTAGAGATAACATACCCTTTCTCAAATGTTGTGTATGGTTTGTACTGAAATATACGAGTGGCATAGATACATCATGGCGGAGATATTATTTGCTGATAAAGCCAAAAGCCATTAGGACCACATGACTGCTAATCTGAACTAATCGCTGTGTTTCTGCAAACGTATCACCTGTTATCTTGATGAAGCAACGCACACGATCCAATGATTGCCCAAACTGAATTTTTGGGTATGCTATTGCAAAATTATTCTGACGTTCAAATAGTGAACAGTTTATGAAATGAAATTTTAAAATGAAGACATTTTTAATACACCTTTAAATTAAAAAAAAAAAATTAAGTAAAATGAGACGGCGATATTAAATTCAATAGAGAAAGTAATACCTTTAAGTTATTATTCCAGCTATCCCTTCGAAAAAAAAAACGTTAGCTCACAAATTACGGGTTCTGTCTATTAGAGATTGATAGACTATAAGACTATAGCCTCTATGTATTCGAGGTTCAAGTGCGTCCTCTGTACTATAATTCTTTTTTAAAACTGACGAACAGTTTGAACAACACGCCCAACGTATCAAATATTCATATTACTTTCTTTTATGTTAGGACACAAAATAAAGTTTAGTAATCATGATAATTTTCGACCTTAAAATTTTTGGAGATTTATCTGTTTTAGCGTCCCTTGACTCGGAAAAATTAAATTTCGAAGTGACGTGACACCAGTGACACCAGACAAAAAATATAATTTATATACAAAATGTTCTCAAAATTGAAAAATAGAAAATTGTAAAAAAATCAATGATGATGGTGCTTCCAATGAAGTAAGTTTCGGTTTACAGCTGCTGGGGTTGTGTTCGGAGATATGCGTTGAAAATAAGGCATAGCAACAATGGCCTACTTATGGGAAGTCTTTGAAGCAGCTGGGAATCAAGTACCGAAATTGTTGTGACTAGTCATAAAGTTTCTGAACGTTGTAGAATGTTCCAAGAATGTTCTGGAATATTTCAGAGAGAATGGTTCGAGAATATTCTAGAAAGTTCAAGAATTTTCTAGAATGCTCCAGAATGTTCGACAATGCTCTAGAATGTTCTAGATTCTGAACCTTCGTAGGTACTTCCGGTTCTACAATGTTAGAGAATGTTCTCTGGTGATGCTGGGCCATTGAATGAACTTCCTGTCCATCAGAATGTTCCTAAACATTCTAGAAAGTTCCAGAATGTTCTAGAATATTACAGATAGAATATTCTAGAATGTTCAAGAATATTCTAGAATATTCGATAATGTTTAAGAATGTTGTAGAATGTTCCAGAACATTATGGAACCTTCCAGAAGGTTCGGAAATGTTCAATAAAAGGGATTTCCAATTCGAGGCGGTTCTCTTTCGAAAACGTTCTAGTTTCTAGAATATTCTAGAAACCGGAAATAGAAGTCCAGAATTTTCTGGAAAATTCTCGAATGTTTCATTATCTTGTTGTGGTGAGGATAAGTTTCAGCTCAGAAGGATATATTTATTTAAACTATATGGCATATATAGGCGATTGGGAGGCGCATGCGTCAGTATACTTTTGGAAATCGGTTAAAACGGAACAAGAAAAAGTGAAAGTGGTAGAAAGTGAAATAAATTTCAGTGAAAATTTTTAAACATAGTTGAAAATGAATTGCTTGAGGAAGTGAATAATTTATTAAGTGGAATTTTAGTGTGTTAGATAACAATAACATTTAAAAGGATGCCGAAATGTAAAATATGAAAAGTTCTTGTCAGTCTTGAATCGAAAAGAGGTAAACAGAAAGAACAGCGGAGAAATGAAACATATATGAGGAACGAGAAGCACCTTATGGTGTATGAACCAAACTTTAGTGTACGAGAAGCGCGAAGCAGAATAAGTAGAGATTATACAGTTTGGCAGGTGAGGTATGCCCTTATGATCCCGTTATCATTAGCAAAATTCATCAAGTCTGTCAGTTTTGCGGTGCCAAGAAATTCTGTAGAGAAACACAAGGAATGTGTTGCATAAATGAATAAATTCGATTACCAATGGTGGAAGTGGAAGTGGCTTCACTTAAATTATTTCATTACATGACTGGAGAAACTCCGAAAGCAAAATATTTTCTGCAAAATATGAGATCGTAATGACATAATTTGGTGCTACTTCCTTGAGCGTGAAAAGTTTGTTTTCGTGAACGAAAACGCTTTAGTAAAAATCACAGCTGAAAACACAAAGTACCACCATTTACTATGCGCACTAAACGAAAAAATATCAAATGAGGTGATCGACATTATAACGAGCGCCATCTCCACTACACCATTTCCCACATTGAATCAGGCGATCTTAGACAGAATCCGCGAGTCGCGACAATCACCGGATTCACCGACTTTTACAGGGGATCAAACTTGGAGACATAAAACTATCGCAACTACTAAGACAACATAAAGACAGCGAGGAAGCAGCCGTAAACGACGAGCTCATAAAAACCAATTGGCTCAATCGGTTATCCCATCGAGCCCAAGATATTCTATTACCCACAGCCGAATCGTTAACAGCTGAGGAGTTAGCGGGAGTAGCGGACCACTTACTTGAGACAATGACGCAATCCAACATATCATCAATAGCAGAGACAACACGAAACATTCTTAAACCAGATAAACAAGCGAGACTAGAAAAAATTCAAACCGTTCAACAGAAGACCTCCCACCCAATCGAACAGGAGGTCAAACGCAAATGTCGCAGCGGCAGATGAAAATCCAGTAAATAGGAACAGTGCCCCCCAATTATGTTACTTCCACTTTCGTTTTAAGGATTTAGCACGTAATTGTCGGTCTACCTGCCCGAGCTGGGAAGAATTAAAAAAAAAAAAAACTAAAACCACCGGCGCAGACAGCGACATGCGAAGGTGCAGGAGCAAATTTTCGCCTCAAAATTACAGATAAATTATCCCACATTACATACTTGGTAGACACTGGAGCCGACGTATCCGTTACACCAGTCACCAAGGAATGCAGCAAAAACCATGATATAATATTCTAGTTATACCCAGGAAACGAGTGGAAACATTAAACATTTGGGAAACGAAGGAATTGGCATTAGGAGGCAATTCAGCTGAATGTTCGTAATCGCAGAAGTCACGTTGCCCATATTTGGCGCTGATTTTCTAAAACAATCCAGTCTACTAGTCGATATCCAACGTGGGCGACTAATCGATCCATTCACCACGTTGTATGCTCTCGGGAAATCAACCACAGAACAAGCACCTACAGTTCGGGTAGTGGGAAGTACAAAAACGGTAAATCGTCTAGTTACTAAACAAATTTAAATCAATTACATGTGAGCACCAGACAACCGACCAAACCAACCAAACACGTCGTAACCCGTCACATAATAACGAAGGGACCACCGGATTCTCCAGGCCTCGAAGATTAAATGCAGAGAAATTAACCATAGCTATGAAAGAATTCCAATATATAGTAGATCCAGGGACTTGCCGGCATTCCCGTTTAAGAAATGTAGAAGTAGAAGTAGAAGTTTAAGAAGTACCAAAAGACAAAATTAAACCAACGCCAGAAAAAGTAGAAGAAATAAACAGGATACCAAGGCCAAAAATGATCAATCACTTACAATGGCACCAGCGCATGATAAACTTTTACAGAACATTTATACCAAGCGGAAGCAAAAATCAGGCAATACTCAACCAATATCTGGAAGGAAGAAAAAAAAACGATACCAGCGAAATCGAGTAGTCAGAACAAACGATAGAATCATTTGAATTATTAAAAAAACAACTAAGCAAGGCAACTATAGTTTAGCACATCCATCGGCAACAACGGAGCTAGTATTAATGTGTGATGCATCGGACACAGTAGTCGCAACCACTGCAATTTTTTTCGTCAAAATTAAATTCCGCACAAACACGATATAGCGCGTACGACATCTATTAGAAGCATCTATTAGAAGGTCACTTATTTACAATATTTACCCACCACAAACCATTAAGTTCGCATTGATTCAAAAATCAGAAAAAGCTTGTACGCGCCAATTTCGAATACAACACGGGACAACGTGGTGGCAGGTGCAATGTCGTGGTTAGACTTAATCCAAATGCCCGAAACATTCGATTACACCAGCATAGCAAACGTAGATACAAACGTCAAAGAGTTAGACAAATTAAGAAATGAGAAGAACAAGCTACAATTCCGCATGCCAGAAAATTGGCAGAAAAAACTCAACAAAAACTTTGTGCTGCGACCTGCCTCTAGGAGAATATCCGCAGACAAACAATTGATTCAAGGAGAGTCACATGGATGCTGGATTGATTCGCACGCTTGGGAGCTGCACCATTAGCTGAATTCGTGGTTGACCACTATTCCTTGCACATATGACACAATTTTAACGATCTGGTTGACATTTCTACGAAATTGAGCTACTGATAAAAAAAAAATTGAGCTACTGATCTAATACTCCGTTAAAAATCGGAGTTCAGATCTGTGAAAAAGGTATTAAAACCGCAGTACCACTGCACTACCTAATCAACATTTTTGTAGAATACAAAACCATAAAACTGAACAACATATTTATAAAATGAGCAACTTGTAAAAAAAATGCATTACTAAGTTACTTGCTCTAAGTTAGCAGCAATTTAAAACCAATCAACTAAAATTAGAGAGATTTTAATTCACAATTGTACATTTTCAACAGTTTGTTGTTAGTTACGTACTTCGAACATTGCATATTTCCGTTTAAGCAACTTATCGTCATTATAACCGAGCAAAATATTTTCAGAAAATCAGTCATTTTCGATGGTGGCTCTATGGTTTAGTTATGGTTATACATAATTGATTTGAGCCATACTAATTAAGCTAAAGAAAGCATATTTTTTTATCAATTTCGGAAACTGAGCAATTAAGTTTAGCGTTTAAAATTAGAGTTCTAAATAGGTAATCATAGTTGTAAAGCAAATTCAAGTCAAAGGTCGTTTAACCGCAATAAATGTTTCACACACAATAACTGAGCAACCCTCGAAAGTAAATTTCTGATCATAAATACAGCTTGTTTTTCTTTTCTTGACTTATTTGTACTAATATTACCATTCAGAAGGAATTTACCGCTAACTTAGGTAATGCTTAAGCCTTGGAAAAAACTAATTAGATTACACTAGTTTAAATAGTTTTAAAAATAAATATTTTTATTTGAAGAAATTGCATTTTCTTTGTGGAGTTTTGGTTAATGAGTATTCCACACTTTTCAGTCTATAAAAATAATTGAGCAACATTTTTTTTTTTTTTTTGATGTCGCCATTAGTATAATTGCCTTTGTTGCCCATTAAATAGCAACAGGTATAATTTAAATATCGAAACTCCGGTTTAAATAACCTAAAGGTAATCAGCATTGATTGTTTCTGCTAAAGGTGGTGGTTAATTGAGCAGAAAGCTCGGTGTCGCATCGTTTCTGAATAAAATACAAATATCGATTGACCAATTGAAAATTATATATCAATAATATCCTGAGACTTAAATTATAGCAGAGCCTATCATTTGAGGTACAAACTAAATGCACAATTACGATATTTAGGCACCCAGTTTTTTCTAGTCTCCACACTTATTATTAAAGATCTCCAGAATTTCAATTCTCGCTCCATGGCAAATTAGAATAAGAAAGGACTCGACTTTTGTTTCAGCTATTTGACGACACAGACCTGGCACAAGGAAAAATATGGTGCTAAGTTTAAGCCAAAAATGGAAAAAAGCCAACATCCACTGAAAATGGAGGAATTTTCCGTTAGCGGGTGGGTTTCTAACGAAAATTAAATCGTCGTTGGGCGCATTCATCTCCACCAACTCGTAATCCACCGATTGAGTGATTAAATCAGTACACCACATTGTATTTCAATTATTTTAAATTTTAGGTATTCGATAGAAACCTTGCTTTGTCCCGAATCCCGAGAAATCCCGGGAGTCACAAAATCACAATATCATTTCCCTATTTTTAGAGTTGCAAAGAAACATTGTTTGACTGGCACCGGTTCCTTGTTTCCTTCTGGAGAGACAAACGTTTTTTATATGACCTTTCCGTTCGAAATAGTTACAAATTGATTCAGCATGAAAACACTGACTATGATTATGATTAACACTGCATGCCGGGCAAGATTTTCGATTCGCAAAATTAAATGAATTACCCTTATTTGAATTTAAGTTCTTATTTCCCACCTGATTGACTTCCGGTGGTTCCGGTGAACTTCTTTGGGACTTGGATCCTTTCAAAACCGAAATAGCCCTTTCTGTTAACTCGTACGTATTCACTATACCCTCGAGTTCCTCCAATGTTGGATTTTTCTTCTCCATAGCTATTTTCCGAACGTGCTCGTGTGGCGTGTAAAATGTAATTACGTCGTGAATAATAACATCAGCATAAGATCGTTTGCATGCCTCGTTTGTGCAAACAAAAGAACAATCGCGAGTAATGCCCTTTAGCTCGACGATCCATTCGGAATAGGATTGGCCTTGTTGCATTTTGTTCCTAATAACTATCGTATTTCGTGCAGCAAGAATATGTAGCCTCGATTTAAAAAAATTTGTTAGCTTTGAGGTTAAATCCTTGAATGAAAATGTACTTACGTCGTCTGTTTCGCGTAACTTCACCAATATTTCATTTAATTCCGATCCGAACCATGCCAAAAAATGTGCTCGTTTGCTTCAAAATGTTGGGATAATTGGAAAAGATACGTCTCCCATTTGTCTGCCTTCCGATCGAACTGTCGGAATATTGGAATCGTAAACTTTTTCACCTGTCCCGTTACTGCGGTTGCTAGGTGCTGTTCAAACCACGTTTGATTTTTTTCAACACCTACGTCTATTATAATAATGACTTTATTGTAAACCATTAACTTTTACAGCACTGATTATAAAAAGGTAACCGGAGACGTTGTTGATGAGTCGAGCGCACACAATATAATGGACGAATACCAAAGAGAAATTATATAATATGAAATTGGTAAACGTCACGTTAATGGTACAGTAAAGGAAATTAATATACAGTGGAGAACCATACGATAACGGCACGGATATAACAGTCGCAGAACCAGAAGATGGCCAATGCGAGTATTTTTTCAAATATTTGATGCATCAGGATTTACTTCTTTTTTATTGTACGGATTATTCCCAAATAACCGAGCAATTAGAAGAAATCATTTTTTGAAGCAATTAAGATAGCATTTAAACCAAAATCCGAAGTCATGACTTGTAAATCAGAAGACAAAGTAGACACTTTAAAATCATAACCCGATATTAACGCTCGTGATCTGTAATTTAAAGTAAACATTAAAATCGACGAATATAAAGTTGTAAAAGTAAATCTCTAATAAAGTAAACAAACTCAACAGAAGTATGTATGTATTTGAATTATTCAACCGCAGAAAATCCAACATAAGCCAGATATTCATCACATATCACCGGTAAGTATCCACAATATACTAACACTAAGGTACCACGTGCAACGATCATAACTGTTGAATCCCTACATGATAAAGTAGGGAAGTAATTGAAGTAGGGTGAAAACCCAGTAGATTACTAAATAAGCTGATCGTTGTGAACGCATTCTCCTAAGTAACAATACCATTTCTCCATATCGCAACCACTCGTTTAGATTAACATAGTGAGTTGGTAAGCAAATTAGAATATTCTTAAAATTAGTACAAGAAACATTATACAGAGTATTTCCCATACCACCGAAATATATTAACACTTACAACATACTGACACTGTAAACACTGTTTGACCAACTCGGACATAATATAACGACATACTAAGTTCGATCCAATTATATTTAACAACCATTCAACGTAATTTAGGCAATATATCACAACATTTAATACCTAACATTTGGCTTGATTCAAAATTTCATACTTGTGTATATTATTCACTTAGTATACAACATATTGGCTCTGTAGCCAGTCCTAATACACAATATATTACTCTCAACATAGGGTAGTATACAACACCTACTACCGGACCGTCTTGCGGTAAACGTCGTCGTTGCCAGCACTGTCCCCATAACAAGACGACAAAATAATGCGTTACTTTGACTCTCTGTCATAATTGTTATAATGACTAATAATTTGAAGAAAAAAAAACAAAAGTCCATTAAACCAACAAAATGCTAAACAAGTTATATTTAATGTATTTTTATTAAAATTAAGAGTTTCCATTTAAAAAATTGGGAAATTAAAATGCGGGTCAATTGACCTATGTATACCAGTTATGAAACAAAAAAAGTCGATACTCGCAAATTGACCCCTAACGTAACCTTCAAGTCAACCCCAAACTCAATATTCAAACCAGCATACATAACAAATTATTGGTAAATATTTCTTTAACCAGGTGTTTTGGGTCAATTCGTATAGCAGGTACCCAAACCTCTTGAGGTGCAGGTTCCAAAATCTTTTCAAATCTCCGCCTTGACCATAGAAACAGATTGGAAAAAACAAATTCTAAATCGGATAAGCCGTTCAAAAATACTTTAAGTTTGTTGTGTAAAAAGCACAAACTTATTTTGTTAAATCGCAAGCTGCAATCGCAGCTGTACTCCTAATTACCGCATATTAAATGATTTCAATAACCTGAAACTATTTTCTATATACCATTTAAAACTTCATTATCGCCATGCTGCATAACCGACTCGTTATAAAAATTCTCTCCTCAATGCAAAAACAACTTGCATTCCACACACACATACAAAAACTATCCATTTGTCTCATTTCCACACTACAATGCATGCAAAACATACAACTTTGATTTTCCTCTTCGTGCGCACAAATCAACGTAAAAATAATTTTCTCATTACATTTTGCAATTGCAGTTGTACTCAATATAAAAAAAAACACTTAGTTTAATTTTGTCGTGTACATTTGTGTGTTAGTTGGAATTTTTTTATTGGCACTACAACTATTTAGTTTTAATTTTTATTTAAATTTTTCTTTTCTCCACCATCCAATAAACCGTGCTTACAGCGAAAATTGATTTTTTCATTAAAATGTTTCGAAAACTATTAACCCGACCATTAGATAAGACAATTTTAAAAAATGTAAGTCGAAATAATTTGTCGTCAGCGATATTGATAAAATTTTTTTTTTTTTTCTTTTCAATTTTCAGAAAACTTTACAATCGAAAACACGGGATTATGCAACAGAGGCAACATTTGAAATTAAGGTAATTTAAAATAGAAGTAAGTGTGTTAGTCTGTTACGTTGATAAGAGTGATACAAAGTGTTTATTAGTGCATTGTGTTATCTTAGCGGTGTACTGGAAAGATTAATTTTGTTTAATACATAACGTGTATTGACATCGTAGCGCATTTGAAGGTCAAGTTTATAAAAGAAAAAAAAATGCATTTTCTGCGGATGTGCAATGAAAATAGAAGAAACAGTTTATGAGTGGAGAGCGAGTGCACTCTATATAAAATTCTATAAACATTTTGATAAGAATTACAAAAAAAAATTTGTTTCTTCACATACAGCCATACAAACTTCACCGATTGGATCATGGACCGAGTACCGTGGGTACTGTTGGCAAAGACGAAGCGATTGAAATGTACCGCAAAATGCAAGGGATACGACGATTGGAAACTGCAGCCGGAAATTTATACAAGGAAAAAGCGGTTCGAGGTTTTTGCCATTTATATTCGGGACAAGAAGCCTGTGCCGTTGGCATGCACAGTGCAATGATTCCAGAGGATAGTATTATTTCGGCGTATCGTGTTCATGGATGGACTCACCTGATGGGTGTACCGATCGAGGGGGTACTTTGCGAATTGACTGGCAAACAAACTGGATGTGCTCGCGGTAAAGGTGGATCTATGCATATGTATAGCAAGAATTTTTATGGTGGAAATGGTATCGTTGGTGCCCAGGTATGTGGTATAGTATACACTCGGTACATCAAATAAATTATAACAAATTAAATTATATTCAACAGGTACCTCTCGGCGCTGGTATTGCACTCGCCGCCAAATATAAAGGTAATGGTGGAATGTGTCTCTCGCTATACGGTGACGGTGCCTCAAATCAAGGACAAGTATTTGAAGCGTACAATATGGCCTACCTGTGGAATCTTCCATGCATTTTTGTATGCGAAAATAATGGTTATGGCATGGGAACAAGTGCCGCCCGATCATCAATGAACGTCGAATATTATACTCGTGGAGATGTTATTCCTGGCATTTGGGTGGATGGCATGGACGTGCTTGCCGTACGTAATGCAACACAATTCGCGCGCAAATATGCTAACGAACATGGACCTCTAGTAATGGAGGTATTTACCTATCGGTATTCGGGTCACTCAATGTCCGATCCAGGAACAAGTTACAGAACACGCGAAGAAATTCAAGAAGTACGTCAAACACGTGATCCAATCACCCTATTTAAAGATAAAATTATTAATGCGGGGCTCACAACGGCCGACGAACTCAAAAAGATCGATAAAGAAGTGAAAGAAACAGTCGATGCTGCCGTTAAATTGGCAAAAAGCGATAAAGAAATCGCAATGAGTGAACTCTCAACCGATGTGTACTGTCATAATTTAGAAAAACCAATTCGTGGCTTAAATGTGGACACCCCGTTACATCATGCCACATTAAACATGGCTGTAAATCTGTAAAAGTATCCAAAAACATGATTAATGTTAATAAATTTTAGTTTAATTATTGTAATTTGCGTATAATATATATTTAGTATTCGAAAAACCACCGCACCCCTAATTTATACACTTATTACTGTCAAAAAAATGTTAGCAAAGCATTAACGAAGACGATTGTTCCTATATCCCTCAAAAACAGATACACATATACAGATATATCCAAATAAATGAATTAGAAATGATAAATCCGATAAAAATTAGGTGGAAATGTCGACGCTTATTATAAGAGATGAGGTTAGGCTACCAACTAAAAAAAAAATAAATTTTTTTGTATCTTGTGCTCCTCTTCAAAACATATATTTATAGAGCTGAAGAGAACATGGCACCTGACATGTAAAATTAAAATTAATAAAAATAAATCTCTTTTAATTCCGCATTTTCCATTTTCCATTTTTATGACACACCGGTACTCCTGCTATACACATACAAAAAAAAAAAAACAAAAAATTAATGTAAATGTGGAAAATGGTAATGAATGTTTTTTGGTTGCTGCTGTTGTTATTGTTGGGGTTGTGTAAAATAAAATTAAAAAAAACATTCCTTCTTTATTCATCTTCCGCGATTTATGCAATATGATTCGCATTTGTAAATTTACGCGTACGTATGTTATGTTAATGTTGTTTTAGAGTTTTTTTTTGTCGCGCTAGATCATTTAATTAAATTAAAAATGATAAATTTTGTGCTACTGTCGAAAATGTGAGTTTCAAGACGAAAATAGAGATAAATGTTAAAGGGGGGATAAATTAAAAGACGATATGTTAATTCGTTGTTCTGGATAACGGATTTTTTGAAACAGCTAAGAAATACTATGACACCCTTTTGTAAGGGAGACTATTCTTGTTCTTTGTACGTTGGTTTCGACTTATATTTTCCAAAATAATGCTGACTTAAGATTTTCGATGGGAAAGCAAAATATATACTTATCGCAAAACTCAGTGTTCAGTCAAACACTAATAACTCCATATGATATTGGAAACAAATGCGAAACATGTAAAGTCATTGGAACGACCTACCTATCCGATTCAACCGATTCAAGATAGTAACCAACATTACAAGGATTGCGAATTTCGATGAGATAAAAGTTTGAACGGAAACTTTACTGTGTTAGTATAGACTTGGGAACAGTGTATTTTAAGAAACTATATGGTTACCAAATAACTGATCGGCAATGTATCCATTTCTTCTAAACACAAAGTGTGTGAAGTTATCCCAGGATTCTATCCAAGGAAGAATAAAAATGTACATCAGGCAATACTATTTATATCCCATCCGATTTTTTATTTTATTTTAGCAAAAACTGATTTGATCAAAGAAAATATTTGTAAATAAGGGATTCAAATGGCCATATATTCAGATTTGCCGAATATGAATATTTATGATTCATATGCACTCAATGTTCCTCAGTGCCGTTAATTAAAATACCTAATTCACAAATATTCAGTTTCGGCTATATAAATGTGGGCCTATATTGGACAAATCTCAACATGCGGCTTCAATCTAATTGGAATTCCTAACTTATAAATAATTTTTTTTTGTTTGTTTCAAATCAGAGAAATAGTATTGCCTGATGTATAATTTTATTTCTCATGGGATGTAATCCTGGGATAACTTCACACGCTTCAAAAACAACCAAACTTATTAGAATCCTGTCAAAAATAGGACCAAAAAAAAAATGTCTGTCTGTATATATCTTGAAGTCAGTATTAAGTCGGCTGCAGATTTATTTGTGTTAGAGTAAACTTGAGTTCTTATGCGCATGTAAATAGTTTTTAAGACCACGTTGATTTGGTAGTTGAATTGGACGTAAGGATCAGCGATTAGGTTGGGAATTTATTTGAGGTTGTGTTTTGTATATTGAGTTAAAAGTTAGCTCGAATTGTTTTGAGTTAAGTTCATATATTAATGTAGTTTATAGCTTATCGAGCTTGCGTGAGAAAGCAGAAACAGGTTATAGCAATGCTCAGATGTGGATGTTTTAACCTCCGAAAGTGGGCTTCCAACAACCAAGCCCTACTAAACGCCGTACCAACAAATTTGCGGAATACTGGAATCTTGGAATTTAAGCTTGATAATACAATAAAAACACTCGGCCTTCGTTGGAATCCTGCCACAGACAGCTTCGGATTTTGCATTTCGTTATCGAATTCTGATAACAGAAATGTTACCGAAAGGAGTCTACTTTCAGAGAGCTCAAAAATCTTTGACCCCCTAGAATGGTTAGCACCAGTTACTATAATAGCTAAACTAATCATGCAAGACCTTTGGGTAGCAGGCCTTTCTTGGGATCAAACATTACCTCAGATACTAGCCACGTAATGGCAGGATTTTAAAACTGCACTTCCTTCATTAGAATTAATATCTATACCTAGATGGCTTTGTTTCGATGGTCAATCACCGCTCAGTTTACATCGATTCTGCGATGCGTCTGAAAAAGCTTATGCAGCAGTCGTCTACGCTAGGAGCATAAACAAAGATGGAGATATCAAGGTGACTCTTGTTGCATCCAAGACCAAAGTAGCGCCGATAAAAAACATATTGTCGATTCCACGATTCGAGTTATGCGGTGACATCCAATATTATTAGTTATTTTGAACAGATTCAATAATCACGCTTTCGTGGATTAAAGGTCGTCCCCAAAAATACAAGACCTTTGTCGCAAATAGGATTTCTGAAATACAAGAACAATCAAATCCAGCACAATGGCACCATATAAGCACAAAGGAAAATCCTGCTGATTGTGCGTCTAGAGGATTTCAGCCAACACAGTTGAAAGACTACAGTTTATGGTGGACGGGTCCGAAATGGCTAAATAGATCGACTCAGGATTGGCCAAAACCTATTCAAGTCAACGATACCGCACTAGACTTGTTACTGCTAAAATAGTTAATCCATTTGTGCAGCTAGTAGAAAAACATTCGGACATCAACAAAATATTCCACATCATCAGCTATTGTCGACGCTTCATAAAAAAAATTTTAAAGATGCAAGGCGGCCATATGATGCACAACATCGTACCGACCGGTTTGGAGCTCAAGGAAGCAAGAGAAGAATTATGCAGAGTGATACAACATGAGGAGTTTCAGAAAGAAATTATTCGTTTACAAAAACATGACTCTGTTTCAGCGAAAAGCCATCTCTTATCGCTTAATCCATTTACTGACGAACAGCAAATCCTGCGAGTAGGAGGTAAAATTGCGAACAGCGCCTTACATTTCGAAACCAAGCATCCAATCATACTACCTTCAAAATACCGTTTACCCAAGCTGCTGATAGCTTATGCGCACCTACGGACATTGCACGGCGACAGCCAGCTAACTCTAGCTCTTCTTAGAAGAAGGTACTGGATCACAAACGGCAGAAGTAGAATTCGGGCAGAAATGAATAAGTGTATAACATGTCATCGCTTCAAATCCGCCAGCAAATTACAGTTAATGGCAGACTTACCTCAAGGACGAGTATTACCGTCACGTCCATTCACACATACGGGCGTAGACTTTGCAGGGCCTATTCAAGTCAAAGTTTCTAAAGGAAGGGGTACGAAGTCCTACAAGGGATACATAGCAGTCTTTGTATGTTTTTCAACTAAGGCTGTCCATCTCGAGATTGTGAGCGATTTAACTGCAATAGCCTTTGTAGCAGCATTCAGAAGATTCATGGCGCGCAGAGGTATATAGTATGCCAACATATTTATTCTGATAATGATACGAATTTTGTCGGAGCTCGATCAATACACGACAAGGAAAAGCGTGAATGTTTAAAACAAGCCACCCAGAACTTCAAATAATGTTGGCTAATAATGGCACAGAATGGCATTTTATTCCACCATCAGCACCACATTTCGGAGGGCTATGGGAGGCAGCAGTCAAGACAATGAAGTATCACCTAAAGCGAATAATCGGGGAAAGCACACTAACATACGAAGAACTTTCAACAGTAATTTCCCAAATCGAAGCATGTCTCAATTCTAGGCCACTGGTAACTATATCGGCAGATCCGTCTGAAGTAGTCCTAACACCAGGTCACTTATTAATAGGCGATTTACTACTCGCCGTTTCAGAACCAGATTTGTTGCATGAAAATGTAACTTTAGGGCAGCGTTGGAGACTATTGCAAAAGATGGTTCAACAATTTTGGAAGCGGTTTTCGACCGATTACCTATCAAGCCTTCAACAGCGGGCAAAATGGAATTGCAAACAGCCACAAGTCAAACTAGATGACATTGTTTGGGTTAAAGACAACAATCTGGAGCTCCGGAGAAAGAACAAAGCAGAGAAACTCGCATTAGATACATAAGCGCAAGCACCAGAATCAAAATAATGCTCTTGGTCATATTAAGTTTACTAGCAATATGTAACGTTTGTTCAGGAACGTCAGCAGCTAATCTTCTGTATAACCTGACTAGTTTTTCATATCAGCCCGGACTCTATTTTGAATACACTGGAAACGTGCAGTTTACAAATAACCAATGGAAGATCATTGTATATTTTAACATGACAACTTATCACAACGAGCTACACAGTAAAAAATTTTCATTGAAAATTACGAGTTTTATCAAGTGGGCAAAATTTCCAAACTGTTTCATGCAAAATCACATTTAAATTGAAAAATCAATTTCCATTGAAAATTAAGGGTTATAATCCATAAATTTGCCAACAAAATCTCGTACTACATTAAATGAAAAAACATATAATTTTACGTGAATTTTTCAAATTTGCGAATAAGTTCTTACATTTTTTTACATTAATAAATAAGTAATTTTACATTCCTGCAGCATTCTTACAAGTGAAAGATGATAAACTTTTACGTGAATAATGTATTAAAAGATAAGGTTATTATATAATATTCAGTTTAATTTAGGGCACCATTTATGTATTTAAATTGGAATAGTTGTTTTAATAAAACAAAAGAGTTTATGTTACCTACTTCATTATGATAACTTTATTTATAAAATATCAGTTTATTTCAGTGTACGCAACATGCATACTTTATACATATAAAAATACTTAATTCTAATAGTTATATTTAAAAACTAGTCATTCAAAACTTTTTTTAAAAAGTTGACGACTTTGGACTTAAAATTTATTTTTTGCTTTTTGGAACGAGAAAAATTTACATCTATATTAAGAAATATTTTTTGCATAGCCTCCAACGACTGTGATAACTCCATGGGATATTGTATATTAAAAGCATAGTACGCGGCAATCGAAAGAAGTACTGCAGTCTTGATACAACTACATCTGATATCAAGTTGGTGCATCTCAACATAAAAATAAATAGTTTTATTATTGTTGGGTTGATCTGTAATAGTCAAATGACTTTAATATAGTAAATATAATCATTAAATTGTAATAATATCTAATTACCGATTATAGCAAAGAATGGTGTTGACGTAGGTATTTCTATTTCGTTTACTGACGTTCCATACTGAAACAAAATCAAGAATAAATTGTTTGGTGGGTAATATTTTAATGTAATTACTTACAGAGTATTTCTTCACCAGTGAGTCTAAATTTTCTTTAAAATGCGTAGTGATAATCTTTAATAATCTTAGATCTTCGTCCTCTTCATTTCCAAAAGCTGAATTTTTAATTCTATTTCCAAATTCAAAAATAGCATTTTTCCGAAAATTCCATCTGCTTAAAAACAAGATTTCCTGTATATCCATCATTTCATAAAAATGGCAAATTAAAAAATTTTGTAATAATAAATGAGGCCAATATTCCTTTATCTCTGATATTGTGGGATTTTTGTTTAAAAATTTACGTTGCTGTGTACACGTAGACTTAAAAATTTCCATAATTTCTTTGTTTAATGCATCGCTAGAAATTTCCCGACCGTAATTTTCCTTAAGCCATACTCGTTTAATGTTTCCTTCCTCATCTGATATTTGGTTGCTAGTACCTACTAATTTTCTCAAAAAAATTTGCCACACCTTCTGACAAATTTACTTTTCTTTTTATAGATTTTGCAGGTGAGCGGTTTTGGGAAATTCTATTTAAATAATTATTGTGGTTACACATCTTAGTTGCCAAAGTTATTGGTTCTGTGCAAATAGGCTTTCCTTCTCCATCAAGTATTGCCAAACTTAGCGGATATATTTGTATTAAACGAGATGCAATTGTGCGAAACACTCTTTGAGGGATATATAATGATTTTCTTCGCATATCATTCACAACGCAATGTATAAAATCGTTATGTAAGTAATCTAAAGGTTGGCCTTGGTTAAGCAGATCCAGTATTTTATCCGAAATTTGGTTCGTAGGAAATTGATAATCGGAAAATAATTTTTCAGCTTGCTTTGTGCCAATACTCTCTGATTTTCCTGAAACATCGGAACTAATGGAAGTAACTCTACCACTTGACATTGAAATAGTTGTACTAAGAGGACTTTCAGGTGCCTCAAGTTCCGATGCAGTTGTTAAATCATTTGTGGTGATCCATGTAATTATATTATTGGAGTTTTCTGAATCATTGGGAATTTTTGCATCAGATACATAGCTTACTGAATTATTGGAAGTTGACGGTGGTGGTATCCAGTTTTCAGTTTGCTCTAAAATCTGAAAAACTTCATTTTTCTGGCCAAAATGTTCTAAAATTCCATATCCTCAACGTAGGTTCCGTCAGATTCTAGGACTAATATTTAGATCCTAATAAGCCCGCAGCGTTTGCTAGAAGTGAAATAGTGGAAGATTTAGATAAATATTATAGTAAATACGAGTAGTTCAAAATTTGATTATTGTTATTAAAAGTTAATAACTTACCGTTCTTAATAAGAGATTCTATATTTTCTGTACACAAAAAAAATTTTTTTAATAGGCGTTCTCTATCCCAAATTTTAACAAATAGTCGAGGCTGCGAAGACATAATACTGTTTATCTAAAATGAAATGTAATATAGATAAATTATAATTAGTGTACCACCACAATTCAAGTCAAACGAACATACTAGAAAAATGGTATCGCCGACTGTAATGTGACAAAAAATGTTGATCCATTTTTAAATTGAACAAAAGGAAATGGAGAGGAAAGGTTATAAAAGGAAATGAAATTTAGTGATTCGTCCATATCAGTAACTTCAAAGAGGCCTAGCTTGTAATTGAACACCATTTTAAAAATATTTCCCAAATAAGCTACTTCAGAAACCATTTCGTCAGTTAAAATTGATTTTATTGTTAAACAAATAACATAACCATCTATATTATTGGTAATCGCCAGTGACTGACCAGCGAAATACTTTACGTTATGGTAAGTTAAACTATTTGTTTTATATACAAACGATTCTGGAACACGAATTGAAACGGTTGTAGGTTCTAACCGTATGAAATGTTTTTTTGAAATATCGTTACAAAATCGTTGCCCTACAAGAGTCGACTGCATCATTTGATGTCGTTCTGTAAACGTTTTTAACAAATTGATGTAGTTTCTCGATTTCGAAGCAATTTGTTTAAAGTATTGGTGTTTACTTTCAAATCGAAGAGTAGAAAATTTAATTAGATGACCAAACAATTTTATCAATTCTGGATAATGTTGTAAATAATGATGTTTAGGTCTAAGTGCCACATTTGGAAAGAGCAATACCCTCAATTCTAGATATCTATTAATAAGACCATCTAAAATATGAACTTGGGCTAGGGTAACAATATGTGACGATACAATTTGCGATATTTCTACAAGATGCAATACCATTTCTAAAACATTATCATTAGTATCTTTGATCTTGTCTAGTAAAACTAAAGGTAATAATATAAGTAAATAGTAATTTTGCATGGCATGTCCAGTAAGCTTTTTATTTATGTTATTTTTATTTTATTATGTTTAATTTCAGGGAAACTAACATTATATTTTAAACATTTTTGTATGCGGTCTAAATTAAGATTCAGGTAATCGTATGTGAACCAATGGTTATTTACAAAATAATGAAGTGCCAAACAAATATCAAATGCTATAATACCCTCATATAAATCGTGCGCTATACACGGAGGAAGACCAGGGTTGCTTACGTGGAAATATTGCAAAGTGTTAAAACATGAATTTTGCTTAATTCCATGAGCAGACTCCTGACATTTCAATAACTTAACATCATTGGCGTAAGAAACTTTAGATCTTAACTCCCTTCTTATGCGAAAATTTGCTTTAAAATCTTTCAAACTTAAATGGCAAAATCTACAAAAATATTCTGAGGAACTAAAATTTTCCAAAAATCCTCCTATTTGGTGAGCTCCTAAATTATCTGCACAAAATGCAATGATTGAACCTTTTGTATTTCCAATCTCTTCATCAAACATAATTCCGTCCGATTCTAGCTTTTTTAAATCTAATAATAACTTTTCACAAATTTTAGTCAATCCAAATGTTTTCACGTGGGATTCTGTACACAGTAAAGCTAGCATGATATTACTAATTTTTGATCTATTATGAGTATGCAAATTTCCAACAATGAAATAAATCGCTAGCACCTTGTGTTTAGATTTAGCTGATCCTAATGGGTTGCAAACCTCGAAGGCATCTGCATAAAATATAAGCTCGATCCGTTTTTGTTTACAAAAAAAAGTTACTGCTTTTATATAAAAACCCATCAGTATAATCACAAAATTTTGAAAAATTAGTTTTTTGAATTGATTTGAACTGTAATAAAATTTGTGAATCTGTAAATAATTGTTTTAAAGTGTCGTTTATAGGAATATAATAGTAAAAACACGATTTGTGATAATTATTCACATCCAAGAAAATTTTGTGAGGTTTGACGTACGACTCAGATGTGAATTTTTGTTTTCGTTTATAGCTCGATAACGAAGTGTTGGAAATTAAACTAATCTGCGGAATTATAGAAGTTAAAAGTTCACTTTTTAGACCGCTTTGCGCATCATGCTTACTGAAAATATTTTCTACGGATTCAGTAATATTTGTTTCCAGTAAATTTGAGCAATGTGCTAAATTATCCGCGATTATTGTTATTATTCGCTCGGGTATATTATGATCACTCTTTAATCTAATTAGCAAATTTTCTGTTACATTTTTAATATTGACCATTTTGGATGGCCGGTCTTGGCATATAGCAGATGATGTTAGGATGTTTTCGGGTAAGCGTTTATTATTTTGGTTGGAACAAAAGTTTTGGGTTTGTAAAAGAAGATCATCTTGTTCTGCTTTATTATTGGACTTTTTGTTGAACAACAACTTTATTTTATGGAAACTATTAATATGGTTTCTAAACGTTTTTTCATTTTTAAATATTTTTACACACGCGCCAATTGGATAATTAATTTTCGGCATTTGAGAAGTACGCATATGTTTTAATAAATGTTGCAGCATTTCTTCTATTATTAAAGATTTAAATGAGCAGTTGCTTATATGACATTCTAAGCAATTAGTATTTTGTATTAATTTTTTTCTAATTTTTCGATGGTTTCTGTAGTAGTGAGTAGAAAACCCAATAAATTTAGAGTAAACTCGATTACAATTACTAAGCATGCACCGAAACACTACATTACACTCATTTTTATGGGATCTTAGATGGGATACATATTTTTCTTCATCAGTGCATGATGTACTACAATTGTCGCAAACATACACCATGATAGATCAAACAATCTGTAACTTAATCAAAATTAATTTTTCATTATTGACACATACAAGTTGAACTCGTTTGTTATAAAACCATTCCCTTAACATGTCTCCCATTCAGGCCAATTTTGTTCTAGACATACATTCCAAATGTTTCTCGCTACGCCAATTTGTTCTTGGCATACATTGTACATATAATATTTAACCACGAATACTGGCGTATTAGACATACAGTAAAAAATGTATCTCACTACTAAAATATTATATATTTTTTTCAATATTTTGCACATAGAATTACTTTATAAAATGTATATCTACAGCAACATTTGCGTTGGTGAATTTACAATGTAAGGCCTACGTGTTAAAAAAAACACTTTAACCTCAAACAAATTTCACTTGGATGAAAAAAATCAATTAAATAGTCCACTACCATAAGCATATCGCACATATAATATAATAGAGATACATACATACCTTTAAACTTCACCTTAATACACTTAATTAATAGTAAATATTTAATAATTTTAATTTATATAATTTATTAATTAGAATTAATCCCAAAACTCGAAACACAGCTTCACTCTTTAAAAACGTTTTGCTGAATAACACAATCACGAATGAACATGATGTTTATCCTGTTATATTCGTTTTGTTATAATTACAATATTCTCACAATTCTACGTGAAATGTCGCGTTTTTAATTTAATTGTCTAACAAATTTCAACTGGCGAGTAAAAATGTAAGCACATATATGTAATATTCCGGTATATTTCATCGAATTTTACATTTTGATCGAAAATTACAGAAAATCAGTAATTTTACTGAATATTTAATGTAGAATTGTTATTTTTATGCAATATTACAGCAAAAATGCTAAATTACAAGAAAAAGTTAATAAAATTTCCATTGAAAAATCAATTTTTTTTTACTGTGTAGGTTTGTATCAAGGTTGCGTAAGAAAGCTGACCCAGCTCTATTTGAACAGCTCTATCCCTGACACATGCTTAGTAATAACCAACCAACTGCAAAAATGCTTAGCAGATATCAATCAGAGAAACGAGTTACTCAACCACAGCAAAAATTACAGACGAAAAAGAGGTGCTATCAATATAGTAGGAAATATAGCAAGCAGCTATTCGGGATACAATCGTGATGCAGAACATTATGAGCAGGAAATAGAAAAAAGCAAGGAGAATCAGGAGTATTTACTAAAGCTCATAAAAATCAGACATCTATTGCCGATGCCACCCTCAGTCTGCTTAAGTGAAGTGAGGCAGAAAAGTTTCAGCATTGGAAGATATTTAATCAGCAAGTAAATGAGCATTTGAACGATCTCAACAACATTAACAGATTCACAACTATGGCAATGCAGGCCTTGATGTCAATGTTGAAATTTAAAGAGATTTAACAGAATTTAATTGAAGTAGTTCTATGTAGATACTCACAATAAGGTAGTTAGTACTGCCATTTTAACACCACCACAACTAGCAGAGCAAATCAACAAAATAACACAGCACTTGCCACCAGATGTAGTTCTGCCAGGACAACAGGACCCTGATCAAATAATAACCTTATATCAACTGATATCTTGCAAGGGACGTCTGAATGGACAATATATACAATACGCCCAGTGTCAATCGTATAGCTTCTGGATAAATTATATTACATATTTGTCCTTCCATTTAAAGCTAAGATGTGTAGGTTGTCTGCGTGTCGAACTTTAGAACAACCCACGTAGAGGGTTGCCAATTCGAGTACCGGGTCAATAGTTGTGTTCCAGTGCAGAGGAAAGGAGGTTTCACATTCGTGAGAAGCATCTTTCTGGGAGTTGATAGACTAATCAGGATTAAATGCCATGTCGGTAGACTTATAAAATTGTAGAGCAACGAATACTTCTCGTAAAAGTTGGTTATTGATGGCATTGTCAGCTTTATTTCTTGGAGCAAGGACTGTTTCGATCACGGCTCGAACAACCGATATTTTAGCAGCTCACTCGAATTAACTTGTCATCATGAATAAATAAATGGATTAAGCGTTCTCAATTTACTGCTATTTATTAATGGTTTTCGTTCCGATAGTAATTGGTATTCATCTGCAAAGTGTCTTCGTTGTTCATATAAAGAAATGCGATGCGATGCGGTTTGAATTTCTTCCACTGTTGGCCGCAAAGGTACTATACTTTGATCAGTAATTCGTGATGCACCAACGTTAGTCTTGAATTTCGCTACACATTTAATAATGATTGCTAAATTTTAACACATTCTATAAAAACTTGAGTGTTTAATAAATTCATTTATAGTGATTACATAGGAGTTCACCTCCTTACGTTCTTCGTATATTTCGACGTCATTTGTTGAGTAAGTAGTTTGATGTGATTTATGTTCAAGGATCCAATCTGGACCCGTCCACCATAATTTATGTGTTATTAAGTCTTCTATACTCAGTCCACGTGTGACACAATCAGCTGTATTCTCTTCGGAAGCGACGTGTCACCAATAGTTTCGCTTATACTTGGATAAAATGTATGACGTTCTGTTGGCCACGAATGTTTTCCAACGCTTTGGTAATGATGACAACCAGTCGAGAACCAATCTTGAATCAGTCCACAGTGTAATACCTTCAACCTCGATAGTTAATGTTTTTTATACAAATGACATAACCTGAGTTAACATGTGAGCAGCTTGCAGTTCATGAATTGCTAATGTAATCTGCTCAATTGGTGCGACTTTCGTTTTTGCAATCAAAATTGTAGACTTCTTTTCATCACCTTCCCCGGAAATTGCATATATTACGGTAGAATATGCTAGTTCACTGGTATCATAGAATCCAATAACTCAATGTTATCCGTAGAATTTAACCATCTAGGCATCTTAATTTTGTTTATTTGTGACAGACTTTCTCGCAGCTTCAGCCAATCTTGTTTTGTTTGTTGTGGTACAAGGTCATCCCATGTAATTGGTTCTAACCAGAGACCTTGGAATAATATTTTTATACTTAACGGTAATATCCAACCTAACGGATCAAATAATTTGCTGGCATCTGATAATAATCCACGTTTCGTTAAACAGGCGGATTTGGTAATTCACATTTGAATGTAAATTCGTCCCGGCATGAATTCCAAATTATTCCCAGCACCTTTGATTTGTCACTATCGTTTGAAAACTCTTTCTCACTGTTTACCTTATTCATCTGTATAGTTTAGGTTTGAACATTTTCGTTATTTGACCGTAATTTTCTTAAGTTAAATCCAAATTCTTGTAATGTTGATACCAGTAAATGCTTCAGGTTAATTATTTGTGGCAATCTGGATGATGTTCTATTGGCTACTTCTTTGATGCACCTGGTTGCTAAAAATGAAGCTGGAGTTGTACTATAAGTTACTGTGCAAAATTGATAAACTTGTGATGTGGTTTATCTGTATTTGTTCGCGAAAGTATTTGTTGATATTTGACATCGTCTTCCTGGATCCAGATCATTCTGTACATTTTTTCGATGTCACCGCTCAGTACATACTTGTGTTGCCTAAATCTTAAAATAATTTCAACTAGTGAAGATTAAATTTTGGGGCCGGTTTGGTTTGCCAATTAGTTTCATATGACCCAGCTTTTCGTATTCGGCCATAAAATCAAAGTACATTAATTTGGATGTAGTGCCTCGTTGAAACCGTCGCTCCATTGGTAGTAATCTTTTAAATGCAATGTTGCAAGTGGACCCTAGTTGATCGGGTTGAATTTTAAATGGCAACCTGACAATAAATTTATTATCAGACGCAGTCGTTGTAGTTTTTATAAACGATTTTTCACACGGATCATCTTAAGAATTCTCAGTGAATTTAGGCACATTCTCAATTTCCCAGAATTTTCTCAATGAATAATCAACATCCAGCATTACATTTAAATTTATGGTTGATATAATATTCTCATTATTGTTTAATTTTTCAACTTGAATCCAACCAAATTTTGTATTATAGGCGGTCATTTCAGCACTTTGTACTTTGCCTTCATTCAATATGTCAAAAAATATATCTAACCCAAGTAACATGTGAATTTCGCCCCATTTAGACAATCGGGATCGGCTAACGTCAGAGATTTAAACTTATTTAACCTGGTGTCACTTATTGTTGATTTTGGATGTAATATTGCAATATATGGTACAATATAAGCTTGTACGTCTGATCTATATGTTTCTTCATCGTTGGAAATATTTATTTTTACCACACCCTTTGCCTTTCCAACATAAGAAGAACCCAAACCCTTAATCGAAATGGACGTTTGTTCCCTTGTTAGCCCAAGTATTTTAAAACTTCGCTCGGAAATAAACCTAACTTCGGATGCAGAATCCAACAAAGCTCTATTAATATGATACGTTCCCCTTGAATTATTTACCCTCATTAATACTGTAGCTAGGTAAAATGCATATATTGTCGGACCTTGTACAATGTAGACTGGTTACATCTGATGAATTTTCATTTTTCATAAGTTTTTCTTCTTGAATTCGTTGATACTCATGCAATAGACTGTGATGATTTCTATAGCATTTTTGGCACCTTTCTTTGAATCGACAATTATAGACGTTATGGTTCGTGTTTGAACAATTAAAACATCGTTTGCTATCAGCAATTAATTTGCGACGTTCAACTGTAGATAAATCCTTGATTTTTTTACATTCATACAACCTATGATTTTCGATTTTGCATAATTCGCATGTTGTTAGTGTTGTTGTTGTTGCAAATGATTTGCTACTCCGAATTGATTTTATCTTAGTTGATTACCATAACTTTCTAATGCGTCAACACGGTTTGATAAAAATTCCAAATTTTATTGAAACTTGGAAACTCGTTCTTTGCTGAGAATTCAGCCTATTCACACTTTGTATCTAATTTATTAAGTACTAAATAAATTAGCCACGGATCTCGGCCTTCTGCTTCCGTTCCCAACTCTTCAGACCCCTTAGTACTTCATCGCATACATCATGGATTTGGCGAATATTAGTGGAATTTGCTTGAGTAATTGGGCGTTGTTCAATAAACTTTCGAACGAATTAATTTACGGTGTATCGTTTACGATGATATCTTTTTTTCAATTTTTCTAGCGCCTCTGCATAATTTGTCGAAGTAACGTTCATATGTTTCGCTAAATTGGTTGCTTCATCGGTCAAATAGCTTCTTAGATAATGGAACTTTTGTATATCTGATAATCGTGAGCATTCGTGCACTTGTTGAGTAAACACTTCATAAAACGATTGCCAATCCGTGTAGTTCCCCGAAAATTTTGAAATTTCTAACTTTGGCAATTTTGTCTCTCGCATATCACCTATCATACCAAGATTGTGTACTGTTGTATTCGATGTTGACTGGAACCCTGCACCCTCCCAACTTGTTGATTGTTTTTGTCTGGACATGATTCATTGAAGTCACCAAATGTCCTTAACTTCAAGAAACTTTGATACTGCTTCGGTTTTGTAAGTGAACAGCTTAGTTTCAGCATCTAGATACTGAGTCAACCATTCGTCCGCCCGTTTGGTTCTGACCTGAATGTTTTGAATATTTATCTGGGTTGCGCCAAGGCATTCTCTTGCATAATCCCGAATTTTCTTGAGTGATTCCAACGAATGCTACACTTTAAAACTTGGTTAAAATAAAAAATGATTTTATTTATTTTATTATATCACCGCATGTACAATAGATTTTGCAACCGAACAATAGAACAACAACGGCGGAATTTATCTTGAATAACCGCACAACAATTTTTGGAAATCGAGAAAAAACCAAAAATTGTTGAGGCGAAACCGGATGTAATTTAATAAATTTTTTTTTTAATGTAATGAAGATATATTAAAAATTTCTACTTCTCTGACTTTCTGTTGAGTAAAATCTCGTTATGATTTTGTTCGACCTTCATCCACACCAACAAACGTGTCCACAATAAACTCCACTATTTGTTCCCATTGTATTGATTTACATTAATTCCGCGATCCGGCTCGAAGGACCAATGTTTCGATCATGGCTCGAACAACCGATATTTCGGCAGCTCAATCAGTTCGTGCGTTCTTCACTCGAGTGGGCAGAATCTCTGTTTCTAATCATTTGAGGAAGTCGAAAACTTTTTAAGTCCAAACCTTTCCAAATATGTAATGTAGATTAGTACTCAGTTCAAAATGTTGTCATTGTACAGAACTCGTGCTTGACGTAGTGAGTCTTAAAAAAGGCTCTTCCTTTTGTTGATCAATAACTACTCTTCCTATAGTTGATTCAGAGAAGCTCATCCTATGCTTCATCTATAACGTACCTTTCTATCAAAATCTCGATTATCACCTTATTTAACAAAGTGCAAATGTAAAATTGGCACCCTTCAAAGCACTGAAAACATGCGTCTTCTTCTCAATCGTGCTTTTATGGGAAATGTCCTACTTGGAAACATCGATTCAGCATATATGTATTAGAAAATATCTGTCTAAATGCTCCAAGCAGGACAACAGACAAGTTCCGCATATTGTTAGGAGATCGATACGCAGCTGCTTCTATCAACGCCTTACCACACTGTTCGTCGTTTCCCAAAGAGGGGCTGGCAAACCTCTGTGTAAGTTTCGTAGACAACTCCATCAAGTAATCTCATATCGTTGTATGATGTTGGGCTTCCTACGCCCTGCAGCAGCTACCGCAGGTAAAAGTATTAACAGTGTTTGGGATTACGGTGCAGTCTCGCCCAAGGGCAACTGGCTTGATCTCTGATTATTCTGGTATAGCCTAACTTTGTCTATGAGGGTTCTAGCTCTTGTTTCTGCTATTCCACTAAGTGTACGCAAACTCATCTTGAGTGCAAAGTATAAAGAAAGATGTGAGCGTCGTTTTTAGAGGTGCTTCGGCCCGTCCAGCTATATTTTCTGTTCAAATGACCTTGCAAAAAGGCATGTCGAATGACCTCGCAAAAAGTTTATTTAGACTACAGTAATGTCTCTTTTCGAAAACCAATTTTTAACCGTGGTTTTAGTTCGAAAGGGCCTTTGACGGAAATATTCGAAAATGTGTTCCAGCAAATTCTCTTTGGAGCCCAACTATAAAATTTTCGGAGAATTAGTTATTTTTTACTATAACAATACATACAAAACCATCTGTATGAAATTTTTAAATATTTCACAACCTAATTCTTAAAACACAATAGCAACAACAAAAATTATGTTCCATATTTTTTTTTTTTTAATAAGTCATATTTTAATTTTATGATTTTTGTATTTTGAATGTGTGCAAAATATAAAAATCATAAAATTAAAACCTGACTTCCAAAAATTTGTGATTTGAATAATTTCTCGATTTTTTTATTAGAATTTGTTATGAATAAATAAATTAACATAATATTTTAAATCCCGGAATACAGCCTATTTCTTTACTAAAAATGCAAAGCCCTGAATCCGTAAATAATTTTTAAGAAAAATAGCAGAAATATCTTTTTCATTCATAAACTTTAACTATTTGTAGTTGGTATTTTGGTAATACCCCAAATATTTAACAGCACCGAGTACATCAGGTAGTAAGCAATAATCCGAAAATGTTTAATTTGTTTTTTTTAATTGAAGTGAGAAGTGCAAATATAAATTTGATTCTAGAATTTTCTAGAAAATTCTGGTACCTTTACAACATTCTGAAATTTTCTAAAAATTTCTAGGTAATTCTGGAACGTCCTGAAACATTCTAGAAAATCTTGGAAATTTCGGAAAAATCTAAAAAGTTCTGGAACATTCTGAAACGTTCTAGAAAATTCTGGAACGCCTTGAATTTTCTAGAAAATTGTGAAAAATTCTGAAACATTCTAAAAAATTATGGAACATTCCAATACACCTGCAACTTTCTAGATAATTCTGAATATTCGGAAACGTTATAGAAAAATTTCGAACCTTTTAGAACATTCTTAAATATTCTAAATTTTTCGAGAAAAACCTAGAAAATTTTGGAACATCCTGGAACATTCTAAAGGATTTCTAGAATAAAAATACATTCTATAAAATTTAAGAATATTCTTGAAAATTCTATAACTTTCCGAAACATTCTAAAAAATCCCGGAACATTTAAGTTTACATAAAACTCTCTAGAAGATTCTGGGACTGAAATTTTTTTAAAAATCCTTAGAAATTCTAGAACGTCCTGAAACATTCTAGAAAATTTTGGAAATTCCGGAAAATTTTAAAAAAATCTGGAACATTCCAAAATATTTTAGAATATTATTGAATAACATTCTCAAAAATCATGGAACATTTCAGAACACCTAAAAATTTCTAAAAAATTCTGGAATATTCTGAATAAAGAAAATTCTGAAACCTTTTAGAATGTTCTAAGATTTTCTAAAAAATCCTATTAAATTCTGGAATGTCCTTTCTTGAAAATTCTTGAATATTCTGAATCATTCTAAAAAATCCTGCAACATTCCAGTACAGCTGAAACTTTTTGGAATATTCAGAAACTTTTTAGAAACAAATCTGGAACCTTACAGTAAATAAATAAATGTATAACATTACAGAACATTCTAAAAAAATTCTGACCTAATTAGAACATTCCTGTAAAATCCTGGAAAATTCTTAAATATTTCTAAACATCTGAAACTTTCTAGAAAGCTTTGAGAAATTCTAGAAAATTCTGGAATATTCTGAAACATTCTAAAATATTTTAAGTTTATAAAACATTTTGTCTTAAAAATACATCTTGCGTTTCTTTCGCACATATTTTCTCCCGCTCAGACATTTCTGCCACTCACTCAGCAGCATACTGCAGCACTCAGTTGGTTAATCTATTCCAGAACATTCTGAAGCATTAGTAGTCTTATAAGGAAACGAAGTTTTAGATATTTTCGCCACTCACTGTGGCACCACCCATTCACCCCAGCTACCGCTACTAAACTCTTTTGTTATCGATCATCGACTCTCTTGAATATTGGTCTACAAATAAGCCATTTTTAAACAAAAAGGTCTAAATAATCTTACAATTTTAATAAAATATTAGATAAACCATATAAATGAAATAAATTAAATTAATTTAATTAATTTACTACTTTAATTATTATAATTAGCTAATTTATTCTAAAACAAATTTTTATTTAATATGTTTATGTTATTTTATTTAGTTATTTGCTTTAGTAGCTAATTTATTTTCATTTAAAGATTCTAAAATTAAATATACTGTCTAAATTGACTAAATTAAATATGTATATAACTTAATTAGTTATTTAGTTGATTCAATTTATTCAGTTTATTCAATTTATTTAATTATACTTATTGATTTTTTTATTTTATTTACTTTAATTAATTTATTCAAAATATTTAATTTCTTTTATTTACAAGCATCAGTAACCTTCGGTTGCTCCAAATGTTTAAATTTTGGTAGAAGGAGAGCCAAACCAAATCTAGAGCCTAATGGAGCACTTCATTGAGGACGCCATTGATTTTGAAAGTTTGCACAACTTTCCGTATTTTGTTGAGGTAAGATAATTGAAATGAAAGAATTGAAAATCAATATGTCCTCAAATGTACGGGGATTATCTATTATAAAAACAATATACTGTGTTAGGCCGCGGGAGAAAAAACAGTTTAACTGTAAACTATATTTTTCGTTTTCAACACCCTGTTAATCTCAATAGAATTATTAGGGTTATCATACATCTGAAAGACGTCGAGAAGAATGAGGTCATGATGAATGAGGGAAACATCTAGTTTGATGATTGTTGTGTAAGAAATTTATGTTATCTGGTATACCTCTACAAAACGATGTTTCCAATTTATGTAAAACTATATTTTGACACAGTGTTAAGCTCCCCAAAAATTACAATACCAATACATAACTTTATCTTATCCGAATTGGATTGGGTGATATCTATATGAAAAGCTTAAGATTGTGTCTTTTGATAAATCCCAACAAAAAAATGCTATTTTACTCGTTACACCAGGTCCTTAGTAATAATCCTTTTGGAAAGTCAAACGAATCGAATATAAAGTCCACACAAACAGACATAAACACACACACACACACACACAATAGAAAAGACATTTTCTAAAATCCGCAAATAAATGGGAGAACGTTTTTTTTGTACTTTACAACTTGTTATAATTTTTCTTGTCTTAAGCTTTTATCTATATGCGGTGTGTTATTATCTACCACAAATTTTGCACAACCTTACAAAACCAAAATGAGTAACGATATTAATGTATCCAGAATTGGAGGATATTCTATTTTTTGTTATTTTTATTAAGGATATTTCATTCTTTTCTATTAATGTTTATTATCCTTATATATTTTTCACGTAATTTTGTCGTTAAATTGATTTTTATTGTTATAAAAATTTATTATTTTCGATTTTTCTTCATATTTCGAGCTTTTCTTTCATTTCACACTGTGCCACAAATTTTTCCGTTTTTTTGGTCTTTCGTGAATTTTTTTGTATATTTTATCTCATATGGTTTGATATTTTTTTTTCGATATCTCTGTACGTACACGCTTATACCGTTTGGTTGTGGTGTATTATACAAAAAATACTGTACGCTAATTGTAATATGAAAATGGATCACTACCACCGTACGGGATATAGCTTTCATTTTTTTGGCCGGTACGTCGTTTAATTGAAAATTATACTTTTTGGAGAATATGTATATGAAAATCTAAGACATTCAAAATTAACTGATTTGTGTATGGATGTACAATACATATACGTACATATATATACCATACAGTTGATATCGCACAAAAAGAAATTTAGTGCTGAATAAATTATGTGTGACAAGTGGTTTGGTCTGTATCCAAAACTATTATATATCTTATAGGGTAGCCTTTTTTACCATTTAGTTTATAAATATATACGCATACACCCAGTTTGGTTCATGAAACCCATAAAACATATTCCTATTCATTTTTATTGTTACTGGTATGGCTTCCACAAAATGGCAATCTACATATTTTCAGTGAAATGACATTTTGAGAGAACTCTGCTACAAAAATAACAAAATAATGTTATTTTTGAAGAGGTTAGATCTGCATATTCATAATACGTATATTATTTTTACTCGCAACAAAATCCAAAAAAAATAAAATAAGAAAAATGGTGAAAATTTTTGCAAAACATAAAATGTTAAAAAATTTCATTTAATTTAGAAGCTAGAAAAGCTAATTTATCATTAAAAAAATAAAAAATATACGTTCATTCTCATTTTGTCAAAAATAAATTTATTATGAAAAATGTAGCTTATAAATGACTGACTCATGTTTGCATTCTCACTGTATGGGTATAATACGTTTGCTTAGTACTAGATTGTAGGGTATATGTATACAGTACTCGTATATACATTTTGTGATGGATTAGTTCTGGTGCCTACATTTCTTCAAAGAATGTTACATATAATCATTTAGCTTTATCAACAATGTTTTATGTAGATAGACACATATTCAAATGAGACTAGAATCAAAAGCTTTAAATATATGTATATATAATGTCAAGTATATGCCTACTGGTTGAAAATTATTCAAAATATCGTTTAAATTTATCTCGATATTTTCCAAGCAAACAGAAAGGCTGTCTGCTTGTCTATAGCATTGACCAGCGAGTCTTTAAGAAATTTAAGTAAGAATGCGACCATAGGAACATGCATGTTATTGACCAGCGGAACTTTAAGAACTTTTCGTTCAGTTTCGTTAAATTTGAAATGTCATTTAACATTCTTTAACAAGAGCGAAAATTACCGCCCAAACTGAAGGAAGAAACGTCAAAAAGTAAAATATTGTCTATTTATGTTTTATTAATTAAAATAATGTCTTATATATATTTTAAATATGTTCATAATATATTATGTATGTAATGTGACAAAAAAATTATTGTTTTAAAATACAACTACAAATATTCTTTGTTTTTTGTTACCAAATCGTGTTACGGATTCGCTGGGCGATCTGTCAAAATTTCCTTAACAATAAAATTTCGTTAAATTCTGTAAGGTTTTATTACGGATGCTTAAAGACTCGCTGGTCAATGCTTATGTTATTTAAATTGAATGACATTGTTTACTGTATAGTCCATTTAATAAATGACAATGACGTTCATCATACATCGACCAATTGGAAAATTACTTGGGGCTAAATCATGTTGGCTTAAAATATATTTTTATGGAATGTTATGCATGTGATAATGTAGAGCATATTTTTCAATATGCTTGAAGAAAATGTCCATAACATGTTAAAGAAATGAAAGAACCTCGAGTTTCGAAGAAACATGGATAATCTAAAATATTTTGGAGAATTCGGAAAATCGTGAATATTACGACGATTTCAAATGGTCAAAAAAAAATATATTGTAAAAAAAATAGAGGAAAATTAACTCCAAGTATACCGAATATTATTCATCAGAGAATCTTTAACAATATCTAACAATTTAAACTAAACTCATCGCTAAACGATACATAATTTTTTTATTTTACAAAATACAAATTTATTTTAAATGCAGACCAAGTAACAAATCACTACTCCAAAAATACTTACCTGTGAATTGTGTACAAGTGAAAATTCAATTCGACTTTTTATTGTAGACAGAAGATAATTTTGTATTACAGCCATTTAGACATCTCGATCTTGCAGCATTCTACGAGAGATAATAGGTACATTATACAGATTTTTTTCCTTGGATACCAATAGCCCCATCACGCTTTTGAATTTTCTTTTATTAAATATTCATAATTTTTTGATTGTTGTTGCGAAACTAAATTACAAATTCTCAATTAATTCGCGATTCTTACACAATCAATTTTACATGGTGTTTATTTGGATACCAATTGTTGGAGGAAAATAATCTTTCATGCCGACTGACCTGCTGCTACCCTAAGAAAAAAAAAACTAAAACGTGAAAAAACCTTAAAAACCACGTCTAGTAAGTAAAAACATTTATACGCCATACTCAATAAATTCGGAGCTAAGTAGATCTGTTAGAACATCACATACACAGTTTAGAAAGCATTAAAATAAATAAAGAGATTTGTGATACATGGATGTTAAAAGTATTAGTTCTATAAATATGAAAGTATGAGTTGATATTGTTTGATATTCTGAAATGACATGCAGACTAGTAGTATTTGTATTTGTATTTGTATTTGTATTTGTATTTGTATTTGTATTTGTATTTGTATTTGTATTTGTATTTCGTCGCCCGAAAATTAGTTTGGTCCATACGCCAAATTTGGGTTTTTTAAACTGATGATGCAGATTAGTGTAAAATGATCGGCGTTTTCAGAATCTGTAGTCGGTTTTTTTAAATTCGTAACCGTTGATGAGATATTGAATCCTCAGTTTGTTCATATCCAGATTTTTACAAATTTTAGATTATCGTTTGGTCCATATCGCGATTTTTGGCTTATGGAACAGAATTCTAATGTATTTGGATAAAAAAAAACTTAACGATTAGTTTGGGCCAAACGCCCAATAATAATTTTTTTCTACAATATTGCAAAAATTACTTTGTTCCACAAATATATGTTCAATGGATATGGAACAAACTGATAAAGGAAAAAAAACTAACGTTTGTTACATATCCATATCTCACAAAACGTAAAATCACAAAAGTATATAAAGAGAAGCAATTTTTTTTCCCATCATTGTTCTAAAAAAACTCGAAGTGAAAAGACGTATCATTTTTTTTAACGATTTATATTTTATTGCTCGACAATATATCGAATGTAAACAGTTACTCGCGTATAATTCCTTAAAAATTTCAGAGGGTCGAAATTTGGAGAGATGTCATCATCACCGAGTCCTCCTATGTCTCCCCAGTTATTAGCGTAAGTCAAACATACGAGTACTTAAATCGTCAAGTTTTTTTTTTTTTTTTGTTTATTTATTTAATTATATTTTAAACACATAGTATAATGAATTCAATTGATTTGAATTCTGAAGAAGATAAAAGCCTTCAAAATGATAATTCATTCAGCGATCGTTCTGAATTAGACTTTTCAGGTATATACAAATAATTTTTTATGTACTTATTTTACTTAGAATTAACTTATTGCTAATTAATTGTAATTTAACAGGCGATGATTCTGATGAAGATCCTACCTACATACCAGGAGAAAATGTAGTAAACGAATTATGTTTTAGTAAGTTTTTTTGAAACAATTCCAATCTCTAAATTCAATTTGTTTTTTTTTATTTCTAGATAGGAGTAACAATATTCCACTTCCTTTGATAAAAAATGATGAACAAGTTGAGATCTTGAGAGATTTACCATCTAATTCAAGTTTTTACGGTGAGAGCTAATATTTTGCTAATGATGCGAAAATTGATTATTATGACACTAAATTGATTCATATTTATTATAGGCTCAGAAAATCAATCTCCAAAAATTACAAGGAAAAGAAAAAAAAATGTTGATCTTTGGAAATCCACCGTCAATAAAAAATTGAGGCAGTCTGGAAAACCATATACAAATTGGAAGAACCAACCGATGCCTGCTAGACAAATGAAACCAGCATGCAAAAATACTTGCTTTTTCTTATGTTCTAAAAACTTTACTGACAGCGATAGATTGTAAATATTTGAAAGCTTTTGGAGCATGTCAGATGATGATAAAACCACATTTTATTTTAAATTTGTCAATCGAGTGACTATGAAGCGACGTCGAGTACTGTCTGAAGTGAAAAAGCATTCGTTTCAATTTTTCCTTCAATTAAATGACCACATAATTCGTGTTTGTAGGTTATTTTTTTTTTAATACGTTGAACATAACAAAACGAAGAATATATTATTGTTTCGAAAATTTTGCTGAAACTGAAACTGGTTGTCCGCAGCCTATGAAACGGGGTAAAAATACAAAACGTGTGACGTCTGCCGTAAAACTCAACGAAGTGCGAGATCACATTAAGAGTTTCAAAACAGTTGATTCCCATTATTGCCGTGCTGACTCGCAAAGAAAGTATTTGGAAACTAACCTTAGTTTAGCAAAAATGTACCAGCTTTACGTAGAAAAATATGACGATCCAGTTAAAATATCAATGTACAGAAACATTTTCAATAACGAGTTCAATATTTTTACAAACCAAAAAAGGACCAATGCGATAAATGTTTATTATATCAACAAAATGAAACACCATCCGAGGAAGAAACTTTGATATACGAGCAACATAAAAAGGAGAAGTTAGCATGCAGAGGTGATCGAGATATTGATAGGAGTAATATTGATCCGAATACATGCATTTTGTGCTACGATTTACAGAGAGTGATCGGCTTGCCGAAGGGAAATGCTTCAACATTCTATTATAAACGGAAACTAAACCTGTATAATCTGACAGGAACAGCCATAATTCCGAATAGAAAACAAATTACATACTGTGCCATATGGACCGAGGCACATAGTGGTCGATCCGGTAATGACATTTGTAGTGCATTAGTTCGTATACTGAATCAGATGATTTCAGATTTTCCATTTATTAAATGTATTACGTTGTGGAGCGATTCCTGTGTACCGCAAAATCGCAACAAAATTAATACAACAGCACTAAAAATATTTTTGAACTCTTACAGAAATTTAGAGCGAATAGTTCAAAAGTTTTCAGAGCCAGGCCACTTGAATATACAGGAAGTTGATTGTGTACACTCAGCTATTGATCGATATTTAAAGAACTTGGAAGTACACAGTCCTCTTCATTTTGTGCGATTAGTTAAAAAAATAAATTTTAAAAATTTTTCACTGGCCATATAGCAAATGAAGCCGACAGACTTTAAAATATATTCACACTCGGCTGGTAAGATGGACTTTGGTAGAGTTCCATTTTTCAAAATTAAATCAATTTTGTATGAGCAAGAGGAAAGTACAGGGTGGCTGAGACCAAATGTTACTAACTTCACTCTGCTGTCATTTGTGTAGTTGTCATTTTCGCGCATTAATTTTTTGACAGATTGAAGTTTGGTTAGTTGTTTATATGTGGTCAATAAATAATTGTTCTAAATTAATATCTTAATAAAAAAATCGTAATGGAATTCAAACGTAATAGTGTAATTGCACTGTATTTGGGTGGAAATTCACAAACAGCAATAGTTCGTCAGCTCCAGCATTTGAATGTGAATAAAATGTTTGTGTATCGAACCATAACTCGATACAACGAAACTGGTAGCATCGCTAAACGCAACAGAGGCGGTCCTAAAAAGACAGCAACATCAAAAGAAATGATACGAAAGGTGAAGAAACGAATCCAACGAAATCCTCGTCAAAGTGCCAATCAATTAGCCGCACGTCTACATGTTTCACGATACAGCATTCAAACCATATTGAAAAATGAACTACACTTGAAGCCCTACAAGATACAAAAAGTTCAAGATCTTACGGAGGCACAAAAAAAAGTTAGGCTTGAAAGAACACGAGCATTGAAGGCCTTGGCCGAACGTGATGAGATTCCAAAAATTGTCTTTTCTGATGAGAAAATTTTCACCATTCAACAGCATGTGAATAAACAAAATGATCGTGTTTGGTTAGAGGACAAGTCCAACGATAATTTGGACACAAGAGTTGCCATGCGCAAGCAATCACCAGCTTATGTTATGGTTTGGGCTGCAGTTACTGCAGATGGACGCACTCCTCTGGTTTTCATCGAACATGGAGTCAAGGTAAACCAAGAGATGTACCGCCAAAAGATCCTAAACGATGCTTTGCTACCTTGGGCACGTAAACACTTTGGTACGAACCGTTGGACATTCCAACAGGACTCGGCACCGTCACACAAAGCTCGAGCGACACAGCAATTTTTACAAAATTGCGTTCCGCGGCTGATTTCGTCGAAAGAATGGCCACCATATTCACCAGACTTGAATCCCATGGATTTCTCCATATGGTCCATTTTGGAGAGTAAGGTGTCCACTAAAAAATACGAAAGTGTTGATGCATTGAAGTCAGCTCTTGTTCGAGAATGGAATAAAATTCCGCAAGCCCACGTTCGGTCAGCATGCAATGCTTTCTATGGAAGACTGAATCAAATAATCAAAGCCAAAGGAGGTCATATCGAGCAGTAACATGTTTTTCATAAAATGTAATATGTTTTCAACATATTCCACGAAATTTCAATAAAAAATAATCAAAATTAAAAAAATTACAGCGTTTTCATTTGGTAACACTTGGTCTCAGCCACCCTGTAATTGTTTTACATTAAAATTTAAATTTTCATTTCAAGAAATGACTTACAAAACTTGCTCCCTGCATAAAAAGGCTATTAGAAATGTACTTCCCACTCCAAAAAACCTTTTTAATAATGCAATTGGTACGCTACCAGCACACCCGATTGCCAAGGAGAAAATTAAAGATATTACTGCCCTTTTCCCATTTCTGCCAACGGAAGATGTGGAATATTTTAAGGCTCTATTCCAAAATAGTAGAAAAAAATAAACTGGATGTTAGAGATAATTTTTTAGATATAAGATAATGAAGTCTATTTTGTGATCAATTTTATATTAAGACAATGAAGTCTGTTTTGTGATCAATTTTATATTAAGACAATGAAGTCTGTTTTGTGATCAATTTTATATTTAAAGCTGTAAAAAACCTGTGATTAAACGCTCTTCATTTTATTTTTATTTTATGATATAACTAAACTTGTGAACAAAAGTTGTGTTCATCATTTGCTATCATCATTTAATTTCGTTTTAATAAATTGAATAAGCAAAAAAAATTGTTTTATTTACCAAAATCTGAAAATCAAATTAATTTTCTAATGAAATTTGACAACTTTATTCAAATTAGATTGTTCCATATCCAAATCAGTTTGGTCCATATCCTACAGAACGAACAAGTTAGTGAAAATAGTGTGGATATGGACCAATTTGAAAAAATTGCGTCTCTGGAAAACTCCAATTCCGAACCAATGAAGCGTCAGACCTTTTCGATTAAATTGAATTTAAGCTCTCAATGTATGCAGTGAAATTCTACAAAAAAATAAAAAAATTCTATCAAGTACTTTTTGCTTTATTTCGCTTCAAACATAAAAGTTGGTTTTCTCGAGATTAGAGTAAATGGTGTATGGACCAAACTAATTTTCGGGCGACGATTTGTATTTGTATTTGTATTTGTATTTGTATTTGTATTTGTATTTTTATTTTTATTTTTATTTTTATTTTTATTTTTATTTTTATTTTTATTTTTATTTTTATTTTTATTTTTATTTTTATTTTTATTTTTATTTTTATTTTTATTTTTATTTTTATTTTTATTTTTATTTTTATTTTTATTTTTATTTTTATTTTTATTTTTATTTTTATTTTTATTTTTATTTTTATTTTTATTTTTATTTTTATTTTTATTTTTATTTTTATTTTTATTTTTATTTTTATTTTTATTTTTATTTTTATTTTTATTTTTATTTTTATTTTTATTTTTATTTTTATTTTTATTTTTATTTTTATTTTTATTTTTATTTTTATTTTTATTTTTATTTTTATTTTTATTTTTATTTTTATTTTTATTTTTATTTTTATTTTTATTTTTATTTTTATTTTTATTTTTATTTTTATTTTTATTTTTATTTTTATTTTTATTTTTATTTTTATTTTTATTTTTATTTTTATTTTTATTTTTATTTTTATTTTTATTTTTATTTTTATTTTTATTTTTATTTTTATTTTTATTTTTATTTTTATTTTTATTTTTATTTTTATTTTTATTTTTATTTTTATTTTTATTTTTATTTTTATTTTTATTTTTATTTTTATTTTTATTTTTATTTTTATTTTTATTTTTATTTTTATTTTTATTTTTATTTTTATTTTTATTTTTATTTTTATTTTTATTTTTATTTTTATTTTTATTTTTATTTTTATTTTTATTTTTATTTTTATTTTTATTTTTATTTTTATTTTTATTTTTATTTTTATTTTTATTTTTATTTTTATTTTTATTTTTATTTTTATTTTTATTTTTATTTTTATTTTTATTTTTATTTTTATTTTTATTTTTATTTTTATTTTTATTTTTATTTTTATTTTTGATTTGATTTTGATTTTCATTTTCATTTTTATTTTTATTTTAATTTCTATTTTTATTTAATTTATATTTTTATTGAGATGGTGTAAAATACGTCAAATCACAGATTTGCTATATGGGACCGGAAGACATGTTAAAATTTTTATTTTTTATGATTTAAATTGGTAGTACTAGTTAAAAAAACATTTTGTTGAAAATTATTTTTTGTTGTTGTTGTTTAAAATACAGGGTGTCAAATTTTGAGAAAAATGATAAACATGATGTTGTGTTTATGGCGATAAAAGGAAAAATAAATATCCGATATTTAAGATATATGGCTCGTTTTAAAGGTAAATTAATACGGATTAATAAAAAAATATAAAAATGGTTAAAAAGTTCAAAACATATTCACTTTTGTGACGACTTGTGATGAAGGAGTGAAAGAGACGGAGTTAAGAATGACCCAAAATAACTTGACGTAGTTTATGAACGGACTGTTACAAACTGTTTCCTCTTTGTTTTTTAATTTTATATTAGAAGTAAGAATATACTAAAGATCGACGAAATGATTTTAAACAATTACATCATCAGGTCGGGCGTAAATTAGTTAAAAATTGAAAATAACATATAAAAATTTGATTTTGTATTCCAAAAACGGGTTAATCGTCATACTTAAACGTATTTTATCAATAGAATTAAATGACGTAACATTTAAAAAAAAAAAAAAAGAAAGAAAAAATTGGACGATCATTGAGAAAATTCAAAAATAAAATTTTGGCAGGAAATTTGAAAATGAAGAAATTAAAGAACTTAACATTTTTATATTTTTTATTAATCCGTATTAACTTACCTTTAAAACGAGCCCTATATCATAAATATCGGATATTTATTTTTCCTTTTATAGCCATAAACACAACATCATGTTCATCATTTTTCTCAAAATTTGACACCCTTTATTTTAAACAACAACAACAACAAAAACAAAATATCACGTTCTACAATATTTTGTTTTTAATCTAGACTACAAACTCAAAACATAAAAATCATAAAATTAAAACATGACTTCCAAAAATTTGTGATTTGACGTATTTTTTACCCGATATTTTTATTTTCTATTTTTTCCACAAAATTCAGTAAACGTTTTATGATTGGTGAAAATTGGTTTATATCGGATAAATTTACCAGTACGGCCTTCAGCAACTGTGCAACAGGGGGAAGCAGCTGTTCGGTTTAGTTGAAGAACCCAAATCGATTCTTACCATTTTTATCCATTTGAAGACGTCCTTTCTCGATTGTTTAAGCATAAACAACTGGCATCTAGAACGACCCTTTTTAATGTTGTTTTAAATTAAAAAATAATGTTACACAATATTGTGCACTATTAAATTCTCCGACATTTGAGCCCTTTTTCGAGTTTGTGCTGTGTACCGTTCAGAAGTTATTTTCATTTTTCTGAACACCTAAAATTGGTTATTCCAACCCTAATTGCAGGGTTGGCTCAACCTTTAGAGGTTGGGATTTTTTCTAAAATACTGTCTTCAAGTAGTACTTCAACCCTGTAAGATTTCGTTTCTATTAAAATTATTTACTAAATTCCTGCACTATTTCTCCTTTCAATTTTTACTCTTTATCTCCCCAAGACAGACATTTTTATATGCTTCATGTAGTTAAATAAACGAAACGATCGCACAAATATTCGTACGTAGTATGAGTACGAGTATCTTAGTGAAATAATTTGAAATACATATAAAAAATATTTGGATATAATTAAATTATTTTTGTTTTAAAGAAATACGTTAGTAACATTTATTTTTTTAACAGTCTAACATACAAAAATTTTTAAAATTCAATAATTTATACTTACAATTTTTGATTGGGTCACGGTAATACTAAAGTTTCAGATTCCTAAACCAAAATGAATTTAAATTTAAACTTTTACATCTTTCCCTAATAAAAATTCTAGGAAAATGTGGATTTAAAATTTTAATTAAGTTTATGGAGCAAAATCACATTTTTTGTGCTAATTGGTTTGTCGTTTATAGTACATCCGTCCCTCGATTTACGAAATCGAATTTTTTTTACGAATTTTGCTATAACGTAATGGTAAAAATATATTGAAATTCAATAAGCACGCTTTATTGATTGTCACACAAATTTAATTACAGAATTTTGCTAAGATTTTAAGAAATAATTAATAGAGAATTTAGCCGTTTAGCAGTCGGCTTACTGGGAAATATATTCGGTACGGCAATGAGTTAATCTTACTGATGTGCAACTAATTTAAAATTTTATTAATTGGGACGCAAGCCAATTACATATACCTATGAAGTTAGATCTTGCTTAGTTGATTCCACCACAAAGAATGTTACCTAATATATCCTTTCTTTACCAATTTACTATTATTTTACGTAATTTATATCTAACATCGATTCCTGTATATTACATTTTGTGCGGCATGTTGAAAGAAGGATTTTTGGGTAAATGAACATTAAAAACAAAATGTTTAAATTAAAATTACAACAAAAACACAAAAAAAGCTTGGTATAATTTATAGTAAATAATAATAAAAAAAAAATTGTTGTAATAATAGTAATTTTAATAAAATGGTAATAAAAACCTTTTTGCTGCTTCTTCTTCTATAGTGATGTTGTTGCTATACGTTATGTATATCTCTTATCATAAAAGTTTTCTTCTTACTTTACTACCTTCTCTAATAATAATTCATTTGGTATCATCACCATCATCATCATCAACGTCTTTTTGTTAGGTAAATGTATATTATATAAAATTGCTAAGATGGAAATCGTTTTTTTTTTTTTGTTCTAAATGAAAATTGTTACTACCTTTCTATCCTTTTCTCGTTGTTATCCATTATTAAATTTTTAAATTTTACAAAAAAAATGTTAGTTTATTTTTTTTTTTTTTTACGTATAAAAAGACAGGTTTCTTAATTAATGATGTCTTTTCGTATACACAAACACACATATATAAATAATTATCTCTTATGTCATTTTAGATAAATGCTTCACTTCAACTCATTCCGCAAATAAGAGTAACTATACACATTTATGTAAAGGAAGAAGTCTGAAAATTTTATATTAACAACTTTTGAGTTGAACATACCAAAGCCTTTAAGTTTTGTGTAGTTTTTAAAATTTGTATCTTTTTTGATTTGACATAGACTTGATAGCAATGAAATTTTGATAAACGTTTATATTTAATTTGGCATTTGGTTGGCATTTGTATGTTATATGTAGCTGCGACAAAAATAATTTGATTTGTATATATAATTCGCTGAACTATTACCTGTGAATCGATGATTTACCTGTGAAGATTACCTGTGAAGATTAGATAGAAGGTAGATCAAGTGAAGCATATTTTAAACCATAGGTTCGCAATCATTTTTTATCGCGCGCCACTCGACAAATACGTAAGTGATACAACGATACGAAAATAAATTTGTTTGATGACGGTACTAATGGCCAGACCAAAAAAGCTCAGATTGATACACTAAAACCATGTTACAAACGAAGTGCTTCATTATTCGTTGGATGGTGAGAAACGATTTAAAGGAACCGGTGTAGTAGTCCAGGCAACGAAAACCAAAAAATACCAAATAGCGGAAATAATTCATGTAGAAGCCAAAATTGGTACAGTTGTAGGGGAAGGTGTCCTTAACAACATACTAAAAATATTGAGGGGTGGGAGTGAAGCTAAGGGTTGAGGGGGGGGGGGGTCTCGAAAGGTCCTTTTTTCAATTTTTCGTTAATAACTCCAAAAAAATGTCTGTATACTAAATTAATCTACATAAAATTCCCTACAATAAAAATTCTCTACACTTTTTTGATAGGATCAAAGCTTAAGGAAATACGGAGGGGGTAAATAAAAAATTTAAAAAAAAACAGTTTTTGCTCGTGCTCGTCCCTTTATTCAGTTTATAATCAGCCTCCTTGTTGATCGTGTGTTTGTTTGTGAGAGTTCTTGACACACAATACACGTCACACATTAACTTTCACAACACATACTTTTCACCAAACGTCTCGCCAATTATCGGCAAATCCAATACCTAAAAGAAACCGAAGAGAACAATACAAAGAATCATCACTTAAATAACCATAAATTTACACTGTACTTATCTGAGCCAACAGCTGATCAGCATACTCGGCTCATTGTCATTGCCATCACCGTAGAGGAAGATATTAGTTTCCGTTCCATCTTCCATGTCGCAGCTGTACATCTAAACTGTAGTTATTTCCTTGTTAATTATCTAAAATTGTAATTATATAAATTCCCTATTTCATATTCATTTAATTAATTCAATTTGCATTATATAAAAACTTACCATTTTGACAACCAAATTTATTTATTATATTTTGATGTATCTGACATTTATAAAAATAACAAAACTTACTTCATACTAAGATACAGAGACATCTACATTACAATAGAGTAAATAACAATAATGAACATAGTCGTACTAAAACATAGAAAAGGTATTAATCTAAGTTACAATGGGTAGATGTCACTGTACTATAATTATTAAAAAATTGTACAATTTTTGTGAAAGCAAAAATTAAATCATTTCAAAAAAATACTTTGAAGTGTTAACAACAAGTGTGAAAATAAAGCGAATTAATTGGAGAAAAAGTGATTTTTATATTTTTTTACCTGCATTTTTCCTGGACATCCAAACATACCTACTTCAATAATTGACCCCAGCTCTCTACCCGGACACGGCGATCTATTGAATAACAATTTGGACCTCAGCATTCACTTCGGACTCTGGAAAATTGCTACTGTAACTTTACAACCCACGATTTATACAACAGACACGAGAAAATATTCCGCTTGCAACCAATCAGAGCGACAACAAGTCATCGGATTTATCGAATACGAACGGCGGAAGAATTACCCCAGGCTATCCCGCAGACATAATCACAAACATCGTAAGTCTTCAAAATATCTGCTTTTATTACATTAAATATTTGCACATATTTAATGTAATATTTTATTACATTAAATATTTGCGTTTAATATAAGATTATTATTTCCAGTGTGTATGGGACTATGGCTGAGAAGTGTTTAATTTGTGAGAGTGAAGTTGAAAGTGATTTGTGCAACGTTAGAAAAAAGGGCTAATTGGATTAGTGAAGGCAAGTGTGTTAAGGAAAGATGGGAAAGAGATAGGTTTCAGGGGTAAGATAAATGGTGTTGTTCATAATTCTTGCAGAAGAGAATACGTCAGAAGTGACTCAATAAAAATGTTTTTGCGAGACACTCTCTCAGATGAACCTTCAACATCACGTGATGCTTCGTCTTTGCGTGCGTACGGTTGCGTTTCACAATTCTATTTTGAATCGTGGGCAGGAAAGAAAGGATGAGTGGGGAAACGTTATAGTGAGACGTATCTGCATTGTTGGGGATCTACGCGCAGCAGATGCAATATATCACGAAGATTGTTACAAAAGATTCATGTTAACCTCTGTACCTTCAAAAAGAAAAGCTGGACGTCCACATGATGAAGGGATTTCAGAAGCAATGGAAGAAATATATGATTATATTGAAAGGACTGATAATTACCAATACTCTAAGGATGAGTTAAAGGAACAGGTTATTGCAGGGGAACCACCACATGTGAAGACCATTAAGGAGAGAATGAGGGAAAAATATGGGGACCAAATTTTCTTCAATACTATTCGCACCATACAAACTGTCGTCTCCTTTCGTAGTTTTAGTGATAAAATTTTGAGCGGGTTATGGTACACTTCAAGGAGTAAAGATGAACAAAGAGAACGTGAGAGGATTGTACAAAACGCTGCTGAGATTATTTTGGAAGATATTGAATCCATGGCTTACGACGACAGTGCCTATCACCCTTCATCTAGCTTTTGCAGTGAGGCTGAACAATTAATACCTAAATCTCTTAGAGTCTTCATGGACTGCATTGCAAGGGAAAAAAAGGTCAAAAGAGGCAGTGGGGAAAAAGATGACAACTATTAATCATGCTCTTATTGCTGCTGTTCGCCCTCGATGTTTCATCTAGAGCTCTCCACCATCCACCACCCGAGAGCCTATCCCAAGTGACACATTTTGTCATTACATCTTTGATAATGCAGACTTCAATGTATCCAATCTCGATGGCTGGAATACCTTCCACAGCATGGGAGGAATCAAATGTGTTACATCAGCCCACGCTTTCCTTACATCCACGAAAGTAAAAAGACTGAAATCTGTACCCCCAGGAAGAAGTGGGCCAGCTAGGAGTTCTGGAGCTGCAAGCCTTTGAGGGAAGAAGAACCAACGCATTGCAGCATATTACTATCGAAGACTTGAGCGTGTTAATGCCCATCCCCTGTGACATATTCACACCCACTATTCAAGATTTCCTTTGGATGAGTGGTAAGTGGCTCCAGGAGGTGGACCCCACTGCAGAGGTGCCAACCGTTTCAGAATGGAAGAGTTTCATGCAATTAGTGAGCAAAGTCATTAACAAAGAGAAAACTTCGGTAACCTTTCTTCCATTCATCAATGTACCACCTTACGAGTACAGCACAGCACATACAGCGTTACAGTATGCTTGAAAAACTAGTCAATAGATAGGGGCCACAGTTTGCTTCGTAACATTCGACCAGCCTTTATACCTAAAGGGTAGAGAAATCACGTTTTGGAACATTGTTGTGAGGCTTGGTGGGTTTCACACCATAATGTCCTTCATGGGGTGCATTGGTCACACAATGGCTGGATCTGGACCAAAAGATGTACTATGCTTGTTCAGCTTGTTTTATGCCAAATTCTTTAGGAAGGAGCCAAAGTTTCATAAGAAGAGAAGAGAGAGAGAGAGAGATCTTGACTATGCTGACCAACATGGAGAAACTTACTCAGGACAAAGTTAAAGAGAATGCTTCCTTGGTGTCAGCTTTGACGGCATTTCAGAATCATCTCCTCAAGGATAATGGCCCTACCACTGCTTTGAGGATTCAATATTTCAACATGGTTACCCTGATGAAGAAGTTCATCGATTCTGTGCGTCGTGGTATTTGGGACGGGCACTTAGAGTGTGTACAGCAGATGATCCCATTCTTCCACGCAAGTGAGCATTTCTAGTAAGCAAAATGTGCCTATCTTTATGTCCAAGATATGATACAACTGAAAGCTAGCCATCCGGAGGCGTACAAGGAGTTTGCATATAAGAAGTACTTCAGTAGTAATCGCACAGGTATACCTTCGGTAGGTAATTGGTCGGATATGGTCATAGAACAAACTCTTACGCGCTCCATGAAAAGTTCAGGTGGCCTAACGCGAGGAAGAGGAATTACTGATTCTGTACTCGCCAAGTGGGTTTGTGGATCACCGGGAGGCACCGCCATATGTTCGTCATTGGAGGAGTTTGCTGAAGTGGTCTTTGCAAATGGAGAGCAGCACCTTGATATCCGGGTATCACGGCAAACGAGAGATTCACGAGATCGATGTAAAATACACGAATGGTTCAAGGATCATCCCCCTTTTCCAAAGTTGGATTTACTGATGTCACTGTCAGCAGGAATCGTGGGAAATTCCCAATATAAACTGGCACCAAGCTCTGGAGATTGGAACTAAAACTATGCAAAGTTTTATCGGCAGTAAATTTGGTGATATCAAGCAATCTAAAAAGAATGTGGTCTTGTCATTAGCCAGTATGAGCAGCACCAGTAAAATCAAGGGTGATAAAGTTACAATTAACCCTCTGACAATTTTCCAAAGAATTGTCATATCAAAAAAGGACGATAAAGGTGTAAAAGTGCGTTTTACATATGAATTAACTCCGTACCCCCTGGCCCTGTTCAGCGAGGGCGGAATGCGAAAAGGGAAAAAATCATCACTCTATAATGTTTTGCCTGTATAGGACAACGCAACTGTGGATCTCACCCACAGCTTCAATGTGGTTGACGGTGGTTTCCTACTCCATCGCATGAAATGGAAACAGTCTTCCAATATATTATCAATTTGCCATCAGTACATTGCTGACGTAAATAAACATTACAGTAAAAATTGCTCGGTGGTTTTTGATGGATATGGTGATGACAACAGCAACAAACGAGCAGAGCTCGACATTTCTCAAGACATTTCAGCAATATTGACAGATCCCACAGCATCACCTGAGGATATTGAACAGGCTGGCGAGAAGCTTTTTTTTGGCTGTATACAAAGCGCCTGCACATCAAGGCAACCTGAACAAATATAGGTGCTCGGCGTTTTTGGAGGCGTCAACGAAGCTCAAATCAGACTTGATCACTCTTGCTCCCACCAAAAGAGCTTCAAAGCAACACTCGCTCAGAGTATATCTACAGGTAAATTCATTTACATAGTTTCTTCTTTACCTTACAAATATTAGTTTGTGATGAATACTTACGTTGGTATTATTAATTTCTTACAGGTACAACAGTGGCTCGGCAACCCCTTACCACTGATCCAATGGGGTTGAGTGAAGGGAGAAGATGGGATCCTTTACGCAGTTAAAACGACCGACCCTGTGGCACCCGACTCCGTTTTGAACATGATATTTTGCCGATGCATGACTGGGTGTGGGGTGCGCTGCGGTTGCCGCAAAGCAGGGATTGCCTGCTCCAGTGCCTGCAGCTGCATCGACTAATGTACTAACAGAGCCTCCGTCGAAAATAGCTTCGATGATGATAAAAATTTAGATTTCGACGAAATTTAATGTTCAATATATATCCTTTAACTGTAATTATTTCATTTTTAACAATAAACATTTAATTTTTAAAATTAAACAATTAATTTTGAACAATAAAAGCTTTGTTTTTTAAATTTTCTATTTACCCCTTCATATTTCCTTAAGCTTTGATCCTATCAAAAAAGTGTAGAGAATCTTTATTGCAGAGAATTTTATGTAGATTAATTTAGTACATAGATAAAAGCAGTGGTTTTTGAGTTATTAACGAAACATTGAAAAAAAGGAAGTGTGAGACCCCCTTCCACCCTTCCCTTCACCCTATTTTTCCTTCGTTGCCTGGACTACAGTAGGTTATAATCAACCTACTAACTTAATTATTATAAATTTGTTGTTGTTGTGTGTTAATATAATATATTAATAAATTTCTGTTCTATTTACAAGTAATTTTGCTCTCAGCCAAATCACATTTATAAAGCGTGTAGTAAGCATGAACAGCGCAGTCAACAACCGTATAAAAAATGTAAAAACTAAATTGTATTTACAAGAAACCCTTAAATGAAATGTTGTTTTGCCATAAATTGAGTTTTATTATCGCCTGAAATTCAAGTAAATATCCCTACAATATAAACTTGATTTTGTATATTGACAATACATGAGTACAGCTTCGAGGAAAAATACTCGTAATCTAATAAACAATCTAATAATAATTCATGTGATCAACAACGAACACAATACTATCCCAATCAATTGCCCCAAAATTTTTCATTTGGTTTTGTGTTGAGGTGTGATAGCACCAATTCTTTATTCTCTTCTTCATCTCACACTCATTATATCCACACAGATAGACAAGTAATAACAATACTAATAATAATCACGGTAATAACATCTCAAATAACTACCATTTTATTACTAATTTTATGGATTTAACGCCCTGAGCTATACGACAGCCCACCCCTCTAACGAGGTATTGTAATTGAAATTTTCGTTTCTAATTTGTTGTCGTGTGATTAGATATTGGGCGGCAGGGGAAGATGGATTATAATGAGCAAGATGAACAAAACAAAACAAAAATAAAAAGAACGCCAACAGACAAAAAAATCTTAACTATTCTCGTTACAGCATTGTTCAAAAAACAAATCAAAATGATTTTTGAGTATCCTGCCATTGAAAGCTCTTACATATAAGTGAGTATGTGTGAAGGACCAATTAAATTACAAAAAAAAGGATCAATTTTATTGATTTTTCGGTATATGTGTATGTATGTATGTTTACAAAAAAAAAAATACTGTAAAAGGATTTTTAATGCTTAGCTGACACTTTATGTCCTTTTTACGGGATTTAATATCATATGAATATATGTGACATCCTCAAAGGCATAATATTAAAGCGTGAATAAAAGCACATCAACATCACAGTTATAACAACAGAACAACAATATTAATGTGTATATCCATCCTTCTTGCAGCTTGCACAAACAATTATGTTATTGGTACATGTTTATGCAAACATATCGCGATGTTTTAACCTGTTTCGATTAAATTTTTAGCATTAACAATAAAAGGCAACAAGTAGATAATTTAAAATTTTTATACCTTAAGGATATTTTTTATATCAACAGTGTATATACATAAAATAGGAGTTTGCTGAAAGAAGATATCAGCTATACCTTAGTATGGGTTATTGACGTTTTGTTGTAATGGATTTTTTAAACTCCCATTTCTCCTGCTGCAATAATAATCGATTTTGAACTGTAGCTTGTGCATAATTTAGTAGAATTTGCAGTATATTGTTGTTGTTGTTTCTACTACTCAGTGATTGGAAGAAATTTTAATAAATAAAGTGTTCAATTTAATTACATAAATCGATAATGTGAAAGGCTAGTGGAAATTTATATCGGCTAGAGTAGAAAAGTATCATTAGAATAAATAGGTTGAGCCCAATTATATATTCGGTTGTTCCTTCGATTGCATATAGATGTGACTACCTAGATTTCATTTATCTTATAATGATAAATGGCGGATGATGGGGCACAATTCAATTGATTTACAATTAAAACACAATCAAATTTATAATTTCCAAATAATTTTATGTATATTTTATTATAATAATTCGCTACTTAAACAAATACAGATGAGTGAGGAATTAATTTTAAGCGTTGTGCATTATTCATTATATTTTGGTTTAAATTTTCCAGATGATGAACATCGCGCCGGCCTTGGATCACTTGATTCAACAGGTAGCTTGCAAACTTTTTAAACAGGTCGCTTTATAACACCTCCCCTTGTTCTGATCGAAACCACTCGGACTAATCCATCATCACCAGGATGTACCAATTTTATTCTATACCCTGTAACCAATGTGTCGAAGAATCGACCACTAAAACAAAACAAATTAATTAGGATTTTGTATTTAACTTTAATTTATTGTAATTTGCTGCGTTCCATTTGACGTGGCAAAGTACAAATAAGTACTTGGGAGTAGATGGTAAATGGAACGCAGAAAATTACTTGCGAATTATTAATTTTAAAACTGATCAGCCATTTCTTACCGATTAATTGTACTAAATATTCGTGTAAATAAAAAAAAAAATAAATTTTTGCTTAAAAAAAAAAATTAAATCGGAAGTTTCAAGAATCGAACTCCAAACTCATGGATCAACTCACTCATCTCTATATAATTTCTACTCATTTTTTCGTTTCTGATAAAATCGCACTTGGTGAAAAATCGCATAAAATTGGGCGAACAGAATTTAAAAAACAACATAATTGTCAGCAACGTGACATTATTTTGTATCAAAGCGTGCCACTTCAAGTTATGTAACACTTGAACATACAAAATAAAGTCATATTGCTGACAATTCTACCTTCTGGTAATTTCTGTTCGCCTGTTAAAATGGGAAAACATTTTTTTTTTAATTTCTGCTTATCTGGTAAAACAAAAAACTTTTTTAATTAAAGAGGCAATCATAACTCTAATTAAAAAGGCAATCATAACAAAAAAAAATTCCTTCAGTTGCGGGGATCGAACTCGAGACCTCGATGGTTTTAATCTGCTCTCTTAGGTAAGAGTTCGATCCTCGCGGCTGAAGGATTTATTTTTTGTAATAAAAAGCTTCAAATTTTCTATTTGGGTGTTTGCTAGAGTTATGATTGATTGATTGCCTTTTTAATTAAAAAAAGTTAATATTTATTTACCAGGTGAGCAGAAAGAAATTAAAAAAAAAAATTTTTTTCATCAAAAATCGCAAAAAAATTTTGTCATTTTAACAGGCGAACAGAAATTACAAGAAGGTAAAATTGTCAGCAATATGACTTTATTTTGTATGTTCAGGTGTCAGATAACTTGAAGTGGCAGGCTTTGATACAAAATAATGTCACGTTGCTGACAATTATGTTGTTTTTTAAATTCTGTTCGCCTGGTAAAATAACAAAAATTTGTATGCGATATTTCGCCTTTATCAGTATTTTAAACGATAACTAGAAATTATATAGAGATGAGTGGTTGGGTGGTAAGATAAAGGAGTGGTGTACGAAAGGTTTGGAGTTCGATTCTTCAAACTTCCGACTTTATTTTTTTTTCTAAACAAAAATTTGATTTTTTTTTATTTCCACGAATTTTACCAACTTTTTTTTTGTAGCGATCTCGATCCCGAATAATCTTCTCGGATTATACCCAATTCAAAATTTTTCATATAAAAACAAATTTGTTCGTTGGTTTTGTTTAGATTCGAACTCCAGAACTTCTTCTTCACTCCACTCCATCACCTTACTACCACTGTTATCACAACATATACAATTTCATATACATTTGTTGGTTTTATGCAATCAAACCAAATGTGTCTATAATATGTCGATATAGTGACATCTCTGTTAGGGCATATGTACTACATTTACTCCACAGTGTTTCTGCTAATTGCTAAAATATTTGGTTTTGTTAAAAGAGGGCGTGGTGTGTTTTACTTTTGTAAAAATGTCTGAGGCTCGATTTTTTAAATAATTAATTAATTACGTAACATTATTATTGCATTAAAATTTTGGTTTTTAAACATTATTGTTTGTTGTTAAACATTATTATTGCATTAAAATAATATGGATTAGTTGTACTAAATATTCTGGTACCGAAGTCGCCATAAATTCGAAAAGCAAACTACTCATAAAATTTAGGAAGAGTAGCTGCGTGCAGTCAGAAGAATTTGTATCTACTTTTCCACGTTAAATGGAACGCAGCAAATATCATTTGTAGCTCAATTATAAAATATATGTATTAGATAAGCGTAATTAAGCTATTCATTGTTAGATGTCTCTTCAAGCAAATTTTAATGTTATTATTTATTATAAGAGATGTCATTAGAAAATTCATTTAAATTTTGTTCAGTGTCTTACAACCATGAACTGGTTTTGGAAAGTTGTTTCCCGGGCAACACTAAGTTAAGAAAATTTTGATGACATTAACTTTTTGGTTAATTATAAAGCGATCTTCAAAGCTATAACAATTAGAAGTAAAATCATATTTATGGTTCAAAATAAAATTGTATATTATTACATTGTTTTACTTAAAATTAAGTTAAAAATAAACAGTTCATGAATCAGTGCTCCCTGTGGCCTTTTGTGATTTCATCTTCTGATCCAGCGACAAAAAAATTTTGTGCAAACTACACCAAATTGGTTCACAATGTGTTTGTGGTAAATGCTCATCTCGTATATTTTCTTTCGCAGTTTGCTGTTTCGTACGTTTCTGAAGTGATGTTAAATATTCGGTTGTCCCAACGAGTCCAAAAATGTTGGGACAACTGTGTAACTATAGCTGTCAACGATTCAATCGATTTTTTTTCCACATCGGTAAGATCTACCTCTTGCAACTGTGTTAATAGCTGGAATATGATTAAATGTGCTGGTGTGAGTGACAGAGTAATCAATTCTTCTAGCGTCTTTCCAAATACCACCGGCATGTGGTGCTCCAGGCGGATTAAAATGTCATGTTACGAATTTTTTCAGCAAAAATTTCGAAATTGGTTTCCAATTGGCCTTTAGAAATTCAAATAGCTCCGACAGTTTTCTAGCGGCTCCAACAAAGTTATCCGAATAAATGTCAGAACAAATTCCTCGCCTGCTCATGAATCTCTTGAGGGCGCCAACTGACTTGTATGTTTATTGTCCTCGTCCTCTTCGCAAATGAACCAAACAGGGACCAGCATAATCGACTCCCACCTTCAAATATGATCAAACAAATTCCAACCGCGCTGATCGAAGATCGCCAATTAGTTGTTCTTGACAGACAGCCTTGTTTCTAGCGCAGATATCACATTTGCGAACAGCTTGTTGGGCCAGTTGATTAACTCCCACGATCCAATATGCTGGTCTGAAATGGAAAATTAGACTGGTTAAACCGATGTGTTGATGCTCAATAGCGACGTCATAATCAGGAATCACGATGGAATGTTTGGCAGTCCTTCTACTCGGATTATTCCATCTCGGTCCACAAAACAATTTAAAATTTTCAGCGTATTATTTTTTGAGATGCACTTTTTGTTGGTCAATTCTTATAGCTCTAACTCAACGTGTTCTTGTTGGAATTCTTTGATGACCCAAGTTCTTGCAGCGTCTAATTCCTTTGGGTTAATGGTTCCAAATCGTTTTAATTTTAATGGAACTTTAGAGTTGTGTGGAATCTTTGGACATACGATACGAGTTTTAAAAGGTTTATGCAACGTGATTGTCTTGTGATGAGATTTTTGATAAACGTAGGTTCAGTCGAAACTTTCATTTTCATTACATTTTCTTGCACGCTACGTTGATCAGGCCAATTGCATTCGTCTTCTGCCAACCAGTTAGGACCCTTCCACCACAAATCAAGCGAAGTCAATGTTTTAGGAGATAAACTAGGGTGTATATTAGGGTGTCTCCAGTTATTTCGACTTAATGTTGAGAGGATCTGTGAAGTCTTATTTGCCACAATCATGGAGTCAGTCCATACCACGATCTTCTCTATTTCTAACTCCAGAGCATCTCGACCAGTCTTGAGAAGCTCAATAAGCAGTACAGCTGCACATAATTCCAATCTTGGGATCGATTCTTGTTTTAACGGAGCAACTCTGCTTTTCGAGGATACTAGTGTCGTGACATGTTTTCTGCTTTTTGACATCGTTCTGCTATAAACTGCCGCTGCATATGCGTCTTTTGAAGCATCGGCAAATCTACGGAGTTGGATTGAAGAATTACTGTTCGTCAATAACCACCTTGGAATTTGAACTTGTTCCAAAAGTTTAAACTTGTTCCGCAAAATGATCCAATCGTCGTGAATATCGTTCGGCAAAGAAACATCCCAGTCTAATTTTTCAAGCCACAATCGTTGAAACAGAATTTTGATACGTACTTACCTTAAAGACAAATCTGTCATCAGCTGAATTCCAGTGGAGAGCCATTAATTTGGCAATAACGCGCGTTTAGGTGCAACGTTAATGTTCTGGAAACAATTCATGCCGTTGATGTCATTTGATGCTTCTGATATTTCTCCAATCGGCGCAATTTCAATGGTTTGATGTCTGATCAAGTACTTCTGATAAACCCGTGGAAGAACTGGTACATGCAGCGTTGTTTGTGGTTACCTTCGTGTTCTTCAGTACATTCATATGCAACGAAGAATGATGTTTCTTCCGACTAGTCTGACATCTTCGCCTTGACCGACAATTAAATGCATTATGAAGATTGCTTAGACAATTAAAACACCGATTACTTTCTTTTAAGAAGTGCCTTCGTTCTTCGGTATGCATCTCATTAAATTTAGCGCACTCCCAACGGACAGCTTGGTGAATCGCTAATGGCAATGAGACTGTTTGTTGTCTGTGATTTTGGAGGACGGTCTTTTACTCACAGGCTTAATTCCCGAAGTATATAATGCGTCGCTTCGTTTAGCCAATAAATCGAAGAATTCATATAAAGTTGGGTTATCCTGTGACGTTATTTCTTGAATCATTAGTTTTGATTCAGAGTTTAATTTCTCTGATAGGATTAAGATCAAACATGGGTCTCGTGATTCTGCACTGGGACCTAATGCCTTGAAATTTCGAATCACTTCCTCCGACGTATCCAACATTACATGGATCCGCCTGCGTAAGCTTTGGTTGTTTTAAGAATACTCCTTTGAAGGCATTAATCGTATGTTCCTTACTATGTAACTGTCAAACCTTTTTTTCAACAACTGCAATGCTTCGATATAATTCGTGTCCGTCACGCTAAAGTGCTTACACTGTATGGATTCAATTAAAAACAAAAAAAAATAAGGGCGGTGCTCCTTCAAACGCACCAATCTCAGAAGATGACAAGGACCATTCAGGCCCTGCTTCTGAGATTGAAAAATTAACTGAAAAGTCTAGCACGGACGTAATGGTGGGGTCTCCTTTACATGACGCTTTATTGCCTGAAATGGATACCCAATCAACGTCGACAACGACCGAAATAAATAAGAACCTCGAGCAAGTGAAGCTCGAGGAAACATCAAAGAAGGGAACACGCCTCAGTGGGGCCGCGAGGAAACGTCTGTCCCATCTGATTAGGTCGGGAGTCCCCGCGACGCTGCCTTGCAGCAATGTAAGGAGAATATCAGGGACAGAATAGTCTCAACTAACAAGAGGAATAGGTCGGATAACGACCCTACCCCCAAAGGCATCGCGGCAAAAAGAGGGAAAAATTTCCAGTCCTTCACCGAAGGCATTGGAAGCCACCCCAAAAGCTGCAACGGATGGCGATAATAAGAAGAGTTGCCCCGAGAACAGGACCGACACGGCCACAACGTACAGTGGCGCAGTGAAGGCTGTCAGGTTGGAGATTACCGACTAAGGCTACCCAGAAACAAAACAGAACGAGACAGTGATGGAGCTGCCGTTAGATGGTGTCAGTCCTAATTTCCTGGGATGTTGCATCAGAAACGGTTGGCTCACGGTAAACTGTACCGATGAAGAAACGGCAGTGTGGCTTAGGGCCACAGTGCCCTCACTTAAGCCATATGACGGGGCATCACTGAAGGCAGTCGGGGAGGAGGAGTTGCCTCGCCCAAAGATTATGTTAGTTTACCTGCCACGCGGGGATAAAGAGACAAACGACAAGATACTGTGTCGACTAGCGATCCAGAATAAGGACCTTAGAGACGCAGACTGGAGAGTTATTGCGAGGAAGGAGTGAGAAGGCGACCTCCTTCAACTCACAATGTCCGTTTCACACAAAACGGCGGGGATACTGAAGGGCTCCAACTGTAGAGTCAACTGGATGTTTGGATCTGTACACTTCCGCCCAAAGAAGGAGGGGGCTGTGGATACAGTCAGGGGGAGGGTGGCAGCATTGGCTGAGAACGCGCGCCGCGGTGATGGGATTAATGAGACAGGGGAGGCCAGAGGACCTGGCACCTCCGGAACAGGGAGACCGGCCAAACCGGGCCGAGGAAAAAGCGGGAAGAGCCATGGGCTGACCCCTAGAGTAAGGGTGACACAGCAACCAAGCAAACCGGGCCCTCCGGAGCCTAAGATATAATAAAAAAACTAAACAAAAAAACACATCATGGTGATACACACCAAACCAAGCATCGATCGAATATGGCTACAAACAATCTAAACCGTATTTTTATAATTAAGGACTGGGATATAGCGCTCATACAGGAGCCTTGGACCAACAAGGGGAAGATTAAAGGTTTTGCAGCCAATACAGGTAAGCTAGTCTACGATGAGAGTATGTGTCCATACGTACATCAGGTTTGTTATCAATATCGCTTTGAGACAAGAGTTGATGGTTAGGATACCAAAACGCACCAACTGGCCAGTCTATAATGAAAGACTTTCGGATAACTTAGCTGGTCTACAGACGACGATAAACTCTGTCGATGACCTCGACAGAGTTGCAAATGACGTTACAGACGCAATAATTAATGCCTACGACTCAAGCTCACCCCTGGTGCATATTAAAGGCACAAGGGATGTTTCTTGGTGGAACCAAAACTTGGAAAATGTGAGAATGGAATGTCCGTAAACTTTTTAATAGGGCTAAGAGAACGAACAATTGTACTACATATAATAATTCCTTAACCCAATATAACATAGCTCTTAGGCAGAGCTAAAGACTCAGCTGGAGGGACTTCTGGAAGGAAATAGACAAACAACCTTTGGCGTGGCGACTTCAGAAGGCAAAGGCTCCTTGGAGCACATGAATCCCTTGGGATCTGTTCAGAAACCAAGTGGAGAGACAACCACAACCATTTAGGAGACTCTGGAATGTTTAGTAAGAGGTCACTTCCCAGATTGTATAGTACTGAGGGATCAGGAAGAATCCAACGCAAGTAGCGTACATCCGTATCTGGTTTCAAAGGGGGCTCATGAGTTCTCGAGGCAGTTTTTTACGCCGGAACAGATAGGCTGGGCAGTCAAATCATTTGGCCCTTTCAAATCACCGGTAGGGGACTGCGTATACCCGGCCTTTCTACAGCAAGGACTGCAGACTTTGCTGCCTTATCTTACTTTACTCTTCAGAGCCAGCTACAGCTTGGAATATGTTCCAAAATGCTGGAGGGAGGTTCGGGTGATTTTTATCCCAAAAGCGGGAAAAAGATCCCCAGAGGAGATGAGGTCTTATAGACCTATTAGCCTCACATTATTTTTACTGAAAACAATGGAGAAAATTCTGGGGCTTTGTTTACGATCCAACACTCTCCAAAGTTACCCTCTGGACTCTATGCAGCACGTCTACCAAGCATGGAAATCAACAAAAATAGCTCTACACGAGCTGACATCGGAAATCGAAGATACGCTTCGGAATAAAGAATTATTACTATGATACTTCATTAATATCCAGGGAGCTTTTGATAATACTAGTTTAGAGGTAATTGAGGAACAATCACTAACAAGGGGTATATACCCCTCCACCGTAAGGTGGATTATAAACATGCTAAAATACAGGAGGATTACGGCCTCTTTTGGAGACAAAACCATCACCATAGCGGACACCAGGGGTTGCCCCCAGGGAGGTGCTCTCTCTCTCTCTTATTGTGGCTGATCGTGATGGATCAATTACTTACCAGACTGAGAAATTTGACTTCTCAAATATTTTCTATGCGGACGACCTAGTCTTGATGGTTAAGGGCAGATTGGCAAATACAGTAGGGCAAAGGATGCAACAGGTTCTAGAGGCAGTAAATAATTGGTGCACGGAGGTGGGCCTTACGGTAAATTCCACCAAGGTCAACTGCACTCTCTTTACTAACCGGAGTAAAACTGTCCTCCCGCCGATAGCCTGGGGGGGGGGCAGTAACTCTCTAATTGTCAACGGAGCTTAAATATCTGGGGGTCGTACTTGATCAGAAATTGACATGGAACCCCCACTTAAATCATATCACAAATGAGGCGAATAAGGCCTGGGGACTAAGCCCACAAATGTTGGTTTGGCTCTACCGGGCCGTCATTATACCTATGGTCTCTTACGCGGCATTTGTGTGGTGGCCAAAGATAGAGCAGACCGTTCCATGGAGAATACTGGAAAAGACCCAGAGGTTATTCTGTGTGGGTGCAACTGGACCAATGGGGGCTTGTCCAACAGCTGCCCTTGAGAGAATATTGGGACTCTCACCACTGCACCTATACATTAAAAAAGTAGCCGGTTCAAGCGGTCTGATCCTAAGAATTATAGCCAAAATTACAACTGTAAGGACAGAACACAACAGTATCCTAAATAAATTAAACTTTAAGGAGGAATTGATCAACTATCGGATTTTATGGTAAGGACAATAGACTGTCGGAGGAATTTTACTATTAGTTTGCCGGATAGGGCACTGGTAGAGTATATTATCTCCTCCTTCCCTGCATGGTATACGGATGGGTCGAAAACAGACGGGGATACCGGTGCAGGGATAGTCGGCCTCGACCTAGAGCTATGCATATCACTGGGTAGCCCCCTCACAGTTTTTCAGGCAGAGACCTTTGCCTCAACAGAACCAGAGACCATACCTCAATAGTATGTGTGCTTCAATGCCTCAAACAGGAATATAAGAAGGCCGAGATCTATATAATCTCGGACAACCAGGCAGCTCTGCTAGCCTTAGAAGCTTCAGCGTTAAACTCGAAATTGATCTGGAGCTGCTACTGTAATTTATTAGAACTGGGTAAAGCAAATAAAGTCACACTTTTGTGGTCTCCTGGCCACTCCACCATTAGAGGAAATGAGGCAGCAGACCAATGTGAAAAAATGAGAGCATGCCGAGATTTGCTGGGTCCCAGTCCTAGTATTGCTTTTTCCAAAACCCATTTGGCAGGTGGTATAAGGGACTGGGAGCAGAACTATAGGAAATTAGTCTAGGAGTCCTCCATTGGGATGAGACAGGCCAAGAAATTATACAGTTATAATATTTTACGTCTGGGAGAGGCACCGAGGATGGACCGCCAATCCCTAAGATCCCTTACCTGGTTAGGCGGTAAGGAGACATCGGAACACCTACTATTCACATGCGATGTTATCATCCTAAAAAGATTAAAGTTCCTCAATGCGTATATAATCCAGTGGCCTAAGGTCGACCCACTGGATATGCATCAGGTAGCGGCATTTATCAAGAATATAGATCTACATTTCACGTAAGAATCTCTAGGGATTCACAATAGGCCTTAATGGTCGCAGTGCTCTGGGCTACATACACCCACATTTTAAAAAATAAAAAAATAAAAATAAGAATATGCCATCACAAATTATTTAGAGTGAAAAGAATTAAGTTATTTTGAAATTTCCTCTCTCAAAAGTACAAATCAGTTTAACACAACGACCCCGAAATGGCAAATCAGAATCATATAGCCTTTAGATATAGAGTAAAACTTCCACGGACGATACGGTCTCTTTTCAAAAATATAATGTATTTTATCTGACCATTATGAGTTCGTATTTTGGTAAAGAACTTCTACCCTCTAAAAAGGAAAGGAACGGCTTAAGGACAGTTTCACTGTATATAGTATCTTTCATTAAGTCTAATTAAATTGTAAACTCACACCTAGATCGGAGGAGCGTTTAACGATTTGCAAGTGACATCGACAAATCGATTAAAAACTGCTAATCGACTACGTGCATTAAACCAGATCACAGTATAGTCCGCCTAGTTTTAACAACTTTTGTTAGCGGAGCGTGCTTGCTAAGTAAATACTGCATAGGCTGAAAAGTTTTCTATATTGACACAAAGATGGGGCTGTAATGAGTTAGCATTAATAATGAAACATTCCATTTTTGGGTCGGTGAATTTAAACGTGGTTGCTCGAGGGTTTTTGATGACTCACCCAAAAGGGTGACAATACCAGAAATAATTGAAAAAAAAACATAATATTGCATTGATTCACTATCAATCAAAAACGCGAACAAGTAACCACTTTCCAGAGGATGAAAGTCTTAACCAGCATTCTCGTAAGATCGATCTGATATTGATGTTCGAACTCTATGAGCCCTTTAATAACAGATGCATTCAAAGAAGCTCTATAGTATGAATCTAATGGATATGTGTAGGCTACTTTATTGTTAAAAATAAGCTAGTAGTAATTAAATTGGTGTACAACATATTGATATTAAAGACTTCAGAAATCAAAAGATGCTGATAATTAGCTGTAAATGCCGAATAAAGAATCTTAATTTAATGTACCGTTTTGGTTGTAAACCATACCCTATGGCACCCTAGGTTCCTTACGCTCAAATATCTCGGAAAATAAGCATTCTACAAAAAAAATGGTTAAGATGAAAATTTAATTATTCCGTGGGGGAAATACATTAGTGTTAAAATTAGTACCCCCTCCCCCTTGTAAGTGGGGCAGCGGATAACTTTGAAACTAAAATATAAACCGCTATTTTTTATTGCAGATTCGGATTCTACGGCTAGAAATACGTAGGATTTCACTGAAACATTTTTTCGATTCATGATAGATGGCGCTGTAATTGACGATATTCAATTTTTTTCGATTTCTCCTACTGAGAACGTCTACAATAAAAATACCACGGTTTCATTTTAAATACTCGAAATTGGTCGTCACAAAATTGATTCATTTTGCAAATTTCGAATAACTGGGAAAAGAGTGCTTGATTTACATGAGGCCCCTCGCCTCATCATCTTTTAATTAACTTAAGTGCTCAATATGATGGCCTTCGACTTCAATGCACTTATTAATGCGCATTTAAAATGACTATACACAACTGAGAAATGTGTCTGCTTGAATTTCAGCCCAAGAATTTCTGATTCTGTGTTGTTGGTTTTTGTTTGTAAACTTGGTATTTGAGATAGCCCCACAAAAATAAATCTGGCGAAGTAAGATCTGGCGATCTGGCAGGCCAATTTACCGGACCTTGTCTCCCGATCCAGCGACCACTGAAATCACGATCAAGTACTGCACGTGCTACCAACGAATAGTGTACGGGACAACCATCATGTTGAAACCACATGTTCCGTCGCACTTCTACGCTCAAGCCTTCAAAAAATATTTGCAGTTCATTTTCAAAAATATCTTGGTACATTTGACCATTCAAGTTCCCTTCAATAATGTGGGGGCCGATGAGTTTGTTGCCAATTATTCCACATCACATATTTACAGTCCAAGGACGCTAATGTTCAACTTGGGGAAGCCAGTGCGGATTTTCAACACTCCAGTAATCCGTGTTGTGGCGATTAACCGTTCCATGGTTTGTAAAAGACGACTCGCCGAAGAACAATACATAATGAAAAAAATTTGGGTTTTGCTGTATTTGTTCACGTGCCCACTGACAAAATATAACCCGATTTTGGAAATCAACGCCATGAAGTTATTGGTGTAAAGACACATGATACGGATGATACTTATGATGTTTTAAAACTTTCCAAACACTGGTCTGGGACAATCCGAAATCGCTAGCTATTTCTCGTGTACTAATATTAGGATTATGAGCTACTGCAACATTATTTCATTATTTTCTCCAGTGACTATTGCTGGACGAGTCCTTTTTTTTCGGTTGAACACTTCCATCAGTAATAAATTGTTGGACAGTACGGCGAAATGAGGCACGTGACCGGATCCTATCCGAAAACGGGAAGCATAGAGTGTGACAACATTATCAAGACTCCGGCCAGCTTCTCCATAAACCAGAATCATTTGAATTTTATCTTGTATAGTTAAATACACAATTCTTAAGTAGTATTGATAGTTTTACATAGGTATTGTTGTTTTGAGTCGGTATATTTAAAATAAAATACAAACAATTCCATTAATTTGAAAGCCGATTTAATCGCATGTTCCTGGGTTACGATACTGAGAAGTCATTTTCAGTAATTGAAAATTTAAGAAATACAAATTGTTTAAGACTAACTTCGAGTATTTACAATGAAACCGTGGTATTTTTATTGCAGACGTATTGCAGAATCGTTTGCGTAGGTTCTCAGTAGGAAAAATCTAAAAAAATTGAATATCGTCAATTACAGCGCCATCTATCATAAATCGAAAAAATTGATCAGTCGAAGAATCCGAATTTGCAATACAAAATAGGGGTTCATATTTAAGTTTCAACGTTACCCCTGCCCCACCTACAAGGAGGAGGGGGGTACTAATTTTAACACTAATGTATTTCCCGCACGAAATAATTAAATTTTGATCTTAACCATTTCTTTCGTACAGTGCTTATTTTCCGAGATATTTGAGTGTATCAGGTTAAAAAAATTACCCGGTATACTAAGAAAATCTATCCTCCGCCGATCAATCGCGAAACTTCAGAAAATTTACTACCCAATTAAGGCTTCTTGCATTGATATAAACAAGGTTAAGATATTAAACTCTCTTACCAATGCTAAAAACAGTTTTCATAATAGAGTTTTCAACCAAACATAGCAAACAACTCAACCCGACGTAATATAAAACCGAAAACTATAATTGAAACTCATTGAACCAAAATTGTTCTCATTACATAAAAGAAAACTATTTAATACGATTAATGTGTATACAAAAAACCATATGGACTGTATAAAAGAATACAGCAACATTTTTCGTCGTACTGCTGCTTTGAACCACATTGTAACGATGAGAAATGTATAACAACGTGGAAAAATAAGAAAAATTATCGAAAGCTCGATAGAACAAAAAAAAAAATGCTCGTATATATTTCAAACTAATGAAGCATTGATATTCGATAGAAAAATAATAATGGAAATTCTTTTTGTTTTTCGCTTTTCTGCTCAATATTTTCTTTAATTTTCTTTATGATATTCTTTGAATTTCGTTTCAACCGCAATACACGCCCACCATACGATTATATCTGTATATAGATAGCAAGTTACATATATACGAACGGAATCCTCATTAAATGTGGTTTCACATATAATACTGTATGGATATAAATTTCTTCGGCCAGAAAACAAGAAAATCGGTTACATACATAATATCTTCTTTCGATAATATTAAGATGAAAATTCCTTGGAAAACCATAATTTATATACATATTTAAGGCAGCTTCAGCTGAAGTAGCACCAGTAAGTATAGCAACAAAATTATGTTACACTGAACGTTAAAATCTCAAAGGGATTCTAAATAATTTGCAGCAAAAATATTGTAACAGAAGTACATAACATGTACGAGAGATACAGAAGGGAAAATGAGTTTTACGTGGAAAATTAATGAGACATATTTTTTGGTTAGATTATCAAATATTGATTCACATTTGATTTGTTTGCTTCCCGTATCAACTAGGTTTGTTTGTTATTTTAGGGTGTGCATTTCTTTTGTAACACATAATTCCGATAATTCAAAAATTATTGAAACGCTTAAATCTCTGTATATCCCATTTTATTTAGATGTGGTAAAACAAACAACAAACTTAACCATATCTTCCAATAATAAGAAATTGCGTGAATTTGGAAATTGGATTCATCTGTGTCCGATAGTTTTATACTGGCATCATAACCGGATTTAATTTTAAACATTCGGTATCATCAAATAGGCAATTGGAATGAACAGTCCTGATTTGTTCTCCCGGTTAACATGTGTTCTATGTTATGATTACAATTTAAATATTTTATTAACTCTAGCTGAGCGGAAATTGTGAGCTGAAATCCTATAATAAATTTAAAGAGATTTTCATTTTTTGACCCAATTTTCAAATTATTTAAAAATCGTCTTTGTTTATTTTTAGCGGATACTCATACGTATTATTAGATGAAAAGTTATGGCAATTCAGGCAATCAAAAATGTTATTGTGTGTGTTATCTCACCTCATTGTGAGACAAACCTCACCCTTTCCCTTAAAGTTTGATGAAATTATGATTGATAATACTGATTTTTTGATACTTTGTGCTAAGTGAAGAATTACCGCGGCGCCAAATCCAAGATCATGCCCTGATACAAGAAAAAAATATGCTTGGTCATTGCTTCCGCACGTCGCAAACAACTTAATACCCCATTTGTTTGGCTTGTCCTTTATTTATTGTTTAGAGCTTAGTCAGCCATTGAATGATATAATTTGCTCTAATAATGCTTAGGCTTTCTTCGAAAGATAATTGTAAGCATCGTTTATGAACCGAGTTTATAAGTGGCCTCACCTAAAATTTAGTGTAGTCATGAATAAAGTAAATTATAGTATTATTTGTCAAATGGGCTGATGCCCAGTGAATAATACCCGGGGCACTGGACTATATGTTTGTGTTGTTGATTTAGGGTTATTAATTTATACAACAATGTTTTCCTTTTTGTTTACAAAATTTCACATATTAATGATTTTTTATTAAACGCCTGTAATATTTTAAAATAATTGTTTGTTCTACTATCACCACCAACGTACTTCACGAATTACAATACTTTTCACAAAACTAAAGCTTAAAGATATTTAACATTCTCCGCCACCTTTACTTGCTGTAGATTACATTTCATTTTGTATCCTATTTTGTTTTGCTTCGGGTTATATCTATGATACAATACATGTATGGTTACGAAAGTAAGTAATCCCTTGTCAACGGGCGATTGGTTGATTCTCCCATACAGGTATAGGAAGGTGCTAAGTAAGTTCGTTCGCTGGCGCAATAATTGCTTGGGTTGGTCATTAAACAACAGGAACGTTTGATTTGGCTGGATGATGTAGTTGTGGTACATACAGGTAAGCAAAGTTAATAACCAATGACATTGGCTTCACAGGTTGCAAGTTTCTATCTGAAATCGTCTTCAACATTACATTATTGGTAGGTAGGATTTCGTCTGGATAGGTTACCATATCACCGGTAAGTATCGCGCAACACTTTGCATAATCGGGATAGACTTTGCAAAAACTAAACTGCTTAGTTAGGTATATTAGAGCTATTGTCATCAGTATCGGTTGTAGTAACTAAGCTCCAGCAATTATCATATGGTACATAAAACTTATGTTTCAGCGATTTTGTACATACATTTTTTTTTATATGTTTGTACCAACGATAACTCGATATCTAAAAACAAAAAATAAATGGAACGGCATACCTGAGTTATCTCGGTTTTAGCGATATCAGATTTGCCCAATACTACAAATCACTGGAACATCAAACGTGGAAGCATCACACATCACCAGCGGTTCGAGAATGAACAGCAACCGAATACGACCGGTCACAAGGTTGGTCTTTCACCAACAGAAGAAGTAAATGAACTAAACATACAATCACACAACACAGTCTATATAGCTGCGCAAGGCATAATTCCGACTGCGATAATTAAAATCAAAGATGGCAGTGGGCAATATCAGACTTATCGAGAATTACTGGATTCCGCCTCACAGGCGTCTTTTATTGCGGAGGAATGTATGCAAGGTTTGCGGCTTAAACGCAGCAACGCAAGGGTCATGGTGAAGGGACTTGGCGAAGTGGGAATTGGAATAACACGTGGATCGACCGAACTGGTCATTACAGCTCAAGATAATTCAACCACGTTAACAACGCAGGCTTTCATAGTTCCTAAGGTGTGGTGTCCGGCGTGCACAATGAATTCATGCTATCGGAGCAAGACGTTCAAACCATAAGTGGGCTGCTTCTAGCAGATCCAGCATTTAATAAGCGTAGGCGCATCGACGTGCTATTAGGTATGGACATTTTCTTCAAAGTACTAGTATCTGAGTAGCATACTTTATCCAGCGGACTAACAGCTGTTCGTACCATTTTTGGCTGGTTAGTTGCCGGGAGAAGTGTAGAGCAAGTACATATTCGAACATCTCGAAACTTCAATATTGTAATGGACATTGATAGGTCACTCCGCATGTTCTGGGAGATAGAAGAGTTGCCGAGAGGTATAACAAGATCACCAGAAGAACTGAAATTTGAAGAGCTGTTTCAAACAACCACCAGACAAACCGCAAACAACAAATTTGTTGTTAAAGTGCTGTTTAAGCAGCCTGGTACAATGATATTGGAACCTCATACAATGCCGCACTCAACCGTTTGAAAGCAATGCAGAGAAGGTTCAATCGTGATGAAGACTTTGGGAAGTTATATCGAGCATTTATGACGGAGTATGAAGAGTTAGGACACATGCAGATGTTAGAAGGAAATGGCAAAACCAATAAATACTATTTGCCGCACCACGGGAGCCCAGCAGTACAACTACGAAGCTCCGAGTTGTCTTCGACGCGTCTGGCAAATCGTCAACCGGGATATCATTGCATGATATTTGATTAGTTGAATCAACCGTGCAACCACCACTTATCAATATTCTACTGAAATTTCGGCAACATGAGTTCGTCATATGCGGGGACCTGGAGAAAATGTATAGGCAGGTCTGGGTGAGCGATGAGGATCAAGCATATCAGAATATTTTATGGAGAAACAATGCAAACGACCAACCAAGCACAGACCAGTTAAAAACTTTACGTATGGCACTTCATCAGCAGCATTTCTGGCCACTCTTAGTGTAAAGAAAATTGGTATGAAGCTACAAGCGAGACAAACAGAAGCAGCACAAGCCATACAACAAGACATATACATATATAGACGATCTGATGACGGGGTCTAATTCAAGAGTACAAGCTAAAACCTTGATAACGCAAATAATAACTGCTTACAGCACGACGGATTTAAACTGCGAAAATTAACGTCAAATAATGGCGACAAGTGGGGATATCATTGATATCGGAGAGCATTCAGAGTCGCTAAAGGTATTAGGGCTGCAATGGGATCCTTGCAGAGACTCATTCAAATTCACAACCGAACTATTTGATCGAACAGCGCATACCAAGCGAACTTTACTGCCGGATACTAGTCGAATCTTCGATCCGCTTGGCTGGTTAGCACCGATTGTAATACGCATGAAAATTTTACTTCAAGCAGTGTGGATGCATGATTTGAGCTGGGACGAAGATCTTCCAAGGAACCTATCGGAAATGTGGTTAAAGATCAAAGAAGATTTGCATGAAATTCCAGCAATTTGAATTCCAATATGGGTGCAATCTAGCGACGAAACAAGCTTAATTAGATTTAGCGACGCAAGCGAACACGCATATGCCGCCGTGATATATGCAGTAATAAAAACAAAGGATGGTCTGCAGTCCAATATAATTAGCGGGAAATCTCGAGTTGCACCGGTCAAGCAGATTAGTATTCCACGGCTGGAATTCATCAGTTGGTGGAATCGGCGTTAACAATCAAGATAACCGCAATTATGCTATTCATCGACTCAAAAATAGTATTAGATTGGTTGTCGGCACATCCCAGGCGTTGGACAACTTTTGTAGCCAATAGAACGAGCGATATAATTCAAACTTACAAGCGAGAAAATTGGGGGCACGTCGGCTCTAAGGACAACCCGGCTGACATAGCATCTCGAGGCATGAATACAATCGATTTGATGAAAGATAGTATGTGGTGGCATGGACCACACTGGCTGATTGATGCTGAGTGAACCAAGACGATTCATTCAACCAAATTTATAGATCAGGGTGCGACAAAAGTGGAATTGCGTCCCGCAAAAATTCAATCATATGCGGTATCAACAACCAGTTTTTTTGATGAGTTTATCAAGAGGTACTCAGGTTTCCATAAGATGACCAAGGTATTAGCATTATAAGGCGGTTCATCACCAACTGTAAAAAAAAACAAAAGTCAAGGAATACCAATCGAGAGGAGATGATGGCTGCGGAGTTAAATACTGATTAAATACGTACAACAGACCGATTTTAAAGCAGAAATAGATGAATTACAAGAAAAAATGGGTTTACCGAGGTGCACTAAACTTATCAGCTTGAATCCATTTTTGGATAACACAGGAGTACTACAGCATCGTATAACGTGAAGCATCCTATTATCCTACCGATGAGTTATAACGCGGTAAAATGCATTGTAAGAGATTTGTATAACCTATACAATCACCCGGGGGTAAGCCTTCTTACAAGCATTGCAAGGCGACGGTTTTAGATAATTAGAGGCAAAGTAATTTCAAGAACAATTAGCAGATAGGGAATATTCACACCCATTTTACAAGCTCGGAGTGGATTACTGTGGACCGTTTAAGGTACATCCCGTAAGACGCAGTCGTCAAATTCCACAAAAAATGTACGTTTGTATTTTCATATGCCTAAGCACAAAATCAGTGCACATCAAGACAGTAGAAAACTTAACCACTGAAAGTTTTCTGGGAGCATTTTCAAAGATTTGTATCCAGAAGAAGAAGTTGTCACACGGTCTACAGTGACAATAACACCAATTTTGTAGGTGCCCACAATCAATTGCGTGAATTATATCAATTCCTAAAATCAAAATCATCAGACATAGCCGCAGCACTGCTACAGCACAAAATAGATTGGCGATTTATTCCACCAGGAACGCCTCACATGGGTGGTATATGGGAGGCGGCGGTAAAACAAGCCAAAATACAACTAACGAGGGTGGTCGGCAAAACTATACTCACCATGGAAGAAATTGGGACATTGATGACAAAAATAGAGGCCATCGTGAATTCAAGACCGATTATGGCCAATGAGTCAAAAGACATCGACTGCATTACGCCAGCGTGAATTATCAAGAAATATCATCCCGAATTCACGACGATTGTCAAACTTCATAGCAACAGGTGGTTTTAACCCCTAAAAATGGTCTGGTTGCAGATAAAAAAAGTTTCGTTAATGTCTCACAGAGTACTATACAGTTTAGAATAGTTTTTATGATATTTTTTCGGATTTACAAGATTTTCGATTAGTTAATCAGAAACAAAATCAAGAGGCCAATTATTCATAATATATCTACCCAAAAAAAGTAGAAATATCAATCCCCCCGTAATTTTCCCCAACAGTTATACAAATTGTATAACACTGAACAAAAAATGAAAACTTTCCTTGAGCTCATTGTGTTGGTAGTTTGGTTTCGTACTGAAAAGGTTGGTCTACTCATCAGGCAGCTAGGACCAAACTACAAAAATACAACTCCTACTTAACACAGATAGTGACAAGTACGAACGTACTGATTTAGCGAATTATATTCACTATACCAAAAAACTCAAAGAAAACCCACATTTATGTGTGTTTAATACCCACACAATATTAAGAAGTTTACGAGAAGAATGTCTGTTTATCAAATGGCTATTTTCGGCTTGCTATTTGGTTTCAGATTAACAAATCGAAAAAAAGCCGAAAAAAATCATTTGATACACAGATATACTTCTCTTAAACTTCCTAATAATTTTTATAATTTTTTGATTTTGACAGTACAAAAGGTTCCCTTGTAAGATTATTTAGAACCGATTTCAACATGTTAAATTTCTTTCGTATGTTCCTCCCATATGCAGTTAAATAACAGGTAATTCTCAACAGTCAGCGTTCTGGAACAAACAAAAACGATAAATTCTTTACTTGTTCGAGACGCATACAACACACATAATTAAAAAGCCACACAAATAGTTTAATGTATATACGTTTATTATATTTATCACGAATACAGGCAACTAATACACACATGAAATATTTTCCGGAGAAACTGGAACCTAAATTGAAAATAATATTTGTACATATACATCTACTTTACCAGTAACACGAATTAATAACTTATCTAGTCTATAATCCCATTCATCATTGTGTATGATTGCCTGTGTTCTACAGATCAAGAAGAAGCAATTTAATTATTAATTAATTATTATTATTAACATAATCAATTTATCTTAGTTAATTTACTTACCGAAAATTATGTAATTTTGATATTTGGTATTATTGACATAATAATTTGGACATCTGTCAATTGTAATCATTAGAATTAGATGTACTAGAGTAAAACCTGATCATTGTACTAAATTATACCAATTAATATTAGTAATGCAAGATGAACCAGATTGCCATTGTAAAACACCTATACTAAGAAATAATTGTACAATTTTTGTTGCCATCAAGAATGAATTGCATTATTAATTGAAGACTCACAGCATCAACAAGCAAAAATTTGTAGCTAAAAATAATTTATAAATACATAATTTTTATTGAAAATCAATTGCATTAAAACATCCGACTTTCGTTTTCTTTAAATAAATCAGTGAAACAGTCCACTCAAAGTTGTGCTCGATCGAAACATGGTCCTTCGAGCCGGATAGGAAAGCGAAACGTATCAACGGTGTTTATAAGTTATTAGTGAGGTGGTAGCACATAACGGGACAAAGAATATCCGACCATCAGCAATGAACAAACAGTAAGTTGCATTTTGTTATAACTACCGAGTATGCAAATATTTTGAGTGATCCATTAAACTACAAGTAAACATTTTCCGGGTTGTGATTGAATTTGTAATAATCTGATTAAAAATCTTTTTTGGATTTGGTTTTTTAAAGTTTTTTATTTATAAAATTCACTTTAAACAAATTTATTAATTTATAATTTTAATTTATGAATAAAGTTTTTATTTATAATTTTTCACTATTGTATCACATACACTTTTTATATAAATTTTTTCCAAAAAAAAAGAAAAATTAATTTCCAACACTTTTTTTTGGTATTTTTTAGAATTTATTTCTTTTTATAATTTTTACCCACGTTGGTAATGTCACTTCATCGATAGAACTGATCCCCTCGTTTTTATTTCGTTCAAACAAAATATATTTTGTTTGTCCGTGTATATCACAACCCCTTATGTGCCACAGTATATTATTCTGAAACACATAAATAAAATGCTAATGGTATTGCATAACTTGACAGGCAATGTAATAAGTACATCGAGAGTATTTGTTGTATGTATATGCCAGTATTTCTCCTAATTCGTATTTTTCGTTATGGAAATTCGCTTGTATAGAATTAGAGGAGAATACGCTACACATTGAAATGTGAATAAAATATTTTGCTGATGATTGCTGATTATACTGCAAATCAATCATATGACCAAATAGAAAACGCAATAACTTTGATCATGAAAATAATTTTGTTGATTTCATATCTTCTGAAATTATTTAATAAATTTATATTTGTATGGCGCATGAGCTCAGTAGTAAATGAAGAATACTTTGTTTAATTTCAATTTTAAATTTTTCCGTTTTTTATTCATGTAGAGATTAATTTTCTCGTTAAGAAATATATTAATCCCCTACAAATTCCATAAAAAATTTAATTGTTTTACGCCTTCAATGTGATATTATTACAGTCACGATACCGGATGTTTATAAGTGAAGTGTTGTGAGTCATTCCGTGAGCGAGTATACATCAATTAGTATTAGTATCCATCAAACCGTGAGCGAGTATACATCAATTAATTTGTGTTGCAAGCAAACCAAGCCAAACCGAGTGCTTCCAACTGTTGTGAGTCAACCACCAAGTTACCAGAATCCATTGCACCGTGTTTCGAGAGAAATCTGGAAATCAAATTGAATTTTACACTTTCCACGTGATAGTATTGAATTCACGCCAACGAAAGCCTCCAAGTGTAGTATCATGTACTCATTGTTGAATAATGCCTCGAATAGACGTGTTGACAAAACGACGTTCCACTATAAAGGGATCTCTAACAAAGATTCTCAATTATGCTAAAGATCAGCGTCACACTGAAGCATCCAAACTCGAACCAGAAGAGCTGAAGGTTCGATTACGTCGTTTAGATACATTATTATCCGACTTTCAAGACATTGAACAAAATATCACCGAAGCGAATCCAGAGGACGTAAGCCAGCAAGATGAATTCGAAGACAAATATTAGGCCGCAGTTGCAGAATTGAACAAATTGATTCGAAAAGCTAATTTAGCTGCTGGGAATGTATCGGTAGAGTTAAATGATACACAAGTCGATCAGAACCGTAGTGTCAATCTGGAAGTTAAACTACCAAAAATAAATATTGCATTATTTTACGGTAGTTATATGGAATGGCAATCATATTATGATTTATTCTCTTCCACCATCCACGAAAAACCGAATCTGAATCCTGCACAGAAATTTCAGTATTTGAAGGGATTTTTGAGAAACGAAGCTGCCAATCTCCTAAAACATCTGCCAATTTCTGCTGCAAATTATATTGAGGCGTTGAATAAATCAAAAACGGTATACTGTACAGAAAACGGTATACTGTACAATCGTTCATAAAAAATTTAGTAGACTTGCCAGCAATTAATAATCTTACCTCACAACATCTTCGCAATATAATGGATACTGCAGACGAAGTAATCAGGGGATTAAAAGCCATTGGACCTGAAGCTGAAACACGAGACCCCTGGTTAAATTATTTAATAATTCAAAAATTAGACGAGCAAACCAGAGATAAATGGGCCAATGAGACATCCGATGTGGAATTCCCAACCTACCAATCCTTAATCAATTTTTTGATGAGAAGAGCCGACGCCCTGAGAAGAGAGAGAAGAAGTTACCCAAGTAAAACCACCAAAAACGTTTACCAATTCCGTCGTATCGTGTACTGTTTGTAAAAATGAGTACCATCCAATATTCCAATGTTCGAAATTTAAGAATTGGCCTGTTGAAAAACGAAGAGATTGGATAAAAGCCGAAAACCGTTGTTTCAACTGCTTCAGTCAAGCTCATACTGTTTACAACTGCAAGTCAAAGGGGAGATGTCACTTCTGCAAAAGAACTCACAATACATTGTTGCATCTAGCCACAAATTCGAACTAATCCACCGGAAAGGAACCAGGCAGTAATCAATCATTACAACACAACAACCATCAAATTGATTCAACTGCAACAGAGAATTCTCAGGTGCCACAATCGTCGTGTATGCATTCCAGTCATGGGTTAAGTTCAGCAGTTTTACTAACCGCAACCGTGAAGGTAAGAGATAGAAGTGGTCAGCATCAGTTATGTCGAGTGTTACTTGACTCAGGTTCCCAAACGTCTTTAATCACGGAAGCGTTTGTCCAAAGATTAGGATTAGAACGTAAAAATGGACGAATTTGTATCCAGGGGCTTTCAAACCGAAAAATGGTTACCACTAGGGGAATAGTGGACCTAATCATATCACCACATATACCATCCGATTATATATCCGAAGTTTCCGCTTATGTGGTACCATTCATAACTACCGTCAGGCCAATACAAGAAACTGATTGGTCGCATTGCAAATGTTTTTCAACCTTGACGTTAGCCGATGCAAGTCCGAAATCAGCTTCCAAAATCGATCTACTCATTGGAGCTGACAAATTTTTCGAGATCCTTAAACCAGAGCAACTAAAGGATTCGAATAATACAATTTATGCCCATAACACACATCTTGGATGGATATTGACGGGAAATAACCAACCAAGGGAAGAATCCAGTCACTGCAATGTCGTTATTATCGATAATAGCAGCCTAGATAATAGTCTTAAAAAATTTTGGGAATGCGAGGAAGTATTCAGTATCACACCGTTATTACCGGAACACCAGATTTATGAGGACCTCTTTAACACCACTACCACTAAGTTACAAGATAATCACTACGTGGTGAGATTACCTTTTACACCTGAAAGAAAGCCATTGAAGGAATCAATAGGTATCGCTATCAAACGCTTACACTCAATGGAGAGGAAGTTTAAGAATAATACAGATTTCCATCAGCGGTATATCGAATTTATGGATGAGTACATAAGACTAGGACATATGAAAGAAGTTGACCCGCCAAAAATTACATCCGATTATTTATATCTTCCGCATCATGGGGTGTGGAGGGAATCATCAGCGACGACAAAATTGCGCATAGTATTTGACGCTTCTGCCAAAACCACCTCCGGATACTCGTTGAATGATAATCTACTGACTGGGCCTACTTTACAAAATTTATTGGGTGATATTTTAATTCGTTTTCGTTCAAACAAAATAGCATTTACCGCCGATGCAGAGAAAATGTTTCGGCAGATATGGATACATCCTGATGATCTCCGATATCAACGAATAGTTTGTCGTAATTCACCTGATTCCGTCATTAAACATTACGAATTACTAACCTTAACATATGGTATGGCTTCATCACCGTATTTAGCGACCAGAGTCATTAAACACATAGCCGAAGCTAAGTTACAGCAATATCCGGAAGCATCGCAAACGTTGTTAAGAGATTTGTACGTCGATGATCTATTAACCGGTGCACAGTCAGTAGATGAAGCAGCTAATTTAGCAGAACAAATTTGTACCATTATGAACCAATTGGGTTTAGACTCCGAAAATGGTCGAGTAATTCATCCGCGTTTCTCAAAAGCATTAATAGTGAATCGAGTTCAACCATTCCAAAGAAACTTTCCGAAGATCGAGAAGCAATAAAAGTATTGTACGGGTCTTGTCGGAAGCTAGCCAGATTTTTGATCCGCTAGGTTTAGTGTCGCCCTTTATTATTAAAATAAAATGTTTCTTCCAAGCGTTGTGGTTGCAAGATTTAGGGTGGGATGACACGTTGCCAAATTCAGTCCAAGAACAATGGCAAACAATTAGAAGCGAAATGATCAGCATATCAACGATTTCCGTGCCGAGATGGCTATTCACGTGCGGTGTGGATTGCCAACTACATGATTTTTGTGACTCTAGCGAAAGTGTATTTGCGGCTACAATTTACATTCGAACGAAGTACAACGGCAGCTTTATTACTAAATTGATAGCGGCAAGGACCAAAGTAGCGCCGATAAAAAATATATCGCTACCTCGCCTCGAATTGAATGGTGCCTTGCTATTAGTCCGACTAATGAAACGAGTTCAACATTTGTTAGTTATTCCCGACCACCAGTTGTTCGGATGGACAGATTCCACCGTTGTACTGGACTGGCTTGCCGAACCACCACGTAGATGGAAAACCTATGTGGCAAATCGCACTAGTGAAATACTAGAAGTACTTCAAAGAGGCAAATGGCGCCATATTACCTCAAAACTAAATCCCGCAGATTGTGCTACCAGGGGTTTAAGTCCAATAGAACTTAAAACCCATAATCTTTGGTGGAATGGACCAGAATTCCTCAAATCAGACGAAGAGCGTTGGCCAACATTTCGAAAAGTCGAACCAGTCAATGAATTGGAACGAAGAAGTAAACTACATGTGATGGTTGATAATCCTACCAATACATCAAAGCCATTGATAGAAGTGCTGTTAGAAACTTATTCCAGCTTCGATAAGGTAATTAATATTCTAATAAATATAAGAAAGTTTATTTCCAAATGTCGAAGGTCAACCAACACAATCGTCTCTGAATGGAAGGCTGCAGAAATTGAGATATTGCTGCAGTCAAAGGCACAATTTTTTAAAGATGATATCAATGATTTACGAAAGGGCGGCATTGTCTCATCAAGAAGCGCAATCAAGTCATTACATCCATTCCTAGACAAGATAGGATTATTACGAGTAGGTGGTAGAATTGAGAAGGCTATCGCACCATATGATACGCTCCATCCAATAATTTTGTCATCTAAATCGGAAACAGCGAAACTCATAATCTTAAAATACCACAACACTAATTTACACTGCGGGGCCTCTTTACTCATGAGCATTATTCGAAGAAGGTTTTGGATTATTAGAGCAAGAGATAAAATAAAGTCAATAATCCGAAAATGCGTTTCTTGTATTAAGCAAAGACCTAAAACCGAAGGCAAAATAATGGGTATCTTACCTAAGGAGAGGGTACAGTTAATCCGACCTTTCCTGAAAATAGGGTTAGATTTTGCAGGTCCAATAAATACATACCTGCGCCGCGGACGCGGTCAACGAGTTCAAAAATCCTACATATGCTGCATTGTTTGTTTAAGCACCAAAGCCATACACTTAGAAATCGTAAGTGATTTAAAACTCAATCATTTCTCGGAGCACTGTATCGTCTTTTTGCCAGAAGAGGGGTCAGCACCGACATCTTTTCAGATAATGGAAGTAATTTTCGAGGCGCAAGCAGAAAATTAAGGGAACTTAACCTTTTTATTAAAAATAATATCGAACTAATCTCTCAATCCATTTTAAAGAACTATCAGGTATCCTGGCATTTCATACCACCGCACGCACCCAATTTCGGAGGTATCTGGGAGGCAGGCGTGAAATCAGCCAAAACACATATGGAGAGGGTGATCGGAAATCAAGTAGTTACACAAGAAGGGCTTTACACATTATTGGTGCAAATTGAAGGACTGTTAAATTCGAGGCCATTATGTATCCTATCAGAAGAAGAATTAGACCCTATAACACCAGCACCCTTTCTGATTGGCCACCCGATAACGACCATCCCACAGCCCGACGTGTCAGAGGTTCCGTTTAACCGCTTAGGTCATTGGAATGCGATACAAAAGATGACACAATTATTCTGGAAACGTTGGCACCACGAATACCTGACATCGATGCAAGCACGAACAAAGTGGAATCAAGTAAAGAAAAACCTAAAAGTCAACGATATAGTGCTCGTCTGTGAAGAAAATCCACTCGTAAGTCAATGGAGAATGGGCAGAGTTATCCAAGTGTTTCCTGGAACTGATGGGCGAGTTCGTGTAGCTGAAATCCAAACCAATAAAGGCGTGATTCGCCGTGCAATATCGAAGTTATGTCGACTACCAGTTGATTGAAATCTAGCGAGTTTCAAGGTACCCGCGATGTTCGAGACGCATACAACACACATAATTAAAAAGTCACACAAATAGTTGATTGTATATATGTACGTTTATTATATTTATCACGAATACAGGCAATTAATACACACATGAAATATTTTCCGGAAAAACTGGAACTTAAATTAAAAATAATATTTGTACATATACATCTACTTTACCAGTAACACGAATTAATAACTTATCTAGTCTATAACCCCATTCATCATTGTGTATGATTGCCTGTGTTCTACAGATCAAGAAGAAGCAATTTAATTATTAATTAATTATTATTATTAACATAATCAATTTATCTTAGATAATTTACTTACCGAAAATTATGTAATTTTGATCTGTCAATTGTAATCATTAGAATTAGATGTACTAGAGTAAAACCTGATCATTGTACTAAATTATACCAATTAATATTAGTAATGCAAGATGAACCAGATTGCCATTTACTACGTTTCCATGATGGAGTTAACCGGGATTAACGTGGATTATCTCATCATGGAAACAAGTCGAGTTTAGGATCTTCGTTAAGTTTCTTAATCCAACTTAACTCAACGAAAGTAGTAGGGTTTGAAGGGATTCTATCTGTCAAAAGCGAAAAAAACAATTATACCAATTCAAAATGGCATTGCGAGTATTATTTACTCTCCGTAATACTTTATAAATCATAAAAATCACAATAAATGTTAAATTTAAAAATTTCCACCATACAAATAAAATTTCTAAAAATGACTTTAAATTTTTGTGAAATGTCAATTTACACTAGAATTTATATTTGCATGGAAACGATATGGATTAGCGCGGCCATGTTATTAACTCAACGAAACTCTTAAATCGGGTTAACTCTGTCATGGAAACGTAGTAATTGTAAAACACCTATACTAAGAAATAATTGTACAATTTTTGTTGCCGTCAAGAATGAATTGCATTATTAATTGAAGACTCACAGCATCAACAAGCAAAAATTTGTAGCTAAAAATTATTTATAAATATATAATTTTTATTGAAAATCAATTGCAATAAAACATCCGACTTTCGTTTTCTTTAAATAAATCAGTGAAACAGTCCACTCAAAGTTGTGCTCGATCGAAACACAACAACTGGCCAGATAAACTACAATCCAACTACTTCTTTAATAAATGCTACCGTCCCATCCGCTAACGCGAGATATCCCCGAACCGGGCACAATGTCGCCTTAGGTATGAAACACCAAAAAACATCAAATTCACTTTTTCCAGCCAGTTAACGGCCGTTATGATGAAATACATCTTGATATTATGGAACATTTACTAACTTAGAATTAAATCGGTACTGCGTGACGTTGATTGATCGGTTTACTACTTGCTGGCCAGATGTGGCCGATATTATGGCTGACATAATTTTTGAAGCCATTTTCAATTGGATCTGACATCTGACGATATAGTGTTCCGCCATTTATAGTAATGGATCGCGTTTACCGCCACATCAAAACCTTGTTTAAAACTACGATTATGTGTAACGCAAAACAACGGGGACAAGACCATTTCCATCAATTTTCCACTTTTAACGTACAGGTTTCTGAGAAAGTTTTAAGCCGACATCAGCATTTTTGGTATATGCACATAAGACATTTAAAAGATTTATTAAAGAATTTTTGAAAAAGAGTTCTTATTACCTCCTATTATGCCATACGGCATAAGGAAGATTACATTTTAATCTTTCTCTAACGCAATGTATGCGCAATTTGTGCGAGAAAAATTCGCACATACGAATTTTTTAATTTTTTTTTTTCATAATCATTAGTATGTTCGAATAGGGACAACTACCCCCTAATATTGAACAAAATTGACCTTTTTCTAAAACTCTGCTCGGTTCGCTGACTTTGCTGCTGAAATTGGTTATTTCTATAGAGTTTTCTGTTTTAAAGATTGTGCTGGTGGTTTTGTAAAAAATGAACCTTTCCCTGGCATAATCCTTATGGTAAGAAAATTTATATTTGAAATTTTTACCAGCGAGAAAACCACAATCAAAAAATTATTCTCCAACATTTGTAAATACTTCTTGCATCTAACCAATGTTTTGCAAAATTAATGGATCAAGCTCGCCATCTCAGTTAATGTTTTACTCTGGAACGAAACCTGTGTCGTGAATGTCGCGAAACTGATTATTAGCAGAGAAAGGGACTCACAACTAGAAAAAAAAAATCTGGTCTGGTCATTAATTCTTTTACTTCGTTTAGAATTTCAATTTCACAAATTTAATTTAATTTTATAATTAATTAACAAGGGTTATAAAAAAGCCTAAGATACATAACAAATACAAAAAAGAGATTCCGCTGAAGAAAATCAATTAAACATTTATGAACGTCTAAAGCAGTAAAGCAAATTGGTAACATCCTTTATTGCCTGTCGCATGCTAATATTGTAAATCTTCATTAAATTCATATCCGCTCCGTTAAGTATCGCATCTTTATGTACGTCGTATACCATTAAGGCTTAAGTTTTTAAAAATTTTCCCATAATATTTGTTTTTTGTTTGTTCACGCAGCATCATAATCATCATCAATATTTTCACATTATGAATATATTCGTGTATTTATCAAAAAAAAAAAAAAAAAAAAAAAAAATCTAATCTTCTTTAAATTTAAGAAGAAGAAAGTATAAAGCGCGCAGCACCAACAACACCATACCACAAAAAAAAAGTTGATACAATGTCAACATTTATCACTTTTAAGCGCAAAAAGCGAAGGAACGAAAAAAAAAAAAAAAATTAAATGTAAGGAAAATTTCACATGAAAATCCGATTTTTTTTTTTTTTATTTAATTTTCTTTTTTTCCAATAATGGAAAATTCTTTTTATTTTTTTTTTTTTTATGAGTTATTCTTCTTTTAATACATAAATTAGACTTAATGTCAAACTTAAATCATCGATAGCAAACATTTTGTGAGCGCGGAACGTTTGCCTCGTTTTCGAATGTTGCCACATTGCGTATACTCGTACATACTTTAGCTTGTCTATATAAAATTCAATTAAATTTAGAAATAAAAAAAAATAAACTTTTAAATAAATTTAATAAAATTTCTTTAAAAAAAAGAAGAAAATCAATTTTCTCGTTTTTTTTACATCTTTGCTTGAGAGCCTGATGAAATAAAAGTTAGACGAACACAAAATTGTTAGCAAACATGAAAAATGAACAAAAAAAATTCTTTCGTGACAGTTTTTTTTTTTTTTTTTTTTTGGTTACATGATACCAAAATGTAATGGAGAATGAATCAGATTGAAAATGAGATTAAAATGTTTTGCAACATTTTGGGAGTACGTAACACCAGGGAATGAGCATCCTAGGTTACTAATTGTTCGTCTAAATAATGCAGGATAATTCTAGCTGCTTATTTCACAAGATTCCTTTTTCAAACGGATGGGGTCAACGACAATTTTGAAATGGAAAACCAGGTGGACAGCTTCCTTATGATGCTGACGAAATGTTTTGGAACATTTTAATTAGAGAGAAAACTGTAATATTCTGCAGTCAAAATCTACAAATAGCATAATTACTGAGAAGGAAAGTATTCCATTGACTGTCCGATAATCATCTCGAGAGTATTTGATTACTGCATGGCGTACTGGGTGTAATCTCTTCTGTGGTTTTCTCAGAAATGGCTTAGCTAGTTGGAGTTTTATATAGTATATACATATATTATCATTGACTCTTTCCAGGTTGAACTCAATTCGTATAAATTTGCTAATTTCCATTCAGTGGGCCATGTAAACGTATTTCTTCTTATCCGATTTCGCTTTCTTGAGGTTTTTTTTTTTTTTTTGTGGTGGGGTAGGTAAAAATGGATTTACGCACGGACTGTCGGAGTCCCGTTTCCGGACTACCGATTAAAAACACCTCCCCTTCTTCCGATCTAGTCTGGAACTGTTTGCCACATTCCTTCGGAAGAGATCTTATATTTTGCAGCTCTGCTAGAGAACTCCCATCAACTAGACACTTCTATCTAGGTCGAATTTTTTGGATTTTAAGATTTCCTCCGCAAAAACCTTCCTCCTCCTCCACGATTCTTCCCCGCGAAGCAAATATTCAGCTGCGGTCTCTGGGGACCACAAGCCTGCTGCCTCCTGCACCCCTCTTCTTTGCTCGGCCCGGTTTCCACATTGGAAGAAGGTATGCTCCGCATCGTCCACTACGCCTGGGCAGTAGATACACCCCTGGGAATCTGCTTTCCCCATTGTGTGTAGGTATTCCCTAAAATAGCCATGCCCACTAAGGAATTGACTTATGTAGTAGTCGACCTCGCCGTGCTGGCGTTCGGCCCACTCACTTACTCTGGGGATAAGCCTTGCAGTCCATCTTCCCGTGGTTTCGCGCTCCCATTTTGCCTGCCAGCGCTCTATAGTTCGAGCTCTTTCCTCCAAACTCGCTAGTTTCCTTCCCACTTCAGCCTTTCGCAGGTAGACCGCTTTCCGCTCCTTGGCCAAAAGGTCGATGGGGATGCAGCCCGCTATTACAAGTATGGCTGCTTCGGACACTGTCCGGTATGCCGATGCTACTCGTAGAGCTCCCCGCCTCTGTACCTGAGCCAGTCGCTTCCGATGTACCTCCTAACTCAAGGATTCGGCCCAAATCTCCGCGCTGCAGAAAATTGATAGGCTTTGGCTTGGTTGGCCGTGCGTTGGGCCTTTCGCCGTAGTGCAAAGCATTTCCTTCTTAATTCCGCTATATCCGACGTCCACCAGTACTTGGATGGCTTAGCGACCTTGCAGGCTGTATCTATAAGACACATAATGGCCGAAATCTGTTTCTCCGTTGCGGCTCTACCGCTCCCTTTCGCTGTGTTTTCAATGCCTTGTCCCCCATTTTTTAGTTCTGCTACGAACCGCTCACTATTAAGCCTTTTTAGATTCCACCTGCCTGGTTTATTTTGCGAAATTAATCGGGGTTTATTAGCGACTGCAAAAGTAATGTATTGATGGTCACTTCCCGAATAATCTTCTATAACTTTCCATCCGTGTGTCAGTGGAATTAGGGCTTCCGAGGCGAGCGTGATATCAGGAATGGTCTCGGTATATATTGCCCATCAAAATGTGGTAGTGTGGCCTTTATTTAAAACTATAAGCCCGGTCCTAGCGGCCATCTCCAAAGTAAGCCTGCCTCTGGTGTCTGGGTGAGGCATTCCCCACTCAAGTTCTTTAGCGTTAAAGTCTCCAGCTACCACCACACTTCCAGCCGTATTCATAATCTCATCCTCCAGCGCGTCGAGTTTCGATTGCAATCGCCTCATTTGGGGTGAAATAGCAACTAAAATATGTTGCCTCTTTGCATTTCACCCACACGTACCCAACCCCTGCCCCATGATTGTAGACAAGGATCTTTCCGTTAGGAATCTAGACTGCACCGGTTCCCAATAAGTCAGAATACCATAATGGCGACTCCCTATTACAAAACTGCTCACTTAGGAGAAGCAGCTCCGCTCCTTTTTCAGCTGCCAACTGCGGTAGAAGGTAGTCAGCAATTCTGCTACGATGCAGGTTACCCTGTATTATCCGTAGCTTCACAGGCGTCGTTTTTTGGCCTCCTGGAGTGCTTCCCTGTACGCCTTGCACTTCCCGGATCCTGGAATATAGGCCACTCCCACACAGCCATGTCCCTTCTCCGTGCAGAGCACGCAGTGCTCCTGGGCAGTGCACACCTTTGCTACATGGTCGGTACTAAAACACTTATAGCAAAGCTTACTTCTGTCCGGTCCCTGACATTCTCTAGCTACATACATGGCCGTAACCAAAACACCTAAAACAGCGCACCGCAATGACACTTTTACGGACTCCGCAGTCAGTCCAACCTACTTTAATGACGCCGTGGTTAAGGAGCTTAATAGCCGCTTTACTATTCAGGGCTACGACCGCTTCTTGTTGTTTCCTGGGGCTCGGAAACAGACGGACCTCTATGTCTTCCGACTCGGGTATTTTTGCTCTAAGGCCTTTTTCCACATCTGCCTTACTACTGCACCAGGCAATATTTAGGATCTCTAGAGTTAGCCTGCCTCCAAGACTCGCCACTTTAGCTTTATTTCCCAAAATATTGCTAAGGGCCTCCCGAAAACCATCTTTGTTTTTGGTTCGGGATCCTAGTTCTAAGAGTATCTCTCCGGCTCTGGTTTGCCGGATAGCTTTAACTTCTGTTTGCGACTCGGCAGGGTTGACCTTTGCTCGGATCTCCTTTAGGACATCTGCATAGGATTGTCCTGTTGCCAGCTTTAATAGGAGGGCCTCAGGCCTGGTACCACCTCGTCTTTTCCTCGGTTTCAAGTGCAGGAGGGTAATAGTTGCTTCCCGTTTGTCGGTTTGCTGGGCTTTCTGGTCCTTTTCTCCCTTCTTCCGATGGCGCTTTTGCCTTCTGAACTCGACTGACTGCCATCCCTCCTTCGGTGCTTCTTCTCTGACCCTCTTTTCTTGGATTAGGTCCGCCGGACTTGAGGCAGTTCTCTTGCTACCCGACGCTTGAGCTGGGGTATTATTGCTGTTGGGGCTGAAATAGACTTGCCCGTTGACCCTCATCTTCTTTTCGCTTTCTCTTTTCGTAGCAAATGGTGTTTATGACAACCTCAAACTCAAGGAGGCCCAGTTTCACCACATTGGATATATTGGCCTGTCTGGTAGCTGCGACTTTCATTCTGCTAATGATGTCCATGCATTTACCATACAAGTCTATTTTATCCGTTGTCGCTAATATGAGCATATTTTGTGCACTGTTAAGGTAGACTTGCCTGTTGTTTGAAGCTTCCTTTCCACTACCCTTACTGGTTATCCTATTTTTATTAGTGGTTGGGGTTCCGTTTGAGATCTCCATGATATCCCACCTCGCTATTGTCTTTATAGGTTCCCTACCAATGCCTGATAAGTTTGGCTTCGTTGCTGCTTTGGAAGGAGTCCTATGTAAGCTATTATTTCTACGCAGTGGCGTCCTTATCATCCGTTGTCCTCGACTGAACGGATCCGCAAACGTACTACTACTTGTAGCTATTAACTCTATACCAGCCAAGTGATCCACTAGTGAAGAGCAGCTGTTGCTGGATAATGACGTCTGCGGGCCTGCTTGCTTACCGTGATCAGACGCCGGTACTGGGGATCCGACTCCCTGCACCGTATACTTTACTTCTTTCTTCAAACTCATGTTATGGTTTAGAGTAGCTTTCTCTGGAGTTGTTTAAAGTATATCCTCCAAAAATACATAAAGTTCAGCCGTCCCTAACATGGAAAACAGACGCTGGTTGGAGCCGCCCCTGACATGGGGAACAGATGCTTCCAAGATGTAAGTTTTGGTCCGCCCCAGGTATTTGATTTCCCTGGTACCCATAATATCTTATAGGCGTTCCCCTATCCGCCACCCAGGGAGGCGCCCTATGGAAGACTAACAACCCCACAAGGCCGCTTTCTTGAGGTTACATTCAGCTTCAGTCGCACAACGGCAATGTGCAAAATTAAGACTATTGTGCCAATTGATAATAATGATACACCTTCTGATAAGGTCCACATCCAATTTACGTCATTTGAATCGGATTCAACTGTCGATTTAGTCCATTACTACTCTTACTTTCTGGATTCCCGAGGCGTCTATTTTCTTTTGGGAGACCCAAACGGGTGTCCGGTACTTACTGTTGGAATTTCGTACAATACTGCCATCCAAGAGTCCTTGGATTTGTTCTTCTACATCTTTTTTATAACAACAAGGTTATTGGCGTTGCCGACAATTTTTCGTCTTTTTTAATAGACTAGTTTGATTTTGGAAGATGGTTTCTATTAATACCATTCTTTCCTTTTCGCTCAAATGTTCTATTCGGATTAGCTTCTCTTTTGCTTTTGAATTGTGAATTGGATTGATTGTATCGGGATCTCCCGTATGAACATTAATTGTGGTTTTAAAATTTGTATATAACCCTGATTTTACCATTATTCCTTCATTTAATCTCTCAAAGCCCGGCAATAAATCGTATCGTGTTCAGTGTCTTCATATGGTCATGCGGAAAACTGCGCATGTGGAGAATCTTTTAGTTATTTCGTCTAGTTTTGGTCTTGAGATTTTAGTGGATGAACCTACAAGAATTTTTAAAACATCTGCGACCTGTATCGACAATATCTTTTTTAGGTTTGACCACAGATATTTCCAAAATATTTCATACAAGGTGCATAATTTGGGCATCTCAGACCACTGTCTAATTGATGCTAAATTCATCGGACTGGCTATACAGAGCTCGAATAAAGGACATCTTAAGAATAATGCGAGGCAGATATCTCGTATAGATTATGAGTGTTTAAAAGAATTGCTGTTAAATGAACATTGGATCAATGTCTATAATGTGTCTAATGCGTCATTAGCTTATGATAATTTCATAAATATTTTTAGTGGTCATCTTGCTAACTGTACTAGATTGGTCCCACTCAATAAAACAGCCAAGCTTAAGCCATGGATGTCTGATAATTTGTTGGGAGCCATTCGTAAAAGAAATAGAATATGTCACCTAGCAAAAAAGTTTCCTAACAATAAAAGGCTAGCTAACTACAGCCGCAAACTGTGTGATATGGTAAATCTCAAAATAGAGCTGACCAAAAAACACTTCTACACAAAACAGTTTGAAAAAAATGGTAATGATGCTCGTAAAAACTGGCGAACTGTGAATAATATAATTGGTGAGCATCATGGTAACGCTGAAATCAGAGAAATTAATAGTCATAATAATGTGACCATTTCGGATTCTGCGGCTATTGCTAATGAATTTAATAATTTCTTTGTAAGTATAGGGAACTCCAATAGTTCGACAGTGATGGATGAGTTGGAAAGAAATCGAATAGTTACTGAGAGTTATGATGTTATGAATAGTTGTTATTTTTCACCTGTTTCTCCAGGGGAACTGTATAATATTATTAACTCCCTAAAAAATAAATCGTCTCCTGGGATTGATGGAATTCCAAATAGTGTTGTTAAAAAAATGGCTTGCTTCCTTGTGGATGTCTTGTCTTTTCTCTTTAACTTAAATGTTGAAACAGGAGTTTTTCCTGGAACCTTGAAAAGAGCTGTTGTTGTCCCCATATTTAAGAAAAATGATAAAACTTGTGTAAATAACTACCGACCAATATCACTTCTTTCAATCTTCTCTAAAATTTTTGAAAAGGCTATGAAGAACAGGATTGTTGATTTTTTGGATCAAAACGAATTTCTCTCTCCGAAACAATTTGGATTTCGTAACAATAAAAATACTGAACAATCGATTTTAGAATTTATGGAACAGATAAGTGGCAGCATTGATCGAGGACTTAAGGCTTCAGCAATGTTTGTTGACCTAACCAAAGCATTTGATAGAGTTGATCATACAATTCTTCGGTTAAAACTAAATCGTTGCGGTTTTCGTGGAATGTTACACAAGTGGCTTTCTGATTATCTAAGTGACCGAACTCAAGTTGTCCGCGTCAACAATATTTTGAGTAAGGAGCGTTATATTAGGGTTGGAGTTCCTCAAGGTTCAGTGTTGGGGCCGCTACTCTTTCTTGTTTACATAAATGGAATCTTCAACCAGAATTTTTCTGGTACCCTCACTGCGTATGCGGATGATCTTTCATTTGTTTATGCTGGCCTCAACCATCATGCGAACCTTACTATTATTGACAAGGATTTGGTTATGTTAGCGATTTGGTTGGGAGCCCATAATTTGATTTTGAGCGACAAGACTAAAGTTATGCATTTCAGGGAATGCCAGAGATCCCAAACACCGATTATCTATCACGCATTTGGCTGTAATAACAGTCCAATTTGTATCCCTAATGGTTGCTTCACCATAAGCTCGGTATGTGAAATTAGATATTTGGGAGTTATGATTGATAGTAACCTAAACTGGAAGGCCCACATTGAAGGCCTTAAGTCGAGAATTCTTTTGGTTTCCAGGAAAATGTATGTTTTACGATTATACTGTCCGTTATATCTTCTGAAATTGGTTTATTTTGCCCTAGTTGATTCTATCCTCCTGTATGGTTTAGCATGTTGGGGTGGTGCTTGTAAAACTCTTTTACATCCTCTGTACGTTCGACAAAAGCATGTTTTGCGGCTAATGACGTTTAAATCATTGCAGACACCAGTATAATATTATTAACTCCCTAAAAAATAAATCGTCTCCTGGGATTGATGGAATTCCAAATAGTGTTGTTAAAAAAATGGCTTGCTTCCTTGTGGATGTCTTGTCTTTTCTCTTTAACTTAAGTGTTGAAACAGGAGTTTTTCCTGGAACCTTGAAAAGAGCTGTTGTTGTCCCCATATTTAAGAAAAATGATAAAACTTGTGTAAATAACTACCGACCAATATCACTTCTTTCAATCTTCTCTAAAATTTTTGAAAAGGCTATGAAGAACAGGATTGTTGATTTTTTGGATCAAAACGAATTTCTCTCTCCGAAACAATTTGGATTTCGTAACAATAAAAATACTGAACAAGCGATTTTAGAATTTATGGAACAGATAAGTGGCAGCATTGATCGAGGACTTAAGGCTTCAGCAATGTTTGTTGACCTAACCAAAGCATTTGATAGAGTTGATCATACAATTCTTCGGTTAAAACTAAATCGTTGCGGTTTTCGTTGAATGTTACACAAGTGGCTTTCTGATTATCTAAGTGACCGAACTCAAGTTGTCCGCGTCAACAATATTTTGAGTAAGGAGCGTTATATTAGGGTTGGAGTTCCTCAAGGTTCAGTGTTGGGGCCGCTACTCTTTCTTGTTTACATAAATGGAATCTTCAACCAGAATTTTTCTGGTACCCTCACTGCGTATGCGGATGATCTTTCATTTGTTTATGCTGGCCTCAACCATCATGCGAACCTTACTATTATTGACAAGGATTTGGTTATGTTAGCGATTTGGTTGGGAGCCCATAATTTGATTTTGAGCGACAAGACTAAAGTTATGCATTTCAGGGAATGCCAGAGATCCCAAACACCGATTATCTATCACGCATTTGGCTGTAATAACAGTCCAATTTGTATCCCTAATGGTTGCTTCACCATAAGCTCGGTATGTGAAATTAGATATTTGGGAGTTATGATTGATAGTAACCTAAACTGGAAGGCCCACATTGAAGGCCTTAAGTCGAGAATTCTTTTGGTTTCCAGGAAAATGTATGTTTTACGATTATACTGTCCGTTATATCTTCTGAAATTGGTTTATTTTGCCCTAGTTGATTCTATCCTCCTGTATGGTTTAGCATGTTGGGGTGGTGCTTGTAAAACTCTTTTACATCCTCTGTACGTTCGACAGAAGCATGTTTTGCGGCTAATGACGTTTAAATCATTGCAGACACCATCATGGCCTATATTTCAGGAGCTGGATATAATGCCTTTACAACACATGTATGTTTTCAAGGTCTTAAAGCTTTTTTACATCATCAGCGGGAACAACTTTGTCAACTATTCAGTTTATAATCTTCGTTTAAATTTCAAATTTATAAAGTTTGTCCCCAATGTTAATTTAGAGTTTCGTAAACGTTACTTCAGTGTGGCTTCAGTAATAATATTTAACAACTTACCATTGGAAATTCGAGTGTGCAGCAGCTTCTCCGCTTTCTCCAAAGCTCTCAAAAATTGGTTGAAACTAAACAAAGCAATTGACCATCTATTTTTTGTATTATTATAGTTTTGTCTTTTATTTTATTTGTATTACTTTTACTTTTTAAATTTTGTAAATTATTATTGTGTTAACTTTGACTTTTTTGTTAAATTTTTTGTAATATTATTAGAGAGAACCATTGTACCTGACACACGTTTCTTTGAAACTAAAGGTGCAATTATCTTACCAATTACTTATTATTTATTGTAACTTTGTTTTTAAACGTTTTAATAAAATTGGTAATGACAAAAAAAAAAAAAAAAAAAAAAAAAAAATATGGTTATATCATAGGTTAGGATTTTTAGGTTGTAAAAAGTCAAAAATATGTTCCTAAAATATGTAACTAAAATTGCAGAATATGCGGTAAAATTTTGAAAAGAAAACCAAAACTAGACCTCATCTTAAGGGGATTTCAATTCACTCATTAACAAAAAATTATCATGTTTTTGGCTTAAATGGTTCCACATCCATATACTTAAAAATTTGTACTGGTAAGCGATACTTAATTCAAAAGAACACCGTAACGGTTGAGACTAAAATATTCACCCTATATTTTTGCTCAATTCACAAGTTGACATCAAGATTACATATAATTCAATTACAGTTTAGAATTCATATTCTATTATGTTCATGTTTCGTACTGCAATTTTTACTAATTTCAATTAAAATTTAGTTTGGATTATCAAACATACACTTCACATATCATTTTAAAATGTAAACTGAAATTGAATGGTAAATTTTGTATTTTAAATTTCACTCAAAATTATAACTCAATTCCTCCTTCAATTTTGTCAAATGGAGTGTGGAACTTAGCCTGTTTATTTTCAAAATATCACAACATTTTTAACATTTCTAAAACAATTTTTCTCACAATTTTGCACTCAATAAACATAAAATTTAACTCAAATGTATTTTATAATTGTAACTTAAACTTTAATTTTTCTCTTGCCAGTCCAATTCGAAATATTGTACAAACTCAACTTTTAAACTAAAAGCTACATTACAGTTATGTTTTTGCTCAAGTCCAAATTACTATTCAAATTCAAATTCTATTCAACATTAACTGTTTTAAATTCAAATACTTCGATTCTTACCCAGATTTCATGCTCAAAATTCTGGTACAAATTTAACAAGCCTTTTGACGCAAACCGGAGTTTTAAATTCTACTCTAACTCAGAATTTCTAATAACACTCGGATTTTTCTTAAAATGCACTTGTAACTAAAGCTGAAGTTGTACTCCATATATCTAATCAAGCACATTTAGATCAATCTAGGATGGAATTTTTACTTAATTTATAAACAAAATATCATACAATTTCTAGCTTAATTGCAACCAGAATTTTATGTTGAATCAAAAAATTTTGTGTTGATTTCTCTCATCCCTAAAATTCCGAAATAAGCCGAGTCATATAACGTTTGGTTTTAACAATCCGTAGTAGCATTTCAAACATTAAATCACCTGTCAGTAATCACCTCGATTCCTTCATGCGTCGCTTGGTGATGTGCATGATGTTATTAATCAATTTCAAACGTCATTCCAGTAAATCTATAAATTACTTCTAATTATGTCACTGAATTAAATGTTTACGATCTTATTCAAATTTTAATATATTTCCCGGTAATTTTCAAGCTCCTTCCCCCCGTGTATTTATTTTTACGACCAGGTCACGTGGAAAATATCGTTTTTTAAATTAACTCGCGCATAATAACAATTACGGTTTACAGAGTAATAAGAAAATCATTGAACCCCTTATAAAAGAAGCGAAAGCGAAAAAGACCAACAGCAAAAAATTTGTTATTCAAATCGAACCATTTTAAATGACAAATTATGTTCTCGCAGCATAAACAAATTCTTATCATTATCGGTATCATTATCAGCACCGAATCGAAAAAAAAACAAATTCAAATTTATATCGGGATATAAAAATGGAAGGGGCAGCCAAAAATTAAATTACGACGAAAAAGGCGATGTTGTGGAAAATTTGGAAAACCGGATAACGTATATTTTATGATTCGGTAGCCTTTTAACAAAAACATAAAAATAAAAATTCAAAAGTCGAACAAATCAAATTACCATACAAAATCAAAGTTTGGTTTTCAATTAAATTTTCGTGGAGATGGCCCCCCAACCTCTAAATACCATGATTTTCTTATTTATTTCTTATAATTGATTTGTTTGCTTTCTGTTTTGAACTACGAGGTGGAAAATAATTTATTCACAGGAAAAAAATTGTGTTTGTATTATTTTCGATGTGTTTATATTTCAATAAATTTGAAAAGGTTCTCTTTGACAATTTTTAGTGAAAGTTAGCCAATTTTATATAAAGTTTCTTTGAAAGAAAGAACGTTGATTGTCTTCCTTACGGATCATAAAAAAAAAATTATGACGCTAAAAATTTTCAAATACACCTGCTATTACTTCTCGGAAAGCTTTTTCCAAAAACAAAAGCAATTAAAAAAAGAACAGGATTATTTGGCTTATAAGCACCTCAGAGGATTTAATCGTCTAAGTCTATATTATTACAAAATTTGTTCAAACCATAAAATGACTACAATGACTACCACATTAGTTACAGGTTACCTAACATCACAATGAAGTAAATATAGATATTGAGAGAAGATTTCCAACGGAAATTTTTATTTGGAAATCTAGTATGTGACTCGTTGAATGTAATATTCCATCTATAGATAGATACTCTTCCATTTTATTCGAAATCCCCAACAATCATATTAGTACCCAGTTAAAGTTATTCGAAAATCTCCAGCCGAAAGTTTGGTAGCTTACATAATTTGACGATTGGTCACCTTATTGTTTTTGATGGTTAAATACTTAACTATTTGTTGTATCTGTTGCAATCTGGATAATCTTGGTCCTATTATTAATCGTATTAAAAAACCTTCTATTAAAGTGCACAGCGGAATCGACTTCAGGATTGCTTCTATTTGACCCAGTAGTGTCGAAATGTCTCCGAATGTCAAATTACAATTGTTGGTAGCCTTGTTGAAACGCGACTTCACTGATTTCACGCCGTTTCCCAAGGCCCACCAAAATGAGGAGCTAATGGCCCAATAAAATTCCCAGGGTAAACAAAAACTAAGCCAAGCTATAGTGGCGGCATGGAAATATTAATATTACCTTGTGTTATTTGTTGTATGGCAAAATGGGTTAAGTATTGGCAGTGGATGGTTCAGCAAGAAATAATAGCAGCAGCCACAGATCCATTTAGTGAGAGATACTGTTTACAACCCGGTACAAGGTATAAAATCCACCATAACTTATCGTTTGGGTTTGCTAGTTTCTCCATGGGAAGCCTCTCCAGATGGCGGATTGGGTAACGCCCGCCAGGCCCAAGAAAATCAAATACTCGAGTTGGACGAAAACTAACCAGCAAAATTAAGAATCGTCTGATTTTGTACAGGTTATTCGCAAATATTTTAGTATGCTCTATTGAAAATGAGCTAAAGCTCAAAATGGAGTGTACCTAAAGTTTAGAAAATTGTTAAGTGTGTATAAATAAATAATGGTGGTATGGCATGCTATTGCATCCCATTTTACGCGAAATATTCTGCAATTAAATATTTTGATTTAAAACATAGAAAATTAAAAACTTTAAAACTTTAAAACTTTAAAACTTTAAAACTTTAAAACTTTAAAACTTTAAAACTTTAAAACTTTAAAACTTTAAAACTTTAAAACTTTAAAACTTTAAAACTTTAAAACTTTAAAACTTTAAAACTTTAAAACTTTAAAACTTTAAAACTTTAAAACTTTAAAACTTTAAAACTTTAAAACTTTAAAACTTTAAAACTTTAAAACTTTAAAACTTTAAAACTTTAAAACTTTAAAACTTTAAAACTTTAAAACTTTAAAACTTTAAAACTTTAAAACTTTAAAACTTTAAAACTTTAAAACTTTAAAACTTTAAAACTTTAAAACTTTAAAACTTTAAAACTTTAAAACTTTAAAACTTTAAAACTTTAAAACTTTAAAACTTTAAAACTTTAAAACTTTAAAACTTTAAAACTTTAAAACTTTAAAACTTTAAAACTTTAAAACTTTAAAACTTTAAAACTTTAAAACTTTAAAACTTTAAAACTTTAAAACTTTAAAACTTTAAAACTTTAAAACTTTAAAACTTTAAAACTTTAAAACTTTAAAACTTTAAAACTTTAAAACTTTAAAACTTTAAAACTTTAAAACTTTAAAACTTTAAAACTTTAAAACTTTAAAACTTTAAAACTTTAAAACTTTAAAACTTTAAAACTTTAAAACTTTAAAACTTTAAAACTTTAAAACTTTAAAACTTTAAAACTTTAAAACTTTAAAACTTTAAAACTTTAAAACTTTAAAACTTTAAAACTTTAAAACTTTAAAACTTTAAAACTTTAAAACTTTAAAACTTTAAAACTTTAAAACTTTAAAACTTTAAAACTTTAAAACTTTAAAACTTTAAAACTTTAAAACTTTAAAACTTTAAAACTTTAAAACTTTAAAACTTTAAAACTTTAAAACTTTAAAACTTTAAAACTTTAAAACTTTAAAACTTTAAAACTTTAAAACTTTAAAACTTTAAAACTTTAAAACTTTAAAACTTTAAAACTTTAAAACTTTAAAACTTTAAAACTTTAAAACTTTAAAACTTTAAAACTTTAAAACTTTAAAACTTTAAAACTTTAAAACTTTAAAACTTTAAAACTTTAAAACTTTAAAACTTTAAAACTTTAAAACTTTAAAACTTTAAAACTTTAAAACTTTAAAACTTTAAAACTTTAAAACTTTAAAACTTTAAAACTTTAAAACTTTAAAACTTTAACACTTTAAAGCTTTATAATTTTCTAATTTTAACGAAATTCAATGATGGCGGATTTTTCACTTCAGTCGTAAAGTAGATCGATAGAAAGATCAGAAAGGCTGAAGATCACTTGTCTTCTCGATATCCTCAGCTATAGCGATTTTGGTGTATCGAAATTTTATCAACGTCGACCAAATTGGTTGTATTGTAGGCTCAACAAGCATGTTTTCGTTTATAGATAAACCATTTCTGAACTCGCAAGACCCATCGAATACATCAAGGATCTTCATTGTTTGCAGTTACCGTTGTCGATTTATTTCCTGTCATAAGGTATTTCATTGTTTCTGATTGGCGTTCAATTTCCATTCTAAGAGGTAAAAATGCTATTCTGCAATACGAAAACGGTGTCTTAATATGGGTGTCGTTTCTCTGAATGGGATTTCAACGATGCATCCAGCCTCTTTATCGCGCCTAAAATTATATTTGAAATTAATTGCTGTTTCGCATTCTCTTTCCATTTCCGTGAATGGCTCGCAATTTGGAATTTATTCCAATTCACAAAATGTTCTCAGCATTTGTAGCTCAGGAAATTTTCTTGTTTGATGCATCACATTTTAAATCGCTGTCTAATACCCATCCAAATATAGTATTTTGTGACACTAGTGTTATGTCACAGTATTCAATGTGACCTTCCCGTAACACATGAAAATTTGTCAGTCAGCACCAATCATGACGTCATTGTGTATGGGTTTATTGTAAGCTTCAAGTTATTTATGTTGCCAAAGCCTTTTATGTCGACGTATTGGCTTGGCAAGGCAGTAGGTAATTTATTTAAAATCAAAACTTCAATTTCCACTTGTTGATGATCGTAGCATGATGATAAGTTGATTGAAATTTTACCCTTTGGTTGTATTTTTGTGTTATATCAAGTAATATATCAAGCTTTTTATGGTAATATTCGCATTTTTCTTTGGAAGCAGCAGCCGTTTCATGAATCTTTCTTTGATAAGGACTGTATTTTTTATTTTCGTTTGGAATAACACGTTGGGAAATTTCGGCTAATTTTAACAGATGTTATTGTTCTGTTTTTCCTTCCCTATTTCTGGAAGTTCCCTCTTGTGATAATATTGGTGTTTGTTTAAAAATGCCACTGGTGTGGCTACATAACAGAAACCCGGCAAAAGTTAAATAAAAACAGTGGAGAAGGAAATTTAGGGCCGAATCAAGGGTTTTAAAAACTTTATCACCAACATTTCTTCTTCAACACAATCGGGCTAAATTTCTTTTCGGTGCGGGTTCTTCCACTATAAAATTTGTCTAATAGATCGATTCCAGAAGTATTGACGGCCAGCTCTTTGTGATGCGCATAAAGCATCAAACCCTTAATTGAAATAACTGACACCATAAAAAACTAAGGTTTTGTAACATAGATGAAGAATTTTTTAAAAGTTTTTATTTTATTTTTTAAACAGCCTACCCCGAGGAAAGGTATCCTCCATCACAAAATCATTGGAATTAAAATCAAAAGTTAGGAACCGAAAATCTATAGAAAATTATGCGTAAATTCATCGATTTTATCTTTTTATTATACAAAATAAATATTTTTACGGTTTAGAAAAACCTTTAAATGTTAAATAATATTCAAAAGATTCTGGGCCAGAAATTAATATTCAAAAATCTACCTCAGAAAACAAAACAAAATCCGAACCGTATTTATCCTTTCATATTTCCCATATATCTAAATACATACATATAAGCAAACACACACACACAAACAGACAAACATACAATTTAATCCTTTTCTAATTTACCTTTTTGTGATGCGTCCCTAAATCTAGAGTATTGTACGTGTTTATAAATATAGAACCAAAAAAAAAAAAAAAAAAGCTGGAATTGGCGAAAAAAAAATATTTTGCTTGACCTAATGTGGGAGAACAAACAAAACAAGTGGAAAACCGGTGATTATTTAATTGTTAGTTAAAACATAATTTATGGGTTACTTTTGTCAGATGGTCATTTGGTTTTGTGGAATATTTTTGTAGTTGCTTTTTATCCGTAGTAAAAAGAAAAATTACACAACAATTAAATCATCATAATAGGAAATAATAAAAATAAATCATTCATCATTCAGTTGGTTCATTATAATGTAGTATTATGCTGCTGTTGTCCAATTCAAGCGCATACAACAAAATTATGAAAAAAAACCATTTTTCTGAATTCTATAAATTTTACATACAATAAAAATATTTCACTCATAAATCCATTCCTCTCTCATCACTCACAGCCAATTATAAACCAAAAATATTTGATATTCATTTTTATTATACCCATGATGCAACTGATTATTTCAGATTAAATTAATAATAAAAATCAAATATATATACATAGTAAAAGAAAACTAATTTTCCGACAATAAATTTTCACGAATAGAGAATAGACCAACAACAAAAACGAAAATGTGTAAACCAATTGATTTCACATTTAACATTTTTCTTATTTGGTATTTTGCACCAGATAACTAACGACACATAGTATTTTAGTATGTATAGAGTAAATTGAGGATATTATGTATGTATTTGTATGTAGATAAGAAGGAGGAAAATCGACAACAACAATAACATTGTGTATTATGGCGCAAAGTGGGAAAATCATGATAATAATAAAATGACACTATCGGACTGTAAATACACACACACAATACACAACCAATTACAATCAAAATATTTAGATCTTCATGTTTATATGTCCTGTGGGGTCATGCAATGGTACGAATATATATATCCTGCATTTATGTATCTAATATATATCCATACATACATTAGATATTTATTAGATTTTCATTATTGCTATTATTATTCCATAATGAATTATACAAGATATTTTGACATTCAGATTTTTGGTTTTTATACGATTTTCTGTTTTCGAAATGAAAAACATGAACATTATTTGGAAAATTTATTATTCTATAAAAAATAAAAATTAATTGGAATTTTTTTTTTTTTTTGTTTTCTTGTTTTGTATTTGTGTGGAAATGAATTAGTTAGGAAATGTTTTTCCAAAGTACATTTTTATAATTTATCGAAATGTTTTGGTGAAACAGTTTTTTATGAATTTTACGAAACATTTTTTTATTCACTTTGTACAAATAATACACCAGAGGTTGACTTTCTTGGTGGGTTGAGATGTCCGTGATGAATACATTAGATCCTGCCGATTATTATAGTTATTGTAAAAATTCAAAAATTTGAATTACTTAGTGTTAGTTAAAATAATTTGTTCGTTCAGATTTAAGGTCTAAACAAATCATCAGTCTAACAACGTCCCAGATAGGATGTTGACAACAACAACAAAAGATACAAGTAAAATAAAAAATTTGATGTAAGCCAATTCTAGAATTTTATACCAATTTACTTAAAGTGTTTGTCTAACTAATGTAAACATTTTAAGGAGACTAAGTGTCAACGATTTTAAATGATACATAATCGCAATCTTCATTACGTGGAAAGCAATACAATACAGATTTGTAGACTTTTTTGAGCTTTGGCTTGCTCATCAATAGTTACTAATAAGTTAGCATTTTTTCTGGTTGTTCGACAGTTGAAGATAACGTATAAGTTAAATTCTTTATTGGTTTTTGATTAAAAAAAAAATAATTGTATTTTCTTCTTATTTGTTTTACATCGATATTACAACTGACTCTTTTCCTATTTTTTAATTACAATTTACTAAATTAAAAATATATAGTGTTTGAAACCATGTCATCAAGAACGTTCATTCAGCGTTCTGCCGGCCTATTTGTATTGGTGTGAGAACCTAATTAAGACGTGTGTTAACTCTTCCCCCCTCTAGCCCAGAAAATAATTTTCATTTTATTCTATAAAATATTTTATTACACTATATTATACGGGAATTTATAGAAAAAAATACTTAATTTAAGGAAAGGGCTACTTTTTAAGAAACCATGCCACTCGATTAGACATTAAATCATAAAAAAAAGTGAACTAAGGTAGCGGTAAATTGGACATCTTTTTTTGGGTGTGAAAAACTTATATAACTTTTAAAATAATTTTCCAATTTAGCTAAACAGTACTTATAAATATTTACTGTATGTGATTCGTAATTGTTAATTAATAATTGGTTATTACAAATCTATAACAATGACTCTGTGCTGTGAATGTAATGCGTGTATGAAAACTTTTTTACTTGTACTGGTGAATGTAATAAACTCATTCATTTTGGATGCACAAATATTAAAAAACCTGTGTTTGATGCCATTTCGATAATTTCGAATTTTTTTGCGTGATGTGGTGTGTGTGTGTGTGTGTATGGATGTTTTTAAAATTGTCAAAGAAAAGAATGAGCACATGAGTAATTTTATTAACGCTATATCAGTGTCCTTGTCCTTGCTAAATAAAACATCAACCGCTATTAATAATAACGTGGAAAGTTTACTAAAACCAATACCATTACAATAGTCGTATTCTGTATAATTAAAAAACAACACAATCTAATACGGAATTTGCTTCACCAATACTTACAAAATCTAAGGGAAATGATAATAATACCATAACGACGGCTACAACTGCTCAACCGTTAGACAAAAATATAGAATCGCCCAAAACTATTATTGGTAGTGCTGAATTGAACTCTACTCTGCGTGCTTTTGAGCCACTATGGCGGATTTTTATTTCTTGACTATTGTAACGACAGCTTGCGATGTCATTAACACTGCCGTGCTAAGCATGTTTTACTTATCTACAAAAAACGAATTTTGAGAAAATTGATGTTAAAGTTTTGAAATCAGTGAATTTTGCATTAAAAATGAAAACTATTTTTCTTATCACGTGTTTCTCAATTTAGTTTTAATTATTGTTTTTAGTTTTAATGATAAAGTTTGTTATTAGCTATCGATTGGCATCAATAACTCAATTTGGCCAAAAATGTAGTTAAGGAAAATATGCTTAGCACGGCAGAACAGACATACGATCAGAGGTCTGGTGCGGAATATATAGCTGGCTAAGCTCAGGGTTGGCATGGGGATTTCCAGACATGACCGTATGCTTAAGTAACCGCATTGGTGTAGAAAGATAAAAAAAAACAAAGAGCAACATTCCCACTGCCTTGTTAACAGGAGCTCAAAACTGAAAAAAAAACTATGGAGGATCGACCTCAACACGGAAGACCCCTCCCCAATAACTCATCTTGATCACCAAGTTATAACCTACTCACTCATTATCCGAATTTCCCATCCATACAAATCCCAACCAGAAAAAAAACGCCTATAAGACAGACAAAAAAACCCAGTAAACAAAATTACATTGGGCGTGGCTACGAAGACGGAAAAGCTGTAAAATGTTATATATAGTAATAAAAAAAAAATATGTAAAAATAAAAAAAAGAAAAAAGAAAACGACAACTCGCGCCACGGTCAAGATCAGCTCACAAATGAATAATCTTAGAAATGATAAATTAATGTGATAATCAGAAAAAGATTTAAAAAAAAAAATTTACGTATTAGATAATTAAAAAAAAAAAGAAGTAAAAATTTAAATTAAGTAAATAATGAGAACATTTTGAACGTTAAATTAATTCGAAAAGTAGGAAACAATTAAAAAAAAATTACATTAATTAGATCAACAAAAAAAATAAAAAATAAATTTTGATGTATTAAACCTAATCTCCCACAAAAAAAAAAAAAAATGTCGTTTTGTTTCTTTGACATAAACAAATAAATTGTACCTGAAGGTCGAACGCCTAAGCTCCTACAGTCACCCGCCTGGCAGGGTTGTGCTCACTTCCGAAAATCAATATAACCCGCTAGCAAAGTCTATGGCACCGGCAACCGCTCACGGATTTAGAACTACCACTTCTTATGCGGGATTGGTAATTCACTTTTTAACCAGTCTAAATGACCAAAACCACCAGACAAAACACAGGAAGTAAAACGGCGCCAAGAAAATAGCGTCTTAGGTTTCCTTTTTCAATGTTCATTAATATCAACAAAAAAAAAAATACAAATATTTTATTTCGCACTGGTCAATACCATTAACAATATTTTATTATTTACTGTTTTTTTTTCAACTATTATAATTTGTCTTATTAATTCATTAAAAAATCTGCTTAATTAAAGCTTTATTTAAATTATTTTATAATACAATTATTTTCAATCACTCATGGTATTTTACCAAAGAACAAAAAACTATTAAGCGGTCGGTAGTCAATTCCCTTCTTAACCGCCCTTGCTAACACTCCAAACTTGACCGTTCAACTACAAAATCAAAACTTGACTGTCCTCCACCGAATCGTAAAAAAAAACTTTTCAATTTTTTTTTTCATTTTCTCATATTCTCTCACAAAAAAAAATTGAACCACGAACAACAGACTCGCTCGTCGCTTTGTAATCACGGCATCGTCCACCACCACACTGATAAACTCAACCATGCAAATCATATCGCTTAAAAAACAAACACAACAAAAGACATGCACAGTATCTCGAATTTTCCCATTCTTCGATCACCCGTTATCAATGCAGCCAATATCTATTAAAAATCATGCCTCTCAGTGACACGACAACCATACAGAATCATACGCGCCACATCAACACAACAAATCGTCATCATGCCAATCATTAATTTGTTGATCATCATTTAGTGACCCTGTTAAAGTTAGCCGAAAGTTTCCAGCCGAAAGTGAAAAGTCGATAATGCAGATTTTGTATGTTATTGACATTCCAGCCGAAAATAAATCAGCCTCTAGAGTGTTATGTCTAGAGATAGATTGGATTGATGTGACTTGTCAATAGCTATCGCAGGAAAAAAATTGAGTTCAAGTTTCTCGTGGGAAATCTCGGAAAATTCGATTTTCCAAAAATTATTAGAAAATTTGTATAAAATCAGCCTTTAAAGTGTTATGTCTGGAGATGAATTGCATTGATGTGATTTATCAATAGCTATCGCAGAAACAAAAATCAGTACAAGTTTCCCGTGGGAAATCTGGGAAAATTCAAACAAGTTTCCAGCCGAAAGTAAGAAATGGATGAATAAAATCAGCCTCTGAAGTGTTATGTCTGGAGATGGATTAGATTGATGTGACTAATTTGATGCAAAAAAAATTCAGTTCAAGTTTCCCGTGGGAAATCTCGGAAAATTCGATTTTCCAAAAATTATTAGAAAATTTGTATAAAATCAGCCTCTAGAGTGTTATATCTGGAGATGGATTCAATTGATATAATTACTCAATAGCTATTGCAGGAAAAAAATTCAGTTCAAGTTTCCCGTGGGAAATCTCAGAAAATTCGATTTTCCAAAAATTATTAGAAAATTTGTATAAAATCAGCCTCTAGAGTGTTATGTCTGGAGATGGATTCAATTGATGTGATTACTCAATAGCTATCGCAGGAAACCAATTCAGTTCAAGTTTGCCGTGGGAAATCTTGGAAAATTCGATTTTCCAAAAATTATTAGAAAATTGGTATAAAATCAGCCTTTAAAGTGTTATATCTGGAGATGGATTGCATTTATGTGATTTATCAATAGCTATCGCAGGAAAAAAATCAGTAAAAGTTTTCCGTGGGAAATCTCAGAAAATTAGATTTTCCAAAAATTATTAGAAAATTTGTATAAAATCAGCCTTTAAAGTGTTATGTCTGGAGATGAATTGCATTGATGTGATTTATCAATAGCTATCGCAGGAAAAAGAATCAGTACAAGTTTCCCGTGGCAAATTTCGGAAAATTCAAAAAAGTTTACAGCCGAAGGTAAGAAATGGATAAATAAAATCAGCCTGTAGAGTGTTATGTCTGGAGATGGATTGGATTGATGTGACTTGTCAATAGCTATCGCAGAAAAATAATTCAGTTCAAGTTTCCCGAGGGAAATCTCGGGAAATTCAAAAATTTTTACAGCCGAAAGTAAGTAATGGATGAATAAAAAAGCCTCTAGGGTGTTATGTCTGGAGATGGATTGCATTGATGTGACTTGCCAATAGCTATCGCAGAAAAAAATTCAGTTCAAGTTTCCCGTGGGAAATCTCGGAAAATTCGATTTTCCAAAAATTATTAGAAAATTTGTATAAAATCAGCCTCTAGAGTGTTATGTCTGGAGATGGATTGGATTGATGTGACTTGTCAATAGCAATCGCAAAAAAAAAATTCAGTTCAAGTTTCCCGTGGGAAATCTCGAAAAATTCGATTTTCCAAAAATTATTAGAAAATTTGTATAAAATCAGCCTCTAGAGTGTTATATCTGGAGATGGATTCAATTGATGTAATTACTCAATAGCTATAATAGGAAAAAAATTCAGTTCAAGTTTCACGTGGGAAATCTCGGAAAACTCGATTTTCCAAAAATTATTTGAAAATTTATATAAAATCACCCTCTAGAGTGTTATGTCTGGAGATGGATTTAATTGATGTGATTACTCAATAGCTATCGCAGAAAAAAAATTCAGTTCAAGTTTCCTGTGGGAAATCTCGGAAAATTCGATTTTCCAAAAATTATTAGAAAATTTGTATAAAATCAGCCATTAAAGTGTTATGTCTGGAGATGGATTCAATTGATGTGATTACTCAATAGATATTGCAGGAAAAAAATTCAGTTCAAATTTCCCGTGGGAAATCTCGGAAAATTCGATTTTCCAGAAATTATTAGAAAATTTGTATAAAATCAGCCTTTAAAGTGTTATGTCTGGAGATAAATTGCATTGATGAGACTTGCCAATAGCTATCGCAGGAAGAAAATTCAGTTCAAGTTTCCCGTGGAAAATCTCAGAAAATTCAAAAAAGTTTCCAGCCGAAAGTAAGAAATGGATGAATAAAATCAGCCTCTAGAGTGTTATGTCTGGAGATGGATTGGATTGATGTGACTTGTCAATAGCTATCGCAGAAAAAAAATCAGCTCAAGTTTTCCATGGGAAATCTCGGAAAATTCAATTTTCCAAAAATTATTAGAAAATTGGTATAAAATCAGCTATTAAAGTGTTATGTCTGGAGATGGATTCAATTGATGTGATTACTCAATAGATTTTGCAGGAAAAAAATTCAGTTCAAATTTCCCGTGGGAAATCTCGGAAAATTCGATTTTCCAGAAATTATTAGAAAATTTGTATAAAATCAGCCTTTAAAGTGTTATGTCTGGAGATGAATTGCATTGATGAGACTTGCCAATAGCTATCGCAGGAAGAAAATTCAGTTCAAGTTTCAGGTGGAAAATCTCGGAAAATTCAAAAAAGTTTCCAGCCGAAAGTAAGAAATGGATGAATAAAATCAGCCTGTAGAGTGTTATGTCTTAAGATGGATTGGATTGATGAGAATTATCAATAGCTATTGCAGGAAAAAAATTCAGTTCAAGTTTCCCGTGGGAAATCTATGAAAATTCGATTTTCCAAAAATTATTAAAAAATTTGTATAAAATCAACCTCTAGAGTGTTATGTCTGGAGTTCGATTAAATTTTTTTCCTGTTATAGCTATTGAGTAATCACATCAATTGAATCCATCTCCAGATATAACACTTTAAAGGCTGATTTTATACAAATTTTCTAATAATTTTTGGAAAATCGAATTTTCCGAGATTTCCCATGGGAAACTTGAACTGAATTTTTTTCCTGCGATAGCTATTGACAAGTCACATCAATCCAATCCATCTTCAGACATAACACTCTAGAGGCTGATTTTATTCATCCATTTCTTACTTTCGGCTGGAAACTTTTTTGAATTTTCCGAGATTTTCCACCTGAAACTTGAACTGAATTTTCTTTCTGCGATAGCTATTGGCAAGTCTCATCAATGCAATTCATCTCCAGACATAACACTTTAAGGGCTGATTTTATACAAATTTTCTAATAATTTTTGAAAAATCGAATTTTCCGAGATTTCCCACGGAAAATTTGAACTGAATTTTTTTCCTGCAATATCTATTGAGTGATCACATCAATTGAATCCTTCTCCAGACATAACACTCTAAAGGCTGATTTTATACAAATTTTCTAATAATTTTTGGAAAATCGAATTTTCCGAGATTTCCCACGGGAAACTTGAACTGAATTTTTTTCCAGCGATAGCTATTGAGTAATCACATCAAATAAATCCATCTCCAGACATAACACTCTAGCAGCTGATTTTATACAAATTTTCTAATAATTTTTGGAAAATCGAATTTTCCGAGATTTCCCACAGGAAACTTGAACTGAATTTTTTTCCTGCAATAGCTATTGACAAGTCACATCAATCCAATCCATCTCCAGACATAACACTCTAGAGGCTGATTTTATTCATCCATTTCTTAATTTCGGCTGGAAACTTTTTTGAATTTTCCGAGATTTGCCACGGGAAACTTGAACTGAATTTTTTTCCTGCGATAGCTATTGGCAAGTCTCATCAATGCAATTCATCTCCAGACATAACACTCTTAAGGCTGATTTTATACAAATTTTCTAATAATTTCTGGAAAATCGAATTTTCCGAGATTTCCCACGGGAAATTTGAACTGAATTTTCTTCCTGCAATAGCTATTGAGTAATCACATCAATCTAATCCATCTCCAGACATAACACTCTAGAGGCTGATTTTATACAAATTTTCTAATAATTTTTGAAAAATTGAATTTTCCGAGATTTCCCGCAAGAAACATGAACTGAATTTTTTTCCTGCGATAGCTATTGACAATTCACATCAATGCAATCCATCTACAAACATAACACTCTAGAGGCTTATTTTATTCATCCATTTCTTACTTTCGGCTGGAAATTTTTTTGAATTTTCCGAGATTTCCCACTGGAGACCTAAACTCAATTTTTTTCCTGCGATAGCTATAAACCATTCACATCAATCGAATTCATCTCCAGACATAACACTCTAGAGGCTGATTTTATTCATCCATATCTTACTTTCGGCTGGAAACTTTTTCGAATTTTCCGAGATTTGCCACGGGAAACTTGTACTGATTCTTTTTCCTGCGATAGCTATTGATAAATCACATCAATGCAATTCATCTCCAGACATAACACTTTAAAGGCTGATTTTATACAAATTTTCTAATAATTTTTGGAAAATCGAATTTTCCGAGATTTCCCACGAAAAAATTGAACTGAATTTTTTTCCTGCGATAGCTATTGACAAGTCACATCAATTGGATCTATCTCCAGACATAACACTCTAGAGGCTGATTTTATTCATCCATTTCTTACTTTCGGCTGGAAACTTTTTTGAATTTTCCGAGATTTCCCACGGGAATCTTGTACTGATTTTTTTTCTGCGATAGCTATTGATAAATCACATCAATGCAATTCATCTCCAGACATAACACTCTAAAGGCTGATTTTATACAAATTTTCTAATAATTTTTGGAAAATCGAATTTTCCGAGATTTCCCACGGGAAACTTGAACTGAATTTTTTTCCAGCAATAGCTATTGAGTAATCACATCAATTGAATCTATCTCCAGACATAATACTCTAGAGGCTGATTTTATACAAATTTTCAAATAATTTTTGAAAAATCGAATTTTCCGAGATTTCCCACAGGAAACTTGAACTGAATTTGTTTCCTGCAATAGCTATTGAGTAATCACATCAATTGGATCTATCTCCAGATATAACACTCTAGAGGCTGATTTTATACAAATTTCTAATAATTTTTCGAAAATCGAATTTTCCGAGATTTCCCACGGGAAACTTGAACTGAATTTTTTTCCTGCAATAGCTATAAAGTAATCACATCAATTGGATCTATCTCCAACCATAACACTTTAAATGCTGATTTTATACAAATTTTCTAATAATTTTTGAAAAATCGAATTTTCCGTGATTTCCCACGAAAAAATTGAACTGAATTTTTTTCCTGCGATAGCTATTGACAAGTCACATCAATCTAATCCATCTCCAGACATAACACTCTAGAGGCTGATTTTATTCATCCATTTCTTATTTTCGGCTGGAAACTTTTTTGAATTTTCCGAGATTTCCCACGGGAATCTTGTACTGATTTTTTTTCTGCGATAGCTATTGATAAATCACATCAATGCAATTCATCTCCAGACATAACACTCTAAAGGCTGATTTTATACAAATTTTCTAATAATTTTTGGAAAATCGAATTTTCCGAGATTTCCCACGGGAAACTTGAACTGAATTTTTTTCCTGCAATAGCTATTGAGTAATCACATCAATTGAATCTATCTCCAGACATAACACTCTAGAGGCTGATTTTATACAAATTTTCAAATAATTTTTGAAAAATCGAATTTTCCGAGATTTCCCACAGGAAACTTGAACTGAATTTTTTTCCTGCGATAGCTATTGATAATTCTCATCAATCCAATCCATCTGCATACATAACACTCTAGAGGTTGATTTTATTCATCCATTCCTTACTTTCGGCTGGAAACTTTTTTGAATTTTCCGAGATTTCCCACGGGAAACTTGTACTGATTTTTTTTCCTGCGACAGCTATTGATAAATCATATCAATGCAATTCATCTCCAGACATAACACTTTAAGGGCTGATTTTATACATATTTTCTAATAATTTTTGGAAAATCGAATTTTCCGAGATTTCCCACGGGAAACTTGAACAGAATTTATTAATTCGACAGCTATTGACAAATCACATAAAAACGATTCAGCTTTAGATATATACTCTAGAGGCTGATTTCATTCCAATTTTGTATATTCTTCTGATTTTCCGATATTTTCTATGAAGCAAAGTTTTACACGTAAATTTATTTACAAAAATTTATATTTATAGATTTCTATGTATCCTATTTATTTTCGGCTAATAACTACCAAATTTTATTTTCGGCTTGAATGTTATATCATAATCTGCATTATCGACTTTTAATTTTCGGCTGGGATTAGGCAATCTGCATTACCATTTTTTTTTTTACTTTCGTCTGGACTAACACAATCTGCATTATCGACTTTTCACTTTCGGCTGACAACTTTCGGCTAACTTTAACAGTATCATTTAGTGGATAAAAAAAATTCAATAATTGAGCAGATCTGAACAGACTAATTTACACGCACCAGACCTGGTCCTTACACTATGTAAGGATGTTACTGATGATGATCTCATGATGTATATCAAAAACCAATTTGAAGTTTACAAATCCGTGTTATATTGGATTCGACGTAATGATGATCGCGATTATGTATCATTTAAAATCGGTATTCCTGTAAGCATATTTGACCAAATGCTGGACACATCGGCGTGGCCTCCTGGAGTTTTGATTAAAGAATATTTAAATTCACATCGGAAATTAATAAATAATATTTTTTTAGTCCCATGCTCATCTCTAATGGAGTGATGAGTTTGGAAGTTGAATTCTTTAGCACAACATTTTCTAAATTTTTATCGTCGCTTGTTTTCCTATGTACGTGTTATGTGAGACTTCGTTTCATTCAGGAGTTTTAAGTTCCGCAATTTTTACGGATAATTATGTAACACACAGATTTGACCGATCAACTCTAACTAGTGCTAAATCTTGTGGTTGTGGTGTGCTGGTCGCTGTGCCCGAATTAAAACATTGAATTTCTTGCGTTGAGGTTGTCATGGATTGTTAAATCATTTTATATTTATATGTGGCATACTTTCCACCTCATAGTGCTAACGAGATTTATAATTTACACTGTGATAACATTCACCCTGTTGCGGATTGTAATATGAATGACATATAGTTTGTGTTTTAGGAGTTTTCAATACTCCTAGCATAATAAGGCGCACCGATGATGATAATCCGGCTCACGTCTTCCCGACCAATATTTTTAATGGTGATGAATACATTTTTATTGACTCTATATCATCGCTAAATTTTCATCAAATTTGTAAAGTCACTAATTTAAATGGCCTGGTTCTTACGTGTGGACAAGGCTATTGCATGTCTCAACGATAACACAGCTGTAGAGGAGCTGTATATACAACTAGAGCTACTCGAGAAAGGTTATATACAGTTCAAAGAGTATGACGAGGACATCATTGCCATCGATGACACGTTGTCCGAGATTGACGCAATCGAACAACGGTACACCAAAGCAAAAGCAGCATTGCGAAAAGCAATTCACGGCCGCAATCCAATGATTACTGCAGTTCAAACGCAGCTAGACCACACTATGCGAGCTTTCACGACGCAGCAAAAAGAAATGCTTGACACAATGCGAGACCAGAGCTTCTCCCTAATCCCAAAGAACGATATTAAATTGCCAAGGATCCAAATCCCGTTTTTTACTGGGAAATATAACGAATTCCCATCGTTCAAAAATCTGTTTTCGTCATCCGTGCACAACAATGCAACACTTACGAACGTCCACAAATTCCAATATTTGAAGGGACTGCTACGTGATGATGCGGCGAACTTACTCCGTCATATACCAGTCACCGAGGCTATAGCCAGTAAATTACTTAGAGGCATGGGAGAAACTCTGCACGCGATATGACAACCAAGGTCTAGTGATTACATCGTTAATAAAGCAGTTCACGAGCCAATCACCAGTGACCACAGATTGTGCTATATCGCTTCGTAGAATATGCGACACGTCTGATGAGATCATCAGAGGGTTGAAGGCGTTGGGAGAACGAGCAGAGAAAAGAGACCCGTGGCTCATCTACATTATTCTGCACAAGCTGGATGAAGTAACACGACGACAATGGGCTATTAAAAGCATCGACACGGAATATCCAACATTTAAGGCGTTTCTATCGTTCATTGTTAAGAGATGTGCTGCTTTAGAGGTGTGTGAGCCTGTCCAACAAAAACGAATCCCATCGAAGGCATTGGCAAGAACTTACCACGCACAAGCGACGGATGCACCTTCACCAACCAACGGTGCTACACAACCATGCATCAACTGCGAAGACATTCATAAACTCCACGAATGCGCTCAATACAACAAGCTCAGTTTAGAACAAAAACGGGAATTTGTGGCTCGCGCTCGAATTTGCTTCAACTGCCTTTTTAAAGGCCATATATCTAGCAACTGTCCGTCGAGAAGGCGATGTTTTATATGTCACAGAAAGCATCACACTTCTCTCCATCCACCACAAGAACCCAACGTGAACTTAACCCTAGAGAAAAATGAGTCCACAGAATCGAAAAGCCAAATTGAAGTTGAAACGTTAGCCCCAACAACGCATACGGCGGTGATTGCAAAATACTCATTGTTGCCGACGGCCTTGGTAAATGTTAAAGACGCATTTGGAAATAATCATTGCTGCAGGGTATTGCTAGACTCTGGATCGGGTGCTTCCCTAATCACGCAATCCTGCATCAATAAATTGCAACTAGCTCGCCACAACTGCCGGATTCCAATCACTGGCATAGCTTCGAATGCAACAACGAAGGGTCGGACAGCGCTTACCGTCACATCGCGAGTAGACGCTGATTTCGTTATAGAGGTACATGTATTCATTTTGGACAAGTTAACATCAAAGTTGCCGCGATTGAATACTGAAGTCCTTAATAACTGGAAGGAATTAAAATCACTACAAATCGCCGACCCTCTTAATCAGCTGTGTCGCGATATCGATATCATTCTGGGGGCAAATCACTTCTTTAAAATTCTACGACAAGGGCAAATCACAGGATCCAACGGCCTCATCGCGCAAAATTCAGCATTAGGATGGATTATTTCAGGAGGTGAGACGAAAGGCAACCAGCGCGTGGCATTGCAACTTGAATTCAACATCGATAAAACGCTACGCAAGTTTTGGGAGCTAGAAGAACTGCCAGCCAAAGCAATATTAACTCCTGAGCAAAAATACTGTGAGGAATTGTTTATAACTACTCACACCAGGGATGCTTCGGGTTGGTTTGTTGTAAGACTCCCCTTTGCAAAAGATGAGAAACGACTAGGAAGCTCGCTTCAACAGGCCACCTCGCGATTCAAATCCATTGAATCAAAGCTTCAACGTCAGGCAGATCTACGAATCGCATACAAATTATTCATGGACGAATACCAGACGCTCAATCATATGTCGGAATTCCAGCCTGAAAACCTCGATTTCATCGCTGAGCACTGCTACTTGCCACACCATCCAGTCATCAGGCCAGACAGTACAACCACAAAGGTGCGTGTGGTTTTCGATGGTTCAGCAGCTACATCCTCTTCGATCTCGCTAAATTCCAAACTTTTAGTAGGTCCAACGGTGCAACCTGAATTAATTAACATTCTGCTGCGATTTCGCTTACACCCAATAGCATTGACGGCAGACGTCGAACGCATGTATCGCCAGATTCGAGTCGACCCACGCGATTGTGATTACCAACGGATTGTGTGGCGTGATAGCCCTACTACACAATTGAGACATTTCCGTCTGCTAACCGTCACGTATGGCACATCAGCTGCCCCTTTCTTAGCAACACGAGCTCTCCAACAGTTGGGATTTGAATCAAAAACCGAATATCCTCAGGCATCTAATGCGATACTACATGATTTTTACGTGGATGACCTTCTGAGTGGAGGAGTCGACGTGCCATCAACACTAGTATTAGCCAACAACATAATACACATTCTTAGCACTGCGGGCTTTCCATTACATAAATTTGCCTCCAACTCTCAAGAGTTGGTCTCGTCGTTAGCCAAAACTCACCAAGGTACGAGGGCATCAGTAGTAAGTCTGGATGGACCAAGCGAACATAAAATCTTGGGCCTACACTGGGATACAAAAGCGGACACATTTACGTTCCAAATAAATTGGTTATCAGAATCAACCACTCACACAAAACGAAGCCTGCTATCTGAAGCATCCCGTCTATACGATCCTTTAGGTTGGCTTAGCCCAGCAATCATTCCGGTAAAATCGTTATTCCAACAATTGTGGCTGTTGCACCTTGGATGGGATGATCCACTCCCACGTTCAACAATACATGCCTGGTCAAGCATCCGAAACGACTTCAAGCAGTTGGAAACCATTATCATTCCTCGTTTAATACATATCACGGCAACTTCGAGTGAACTTCATGGCTTCGCTGATGCAAGCTCTACTGCCTATGCCGCTGTACTGTACTGCAGAATAGTAGATGAATGTGGGAATGTACACATCCGCCTCATTGCCGCAAAAACAAGAGTGGCACCGATCAAGGCGATTTCCATTCCTCGACTGGAGCTATGCGGTGCCTTGCTACTAGCTACATTAATTAAAACCGTCATCGAGTCCATGAAACTGCAATCTGTTCCGGTATACTCGTGGACAGATTCAGAGATTGTTTTGCATTGGCTGTCCCAACACCCATCCAGATGGAAGGTTTATATTTCAAACAGAACCACACAAATAATGGAACGGATGCCAACAACAAAATGGAATCATGTAGCATCCTCAGATAATCCAGCTGATGTTGCTTCTCGTGGGTGTTCTTCAAGTGATCTAGTGACCCACTCACTCTGGTGGAATGGGCCTTACTGGCTCAAAAAACCTAATAACACATGGCCGCAGAGAGTTTCTCACGATGCAACTATCCCGGACAAAAACGTTCTACAAGAACGCACCGCTCTCATTCACAAAATTACCATTGACACAGATCTATTATCAACGATGGCGAGCCGAACTTCATCATACACCAAGCTGATCAGGATTCTAGTGTATATTGGACGATTCATTACGTTTTGTCAGCCCCAACGTTCAAAAACCTCAACCACCGCAGTTCAACGAGGTGTAATCAAAGCTGTGGAATATAAATGGGCAGAGAAGCAACTATGCAAAATTGTGCAGCAACATCATCTCGCAGAGGAGATCCAACTCCTCAGATCAAACCATCCAATTACAAAAGGGCCTCTATCGTCACTATCGCCTTATTTAGATGATAATGGCCTGCTACGCGTTGGAGGACGTTTAAAAAATGCAGATTGTTCATATGATCAGAAACACCCGATCATTCTCCCTAACCATCATGTTCTAAGTAGAATAATATTATCCTATCTACACCTGACATACCTCCATCCTGGTCCATCATTACTTTCCCATCTGTCTCGACAATCATTCTGGATTGTTACTGTACGAAAATTAGCACGGAAGGTCACTAACGATTGTATTATTTGCCGGAGGCTTAATTGTCATCCTACCAACCAGATCATGGGGAACTTACCAGTCGAGAGAGTAACTCCAACAAAACCATTCACGTACACTGGAGTTGACATGGCCGGACCAATAGAAATTGCTACAAAATCTGGCAGAGGAGCAAAATTCATTAAAGCGTATATCGTTGTATTTGTTTGCATGTCGATCAAGGCAGTCCATCTAGAGTTGGCCGGAAATTTGACAACTGATGCCTTTTTAGCCGCACTCAAGCGATTCGTCAGCAGGAGGGGACTGCCCACTGTCATATCCTGCGACAATGGCAGCAATTTTATAGGCGCGAAGCGAAGACTCAGTGAAATACAGCAACAACTGTATGCAAGCACTGCAGATGCGGCAGTGCTTAAATTCACCACAAAACGGGGAATTGAGTGGAAGTTCAATCCTCCAGCGTCTCCCTACTTTGGTGGTCTATGGGAGGCCGCAGTTCGTTCAGTTAAACATCACCTTACACGGGTGAATCGACAATCCAAACTAACATTCGAAGAATTCACGACATTGCTGTGTCAGATCGAGGCGATTCTAAATTCTAGGCCTCTCACCCCGGTAACTGAAGATTGCGACAACGTTTTTGCAATTACGCCAGCTCACTTTTTGACTACCGCTCCACTCTTATCAGTTCCTGAGATTGACAACACGGAAATTTCTGACTACCGTTTAACAAGATGGGGAGAACTCCAGAAACGAGTGCAAATATTCTGGAAACGATACACGCTGGAATATCTTAATAATTTACAGCAGCGGAACAAGTGGAAAAAAGAGCACGATAACCTACAAACTGGCGATATTGTTTTAGTTAAAGACACAAATCTACCACCTCTGTCATGGCCACTTGCTCGAATCATTAAAGTGTACACCGGAGACGACGGGATAGTACGAGTAGTAAAAATTAAAACAGCAACATCAACCATGGACCGACCTGTAGTTAAACTAATTAAATTCATCGAAGTTAAGGAAAAAATTCCTTAACGGGGGCCGGAATGTTACCGCCACTCACACTGGTAACAACTGGAAGCCGCAACATTCCAACACACCTGAAAAACAATAACTATAAGTTATGTATGAAACTAAAAACTAAATTTAATGTACTTATCTTGTAAGTCAAACATAAACAAAAACAATCCATCGACTACAGTACTCACAACTTAATTAAACGTCTAATATTATCGGTATCACAGTGCACCACGGTTGTATATTGTCGGTATTACAGTGCACTACGTTAGTATTGTATAAAATAGTATTGCCCGATGACTGTTAGCTCATCTACTTAATAATTTTTCCGCTAGTCTTTTGTAATGATTAAATTAAATTCCCCCTCCTTTTTCTTTCACTTCTTTTTTGTGTATACAACCAGTCACATCTATCTCATCGAAACACAATAAATTATTATACAATTATATACTATAACGAAATATAAATTCAAAAAAAAAAACACAAATTATATTAAAGTTTTATTTACAACTTTAACAAGCGTTGTTGATGCTTTAGTGGATGAATTTTATTATGTTATATAGTATTTAAGGCTTTTGATAAATATGTGCCTAAAAGTTATAATCGAAAGAATAACCATCCACCGTGGTTTAATAATAACTTGATTAATTTAATAAATAGGAAGATAAAGCTCACAAGCTTGCTAAGTTAAATGGTAATAATATACTTTATATTAATTCATTCCGGCAGCTACGTCGAGATTTCGATAATCAGAATCGGCTCGCTTCTATATCTGAAATCTTGAAGATAATTTGACGGTCGATCCTAAATTGTTTTGGATATTCGTTGATGTTTAACGGAAATGTTCCGCCTAACCTCAGACGATGTCTCTGAATAATGCTACTGCTAACAATCTAAACGATATATGTGAACTATTTGCCGATTTTTGTTCCAAGCTGTCTAAAGAAACACCATGATGATGAGATTAGTACCCCCTTTACATCTCACTCAGGACAGTATCATCATAATCTAATAGGATGGCCATTTATTTCTGTGACTGATATAATCAGGTTGAACTTGATATTATACCCACAAGTATTCTTAAAGATCTCAGTAAGTCATTATCATTGTCTTTATCTTTGGTTTTCAATGCTTCTCTGAAGAATGGCGTTTTTCCTGCGAGATGGAAGAAGTCAATCATTATCCTAATATTCAAACATGGTAAACGTTATGACATCAAAAATTATCGAGGAATATCCATACTATCATCCATACCTAAGTTATTTGAACTGATTATAACTAATTATCTGTATTTTAATGTCAAATCTTCGTTAGCAATTCAACAACTTGGGATCATCCGACAACGTTCTACCACTACAAATCTGTTAAGCTTGACATCAAAAGGATTTGAAGCGTTTGAGTCTAGAAGTCAGCTAGGTCTCATTTTTACTGATTTTTCGAAGGCATTTGATACACCGCAGTTTGGCATTCTTCCTGGAAAATTAGACAGATTTCGAATATGTAAATTATTTTTGGATTGTATTGGCTCGTACCTGCGTGAAAGGAAGTGGCTAGAATAAATGATATTACATCTATAACCATTGAGGTTCATCCTGGCGTTCCTCAGGGTTCTCACTTTGGACCTGTGCTGTTTAACATATTCATCGATGAAATTACATCTTTGTTCGAATATTATGGCTGTAAACTTTTATGCGGATTACCTGATATCAAAAATCGTAACTACTTCGCAACAATGTATGGACCATTACGAATAAATTATACTTAAACCTAGAAAAATGTAAGGTTATGAGTTTCTTCAGGAGAGGAAAGATGATTACTCATCCTAGTCACATCAGTTGAATTCCTGGGATCATATTAACTTAATTGTAGCTAAGTCTAATAGTTTGCTGAGAGAACTGAAAGAGTTTATACTGTTTTCTTGTACGGTCTAAACTAAAGTATGTATCGATTATTTCGGATCCGATATATAAGATGAATATCGATCGAATTGAACGAGTACAAAAACAATTAATTGTATGCTTGCCGCACAAAATGAAGTGGCCGTTTGATCCTAAACTTTCAATGTGGCAGAATAATAAGAATTTATCACCTTAAGCAGAGCGCTGTAAATTTGCGGCTTCTATGTTCATCGCTGATATTTTAAATGGTACAGTTGATTTCACTGAAGTTCTTGCCAATTTTGATATTCATGTGCCCTGTAAACTAGTTCAGGTCAAACATTTTATTTATTTACCGGACTTTTAAGTCCAATTACGCGTATAATGCCCCTATTCCAGCTATGTGTCGGTAATTTAATTCTAATTTTAATGAGTTCGATTTCAACCTATCCAAATGTTTATTTAAAAAGCAAATTAAATGTAAATTGTAGTTATTTGATGTCCATTTTATTGTCGAAAAAGGATTTTTCCTGCTGTTATAAATAAATAAATAAATATAACTCCACTAATCATATCAAAATGATTTGCATGTTGGGATTGGCGCTACATTTATTTGAGTTAGTTGGAACTGCAAAGTAACTAGAGTTAGAATTACAAACAGCAATGCCAAATCGAATGACATACCGATGGTTTCCGGAAAAGAAACATCCCGGTCATCCCAGGGCCAAATTCAATCCAGTTAGTATTAACTAACTTAAATAATTAAAGCGCGAATCTCAAAATGCAAATCATTTTGACATGATTAACAGAGTTACATAATGCAATACCAAATCGAATGGCATACCGATAGTTTCCGGAAACATAACATCGCGGTCAGCCCTAGGCCAAATCGATTCCATTTGTGAGAAATGTTGGTACTATGCTATTTTAAATAATTATAGCAAATATTTCAACGTGCTAATCATCTTTATATGATTTCTGGAGTTAGATAATGCAATCCCAAATCGAATGGTATACCGATGGCTTACGGAAAAGAACATTCCGGTCAAATCCTGGTATTATTCTAACCTTAAGGCCCTTTTCTTTAAAATTAAGTATTTTCTTCTATAAATTCCCGTATAATATAGTATACTGTAATAAAATATGTTATAAAATAAAATGAAAATTTTTTTCTGAGCTAGAGTAAATTATATCATATGAAATAATGTTGAGCTGGGATGCAGAATCTTTTTTTCGTTAATTCAATGCTTTGTTATAATTTCCAAAAAAAATGCTTAAATATGAAATTTCAATTCGATTGGATAAACCATCTGGGATGTAGAGAGGATACAAACAGACCGGCAGGCCGATAGCCCCGGTAGAAAGACACTACTTCGAAACCCAATTTTTCGGACTCAGGGGACCTCAAAACATATATTTCCTTGATTTCTATTCTTTATTTTATTAATGTAAAGGAAAGTAAAAATAATGGTAGATCAACCTACTTTTCAAAAAAGGTGAACATGGGAGACATTTTAAAAATAATATTTCGGCAACCATTTTGAAAAGAAGGAATTGAAAGATGCTACCATTTTTATAATTATTTCATCCCATATAGCAATAGATACTAATCCAGAGGCATGCAAATTTTAAATATTTGACACTCTGAATTGAATATCGTGATTGTTCAACTGATTAAAGGTTGCTTGGTTTTTTTTAAGATTCTTTATTAAAATTTCTAAATTCTTAATGTCGAATATCATGGATGATGATGGGCAAATTTAGCCGGTTAAATTTCCGTGTTAGATTGTAAGTTGGTAGGAATGCCTTATTCTGATAAGTAGTGAACGTTGTTTGATTATATAAAGTGATTAAATCTCCCTTGAGTTTGCAATGCACAGGTAGTTGAAGTATCGGACATCCTGATATTGTGATTGAGGTGATGATGCTATTGCATGTGCTGTCGAAAATGTTGTCTCTATTTGCTACAAATATCCAGCTGCTCAACGTATGAAGTTGTAACCAGACCATACTTGGTGGTATTGAAGTGAATCCTATTTCGCAGCGACCGCTCTTAGAATTATCATTTTGTAACGGTTTATTTAGCTCAAACATGGAGTGAACGCTTTAAATAATTTGACATGTTTGGAAGTCAAATTCTGTTGCGAAATAATATGCCTGCCGTTGTAATGATGCTAGAATTTAATTTGCAGAAGGTTTGTTGTAGATATATTGTTCATTATGAAACCGGATTTTTTTAGTAAAAAGTACACGTTCATCGAATGATAATGGTTAAGAGTATTTTATTCAAAGTATTGCCAATTATTAGTTATACATTTTCCCATCTATCTGGCAATGCATGGATGCCACGGCAAAAACACGTTCTTCTTTTGAGGCAAACCAGTTCGTAGGAAGTGAAATGCTCCTCAGCAAGCTCATGCCCTATCGATGCAAATAAGTGATAATCGGATGGGGCCAAGTCTGGAGAGTAAGCCGCATTAGAAAGTATTTTCCAATTAACTGCTTCAACCGTTTTCTTGACCGGTTTTGCTTTGTGTGATGGTGCATTATCATGACGCAAAATCACTTTGTATTGCCTTTTATCATATTGAGTTTTTCAAGCAAAGCTCGATTCAAATTGATTATTTCCGGCTGGTAGTGTTTAGTATTTATATTGTCACCAGGTTTTTTTTAGCAGCTCAAAATAAATCACACTCTTCTGATCCCACCAAATACAAAGCATTGTCTTCCGTCCGAAGCGATTTCGCCTTGCAGTCGATGTCGACTGTTGTCCTGGATCAACGCAACCAACATTTCGCAAGTGGTTTCTCGATTTTCTTGTTGTATTTAATTCAGTTTATGCGAAACTCATTTTCCCAGCTTTTGCATCTTTCTCATGGCTTTTAAACATATGGAGACGCCTTTTCGTAACACATTCAATTGATCCGTGACTTGTGTTTGAGCTTGAGCTTCATCCTCATCCAACAACTGTCTTCAAAATTTTTTGGTGGTCTGCAACGTTCTTCGTTTCTAACGCCAAAATCGCCACTTTTGAATTTATTAAACCACTCATAGCATTGTAATTTACCAAGAGTATGCTCACCGTAAGCTTCGACAAGCATTCGATGTGATTCGGCAGCAGTTTTCTTCAAACAAGAAAGGTACAAATCTCGACATTTTTAGCGTTATTGTATGAAACTTGTATTGTTATGAATTGGATGCTGCTAACAGATGTCAAAAGAAGACAATGGCGCCGATGATGCGGTTTGTCGAAAGGTATATTGACAGGTGGCGCCATTTATTGGTAAATTCCGGTTTTATATATACACATCTGGTATTTATCGGCGGCTCTTTGATTGAGTATTCCAAACAGCTCGTTTGCGATATTTCCAATATTATTGAATGGATGCCTCTTTTGTCTCATCGTTATTTTGCTGGTGGTCAATATTTGATTCCTATCTTCTATTTCACTTATGGCTTACTTGGTTGGATATTATGAAACAGACCGTTGTTTTTCAGGAACGTCGAGTTTTGTTTACACTTAACTTGGGGAAGGCCCTAAAATTTATCGATGAGTGCAGTACGATAATCAGCCAAATATTGCCGGATTGACCACCATTGTGACTTAGGCGCTGTAATTGACCGAGCAATAGCTATAAAAACCAACGAATAGCCGATTGAGATGTCAATTCTATGTAAACTCTAAGTCGAGTCTGAGTTAATCCTGAAGTATAAATTGCGATAGCCATCTTTAATAGTCAATTCTTGATCAGTCAATAATTAAGTATAACTTATGTCATTCGATTATTAAGTGGATAAGATAACAAGAGTTCGAGTCATTATTTTTGCCTAAAAATTAATTGTATTTAAAAAAAAACCAACTCTTAAATCAAAATTGTAAATTAAATATGAATAAAGTAAAAATGTATATTGTCATAGAAAATGGCATCTAACTAATTCCACCAGTAATACACAACATCATAATACATGATTAGATTCCATTTGTTTCTTAGTATATTGGCCCTTCCCGTTTCGTCAAAAAAGATCCCTGGTTGTAACTGAAAATGAGTGACGTTAATCGCTGCAGTTATGCTGAGGGAAAGAAACAAATGATCAGTGAAGTAATTTTGGTCGTTTGATGTTGGTAAGATTTATTCAGCTTTTTGCGTAATTCTCCAACTTTCTGGGTTACAACTGGATTGACCGTTCCGCTTATCCAATTGCCAGTTGATATTTTTGCATTTCTGTATTCTGTTGGACTACTACTTTTAGAATTTTAACGTTTTCCTAAAATTATTCTTGGAGGTGTAATCGTGTTAAGATTAATTTATAATGTTGGGGATGGTTTTAATTTTATTATGGTTGGTCTAACAAATGTTGGTGTCCTTGTTTGTGTACTATTTGCTTCCATATGAATTGGTAAAGGAGATAATTTGAGTATTGGTCTCTTAAAGAGAGCTCCGCCCGGTCTTCGAATTGTGGCTACGCGTGGTAATCGTTCATCTTGAATTAGTACTACCTGGCTTTGTTGTAGGTTTCTTTGTGTATCTTTCCATTTTTCTCGTTATAGTAGTGTAGTAGATCAATTTTTCTACTAATTTCCATGTTGTTAGACTGTATAACATGGTAGACCACATTTTCTGTTTCCTTGGGTTGCTGCTGATGAGCAATTACAGTATCTCCTACCAAAAAACAACCTGGTGTTAATACTGCTAAATCTGTTGGATCATTTGTGATTGGGCTTAACGGCCGGGAATTTAGACATGCTTTGATTTGTACAACGACAGTTGATAATTCTTCAAATATATGAGTTCCTCCAACTATCTTTTTTAACTGATTTTTTGCCGGTTTGAAAGTTGGCTGCTGCTGGTGGGCATATGTGAACGTTATTGTTTTCAGTATCTAGTTAATTGAGGAAAACTTTTGCAGGAGATGTTGAATGACGGGTGAGTCACAATTAATGGTTAATGTTTTAATTGAATGCTATTTTCATCGATATAGTTACATAATAAACTACGGCAGCATAAGCTTTCTCTGAAGCATCACAAAATCCATGAATTCGTGAACCCCCGCCTATTTTTAGAATGTCTTCTAAACTATCACCGCCTTAATGAGGTCGTCAGCATAAAAATCTTCGGCTAATAATTGTATTAAGGTTCTTATGGCTAGGTATGGCACCGAAGCCATGCCAAATGTCACTGTTGTTAGTTAATGTTCGTTGATTGGCTCTGTTTTTGAATCAAGCCATAGGATTTTTTTGGTAATATTGATCTTCATCATGTATTTTAATTTGCCGGTATATTTGTTCAATGTCGGCTGTCATTACATAGTTATAGCTCCTAAATCGCATTAGAATTGACATTAGATGATCTTGAAAAGTAGGACCCATGAGTTGATTGTATTTAAGATTTATTCCATTTGATGTTTTGGCGGACGCGTCGAACACAATTCTTAGTTTTGTTGTTACACTTTCTTCCTTGATAACTGCATGGTGAGGGATGTAGTAGTCTTGTAGGCAAATTTCCATTGGTTTTATGTCGTATTGCTGTTTTATGTTATTATAGTGGTTTTCTAAGAAATATTTTTTATATGTTCATTCGACGCAAATTCTTTCATGAAGTTCCATGATTTGCATCATCATCCTGTCTATATTTCTTTCATTTTAAGTTTAAAGCTGCTCTTGATCTGTTAATGACCATAATTTCTTCAGCTGATCGTATCTTTTGATATATGCCCTATATTTGGATATTCTGTTATTTAAGTACTTGTTGATAGTTGCTCGTTGATGAGGATGTGGAAGGGCTGATGTTGATTTTCTCAGTCCTTGTAATATTAATGTTTGGAATGGGTATATGTAATTTTCCTTGGAGTGTTGGTGCTGTTGGTACATTAGTTATATGATTTTGAATATCCTACATGACTAACCGTGTAAAGATTCGATTTCTGGAGAGTAGAATAGTTCCCATACAGACCTTGTAATTCAATAATTGTTGAATGAAGATATTTGATTGTTTTGCGATCCATTCCCACTTTCTTGTAGTTGGTGAAGAGGCGTAATATTTTCTCAGCTACATTCTGTTGTTCATGCAACAGATTATCCATTATATTCATCAATGAATTTACCCGGCTTGATAAATTATATTTTGCTAGTCGCCGACTGTTGCTTGGCTCGAAGGACCAATATTTCTTTAGGGAATAGTGCGCTTACCACGAGTGGGGGCTTCACCCAAACCACCATGTAAAAGTGCTTAAAATGATATTACAGCTTACATACATCGTTACATTTTATGCTTATTTACTATAATAAAAGTATAAGGTTTGGCAGTAAACTGATCAACACTGTAAATAGGATTGAATTTATTTTTAAAAATTACAACCAAAATGCAGTACATAACACTAATTAAAATATGTAAGTATGTGTGTTGAAAAGTACATTTAATTAATGTTACAATGTGCAGTGGCTCAATACATTACATTCCTCCACCTGCGGATGGAACATTATCAGATGATTGAATTCGAACTCTTTCAGATCGACGGATGTCATCAGGGTTGATTGGAGCTCTGGCCGATTTTGGTTTTCGGCCTTTTGATACAAGAGATTTTGATTGCTCCGTATGTTGCACTTCGGTTGAATCAGCTGTATTATTTGTTGATGTTAATGATGGTGTCACATCACTCGACGTTGATGTTATATTTGAATGTGAATTAATAATATCGGGGGTATTGTAACGTAATCGCAGCTGATCGATGCGACGGCGAATGATGTTGCCATTTCCGGTTTCAACATGGTATGAGACTGGTCCAGTTGTCTTTGTGACAGTTGCCGGAATACATCTCCTGCAGCGTAGTTTCGGGCCAAGACTTCAAATTCAGGGGACAGTGATCTAGTGTTTCTCGTATCGTTGGTTCTTGGTAACCGATCGAAATAAGTTCCGATTCGACGGTTGAAGAGAAGCTCAGCCGGATTTTTCCACGTGCTAGTGGATGGCGTTGCATGATGGTGATGCAAGAATATTGCCAAACGATGACGAATGTCCCCGGTCGCTTCTTTTTTCAAGTAGTCCATGGTTGAGCGTATCATTCATTCTGCATGTCCATTTGACGAGGAGTAGAAAGAAGCGACAAACGTATGTTGAATGCCATTTCCCTTGCAGAATTTTTCGAAGACGGTTGATGTAAAGGCGGTCCTATTATCGCTTACGATTACTTCTGGAATACCATGCGTTGCAAAGATGGCACGGAGCGATTGAATAGCACACGCTGGTGACGTAGACGATACAAGTTGCACTTCTAGCCATTTGGAGTAAGAGTCTACGTGGACCCTTGACCATGTCCTTTTCCCTTCCTCCCAAAAGTGTATAGGCGCTTGGCAGTTCTCGGGCTGAGATTCTTGACATGGCGTACAAGAGCGGACGACTTTTTCGATGTCGTTGTTGATGTTCACGTTAAGGGAAACGCTCCATCGCATTATTCTCGGGGACAAAATATGCGGTGTCGGTTTGTTAGGGTTGAACAAACCTAAGAGCGATTTGTGGTCGGTCACGATCGTAAATTCACGATCATAGAAGAAGTTATAGAACTTCTTGATGCCGGCGATAATTGGCAGAGCCTCTTTATCAATCTGAGCATACCGACGTTCAGTGGCAGTTGGCGTCCTAGAAAAAAACGAAATCGGACGTTCATTATAACACATCTTGTGTGAAATGACCACACCGATGCCATATGGAGAGGCATCACAGACCAACAGTAATGGTAGCTTCTCATTGTAGGGCATGAGAACATTGTCGGTCGATAGCGCAGACTTCCGCTCGTCGAAACTCCTCTGGTGGGCAGTGGACCAAGACCATTTGGTGTTGCCGTGCAGAAGTTGATGCAGCGATAGTAGCTTTCCCTTTAACGAATCTGTGGTAAAAATTGAACAGCCGAAGAATAGCCTGGAGTTGGGATTTATCCTTCGGTGGCTGTGAATTTCGGATGGCTTATCGTTCCGAAGACAAATCCCCGTTTCATCAAGTCGTTGAAAAATCTGCGATGACAATAACATCGTCAGATTATGGAATGACTCCTGAAATTACACGAAATAAATTTTCAATAAAATTTTGAAAAATACCTGGTGCCTTGGAGATTCCGAACTGAAGACGTTTCACTTTAAAAGCCCATAGAGTTGCTGGTAAGCTTCCGTCAAATCCAGGTTGGAAAATATCGACCATCTTGGCATCGTAGACAACAAATGGGTAGCTGATGGAATTGGAAAGGTGTACGGCGAAAGTGCTTTATTTACGGTAGATTTATAATCTCCGCAAATCCGTACTGTTCCATCAGATTAGATTACAGGAACGATAGGTGCCGCCCACTCAGTGTACTCCACTGACTCCAAAATTCCCTGGTTTAACATCTTCTGCAGCTCCTCTTCTATTGGTTTACGAAGAACGAGAGGGATCCAATTTTAATGAAACCGGTGGACCACGAAATTCTCCTAACTCAGCTGAGAATAGGTGTTGGTATTTCTCCAATATGTTCGAAAATTTCGTTGGTCGAATTAAATGCACTCCATGGATGGAGATTCCCAATGGTCCAAACCAATCAAGACCCAAGATATTGGTTTTGTTTCCCGTAGTGACAAACAATGGCATATTGTTAATGAATCGGCCATTGTATTCGACGTCGACCTCAGTGCGACCGAGAATTTGGATTGGATTTGAAATAATGGTATATCAAGAGCCCGAGTCGACTTCGAAATGGCAAGGCACCTTATTGATAACGACTGTTGTGTCCGTTTTCACTTCGCTGGACAAGGATACCTGCTTGACAGAGTTTGTACTTCGTATGTAATATCTTTTCTTAGATGATTCTCTTTGCAGGTTTCGCATTGAACTGATGCACGCGGATGACGGTGTTGTTCGCGGCTGACCTTTGTGGGCTGGACACGATTGGAGTTGGATGGTTGGTGTGAGTGCTGAACAATCTTTACTTGACCGAACTGTTGATGGGCGTCGGTAATCGCTTTGGGATCCTGAATGGCAGCCTCGGCGGCAACGGCATTATCACAAACTTTCTCTAAGGACAAAGTCTTTTCAGCTAAAAATTGTTGTTGCAAGTCTGAATTTGTAGAAAGCGCACACTATTCGATCACGGAGCATACGTACAAGGCTTTCGGTTGGAAAATTGCATTCCTTGGCTAATCGTCGGAGCTCGGCGATATAATTTACGACCTCCTCCTCAGGTATTTGCTCTCGTTTAAAGAATTTAAACGAGGCCGCGATTTCCGATGGTGTAGAACAAAAATGGTCCGTGAGACGTTTAATAATGTCTTTATACACCATTCCACTAACCTTTTGGGGAGCTATGAAGGATTCCAAAAGCTCAAATGTATTTCCTCCACTTAGCATCAGGAAAATCGCTCGCTTTTTTGTAGCGTTCACAATCTCATTCGCCTCGAAAAATAGTTCGAAACGTCGGCAATAACCTTGCCAGCTGGATCCTTACCGCACTTCAAATGGTTCCATCGTATACGTACAGTGGCTCAATACATTACAAAAAGTTTTTTTAATGTTTTCGGTTATATACTGCCCATCAATCTCTATATGTTTACTCAAGAACATGAAATATTCAATTAGTCTCTATGCTAGTTGAAGTGTTGGCCTACAATATATATAACAAAGCCAATTGGTCAGTTAACAGAATTAGACCAATAGCGCAAAATAATATGTCTCTGAGCAAAATAATGCATCTTGTTGACGGAGCACTCTTACTCCACTTATTTCACAATCCGGTCATCCCCATGTTTCACAGATTATTTGACCGCATCAAGCGAGCGAATTGGCGAAATAAAATGATCAAAGAGGTCTGTCGGATCTAAGAAAACTAACTAATTTGCATATTTTCAATAATGTGATAATTATGGTTGAAAATAGTCCATCGCATGTTAATTATTTAATTAAGACTTAATAGAAAGGATTTAAAAATAAATATTAAATTACTCATTTAAATTTTAATCTACTTGTCGTTAAACATCCTAATTGGAAGATCTTCGTGCCAAGATAATCGTTTACTATATTTTAACTATTAACTGTTTCGATTATTGTATGATTACAAAAAAAAAGTTCATTAAAATGATAACCTCAAAACCAACTAGCACAAAACAGAAATGTAATTAAAAGTTAATTCTTATGTTTACCGTTTAATCTTCCGCTCAGAATTTTTTTTTTTTATACCTTCTCTTAGTTAATGTATGGCTTATACGTTTGTATATGTGTGTTTGTGTTATTACAAAACCCTTAAATTAAAATAATTACCATATTTAACCCTTTTAAAATGAATTTAAATAAAATAATTATTATTATTGGATAATAAAATTTATAACATCATCGTTTAGTGTGTCGTATACCTGGATATTATATATGTATGTATGTATGAATATGGAATATATGTAAAATATTCCAAAGGATTTAACTGAGGAAAAAAAAGGATGGTGACTCTGTGAAAACAAAAAAATGAATTAAATTAAAAAGTTCATAAAGTGTATTGAATTTTGTTTAATATAAATGAAAGAAATCGATCGGCGGCAACAAAACAATTTCCACCTACATCAAATCTTAAAGGACCCAGCAACCCTCATTCCATTTCTAATTTGAATACACACAGGTACACGAATAAACAAAAAATAATAAAACAAATTAGATTATTAAAAAAAAGCGACAGATTAATAATAAAATCCTTTGGGTACCTCAATCCGAATATACCTACAAAAAAATAAAATCGGTAAAAGCTTCATTATAAAAAATAAAATAAAAAGCTCATTTAATTTTTATTTGACCCAAAAAGTTAAATCGAAAAACATAAATTTGCTCACAAAAACACAAAATAAAAAATATTTTTGGTACAACACATATCACGGTACAAATATACGAACGCAATACACACACAATCATTGGATCAAACACAAAACACAACAAAAAAAAAAAATTAGTTTTTTATTTTATAATATTAAGAAATAAAAAGCTTTTTTTCTAATAATAATAACAAAATAACTACATACCGACAAACTAAATTCGAAAGATGAAAATATACAACAAAAAAATAAATAAAAGGAAAAAGTTTTTTAATTGTAAATATAAATTGAGCTTTTGTTTTTGTGCCTGGGCAATTTTGCTGTGGTCAGGTAGCTTTACCTCTTTATCATCTGAAAAATTGAAAAATCATAAATGTATTGAAATATAACGTTTGTGTATGTACGTAAATAAACTAAACAATTGCCTTTTTTTATAATAATTAATACCAACTATAATAATAAATACACAACAAATTGCTTTCGTATAGTAACTTTAGTAACATGAATCTTGAAGGTGAATAGATATTCTACGGTTTGGCTACAAAATGGCAGACGGAAAGTTAATCAAACTGAAGTATAGGATACTGAAGTCCGTATTATTGAAATGGGTGACGAAGAAAAGTTGGACACTACTTTAGAGGATAAATATTACAATATTTTTTGCAGGACTACACGCTGGATTTTCTTTTGTATTTTTTGAAAAGTGAAAAATCTTTCAATCTCAAATCACATACTAGCATATTACTTCAGTTTGGGCCGTGCTGAACATGGGTGTCGGGTGTCAGCTGTCCCACTGTAGATACACTTAAGTCCAACAATGTATGATATACTTCATTACTCTTAACTCTTAAGATGGATTACAAAGTAGCTATGACATATTAGAAACTGACTCAGAAATAAATGTAATGTTTCCTCTAGTCTTCGGATTCAGCAGATACTGTTAAAGTTAGCCGAAAGTTGCCAGTCAAAAGTGAAAACTCGATAATGCAGATTGCGTTAGCCCAATCGAAAGTAAAGAAATGGTAATGCAGATTGTACAGTCCCAACCGAAAGTATAAAAGTCGATAATGCATATTATGTTATTAACATTCCAGCAGAAAATATAAAATTTAGTAGTTATCAGCCGAAAGTAAATAGGATACATGGATTTAAAAAATTTCGTTAATAGTCTTACGTGGAAAACTTTGTTTAACCTAGTCGTGGAAAATATCGGAAAATCAGAAGAATCCACAAAATTGGAATAAAATCAGAATCTTGAGTGTATATCTGAAGTTGAATCGTGTTTATACGATTTGTCAATAGCCATCGAAGGAAAAGATTCTGTTTAAGTTTCCCGTGGGAAATATCGGAAAGTGTAATGTCTAGAGATGGATTGCATTGATGTGACTTGTCAATAGCTATCGCATAGCTATGAAATGGCAGTAAATTCGATTTTCCCAAAAATTGTTAGAAAGTTTGTATTTACAAAATCAGTCTCTATTAATTTGAACTGAATTTTTTCCTGCGATAGCTATTGACAAGTCACATGAATTCAACCTATCTCCAGATATAACACACTAGAGGCTGATTTTATTCATCCATTTCTTAATTTAGGCTGGAAAATTTTGAATTTTCCGAGATTTCCCACGGGAAACTTAAACTGGAATTTTTTCTTGCGATAGTTATTGACAAGTCACATCAATGCAATCTATCTCCAGACATAATAATCTAGAGGCTGATTTTATTCATCCATTTCTCACTTTCGGTTGGAAAATTTCTTGAATTTTCCATGGGAAACTTGGACGGAATTTTTTTTTGCGAAACCACATCAATGCAATCCACCTCCAGACATAACACTGTAGAGGTTGATTTTATTCATCCATTTCTTAGTTTCGGCTGGACACTTTTTTGAATTTTCCATTGAACTAAATTTTTTTCCTGCGATAGCTATTGACAAGTCACAACAGCAAAGTATATCTCCAGACATAACACTCTAGAGGCTGATTTTATACAAATTTTACGGTCACGGCCCTCCTGCTACCTCATCCGACCCGGATGAGTCTAAATTTTCATCTTCGTGATCGTTATCATCGTCCGATATACCATCATAGTAAAGTTTAATGAATTCGGCTGTGTTAGACATTAGAATAGGACCGTACGAACTTCCAATTTTTCATACATCGTAGCGGTCTTTGTCCTTTACTTTCACGACCTCATATGGACCTAAATACTTCTACTGGATTTTAGAGCCATTACCAAATTGTGTCCATTTAATTGCAACAGCATCTCTTACCTTGTATATATGTATGCCTGCTTTCGTCGTCTCTCATAATGTTTTCTATTCTCATCTTGCACCTTGATTATATTCTGCTTGGCTTCGTCACGTAGATGTTGTCGCTCTTCATTAAATAATAAGGCTTCTTCTTGTTCGATGATTTCTTCCAGGTATATATTCTCTGGACATCTCGTCTTGACTCCCATTAACAGCTGGAATGGACTCATCGCTTCGCTTCGATGAAATGAATTATTCAGGTACCTCTGTAGTTCATCAACATTTGTATACCAGTTTGATTCGTCATTTAAGGCAAGTTTTGCCAGGACTGGAATGATCAAGCGATTAATCCGCTATACTTGTCCGTTTCCCGTTGGCGCGCCTGTGGTGATGGTTGAATGCAAAATATTTTTGATTCGGCAATATCCTGTAAATTCCCCCGATGTAAACGCCGTTAAGGACTACCGAACACAGCCTTCTGCCTCTAGCTTTTGCAGAGTCTCCTTCGTAGTAACGGATTTCGTAGGGTACAGCCAAATTAATTTGGAAAATCCATCAATCACACACTTAGCATGGATTTAGGATTTAGCAAGCCATCTCTTTTACCCGCCTTTCTCTCTGCCACTATACAACTGATGCAATTCTTTATTGCCTTCTGAACTTTCGACGACAAATTAGGAATGAAGTATTCACTTTGATTCAATTCAGGGGTCTTTCTCACAGCGAAATGTCCTTGTTCGTGGTACGCTACTATGACTTCTCTTTCCATGGCCCGCGGTACGACCAATGACAGGCTCCCTTGGACCATCTTGAATAGGAGAACATGATTAATTACATAATCATCAAACTCACTTGACTTTAGCAGCTCGAATATGGGTTTCAAAGTATCATCTTCTCGTTGAGCCGCTCTGATTCTAGTAATTAAGTTGCTTTGGATTGTCAAAAATATAGGCTTTCGACTTAATGCATTGACACGTCAACTCCCTCTTTTCTGTAGTGGCCTTAAAAGCAGCACAATCAGTTGCGATTGTAAATGTTAACCCTAGTAAATAAACGATGATCGCCAACATCTCCAACTCGTAACTTGAATAGTTTTCCTCTGCCTTCGTCGTGTTTTTACTATAGTAGAAGACGGGGTGAAAGCTGTTGTCTTCATCTGATCTTTGTAGTAAAATTGCACCGATTTCGATCTTGCAAGCGTCCGTATGAAGTTCGGTATCAGCTGCCATCGCATAGATTTTCAAAACAGGATCATCGATCAGCTTATTTTTCAATTGTATGAATGCATATTCCTTCTTGTCAGAGAATCTGAAATCATTTCTCTTTCTCAGCATGTATATTTAACGGTTTGGCGATAATAGCGTAGCCCTCCACGAATTTTCGGAATCAGCTCGTTAATCCCAGAAAGCTTTGCAAATCCTTAATATTCCTCGGTCTTGGAAATTTTCTTATCGCCTCCCTTTTTCTCGGTGATGGTTTAATAGTGCCTTTTCCAACCTCGTACCCCAAGTATTCAATAGTTGCGTGAAGTAACTGGCACTTGCTTCATTTAATCTGTAAGCCATTTTCTTCGGCCACCTTGAGAACCTCTTGTAATCATTCTATTCCTTCCTCTGGGGTGCTAACATGTATTACTATATCGTCCATATAAACACAAACTTATTTTCGAATACACAGTGGAGCAATATTCTTGTTTATATATCGTTGGAATACTGCTAGAGAATTACAGAGCCCGAATGGAGCCCGTAGGAACTCGCACAAACCAACGAGTGTTACAAACGCGGTGTATTTAATTGATTCCGGAGCTACTCGGACATGGAAAAATCCATTTCGTAAATTTAAAGTAGAAAAAAACTTAGCGCCTTGAAGCTGGTCAATTTGATCGTCGATGCATGGCAGCGGGTATCGATCTTTAACTACCACCTGATTGTGACGTCGATAACCAACGCAAAGTCTTTTTGTACCATCCTTCTTGTTGCATAATACAATCGGACTAGCGACATCTGATTTACTTAGCCGAACGATATTTTCCTGAATCCACTCATCGTTTTGGTTCCTAACTAAATTTAACTCCAATGGTGAAAGTCGACGACAGTTTAGTGCTATTGGTGTCTTCTGAGTTAACACAATCTTCATTACTACATCATCAGATGGTTGAATAGCTTTAGGGCTATAATTTATAACCATATTGTTGATCGTCTTTACATACTTATCTGCACAACTCCAACATTTAGTGATAAGTCAAGAATAAATTTTCTCATCAAAATACTTGCCGGAGTTAAAATCGTAATTGTTTGGCATATTAACTCCTTGCCTAAAATAATGTCCACTGGCAGTAGATCATCAATAATATGAAATATTGTGCAATACACATCGCCATCAATCAGAACACTAGTAGAAAAGCATCCTAAAGTTTTTAAATTTCTTGAACCGGTTCCACTGAACGTTGTTATGTGATTTTCAAAATCTAGGACACCAAGCATAGAATATTTTTAATGCGTCATAAAGTTCAAGTCCGATCCATTGTCCACCATGGCATACAAAGTTTGGTTGCAAATTTTAATCTCCTTCAGGTCTCTTGTAATGGATACCATGTTGTTTTCATTGATTGCCGCGCAAATGTTTTTTTTTTCTCGGCCACTTCCTTTGTACAACTTTGCGCAATATGACCAAAATTACCACATTTGTAGCATCGCGGTCCGTTTGCTTTGTTCCTGCATTGAGTCCCTCGATGCCCTACACCACCACAATTAAAGCATCTTGTAATTCAACATTCACTTGATGACATTTTCCAAAATTCATGTTTTGGCTTAGTCGCACCTTCAACAGTCAACTCTCTCTCCTTCATGTCAGCATACAAATCCAGCTTCTGTTTAAAATCGATCATGTCTCTAGCAACAAGCAAAATATTTTTATTTGCCATGACGTCATTGATACCAGAAATGCAATAGTCGATTATTGACGCATCATCGATGTTTGCAGCAAGTGCGATTTCTTGCAATGTTAGCAAGTAACTATGTTAAGTTTCTTTTGGTAATTTTTCTGTTCGCAAAAGTAGTGCCAGGTTGTCCTACGTACCGACATCTTTTGTTGTACGCAAGCTTTGTTTCGCTGTACCATTCAATAATTTTTTAGCATACATAACTTTTTGCGCATCGTTCCACCCAACACGAACAGAAGCTTCATTTACGTCCTTGATCCATTTTACGATCGCATATATCATCATCTCCACTGAATGAATTCAGAGAACCTTCTATATCACTGAATGGAAATACTGATCCACTGTTCATCGTTTCAGGATTGTTTATATTCCCTGGCACTAGAGGAACTCATCGAAGAAGTTCATTTTCGTGTCTCAAAAGTTCAACTTCCTTGTTTTTTAGTTCTACGAGTAGCTCCTTTTCAATCAACTCATCCTTTTGATTTTTAGCTTGTTCATGACTTTGGTTGTTGTTCACTGCTATAGGGTTCTGCATTGTAGAGTTATTCCGATTTAAGAAAATTTCATTGTCTAAGCGGAGTCGAAATTGTTCGATCATACCACGATAAAAATCACCGCCTTCTAAACCACTATTTTGTCTTAAACAGTCGTTTGAAGCACTGTTATCTTTTCTTTTGTTTTTATTTTTACCCATTTTTGATGTTCACTATTTGCGGTACGCGACACTTAATTATTCAAAAATACCATATCACAGTTGAAAGTCGATGCAAAATAGCACAGAAATACCGTTTTCTTCAGGATTAATGCTGGACTAGAACAAAACTGTATCAACACTTTCGATTAATGAGTTGATCAATAAAAATACTACGGAAGCACAACAAGGTTAAACAATTATTTAGTTGTCACCTAAATTTTTTTACAATTTAATATTTTTTTTTATGTTTAAACCTGTAAGATCACTGTATGAAATGTTCACCACAATTATACACCTTAACTTTTCGAGAAAATAATTATTTTTTAAAATACGATTTGCATAACGCCGTAACAAATACAATCCCATATCGATTTTACCGCTCTTCTACAGAATTATCGCGAACGTACGCCTTACGATTCGCCAACTCCCGCCTTAAATATTTATGAAAACACCTTGAACACAAACTTTGCAGTTATCCCGGTTGAGCCCCAATTGTAGGATTTTATTTTATTATTTTAATAAGCAACAAATATAATTTATTTTATTATAATTTGGTTTTGTATTTCACGACTGATTATCTTCTTGTGTGTTCAATATTGCAATCGGCTTTTAATTTATATGATCTAAATGACCAATACTAAAGTATAGAGTAATAAACAGGTTTAAATACCTTATAATAAAATATTTGGTTTGACTATTTTACAGGATGATCCCATATAATTTGATAATTTGTCTAGAGACGTAGAAAAAGTTGAATATTAAATTCATTTTCGTTTATGCCGACTAAAGCTACTACGGCTTGTGACCACAGCATTTGGCCACATGTCTTTACCACTTAAGTCAATCATTTAGTAAAGTAAAAAAGAGCTAGAAAACGTTAAACACTGAAAATTATTTTTGTCTTAAGTCGACTTAAGCGGTTATGCCTTGTGACCACAGATATATATATAGATACAAATTTGAAGAGTATTTCTTATCATACACGAACTTGTTAACACAAAATAAAATTTTTTCAACAAACGACAAATTGATTCAAATTGGACGACTACAATCAAAATATTTTTAGTAAACAAACTTTTTGAATTTGGAGTTTCCAGAATCTACAATCGGTTTATATTTTGGGAATTGAGATATAAAATCAATGATGACAGAATAAACTCTTTTTGTTGACAAAAATTTCATGATTACTAATAATGTGAGGCATTGCCAAAAATAAACGATTTTTATACACTTTTTCACTGTCCAAAATTTTTACCAGATCAAATTTAAATGAAATGTGTGTCCAGTATCAGAGGAATGCTGGCATAATGTACCTAGTAGCTTCAGAATTTCTGATAGGTGGTTCGACTTATGTTGTGAAATTCGATTTTTTTAATAATTGTTTCGTGGTACCGATGTAATTCAATTGGCAATGGCTACATGGAATTAAATATACGGTAAGTCAGAGTATGGCCATAGTAATTCCTATATATTTTAATAAACATTTATATGTATTGTTAAAACCGTGTAGACCTGAAGAAGATAATAAATTTATCGAAACGTCCAAATAAATAGTAAGAATTAGTTTTATTGGCTACTAAACCCGAAGATTAGAGGAAATATTAAGATTCAGCCATAAGGAAAATATATAATAAATCTAATGTTCCTTGGCCACATTCTATACAGGAGAGTAGATGCCTAATCAATCTGGCCGCTCATCGCCGCATACTTAGTTCCTCCCACCGATCTGATCTCATCAGCCCATACAGCCGAGATTTTATCTTCTACCCCATGGATCTTTATCCACTTCATCACACATAATTCGCCAGCATCGGGCCTTGCTCATCCGAATGCCTGTAACAAGTTTCTTTTTTGCAATCTTGTACTCGGCTGCTCCATGAACCTTATCCCTGTTTGCGCGCTATGCGTTTCGTTTAACTGTACAGTTAACAACGGTCTGAAATTAAACAGAACTATGATCATCAATATAAATTTATGATGAGTCAAGTGCTTGGAAACGGGATTCTAACTGAGTTTTTGATAAAACTTTGTGATTTCATAATCGATTTTGAAGAAATTCAACTTGTTCGACGGATATAAGATTATAAAATATTTTTGAGACGAAGTTCTGTAATGTGTATAGTTTTTGTATGATGAACATGGTTAAGAGATGCTGGCCAATCTAGACGGAACTTGGCTATTTCTTAACCGATTATGATTAAATTCAACATTTATGATTAAAATGAGATTCTAAAATGATTTTTATATGAAGTTCTGTTCTTTTTTATACAAATTTTGACGAAATTTGGTGGAAATGGGAGTCTAAAATAATATTTAGATAGTTCTGGAGTATGACCAATTAGGATTGAACTTGGCTATGTCTAAACGAAAGTGGGAATCTTAAACCCTACACTAGCTTCACTTCACGATGTACGAAGAACTATATAGTTTGTTGTTTATATTTACATGGAAACACCTTTATTCATCATATTTATTATTGTCATTACAGTAAGTAATGTTGTAATAAAAGAAAACTGTTTCAAAAATTCTTCAGTACCGAATTACTGAATTTGAGTTGGTATGGCTTTCGTTTAGAAAAACACAAAACACAAAATTTGACCCAAAATGCTGTCGATTTGTGTATGAGATATAATGCAATAATACAGAACAATTTAAAGACAGCAACAATTTAAAGAATACAGAACAATTTATCCTTCGGCCAGTAAATTCCTTTCTTGCCGGCAAAGCACCATTTTTCGCTCCAGACTCATAAATAAATATTGAAATAAGCATTAAAAAATTATACTAATTAATATTGTTTATCACAGTTTTCGGCCTTCAGAGACAAATTGATTAAATTGTTAACACCAGATATATCTTCACCACAATCTTAATTTAAAAAATTGTATGTCACGCATCCAAAATAAATTGTGTGGGAGGTAAATGAAACATAAAATATTATTGTACATACCTACAATATACAGGAAACAAAATCCGACCACAAAATCACCGATTCTCATTTAATTTTATTACACCATTTCAATGATTGTGTTTTATGTTTAAATGCTAAAGACGATTGTGTATAATAAAAAATTAATTAAAATCTGAAAATAAAATTTTGACAAAACTATACGATATAAGAACCAACCAACAAAAATAAAAACAAATTATTACTGTTACCACCCATGACATAAATATACAATTTGGTATACTTATCTACGAATTTAGCTGTTGTTGTCTTATGTATTATAGTATGTTTGAGTATGTTGATAATTTTATGCTGAATATATTTTGCTTGAATATTTCTTAATAAAAGCGCTGCTTTTATATGGCGCACGGTTGAGCAGTAAACAGGAAATGGAAACGTATTTATGTAAATTTTTTGCATTTCACGATTCAGATTGAGTAGCGTTTTGTGGGAATATGCAAACAATCCCAGGATAAAAGTTGTTAATCACGAAATAGTATTCATCAAAATAAATTATTTTATAAATTAACAATAATTTACTATGAAATTTAACATTTTTTATTAAAATTGTATAATGCTACAAGTGACATTGCAATTTTGCAATACAAAGAAATTTTTGTTTTTTATTAAATTAATATTTTGTATTATTGCCAAGGGTGTTTATGATTTTAAATGATAACAGATTTAATGGGAATGTTTTACATAAAAACCATAAAATTGATGTATATATAAAATACAAAAACAAATTCGTATTGTTGAATTATTTATATAACCTTTGCACATTCGAAAGTATATTATCTTAAAAACTTATGAAGCTTTGGAGGAGAGAGATTTTAAGACGTTCTCTTAAATATTGGGTAGATTATCTTTAAAATTGATGATCTTTTTATTAAAAATGTTGGTGACTAGTTTTTTTCGGCCACGCTTTGATCCTTCGTTCGGACCGGTGATAATGGTTTATGCCAAATATAGTTAATTCCAGATGAATTTCAGTTAGTCTTTTTCAATCGTCTTTTACCGAAAAATAAAATGTAAACGTTAAAAATGAAAATAAGCTTAATTCCAGGATTTTAGCCACGTGGAAGGAGCTTTTCGAAACATAAATAAACATTGTTAAGTAATGGTGGCAATCGTTTACATTTGGAAATTTAAAAAAAAAATGTATTATTCACTGCAAGCATCGAAACTGGTTTTTTTTCTGATTGAGATGAATTCAAAAATGTAAAGCAATTATGGAATTCACAGAGTTTAAACAATTTGTAGAATATTTATAGAATTCACAAAACTTATAAAATGTATTAGTATTTATAGGAATTAACCCTTTCAGTAGAGTTGTCCCATATATAGGACATAGTTTTGTGAGCAACGTAACTTCAAAGTTATTTCATATTTTTTTCTTTATGTTATTTTATTGTATTCTACTATATTTGTCTCTTTCATTTTGACTAAAACACGTGTATATGTAATATCTCCAGGTATTTAGTTGCTCAGTTTTTGTCAACGTGAATGGACTTGCTGTCAAACGTCAAAATATTCGTTTAAAATGTGCTATACACTATTAACTATATATATTTTCTAAAGCTAAACGTTCAAATTACAGTTTCAAAAACAGTTTTTGTTATTTTTACGGTTGAATTGGTTACAGTTTTGGTACAAAAATTAGTGTCCGATATACAGGACAAATCTGTGTGTCCCATATCAAGCACATAAATAAATCTGTTTCATATATGGGACATTTCTACTCAACTTTTGCTAAATGTATTCTCCGTTCGCAGGATGAATACAAAACCGAAAAACATTTCCACCCCATAAAAAGACCTTTACATTTTCGAAACTGGAAGAATTACTCAACACAGTAGAATCCGAATTTGATTTTACATCAGATGAGGAAGATACAAGTGCAGAAACAGCAAATAGCATGCCGCTTAACAGTTTGATTGTTGATGACAATGTCTTACAGGACGTAGTTGTTCCTCCGCCAGCTACTGTGAGAAATTTATTTCAGGAGAAGGAAACTGAATATTATATTGAAGAAGAGGAAGCCAGTCGTACTTCACGTAATGCCGACATTCGAAATGACAAATCAGGAGTACGTTGAATTACTCAATTTTGGCCGATCAAAATTTACAAATTTTGGAAAATGTGGAATTTGAAGTCATCGACCAAATGGTTAATGAGCCAAACTTGCACTACACTGAAAAAAAAGGTATTAAATGGAAACGCAACCGTGAGCCCTCTAAAAGTGAACCGTTTGAATTTCAAAAAGATGCGGATGATAACATACATTTGGAAGAATCCACAACAGTGTATTTTGAAAAATACGTTACTGCAGATTTTTTTGAAATTGCAGCAACGAACACAAATATATATGCAGCACAAAAAAATACGAAGGGCTTCAAGCTCACAAATGCTGCAGAAATTGCAAAACTATTTGCACTACATATTTTAATTAGTTCATTAAAATTTTCACCAACCAGGATGTATCTAGTCACAAAAGCTATGTCGTTTGACAGATTTTCGCAGCTAAGAAATCATCTACATGTTGTGAATAATTTAGAAATGCCAGAGCATTGTACTGATAATTATTTTTAAAATTCGCCCAGTAATTGACGCCGTACGATCCAGATGCTTGCAGTTTCCAGTAGAGGAAAATATATGCGTCGATGAACAAATCATTCCGTTCAAAGGTCATCACTCTGCCAAACAATATATCAAAGGAAAACCGTGTCCGTGGGGCATAAAAGTAAACATGTTAGGCGAGAAAAGTGGACGTTCGTATGACCTCTTAATTTATCAAGGAAAATCAACAGGAATTTCAGAAATTGATCAACAGAGATTCGAATTCGGTGCTTCTGATGTTTTGCATTTGTGCCATAGAATTACCAAAGCAGGCCACACACTATACTTCGACAACTTCTTTTCAATTTTGCAGTTGTTCGAAATTTTGAACAAAGAAAATAAACGCGATCGGTACTGCAAGAATCAACCGGTTAACAGATGATAAGGAGTCTAAAAAACAAGTCAGAGGTTACAGTCAGGAAGTTGTGGATCGTGTCGGTAACGTGGTGCTCGTGAATTGGAATGACAACAGGTCGGTTAATTTATCATCTAATTTCGTTGGAATAGGTATCCAGAAAATAGTCACACGGTGGTCTAAACCTGCGAAAAAAAATGTGTCCGTTGTGCGGTGTAAATAAAAATAAAATTATGGATCTGCTCAATTTCAAAATATTCCTGGCAAAAGCAATAATTGAGAAAAATCAAACTACTAGGAAAAGGGGTAGGTAGCGATTCCGATAATAGTTTAATTTTTATTTTTTTATTTTTATAATTTCAATGTACTAAACTGAAAATAAAGCATTGTTTGTTGAAAAATTCAATCAAAACTATATTTTCATGTAACTATACTTAAATATTTGGATAAAATCGAAGAATTCTTGAAATTTATAGAATTTATTAGAATTTTACAGTTGAAAGCATTTACTGAATTAATAAAATTTATTGAAATTGAATTGTTAAAATTTGTAGAATTTAAAGAAATTGTAGAAAATTTAAATTTTTAAGAGCATACAATTTATACAAATTTAAAGAATTTGTAACATTTATATGATTTGTACAACTTATAGAATTTATAAACTTTATAAACATATTAGAATTAATAATATTCATAGACGTTGCAGAATTTATAAACTTTATGGTATTTAGTGAAATTTTCCGAATTAAAAAATTTATCGGATTTACAGAATTTATAAGAACTACAGGATTTATAGGATTTGTAGAATTTAAAGAAATTACTGAATTTTTGAACTTTATAAAATTCATAAAATTACTAGAAGTAATTGAATTTACGGTATTGATCGGAATTCTACAATTCAAAGAATTTATTGAATTTATAAAATTTATATAAATTAAATAATTTATAGAGATATTAACATTTATAGAATTTATCAAATTAATTGAATTTTAAAAATTTGTAGAATATGTCCAATTTGAGTTTAAACAATTTATAAAACTAAACCAATTTATAAGACTTTAAGGAATTCATAACATTTATAAGATTTGTAGAATTTATAAAATATATGTATTTGTAAACTGTAGCATTTATAGAATTTATAGGATTTATTAAATTTTTCAAATTTAAAGAATTTATCGAATTTACAGAATTTACAAGAACTAAAAAATTTATAGGATTTGCGGAATTTAAACAACTTACTGAATATTGAGACATTATGAAATTCCCAAAAATTTATAGAATTTATAAAATTTATAGAATTTAAAGAATTAATTGAATTTTTATAATTTATAGGGATTATTTAATTTATAGAGTTATTAAAGTTTATAGGATATATTTTCAATATTTTTGAAATTATAAATTTTGTAAAATTAAAAAATTGTTTGGATAAGTCTTATAAAGTTTACAGAAATTACGGGATTTTTTGAATAAGTGAAATTGGGGTTTGTATTGTACAATTTATAGAAAATACAGACTTGCTATTTATAGAGCTTATTAAATCTACAAAATTTATATAATTTGTAAATTTTATAAAATATGTAGAATTAATAAAATTCATGAAATTTTAAGGATTTGTAGAGTTTACAGACATTTTATTAAATATATGTCGATCATATAGTTACAGCGGTACAAAGCATACCTTTAAAGAAACAATTAAATGTTGTCTACCAGGTTCAATGTAGTTGTAGAATTTAAGGAACTTTCTTAAATTTTAGGCTTTATAAAATTCATAGAATTATTAGAATTTAGAGATTTGGTCGGAATTGTACAATTCAAAGAATTCATTGAATTTATAAAATTCATAAAAATTGAATAATTTCTGGAAATATTAAAATTTATAGAATTTATCGAATTTAAATTATTTGTAAAATTTGTAGTATTCAAGGAAATTATAAAAATAATTTAATTTTGAAAATAATTCATACTTGAGCTTATACAATTTATAAAATTAAAAAAAAAATTTAAAAATTTAAACAAATTATAATATTAATAGGATTTGTATAATTTATATAATGGGTGGAGTTTGGAAAATCTTTTAAATATATAGAATTTGTAAAGTTTATGAAAATATAAAAATTTATAATACTTAAAGCCTTTGCAGAATTTATTAAATTTATAAAATTAATTGAATTGTTTTTTAGTTAAACAAATTTATCGAGTTTACAGAATTTATTTTCACTTCACAGTTCACAGAATTTATAAAGTTATACAATTTATAGAAATGATTCAATTTATAGACTTATTAAAGTTTATAGGATTTATTTTTACATTTTTTGAACTTATAAAATTTGCAAACTTATGGAATGTGTAGAATAAGTAAAATTAAGTTTTGTAGAATTTATAGGATTTATTTATTTATAAAATTTATCGAATTTATAGAATTTGTTAGATTTATAGAATTTGCAGAATAGATGGAATTAATAAAATTCACTAATTTATTAAATTTATAGAGTTTATAAACATATTATAATTTTTAAAATTTGTAGACTCTGCAGAAGTTATAAAATTTAGAGAATTTAATAAATTTTAAAGATTCAAAGAATATACCGAATTTAAAGAAATTATAAGAACTACAGAATTTATAAGATTTGTAAAATTTAAAGAACTTGTTTAATTTTTAGACTTTATTGATTCATAAAATTTACAGAAATATTATTAAAATTTGTAGGATTTATATTTGAATTCTTTAAATTTATTAAATTTGCAGCAATCCAAAAATTCTTTGGAACAATTTTATAAAGTTTATAGAAATTATTTTTAGAATAAGTAAAATTGTATCGTCTACAATTTATAGAACTTAAAACTATTTATATAAATTATCAAACCTACAAAATTTATATAATTTTCAAATTTAAGAAAATTTGTAGAATTTATTAAATTCCTAAAACTTTAAGAATTTACAGAGATTCTAGACAAATTAGAATCTATAAAACTGGTAGAATTAATACAATTTATAAAATGTTTAGAATTTATTGATTAATAAATTTATCGAATTAACAGAATTTATATGATTTACAGAATTTAAGGAATTCATAGAATTTACGAAACTCAGAAATTTTAAACTTTATAGAATTTGTGGAGTTCGCAAAATTTATAGGATCTATATAATTTAAATGCATTAAAAAATTTATAGATTTCACAGAAAATATCTTGATTGATTTATAGAATTTATAGAACTTACGGAAATTTTAAGTTTATAGAATTCTTAGGATAAATAGGATTTATAAAGTTTACAGAATTTTTTGGAGTTATAGAAATCAAAAAATTTTAGACTACATAGAACTTTTAAAATCAGTCTAATTTGGGTTTATACAATTTATAAAAATTTTCAGAATTTATAACATTTAAAGAATTTGTAGAATTTTTAGAATGGATGGAATTTATAAAATTCATTAATTATAGAATTTATAGAGTTTATGAATATGTTAGAATTTATACATTTATAGAGTTCTTAAACATAAATTGTAATTTTTAAAATTTGTAGGCTCTGCAGAGGTTAAAAAATTTATAGAATTTAATAAATTTTAGAGATTCAAAGAAAATTCCGAATTTAAAGAAATTAAAAGAATTACAGAATTTATAGGATTTGTAGAATTTAATGAAATAACATAAATTTTTAGACCTTATTGAACTCATAAAATTTATAAAATTATGATTTATAAAATTTAAGGAATTCATAGAATTTACGAAACAAACAAATTAAAAACTTTATAGAGTTTTTAAAATTCGCAAAATTTATAGGATCTACCGTATATAATTTATAGGGCTTAAATAATTTATAGGATTTATAGAAAATATCTTGATTACAATATTTATAGAATTTATGGAATATAAAACTAACGGAAATTTTAAGCTTTATAGAATTCTTATGATTAATAGGATTTATAAAGTTTACAGAAATTTTTGGATTTATAGAAATCAAAAAATTTTAGTCTATATAGAAAATCGAATTTATAGAATTTATAGGATTTGTAAAATTTAAAGGGGTTGTTAAATTTTTAGGTTTATAAAATTCATAGAATTACTAGAAATTATAGATTTCACAAAATTAATCGGAATTCTTTACTTCAAAGAATTTTTTATATTTATAGAAATATTCATATTTATAGAAATATTTATAGAAAATTAAAAGAAATTATCGAATTTGTTGAATTTTTTAAATTTGTAGAATTTAAAGAAATATAGAAAAAATTTAATTTCTAAATTAAGTCAAATTTATAATAGCTAGTAAAATATTTTATAAATTTTAAACAATTTATATCCTGTATAGGATTTGTAGAATTTATAGAATGGATGTCATTTATAAAATTCTTGAAATTTATAGAATTTAGAATGTTTATAAATTTATTAGAATTTATAATATTCATAGATCCTGCAGAATTTTTAAAATATATTGAATTTTTCCGAATTAAAAGAATTTATCAAATTTACAGAATTTATATTTACTACAAAATTTTTAGAATTTAAAGTATTTATGGAATTTATAAAATTTATAGAAATTATTAGATTTATAGAACTATTAAAGTTTATTGGAATTATTTTCAAATTTTGAATTTATAGAATTTGCGGACTTCAAAAAATTCTTTGAATAATAATAAAAAAATGAAGAATTTTTAGAATAAGTAAAACTTGAATTTGTAGAATTTATTTAGCTATGAAATTTATCGAATTTACAGAATGTATGGAATTTAGAGAATGAACAGAATTTGTAGAATTTATGAAACCCATTGAATTTTTAGACTTTATGGAATTTGTAGAATTCGCAGGATTTTTAGAATCTAGACAATTTAACGGGTTTAAAGAATTTATAGACTTTATAAATTGTATAGGATTTTTAGTATATATCGTCTATTTAGTAATGAAGAAGCTATAAGAAAAATCATTGTTTTGCGAAAACTCACATTTACCGTTTTTTTGAAGAGTTTATCTTTTAGGCGATAAATAATTTAATTTGCTATCAAATAAAAGAGTTTATATTATTCAAAAGTTTCTTCAAAAAACCTTTAAATGTAATTGATAAAATTCATTAAATTTATAGATTTATAGAATTTATAGAGTTTAGAATTGCATTAGAATTTATAATATATGTAGACTGCAGAATTAATAAAATCTATAGACTTAATTAAATTTTTCAGGTTTAAAGAATTTTTCGAATTTACAGAATTTAAAACAACAACATGATTTATAGGATTTGTAGAATTTAAAGTTGTGAATTAATTCTAAAAGAAGAACTGACTTCGTTGAACTCATAAAATTTATAGAATTTATAAAATGTATATGGAAATTTAAAGAATTCAAAGAATTTGTTTAATTAATAAAATTTGCAAAATTCAAAAAAGTCTTTGGATCTATTTTATAAAGTTTATAAAAACTGTCGAATTTTTAGAATAAGTAATATTTGGGCTTGTACAATTTATAGAACAAACAGACTATTTATAGAACTTAAAATTTTAAGAATTAATACATTTTATAGGTAAATTAGAGGTTATTAAATTTGAAGAATTAATAAAATTTATAGAATTTATAGATTAATAAAATTTATCGAATTTACAATATTTATAGGATTATAGAATTTATGGAATTTATAGAATTTAAGAAACTCAGAATTTTTAAACTTTATAGTATTTGTAGAATTCGCATAATTTATAGTAACAATAGAATCTATAAGATTTATAGAATTTAAAAAACTTACTGAAATATTAAGCTTTATAGAATTTATAAAATTTATAGAATCATCAAAAAAAAATTATAAATGGATTTTTTAAAATACGTTAAATTTTAGTTTGTAGAATTTAAAGAACTGGCATAATGGAAACAATTTATAAAAAACTAAAGAATTTTTTAAATTTATAAGATTTGTTGAATTTATAGCATGGATTTATAGAATTAATAAAGTTTATAAACGTATTAGAATTTATACTATTAGTAGACTTTGCAGAATTTATAAAATTAACAGATTTTATTGAATTTTCCAGATATAAAAATTTACCGAAATTACAGAATTTATAAGAACTACCGAATCTATAGAATTCAGTAAAATAATATGGAATAAATTAATTAATATTCAAAATTCAAGTAAATTTAGCTTACATAGAAATAGACCTGTGTCTTATTTATAAAATTTATCGAATTTACAGAATTTATGGGATTTATAGAATTTATAAAATTTACAGAATTTAAAGAATTTATAGAATTTATAGAGTCTTTAGAATTTATAGAATTTATATAGTTAATAAGCTTGTAAGAATTTATACTATTTGCAGACTTTGCAGAATTTATAAAATTAACAGAATTCATTGAATTTTTCAGATATAAAGGATTTATGGAAATTACAGAATTTATAAGAACTACAGAATTTATAAGATTTGTACAATTTAAAAATTTACTGAATTTTTAAACTATATAGAAATCATAAATTATAATTTATAAAATATATAGGAATTCATAGAATTTATAGAAATTATAGAATTATTAAAGTTTATTGGGTTTATTTTTAAATTTTTTGATTATATTAAATTTACAGAATTCGGAGTGGCTCTTTGAATATAATTTATAAATTTATCAAATTTATTGAGATTTTAAAATTTATATAATTCAAAAAAATTATAGAAAAAATGGAATTTTTAAAATAAGTCATATTTGTGTTTGTAGGATTTATAGAACTGACATTCTTGAAACAAGTTAAGAATTTATAGAATGGATGTAATAAAGAAAATATAGAAAGAATTTAAAAAATTTATAAATTTTTAAAATTTATTTAATATCCACAAATTCTATCAACTTTATAAACTGACAGAATTGATAGAATTTATAGATTGTACGGCATTTATTAGGTTATAGAATTTATCGAATGTTTAGAAAATATGAAACTCTCGAATAAGTAAAATTTGTAAGATTTAAGGAATATAAAAAATTAAAGAATTTATAAAACCTAGAAAATTGACAATTTTCAGAAATTTGTAGAATTAATTAATTTAAAAGTTTAAAACAGCAAATTTGCCCCTAAAAACCAATTCGCCTTTTTGGAACAATTTTTCATCATGTTGCTCATAGCCATGTACTCGATTGTCTCACTTTAAATGGCCCGCACTCTAAACGAAATTGAACGGCTCTAACCAATGCGAAAAACCATGATTAAGGAAACACAACAAGTTTTTTTTTTAAACTAGTATCGATCCTGTTCAGGATTTTATTTAGTACTATCACGGGGACACCTATAGATTAGCATAGCTAATAGAAGTAGCCTATGCTAAAAGTACCATAATAATTGGTTCAATATTTAGGAGGTTAATAGTGATTACTGATGTAGTGGGTTAATAGTAGTTAAACAATTTATTATGAACATATTGTGGTGTATTTATTTTATTTGATTGTTTAATTCACAATCAAGTGATCGAACAGTGATTAGACGGACATCTATTGATTGATAGATTTCGCCTGCAAGTGAACCAAAAATCCATAAATGTTACTTCCGCTTAATTTTGTAAGCTTAAATATTTTATAATTTTGTACCCGATGGATTAAAACAACTAGCAGAGATGGCACAATGAAACTTTTAAAAAAACACAAAACACTATATCTTGTTTATGGTATATAGTATATAGCAGGATATAATATAGGAATATTGTGTGATACGACATAAATTTACAATTTTCTCTTTTTAAAGATTTATGAATATCAACTAACGGTATAATATATTTATGTATACAAAACAACGGTAAAATAATATTGTAGACATTCCCGTTATATGTAATGTAAATAATTTAACCGACAATGTTGGTATCTACATACACACATAGCTATGTATAGTACATATTCATGTTTAGTTTTTTTTCCTAGTATAAGACAACAATATATAACAGTTATAGTACACGGGAATTGTACAAAATTATTATGGTAGAATTTTACTCGTAAGATGACTTTATGAAAATTAAAAAGCACAAAACCTAGTTTCTATATAGGATGAGAGAATAACATCATGACGTTCAGTACATTATATTTACATAAACGGGAATTACAAATCCACCGTATATACACATAAATGTAAATATATTCTAAAGTTTTACCGCGAAACATCTTAGGCATTACTCGTGTACCTGTATACCACCACTCGTTTCATAATTAAGATAAGAGACGACAATATCTGCGGTATGTACGATAATAGACAATTTTTGTTACTAGAAATTCCATTATCTCGCTACTACATCTAATGCGATAACCGAATACCGTTATTTTGCATCCACTAAAATATTGGATTTTATTTCCCGCGCTCGTCTTTATTCCCTCACCACAATATATAATCCAATACATAATTATATATTGTTGTATATGTATATAATACGAGATGGCCCTTCCATTGAATTTTCTTAGTCTTTCATATTTTACAGAATAAATTAAAAACAATTTTATGTTGCGTATTGGATAATTTCTACATTTTTCGTTAAAAAAAAAGTTAACATAAATTTAGTGTTTTATGTATGTATGAGGGCGTCGAGTAACATTCTTCGTCTTAATGCTTAAGCAGAAAGGTATTTTCTTACCCATAACACCAGCGGGTTTTTATTTATAATATTTGTATTATTCTGGTCCGTGTGGCAACTGGTTGCCAACGGTAATATTTGTGTGTTTAAATTTTAAACTGATTGTGTGTCCTAAAGAAATTTTATGTTGCGCATTTTGCAATTTTTTTTTTTTTGCTTTCTGGGTAATTTTTCTAAACTAAAACACACAAAATTAGGAATAATTTAGTATTAAACGTTTTTTTTTTTTTTTTTTTGGTATAACAAGGAAAGAAATTTGTAAAAGGATACCTTTTACGAGAAATTTTTATTCGTCTTTATATAAATTGGTTCCTTACAGTAATTTCATTAAATTAGGTCTAATGGGTATCATGAAATTGGATGTGGTTGCCTTTTTAAATTTAAAGATTTTTGAATTTTGATATTTTTTCTCCAGAATAGTCCTTATTAGCCAATGGAGAATGTAATTTTTAATTAAAATGGGTATACAAACTTTCCGGAACCAAGCTTACATTATAAAGAGAATTTGTGATTAAAGACTCTTTTCAAAGAAACAGTTAATAATTTATTTCTTAATTGTTTGAATGTCAAATTAACATCCGATACAGTAAAACCTAAACAGCAATAATAAAGTCATCAAATTTTATTTTGAAAAATACACATTTTTAAGTGGGAACATCGTTGGCCTTCTTTTCGGAAAGGTTTTAAGCAATTTAAGTAAACGGTCATATTAACCATTATTTAACAAAACTAAATTGTCCTTCTCACCTCCTACGAAAAACCAAGTCAATTGTATTCCAAAATGCTGAATATTAACAAAATATAAGAACGGCACCTTTGCGTACACAGTTAAATAGCAAGACAAGTGCGTTTAATGCCGCACATCAGCAGTACATAGAAATAACGTTAGAGAACCAACATAAATGGATACAAATGTCATAGATTTTCCAAACACACAGTTTGGGCCTGCAAAATCCCAATTTTTTATATCGCTTTCGATGCTCAGTCCATATTATTAACGACCAGAGCATGAAATTGAAATTACCTAAAACAACACTTACTTGCTAATAATCTATTACCAAACTGTTAATTCAATAGTCAAATCCGTTGACAGTGGTTTGTGAAATAATTTTAAAATATGAAAAATACGAAATTTTAATCACTTTCACTTTTTATATTTTGTTGTACATAATTATAGCCTGAAATTGATTCAAATTAGTAAATTTTCTTTAATTATTTTGAGACTACCAGAGATAACTTTACCATACGTTCATGAAAACAATACCAAATGGCAATTGTTCTACGATTTATTCTATTCGACTATTCACGTTAACACCAACACAGATGGTGAAGCAGCTGGCCTATTAAAGCACTTCAGCATCAACGAGGTAAATTATATCGGGACTTTAACAAAATTAAAAGACCGATACGATCCAAATGGTCATACTGTACACGCATTCATTAAAACTTTTATAAGCCAACCAAGTCTATCTGCAGCAAACAGTACAAATATTAGGGAAATGTTAGATACTCAGATGAAGTTATTCGAGGCTTAAAGAGACTGGGTGTTATATATCTAGTAACCTGTAAACTAGATAATGAAACTTGTTGTATCATAAACAAACCTCAAGCCTATTTATGGTTAAGGGGTATTAGATGATGGAAGTTAAAAGGTTCATGGTTAGGAGCTCGTTATATCAAAAATAGAGTTTGGTTTACCAATGGTTTAGAAGTACTGAGTTGCAGGGCTTCTCAAACAAAATCTCAAACATAGACGTCAATCGCTTGGGACCTTGTTGTATTAAAAAAGGCCTCAGGCCTCCCTAGGAGCGTAGTTGAGCTTTCATGCCTAGAGGATATTTACATTATGGGTGGTGGTAATATAGTTTTTTGAATGATTATTCGCGAAGTTAAATTCAGATGACTGTGATTAGTATTACCGTTCCGCTGGTGGTTTTTCACTTTCTGGTGGTTACAAATTACTGGTTGTAGATATTCTTGATGACGTTACTTCTGGTAACATTGTCGAATGTATAATAGTATGCCATGGTTATTGTTTAGGCAATTAAATCAATTGCCATCTGCTATGTTGTATTCATTAAAAATTACCAAAGCCAACACGTAAAACAAAAACTCAATAGAAGCAAAATCGTGTTTATCATGCTATCTTACAAGATCTAGTATTTCCAGCTGAAATTATAAGAAATCGCATCCGTGCCAAACTAGATAGGTCGCAGTTGATCAAAGTTCATTTGAATAAAACACAACAAACTACAATTGAACATAAAATGAGTACAGTTTACAAATTTATAAATCAGAATTACCCGTCCTTGTGTTTTTTAGTAGATCAAACCAAGTCTACTAAAAGTCAAAAGGGGTGCCAACAACAGACGCATAGCTATAGATATAAACTTACAGAAACATTTCATCCAAAATTCTTTAACATTCATGTTCTGATACATTTACATCAGTGTACATAAAGCTATAGGCCGAGATGTCACATTTGAATTCGCTGAACCATACTTATTCAAAAATTATGTTTACCATGATTAAGATCATAATAGATCGCTAAAGAAAATATACAAAAAAATAAAGACAAAAATTGTATTATAATTACACTTCGTGTATCCTAAAATCATAAAATAAATTTAATTGATTAAAGTAAAGTATATATGAAAATTAAATCAAATAAAATTTCAATAAAAAATAAAATTTACTAGTTTAGGAAATTTTTGAAAATTTTAATATAATTAATTTGTTGTCACATTTGGGATCTTCATCAACCAAAGACTGGTTTTCGAAATCTCGATTATACAAAATCTTGTTTTTTATAAATTATGGAAAAATTAGGATTTTAATTCTAAAACGAAAATAATGAGTGTGAAGTTTCTGCTAAAAACAATAACAAAAAATTACACTGTTAAATTAGCTATTTTCCAATTGGAATTTAAATTATATGAAAATTTAAATTTTTTGTAATTTTGGATTTTTCGTACCACCAAACAGGTTCTTTTCATCGTTTTCAGATGGCTGGACTATCTGTTTATCTCGTTAACCAAAAACATCCAATTGTGTTGAACGTTACTAGAATTCAGATAATTTGAAAGTTGACTGATTTTTAATGGTTTAAATAATTATTTAGCGTCGATCCTGGAAATGTCCCGAAAGTCCCGCACATTTCTTAGAATAGCTAAGCCATATAGCGGTCGATGTCACCATGCCGATCCAATTATAATGGACTATAATATACTACCTTGATCAAGAAGTTCTCGGAATAACCACCGTGTGGCGCTCCCATCGTTCCGATTTGAGTTCTGTTTTTTTGTTAAGTTGGTACATCTTTTGTTGATGTTCCCTTTAAATCTTAGCGTCATAACTTGACATTTGCAAAAGTTACGTAGTCAAGAGTACATCTACTCTGTGTGTATTGGTTTTAAACCTCTGGAACTTCTGTTCTGCAGATAGAACAAAACCAATAAAATTTTAAAAAATTCTAAATTCTGTGAAGTATAGTATAGTTCGGCACAATTGGATAAGGTTGGCCACGTAGATTGGCATATGGTCAAGTTATCTAAAAATATAGGCAAGACATTGTGGACATCTCTGTGATCGGAAAAACAACATTTTTTAACACTAATAAAATTATTAAAAATTCTAAATTCTGTGAAGTATAGTATAGTTCATCAAAATTGGATAAGATTGACCACGTAGACTGGCATATGGTCAAGTTTTCCAAAAATATAGGCAAGACCTTGTGGTCATCTCTGTGATCGGAGATACAATAACTTTTAAAACCAATAAAATTATTAAAAATTCTAAATTCTGTGAAGTATAGTATAGTTCATCAAAATTGGATAAGATTGACCACGTAGACTGGAATATGGTCAAGTTATCCAAAAATATAGGCAAGACCTTGTGGACATTTCTGTGATCGGAGATACAACAATTTTTAAAACCAATAAAGTTATTAAAAATTTTAAATTCTGTGAGGTATTGTATAGTTCGTTACAATTGGATAAGTTTGACCACGTAGACTGGCATATGGTCAAGTTATCCAAAAATATAGGTAAGACCTTGTGGACATTTCTGTGATCGGAGATACAACAATTTTTAAAACCAATAAAATTATTAAAAATTTTAAATTCTGTGAAGTATAGTATAGTTCATCACAATTGGATAAGATTGACCACGTAGGCTGGCATATGGTCAAGTTATCCAAAAATATAGTCAAGACCTTGTGAACATCTCTGCGATCGTCGATATAAAACTTTTAAATAATGGAAAATTATTAAAAATTCCAAAAACTGTGAAATATATTATAGTTCATTATAATTGGATCGGCTTGGTGACATCGACCGCTATATGGCTTAGCTATTTTAAGAAAAGTGTGGGACGTTCGGGACATTTCCAGGATCAACGCTAAATAATTATTTAAACCATTAAAAATCAGTCAACTTTCAAATTATCTGAATTCTAGTAACGTTCAACACAATTGGATGTTTTTGGTTAACGAGATAAACAGATGGTCCAGCCATCTGAAAAGGATGAAAAGAACCTTTTACCTGATGAAAAGAACCTCTTTGGTGGTACGAAAAATCCAAAATTACAAAAAATTTAAATTTTCATATAATTTAAATTCCAATTGGAAAATAGCTAATTCAACAGTGTAATTTTTTGTTATTTTTTTTAGCATAAACTTCACACTCATATTAAAATAACAAATTCTGAAAAAGCGGGAATTTATCGGAAGCCAGGTGAATACTTGATCCATCTGTTATAAACCACATTTGATTTTTTTTTTCTTGGTTGACTCCCGTAGATCGATCATATTTTGCAAAAACAAGGTCACCTCTGGTACGTTGTGATTTTATATCACGTATGATGGTCTTCTATCGGCTGAAGCTAGTAGCGATGTTCTAAAATTCACTTATTAACACAAAACTGATAGCTGGACATTTGCCGTCGAAATGTTTAAACTGATTTGTTCCTTGACCCCGCTATGGTGTAAAGGTATAATACTCCAGTGTATATATAAATTACCGATACCCGCATCTCTATAGAGATCAACTTAATTCATGAGTGTAATTGCAAAAAAAAAATTTGGCTTACAAAACAGCTATATCCCAGTAAAAATTAAACGGTTGCCGCTTCAAAAGATCACCATAATTAAATGTTTACTGGCATATATAATATTACATAATATATAGCTCAGAAACTGATTAGGTGGAACGTTACTACAATAATGATATGAAGTAACTATGTACTTTAATAAATATTAACATAAATACATAAAATAATAATGTTTTAGCAATAAAGAATATTAAGCTTCCTTCTTTTTTTTTAGAAAGGCTGGTTAATAGAAGTGAATTGTTCTGATTTTAACAATAATTATTCATAAAAATATTACACCAGATAATGGCACTTTCGAAGAGTTCGAAGTCCGTAAGACCACACGCCTGACAAATTTCATTTAGAAATAAGCGCTCGGAGTATTTCAAAACAACCGAATAGAAATATTCTCCATTTCGGATGGTAATGTTTTAAATATTTGATAAACGGAAATACCAAACGCTTCCAGCGTAACCGGATATATACATTAGAGCTGACAAAATTTCTTTTTCAAGTGAATCGTTTTCAGCATAGAAGAGAATTTTTTCTAGTTCTAGAGAGTCTACCTTTTCGATATCATCTGAAACTGAAAAATTTAATTCGGTTTTTAATTATTGGACTGTTACGTTATAACAATAACCACTCATTTGTCTATATTTGCCGAAACGAGCTTCTAGTTTGTCGCTTTGAAATTTGCCGAAAAAAATATATTTGAAATGAAGCTCTTCAAGCAAGTAATCAGCGATATGACTGAGCGTGCCAATAGTGTGAAGCAGAGCAAAATGTCTCTCTTTTGTTAATCTTTTTGAGTTTTCTACATAAATCGTCCCAATATTGTAACCAATGACAAAATTGCTGCAAAAATTGTAAACAATGGCGATTGTTTCTGGTAATTGGTACTGCTAGTGGTTCCCTTAAATGAAATTCGTTCGATGGTGTTTTAACGTTTACTGCGGTTCACCAACTTCTTATACATTTGGGAAATTCAGATGTGCCAATTGAAAAAAAACAATGGCTTTGATTGTTTTATCATCAAAAATTCGGAGGGCTAGTGAAACATTTTGGCTTTCGAAGCTATTAGGGTGAAGAACTTTTGGCGAAAGAGCTGGTGCTAACTGTACCTCAAACAGTTTCTCTTTTAAATAAATAGTCTCTAAATGTCTGACTTTAGCGGTATGTATCACATAGGATGGATTTGATTAGATGAACTATGTCAAACAACAAGAATTTTTTTTTACCGTCTAAGAAAGGAGAATTCATAAAAACTGGAAGCTCACCAGGAGAGGAAAATTTTCTAAAAACTTTTCGGTTTACTTGATTATTGTCCGAAATAATTGCCACCACCTATTAACCTGCAAAACCTCGTTAATTTTGTTAAACAAAAAATCTGAATCCATTTTTTGAACTGGATAAGGGACAACAATTTCCTTATTTCTAGACAATAATGACGATATCATAAAGGCCTGAATTGATTTAGCTACTGTCAATGAAGTTTCATGAACTGGATGGTTATTAGCTAAACCTTCTATTTTATTTCCTTTGAAGGTCATTGCCGATTTTACGTGAACTTCATCTAGTAAAAGATTCATGTACTTCTAATGAGGATATAATTCAGAAAATTTTTGAACTAAATACTGCTCTTTACCCTTAGAAAAGGTTTGGTAGGGTTAATTATTCACTATTCCTAAGATAAGCATAGAAGCAAAAATTATTAGATCAGAAGTGTAGCGATTAACATTTGAAAAAGGTTAATTCAAACTGTTCATGCAGAAAATGTAACTGACGCGATTTTACTTCGTCGAGACCTTCCCAGTATTTTAAAACTTTAAGGCTTGTTTGAATGGAAATTTTGTGATCCTCGATAGATCTATCGAATAAATTAAATTCATTTATATGAATAAATAGTTTATTCAATTTTGAATACAGGTCACACTTCAAATTAGCACCCAAAATATTTTCATAATGCGACGTCTTCTGTTTAATACTCAAAAAAAAAATGGAACGAAACATCAATAATTGACTTTGTAGAAAATAAGTTTGCCTTGTGCAACTTTCAAATTTAAATGTTTAATAATACTGATCTCTCAACTTTTTTATTTCTTCCGTTTTACCAAGCCTCAATCTCACATTTTCTCTAGAAGAAACTTGTTTCGAGAGGTAAAATGGTATATTTAGAAAAACGGTGTTGGAATAGCATCATTTCGCAACCTCAGTCTAGATTTTGAATGTGCCTGGAATGCTTCGTGATCACCTAAAAGCAGTTCTTTAGTCAAGACTTTTTGGAAATCCAAAAAAATGATCAATTGACGGTTTTGCTTTACAGCACCGTACACAGTAACTATAGACATTACGTTTATATAATCAAAAAACTTTAACCTAAAATTTAAATTACACATGTTTATTGAAGAAAAAAATGCCTTATTGATAAAATATTACATACCCTTTATTATTCCTCAAAATTGCCAAAAATATTTAAAAACAGTTAAGTTTTCAAATAAGACAATTATTTACCGTAAAAACGTAATTAAAAGAAATTCGAATTCAAATTTGAATGGAGGCGACATCTATGGCTCAATCCATTAACCTTTGGTTTAAACAAAACTCTGGCTCTTATTTATAGAGTAGGCTCTGATAGTAGGCTACATAAAAAGCATAATAAAACAAATGAAAATTTTTCTATCATACCTTTTGCACAGCTTCCGGAAGGTTTCTATGTAGTTTGCTTTTGTTACGTCTGTTTGTTAGTCTTTTCAAATATTGGAGTTTTTGCGCTGCAGAAAGTGCCGGCTCAGCTCTGCCACTCCCGATATTGGTCAGAAAAATTTGAAAAATTGGCCTTTGGCAATTTAAAGTCTTTGTTGATTGGTTGTGATGTATTAGAGATGACAATGTTTCATGGGTAGCCAATTGTTAAGTTTAGCTATGCGGTAGTATTTTTCTGAAACACCTTATCTCCAATATTGGAAAAATTCTGAAACATCTCCATCGAGCAACGTGCTCGCTCTTTTATTTCATCTTTGCATGACTCTCCGGATTACGTACAAGCAAGCTTTTTATATGCTTCTGCGTTTTAATAAGGCATACATTTTATTTAATTTACTTCGAGCATGTAATTTAATGAGACGATTTGCTAAGCTGTTTCTTTTTTTTTTTTTTGCTTTTTGATTAATTTTCTGATACTCATAGCTTATAATAAAATCCTTTTCGATTTTTAAGCTTCGTGCGTAGTTTTTATATCAATAACGAATTAATAATAATCAGTTCGCTTCGTCCACAACTCACATACTTTCCATCAAATCATCGATTTTTTTTTTTTTTTTTTTTGTGCACTTATGGGATAGGTTCAGCACTATGCATAAAATTAGCTGTAAACCAAATGCGGACAGGAAGTTTAATTTAAAACTGTGTATGTTATAAGCCAAGGGAAAGGTCATCCCCAATTTAATGCCATTAATATGATGCTTTTGATATTTTAAACAGATAGGAGATTTAAAATGGTTGCTATAAAGTTTAAATGTAATAAATTTAATATTCGGCTATATATTGTAAACTACAAATTGTTTTGTCCACTATAAATAGTTTATCTAGAACATGAAAAGCACCACAATAGGTTTTGGAATACTTTACCTTTATATAGTTATGGGTAGTTGAGGTTAGAAATTTCGAAATTATGTTAAATCGAAATCAATCTACATAATCGACGTTCGAGTACAATGCCTCCTTGTCAATCATCATTACGCATATAAAAATTATTGCTCAAATTTTATTCGATTTTTGCGATTTCATTCAAAATAAGTTTTTACGACCAATTTTAGTTTTTTTTTTTACATTCGTATAGATTTTGGGACGAACATTTCTTTTGTGTCTGCAAGCTTTTGAATTCAATTTTTATTCGCCCTCCCTCCGTATTTTCACATAAATTTTCTTTTATTATTCTTTATATGAAAATCTGTATAATATATTGTATTATATGGTTATGGATATGTATATGGAATAAAAATAAAAATGTTATAATTTAAAAGGGATATTATGTAGAGCGGACCCTAAGAAGTATCTAAAATGGTATAATAACCTAAAAATATTAACACATGAACATTAAAAAAATGTTGATTGTAACGATAAATTAAAAAAAAAAAAAAAAAAAACTTCTGTGCATATAGTTTGGTAATGAAACTATTAAGTAGCATAAAAAAAAAGGTTTACGTTATTTGATTAAAACTTGAATATCCTTTTACGTAGATGAGAGTAGTACGGGCAAACCACATAAGCACTTTTTTTTCTGCTCAATCGAAAGTTTATAAAAGTTTATCGTATTTAATTACTTAATTTAGTGTAATATTTTGTTGTTGTTAGAAGATGGGTAAACCACATTTTTGACATTTGACATTTAAATAGTTCATATTAAAAACCAATCAATCATTTTAGGGTACACAGGAATTTTGGGTTAAAACTTCACACGTCATTGTTTACTTCGTTTAAATAATAACAACAACAAAATTATTCAAATATTAATAGTATCATTACGACATAAGAACATAACACTGGTACTTACTATAAAGTATAAACTAATCTAATTTACATATAATTTCGATGTCTTTTCTAGAGACGATGGCAGAAAGTCATATCATACCTTCAAAAAAAATGCAAACAAAAAATGTTGTGAACATGATAACAAAGCGACAAAAAACTTGTAAAACAATGTATTCCTAAAATAACCAGCTATAACCAGAGAAACCATAATATCTTAATTTTTTCATCTAATCTTCATCATATTTTTATGGATATGATTATTACAATTACTTGCTGTTATCACTCAAAGACACAAAAAAAAAAAAAACGAAAAATATTATTTAACAAAAGCAATTTTTGTGTTTGTTAGGTTATGTTACATATATACACCGTACCATAGATACATATTTACAGATATCCTTAAATTATTTAACATGTTATGTTTGCATGTTATATACATACATATTGTACATACTCATCGTATCTCTCTGATACCTGTGTATCTGTACTTACCTTCAACAAAAATTAAATTATATGATTATTATAGTTTTACTTAGTTGAATGATTAAATTAAAAGATTTTCGTTTTTTTTTTTGGTACAGCTTAAGAAACATTATTTTATGAAATCTAATATGGTCGGGTAATGAATATACGAATTCATATACACAAGATGATACTAAAGAAGAGCAAGCACCCTGTAAAATTTTACAACATTTAAAATAAATTATAAGAAAAAAAAATGGTAGTTTACAAGTTTAATTTTTATTTGTGGTTGTTTCTTCGTGCCGCTTCTCCCAAAAACTAAAATTACATTTTTTTTTTATTTTCTTTCAATGGACTGTATACTGTTCTAATAAATATACTGTTCTACCAAATATATTATACTAAATTATTATTTTGCGTAAACCTATCAAATTTTTAGTACCTTTATGTAAAATGTTAGTTTATAGATGTCGCTCAAGAGCAATATTTCAAATGTCAATAATTTTAGTTAATATTTTGACAATAAATAATTATATAAATAAACAGGAAAAATTATTAATGATAAGATCAGTAAATTCTTAAAGCTAAGTACAATTAAATTACATGTATAATTACTAAATATTAATATGTGTATTGATTTAATTTCAGCTTACTCATCTGACAGCTGATCATCAGGAAAAATCAACACTGACAATAATCCACCAAACCCTTTCAATTTATGGAACTATCTGTTTGGAAAGAAGTGATAAATCCTCTGTCACAACATTCCGCCTGCCCTGAATCCTCCTGGTTCAGGATTTCTTCATCTTCAATGATCGGAAGCTTGCATACTTTATGGATCGGTCTGCTGATTGTAGTATTCGTACGAGCAACCTTTAGAGTTACTACTCGCACTAGACCGTCTTCGCCGGGATGTATGGCAACTACTGTTGCTAATGGCCACTGCAAAGACGTACTTTTCTCATCAGCCATTAGGACGATATCCCCCACTTTTAAATTGTATTTGGCTTCATGCCATTTATATCTGGATTGAAGCGCAGTTACGTAATGCCCTTGCCATTTCCGCCAGAAATGCGTGTAAATCTGCTGCGTTGTATGCCATCGAGGCACGTTATTAACTGCAATCGGCTGCGGGATGTCTGCCAACGCTCTTCCAATAATAAAATGCGCAGGAGTTAATGCATCTACCTCCTCGCGTTCATTTATGCAAATTGGCCGTGAATTTACAGCGGCTTCAATACGAACAATCAGTGTCTGGAATTCTTCTAATGTTAATATGTGGTTTCCCATTGTTTTGTATAAGCTGGTTTTAAGTAACTTAATGGAGGCCTCCCAAAGGCCACCCATGTGTGGAGCACCAGCAGGAATGAAATGCCAGCAAATTTGATTTTTCAGAAGGAATGCGTTGATTTCGGAATTATTGTCTCGCAAGAAATCATCAACTTGCTGGAACTGATTGCGCGCGCCGACATAATTGGCCCCATTATCGCTGTATATGGAACATCAGATACCACGACGACTGATGAACCTCTGCAAAGCAGCTACGAAATTGTCGGTTGTAAGATTTCCAACGACCTCAAAATGCACGGCTTTTGAGGCCATACATACAAATAGACAAACGTAGACTTTTATTGGCGTTGCTCCTCTTCTTCTCACAATATGCGCACTGAATGGACCACAATAGTCAGTAGCAACGTTCGCAAAAGCATGTTCATAGTGCAGTCTCACGGATGGTCAATCCCCCATCATATGTTGTTCTAACCTGGGATTTGCTTTTGTACACTTTATACAATGATAAATTATCGATCGAATACCGTTTTTGCAGCGAATAATCCAAAATTTTCTTCTTACCATTGCTAGTGTTAATGTAATACCAGAGTGCTGAAATGATAAATGATAATCGTATATGATCAGTCTCGATAACTTACAGCTCGGTAAAATGATCGGGTGCTTCACGAGAAAACTTTATGTAGATTTATCAATCCGGCCCCCAACTCGTATTAACCCATCGTGATGCAGAAATGGATTCAAACTTCTAATGCCACTTTGTTTTGCTATTAATGAACCCTTTGACAGAGATTCACATTTTTTTGCGAACATTGTCTGCTGGACATGCATGCATAATAATCGTTCTGCTCGATGAATATCACTAGGATGAATTACTGGATCAAACTCTTTCATTAGTTCTGGTCGAATCTTTGCTTTGAGGATTTGAATATACTTTCGAGCCATGGCTAAAGCGTGGCATGCAGAATAAAAACTAACGTGATTTTAAATTAGATGTTCAAAGAAGTCTTGTGCAACGACGCAGTTTAAAGCTATGGACCCCAAATCCTGCGGATTGATGATTATTTCAGCGTTTGAACTAGTCTGATTAAAATCGGATATTAACCAAGCTGGCCCGGTCCACCATAGTTCATGTTCCATTAACTCATCCAGATAGATACCTCTAGAGGCACAATCGGCTGGATTTTCTTCTGACTTTATATGACGCCAATGTTCTCTGCTATATTTATAAGTATCCAAGATTTGAGCTGTTCAGTTTCGAATAAACGTTTGCCATCTCCTCGGGTGAGAAGACAACCAATCCAGGACTATTGTCGAGTCCGTCCACAATATTACTTGCTTGGCTTTCATGGTTAACGTAGCTTCTACCCATGAAGTTAATTTCGCGAGTAATAACGCTGCAAGCAGCTCCAATCTTGGCAGGCTGTTTTGACTTATGGGAGCAACTTTTGATTTTGCAACCACCAATCTCGACGTTGAGACACCATTGAAATTTGTGACAGCATAAACGCATGCTGCATATGCTGACTCACTTGCGTCTCCAAATCCATGAAGAATCACTGAGTGATTCACATTGCTGCTGATATGTATCCATCTTGGAATCTTTATTTGGCCAATACGATGGCAACTATCTTTGATTTTCCACCAATCTGATTTCACGCTGTCCGGTAGCTCATCATCCCATCCAATAGGCTCGAGCCACAATTTTTGAAAAATAATTTTTATTTTTATGATTATTGGAGATAGCAATCCTAGAGGGTCGAAAATCTTGCTTGCCTCTGATAACAGTGATCTTTTAGTAAGAATCGGAATTTCGTTGGGCTGGAATTGAAAGCTCAATTCATCATGGTATGAGTTCCAAACTAAACCCAAAACTTTGATCGCTTCGTCTTGACAAATTTGTTTTGTCTCAGCTGTCGTTAAATTAATATTCGATGCATCAGCATGCTCATTGATTTCCTTGTTGATGTTGGATCTTAACTTTCGCATATTGAAACCGAATGATTTCAACTGAATCTGGATTTCGTCTTTAAGTTTAAGTAGTTCCGTTTCGCTCGAAGTGCCAGTCATTAAGTCGTCCACATAAACGTCACGCTGTATTACTTTTGATGCAGATTCGCTGATTCTTCCTATGTCTAATGCTGCTTCCTTCAGACTTCTGGTTGCGAGGAAAGCGGATGGTCCAATTCCGTATGTCACCGTGTTCAAGCGATATTGTTTAGGAGTTTCTGCAGGACTTCTTCGCCATAATATGTTTTGATAACGCGCATCTTCTTGATGAACCCAAATCATCCTGTACATCTTCTCCACGTCGCCGGTAAATACGAATTGATGTTGACGAAATCTAAGTAAAATTTCCGCAAGCGACGACTGAACTGTAGGACCAATTTTCAGCATTTCGTTTAGAGATATATTATTCTTTGATTTGGCGCTGGCATCAAACACAACCCTTGTCTTGGTTGTGGTACTCTCCTTCATTACTCCATGGTGTGGTAGGATGTATGCAGTTTTATCAGCTTCAACAATTAATGTCATATGGCCTAATGCCTCATATTCATCTCTCAATCGACTGAATGCTAGCTGATATGAGGAGCCCAACTGGTTGGCGTTATCCTTGAATGGAAGACGAACTACGAACTTTCCATCGTTTCCTCTGGTTGTTGTACTCGAGAACAAAGCCTCACAATCTTCTTCTTCTGGTGATAATATGGTCGCTGCTGGGATTCTCTCAATTTCCCAAAATTTATACAATGATTCATTAAGGCAGCCACTTGGGTCGATACTTGTATTTAAAGTGTTAGGTTCTAAGTTTGTCTTACTATTCGCTCTTCCTACTACTATCCAGCCAAACTTCGTTTTATGGGCTGCTAATTCCTCTGATTCTATTTTTTCTCCCGATTCTAAAACTTCGAAAAATATATTTACCCCGAGTAAGATATCAATTTCACCCGCTTCAAATAAACTCGGATCAGCCAAATTAATTTTGCCCAACATCTTTCTATCGCGATGATTTGTCGTATTTTTTGCTGTTGAATATGATACCTTTGGCACGACATATGACCAAATTTTCGTTGAATACGTTTCATCTGTATTAGAAAGTTCCATCTGTACCGAGCCACGTGTACGACCCACATTTGAGTGGCCTAAGCCTCGTATTCTTGTGGAATCCCTTGACGCTATTAATCTTAGTTGATTTATGCATCTTGTTGGTGGTTTGGCGTCTATTGGAGGGGGGGATCAAAGTTGAGTAGATTAATCTACCAGCTCCGTAACCTTCCAGTAGGGTGCGCATCACGTGAGCTGTTCTGGTCTTGTCATTAGGCAGCTGCGTGATGGGTACAATTGTGTAAGGGGTAACCTGTGCACAATTCGCAAGTGTACGTACTGCCTCCTCGTGGCAACCACTGGTAACTAAGGCCACTTGGCACATTTTAGGCCATTTGGCACAGGCCAAAGTACGGCGCTAAAGGAGAAAACCTTGACAAAAAACCCTAATCTAAGGTGGAACAGCATATGCCGAAAGATGAATGGCTGATAGGTTAATCAGCCCAAAATATGCGGACTCTGGATACCAGGCACCCTCCAGTTTTATTTTTAGCCTTCCTGTAGTAAAGCTGGGTGACCTACAGGTGACTTGCAATTCCCAGCAACTCGTAAGAGTAAAATCAAACGGAATACGGGGCAGGAGTAGGAATATACGGGAGTGGCACAACCCTCTCGAGGTCCTTGAGCTCCATTGCTACCGTCTTTCTAGCGGAACTACATGCTGTAGTAAACATCTAGGAGGGAGAGCAATATGCCCAGATAGTATGTATCACTTACCGGGAGGCAGTATTGTCAGGTTCATTAAGAACCTGAATATTGACTGGACGGATAATTAAGCAGGGGCCAGCACAATAGATCTTTTAGGTCGCAGTGCGAAGTGGCTGATCGCCCGCATGGCCCCCCCAATAATAATAATAATAATAATAATGCATCTTGTTGTGACGAAATTTGATTCAGAGCCAGAGTCCAACAAGGCTCGGAATATATGTTGGTTTCCGTTGTAGTCTTTAACTTTCACTAAAGCTGTAGGCAGCAACGACGTAAGCTGGGTATTTTTTGGATAACTGGTCTTTGGCGATGTGCGCAATTCACTTGAATAGGCATTCAATGTTTGATCTAATTCTATATGAGCATTGGTAATAGATTCTTCGTCATTTGCCTGCCCTTTGCTGCTCGATGTTTCTTCGGAATTGTTGTTGTTTATTGCATCAGGTGTGGAACTCTGCAACCCATTATGGCTTTGGCTTGATGTTTCCCGTGACTGGTGTTCATGTAGCATTTTGTGGTGTCTACGACGGCAAATTCTACATCGCGAATTTGATCGACATTGATATACCGAGTGAGCCTTGTATAAACAGGTAAAGCATCTTCCTTCCTCTTTAATATACAAAATGCGATTGGGCTGATTCAATTTTACAAAATTAGGACAGTCTTGTAGCCTGTGTAAATCTTCCGATTTGCATAATTCACAAAAGTCTGACATAATTGCATGCAATTTTGTCATCCTTGGCGGCTGAAATTCAGTGTTGGAGGTCGAGGACTTAGGATTACTCATGCCAAATGTTTCCAAAGCATCAACTCGATCTCCCAGAAAACTGAAAAGTTGCTTTATTGTGGGATGCTCTTAATTTTTGGTTTCACGTGCCCAAAGCGATCTCGATTCATTATCTAACTAAGAACTATGTAGATCAGCCAGAGATCGCGACTCTCCGAGCTTTCACCCAAAGCTTTAAGGCCTAGGATAACACCATCCGAGGTATCATACAATTTTTTAATCATAGGAACACTTGCTTGTGTTACGGTAGGCTGTTCCATAAATTTTTGTATATTCGCATTGATTGTATAGCGCTTCTTGTTGTATCGGTTTTTCAACTTTTCGAGAGCTTCACTATAGCATTCATCGGTGATTGGCATGTGCTTAATTAATTCTTCGGCCTCACCTTGCAAGGCACCCCTCAAAAATTGCAGTTTTTCAGCATTGGACAGTCCCGGACGTTCATCTACTTGTTTCATGAATAGCTGGAAGAACGATTGCCATTCAATGTAATTGCCGTTAAAGCTCGGCAATGGAACTCTTGGTAACTTCACTTCACTCGACTGCGGGCGACCGCCATACGCTATGCCCGTATTATTAATACTCGTGCTTTCAAACGGTGCTCTTAAGCTGCATTGTGTGGATGGACTACGAACTGACTCTATTTTATTTAGTTTACTAGACGCGTTGAAATATATCTCTTCCACAATTTGCAATGACGACTCATGTTCGTTGTCATATTTAAATAACTGTTGCTCTGTTTCCATGTATTTATTTAAGAGAAATTCCACGCGGCTTTTCCTAACACACACCTGGTCTAAATCTGCATCGGCGTTATTCACGTTTTCTTCAGCAAATTTTTCAATTTTCTTGATAGAAATCTCTATGCCTGTGAGCGTCTTTTTTAGTGACTCAGCGTCCGCCATATTATATCACGTTTAATTTAATTTTTTTTTTTCTTTAAATAATGCTTTTTTCGTTTAGATTTAATATTCACTAATTACACTATCACTTTCGTTTATTTTAATACTTGATTAAACTTTGATAAGCAGCGGCATCCGGCTCGAAGGACCATGTAAAATTTTACAACATTTAAAATAAATTATAAGAAAAAAGAAAAATGGTAGTTTACAAGTTTAATTTTTATTTGTGGTTGTTTCTTCGTGCCGCTTCTCCCAAAAACTAAAATTACTTTTTTTTTTTATTTTCTTTCAATGGACTGTATACTGTTCTAATAAATATACTGTTCTACCAAATATACTATACTAAATTATTATTTTGCGTAAACCTTTCATATTTTTAGTACAAACTGTAGCACCTTTATGTAAAATGTTAGTTTATAGATGTCGCTCAAGAGCAATATTTCAAATGTCAATAATTTTTAGTTAACATTTTGAAAATAAATAATTATATAAATAAACAGGAAAAATTATTAATGATAAGATCAGTAAATTCTTAAAGCTAAGTACAATTAAATTACAAGTATAATTACTAAATATTAATATGTGTATTGATTTAATTTCAGCTTACTCATCTGACAGCTGATCATCAGGAAAAATCAACACTGACAATAATCCACCAAACCCTTTCAATTTATGGAACTATCTGTTTGGAAAGAAGTGATAAATCCTCTGTCACAACACACCCAACCATATTATTGAATGAACCATGAAAAACGTGATTTCGTCTTGTATTTCAAAATTTTCATTGAATCGTGGTTTCTTTCTTTAGTCGTATACTACCAGATTTCAGCTGGGTTTGTACGGTATCGTTGTGTGTTCTAACGAAGATTAAAAACCATGATTGAGTCAATTGATTTGCCCTTGTTGGTATACTTTATAATTACTAAATTCTATCCTACGACAGTTTGTTTTATTTCCGATAGTTACATTTTCTATTGCCGCGTTTTTTTATTAGCTCCGGATAGCAAGCTATCGCAAGCACAAGGGAAATTTCTATTGAAAGTTTTGCTATTACACACATGTGTCGCTAGTAAACAAAAAACTAAAATTTTACATAACTTCATGCAGTTGTGTGCGATTTAAAAATATCGAAAAATCATCGGGAGAGAGTTTTGTTGAATTGTTTTAATTTGTTTTATTGTTAAAAGCTGGAAAGCTAAAGGGAAATCAAGATGCCTCATTGACAGAATAGGGCGAAAATAAAGATATTGTTACGTTTTTGCATTGTCAATCAAGGTTCGTATCACTGGATTTTTAATAAAACAAAACAATTCAATTTATTACCAACGAATTTATTTATGTCACATAAAAATTATTACAACAGATTTAACTAACGAAAATTCACAAAATCACTTTACTTTAATATTCGCACAATTTTCCTGGTCGCACAAATACCATTAATCCAATTCGACTTCGTTCGCCTTTTTATACTCGCAAACCAAACTTCTAGAAAAATTTAGAACAGTTTTATCATGGGAAATTCCAGTTTATTGCAGTAAAACATTGATCTATTAATTGAACTTATTCTATTACACACTAGGTGTCGCCGTAACAATATGCTGATAAAGTGGAGATGCCTGGTACAAAAGTCGATTCAAAACAAAGAATTATACTATACGTAATCTACATATACATACGTGTGGACACAGCTTAATATCTCAGAAATTTGTACCACAATTCGGCAAATTATGATCCAGAAACATGTTCGATGAGGGATAATCCTGATCCAAAATCACATCCTGAAGAGTAAAATGATCTTTTTGTTCATTAAGTTTAGAATTAAATAAATAAATTAATTTTATTATTTTAGAGTTCAGTTGTGTACTGGAGACACGCAAAAATATTGTAAAGCAGAACTATTTGCTTAGGAAGCTTATGGTAAAAGTGGTAATGTACACTTGTTAGCTCAGCAAAATAAATTATAATTGCTATTAGAATTGAAATCTCAAGTAAAAGACACAATTTTAGAAAAATATGGTGGCGAGGACCATTTCCAAGTTCCACTAAAATCATTGTTGCTTGCACAAACTGAAAAGGATTTTCCAGTAAGGCTAATTTATTTTAATCAAAGATTCAGTTGCATTAAATCACAATTTGCGTATTGTTTCGAATAAGACTTACAAACTTAAATCGTCTGCTTGTTGTTCGTTAAACAACCTCAACAAGTTATATGACCGCAAGCTAAAATTTTGTGAAAGGTAATTCCGCTGCCGCTAGTAAACATTTTATGACAATCTGAGCAACAATTTTCGCCTATTTTCCTTTTACAAACTCACCTTGTTAAAGTTAGCCGAAGGTTTCCAGCCGAAAGTAAAAAGTCGATAATGCAGATTATGTTATTAACATTCCAGCCGAAAATAAACAATTTTATGGTTATCAGCCGAAAGTAAATAGGATACATGGATTGCAATAAAAACTTTTTTAAATTGTCTTACGTGGAAAACTTTGTTTAACCTAGTAGTGGAAACTATCGGAAAATCTGAAGAATTTACAAAATTGAAATAAAATCAGCCTCTAGAGTGGATATCTGAAGTTGAATCGTTTTTATTTGATTTGTCAATAGCTATCGCAGGAAAAACTTAGTTCAAGTTTCCCGTGGGAAATCTCGGAAAATTCAATTTTCCAAAAAACATTACAAAATTTGTATATAATCAGCTTCTAGAGTGTTATGTCTGGAGTTGTATTTTGCTGTTGTGACTTGTCATTAGCTATCGCAGAAAAAAAATTCAGTTGAAGTTTCCCGTGGTAAACCTCCGAAAATTCGATTTTCCAAAAATTATTAGAAAATTTGTAAAATCAGCCTCTAGACTGTTATGTCCGGAGATGGATTGCACTAATATGACTTGTCAACAGCTATCGCAGGAAAAAAATTCAGTTTAAGTGGGAAATCTCCGAAAATTTGAAAAAGGTTCCAGCCGAAAGTAAGAAATGAATGTTTAAAATCAGCCTCTTGATATGATTTCTAAATAGCAGGAAAATAATTCAAATTATTTCTCGCGGGAAATCTCGGAAAATACGATTTTCCAAAAATTATTAAAAAATTTGGGTAACATCAGCCTCTAGAGCAGTGATACCCAAAAAATATGGCGGGTAAACATACACATGCAAGTCTGTTACTACTACTTAAGCACAAGCAACGAAAAGAAAATACGAATAAAATAATTTCAATTTCATTTCTCTTTAACCGATTTTCGTATTGGGTTTATATAAAAAGAAAAACAATATTATTAGGTTGTCACGGAAATAGTGAATATTTTGTGGCCGTTTATTTCAAATTCATAATACTAAAATTGACTACTTGACTAGCTATTCATAAATATAGTTTAAAAATAAGTAAATTTCAATACGTATAATGCAAATTATTTATTAGCCAAAATATCAAAATCAATTTCAATGGCGGTAGTGGAAAGCCTTAATAAATT